>OZ038375.1:99830477-100539671 GCA_964036015.1 Leptarthrus brevirostris
AATCACAAAATGCCACCGCTCAGGCACGCTATTCCTTACCACACATGAAATGTAGGCTTCGGTGCCCTTTTATTATATTTAGAACTCTCTCTACGTTGAAATTAAGGGAAAACTTTGCTTAATTTTGGACGAAGAAAATTTCAAAAGAAATAAGACTGTATAACGGCTTTTTCGCGTTTCGCGCATTAAAAATTTCGAACGATTTTACCTTATAGCGTTTGTCAATTTTCTGTCGAGAATACTTGAAAAAAACTATCAAACAGGGGACTGGCAATCGACTTGTTGTAGCAGCAGAAAAATTCAAAAACAAGTGAATAAATGAGGCCTTCCTGGAGCACTAAAGTATTTCCTCTTCTTAAAACTTGGCTCGTAAATGGAGGCAAATTAGGGCAACTTTTGGCCGTTATAAAAGCTTCAAATCGCAATCGAAGGGTGTCGAGTGAGGCGGTTCTGTTTTCAGTGATTTGAGGCTAGTCCGACCAGCGGAACGGGTACTAAGCGAAACAGGAAGCATAGTCGAAAAAAGTTTGTAAAACAACAACAGAACTCGGGTAGCAGCCGAATAAAAGTTTTGCAATTTAGCACCACATCACATTACAGCGGACACAAAATCAATACAAGGGCAAAACACAACCACTGCTTCGCGGCATCACAATTCGCGGGAAGACTTAAAAGGTCCTAACTTGATAGAGGTTGAGGATTTTTAGCAGGCGAATACCGAATGCATATGGGACCTTGTCCTGTAGGATTACAAAATAGAACTACGTGCCCTTTTTGAACTCGTTCAGAGTTGCCCCGCATGTCAAGTCTACATAGAACATAGAGTACACACGTCAACCCCAATAGAGCAAAAGGACTAACCTAACAAAGGTAGAAGCAATTTGGGAGATTCACGGTGCGGAAAACAACAGGGACATGCCAGCCAAGCAATAAAATTATATTACTAGCGCCTAAGACCAACCACGAATTCGCAATCTTTTTCGGGGTAGGAGGAGAGATCAAGCGGTCGGTCGGTCGGTCGGGTCGGGTTGGGCACAGGGAATATGTCTGTAAAATATTTTTGCAAAATGTTTTATTTCTTAAAGAATGAGGTAAGACTGCTATAAAAGAAATGAAGGTGGTGCTAAAACACTAAATTTGCCCGGGTATCGTCAGGTGAGTCTATGCTGCTGAATAAATTATATTCTACTGGAAGAGAGAGGTGTAAGCCAAAGGGGGCGAAGATCGGATGGAAAATAAAAACAAAAAGAGATTGGAATTTATGAGTCGCCTGGGGCTTAAATTTCTGGGTAGGAATTGATTCAAAAGTTTTGATAACCCGAAAGGAGGCCAACTGAAAGGATATTTTCTTTCCGCTTCTGGCACTCCTTTTTGCCTTCACATATTACGATATTGCTCTCATGTGGTCCACTTTTTTTTCGACAACATAGTGAATATGCCATATTTTACCGTTTAACGGAAAACAAATTATTTCCTTGGTGGGGCTCTAAAGGATCGTCGTTGTGATGTTTGTGGGACCTTTGAGTTTATTTCGGGTTTCAAATATGCAAAAACGTTCAGTGCACGCTCTCTCAATTACGCTAACAATTTTGTTATTTCGTTTTAGCATAATTTCATGCCCATTTTATTTATGAAGCATAAATTGTTTAGAATTATTTAGATAGAAATAAATTATTCTTTTGGGGGAAGTCAATTTCGGTGTTTCCAAAATGTACTAGACGAAATCTGTGATGCCATTCTACCACGTCTATTGGGGTTTGGGCCAGGCTTAACATTTGCCAATGGTCCAAGCTTGGATCAACGTTGAACTGTTGCGTAGTTTTTTTTTGTTTAACTAGCGCCGACTTCAAAATATCGTAATTGCGTTTTTTGTGAAGTTTGTTCAACTTTTTTTCGCTTCTTAGTATCTTTGTATATACGACTCGAAAAATGCACTCTATAGTAAGGAAATGCGGCAACATATTACGAAATTAGTCACAGTTACCCTTTCATACACTTTCCTTAGATACATAATTTTTACCATTGCGCTATTGCGCCACCGTACTCTATTCAGCAAGAGAGAATCATCATATTCAGATAATAATCGTAGTCACTCCAGGTCAAAATTTTTTATAATTTACCAATCAGGAAGCGGATTCTGTACAACAATCAAAATCATCGAAATCGGTCTAAGCTTTACGAAGGCGCTGCCCCTCCTTCAATTCTCTCCTTAAGCCAAATTTTTTTTGTCATGACACAAATAGAATCATCTAAATCAGTTCACGTATTAACACATGGGCTGAAAAGTCCCGGGCATAACAAAGAAAACGCCGTTTTTTTGTTCAAAATAGGCTTTATTCATCAACGTAATCTCCATCAAGAGCCACACAATCATTCCAGCGCCGCTCTAACATTTCAATACCACTTTTGTAGAACGATTTATCTTTTACCTCAAAATAGGCCTTAGTTTCAGCGATAACCTCTTCATTCGAGCGAAATTTCTTACCGGTGAGCATTTTTTTGAGGTCTGCGAACAGCCAGTAGTCGCTGGGAGCCAAATCTGGCGAATACGGTGGATGTGGGAGCAATTCCAAGTTCAATTCATGTAGTTTTGCCATTGTTTTGATTGACTTGTGACACAGTGCGTTGTCTTGATGAAACAAAATTTTTTTCTTTGCCATATGCGGTCGTTTCTTTGCAATTTCGGCCTTCAAACGCTCCAATAACGCTATATAATATTCACTGTTGATGGTATTTCCCTTCTCAAGATAGTCGATGAATATTACACCACGCACATCCCAAAATACCGAGGCCATAACCTTTCCAGCCGATTGTTGTGCTTTCGGGCGCTTTGGACGAGGTTCACCAGTTGCTCTCCACTCAGATGACGATCGTTTTGTTTCCGGAGTGAAGTGATGAATTCATGTTTCATCCATTGTCACATATCGACGCAAAAATTCCGGTTTGTTACGTTTAAACATGACCAAGCACTGCTCAGAATCATCAACACGTTCTTGTTTTTGGTCAACAGTGAGCAAACGCGGCACCCACTTTGAACAGAGCTTTCTCATAGTCAAATGCTCATGCAATATAAAGCCAACACGTTCTTTTGATATCTTTACGATGTCAGCTTACTTACGCAACAGTTTTCGATCATTCAAAACGATTTTGTGGATTTTTTTTATGTTTTCTGGTGTTACCGCCTCATTTGGACGTCAACTGCGTGCTGCATCATCGGTGTCTCTACGACCACGTTTGAAGTCAGCAAACCAACGTTTTATTGTTGTTTCCGATGGAGCGGAGTCCTTATAACACTTTTCAAGCCATTGCTTCACTTGAACGGTATTTTTTCCCATCATGAAATTTTAACAGCTTTCTTTTGAAGGTTAGTAAGACTAAGACTAGCGCCATCTATGTGTTAGGCCCGGGACTTTTCAGCCAATGTGTTACAAAGTTAGACTACCCCCGTCACAACCCTTCGTCAAAATTTTTCCTTATAGCAGCAATGTATACGAAAAAAAAGGAATCATCCAAGTAACGATCCACCACACTCCATACCCCGTGGTACCAATGCTGCAACATATTCTACAGATAAAAAGCAGAATCATCCAAATTGGTCTTGGCGTTAAGAAGTTGATATCCACCCTCTCCGCCACGTTTGAAACTTTGTCGCGTTACCAATGGGGTAACATACTCTATACATCAGAAAAGGAATCAACCAAATAGGTTCACGCGTTACGAAGTCCATCTCCTCTTCCCCGCCCCACCACAGAAGATTTTGTTTCCATTATTAATAATAATAGGCGATCATATTCTATACAACAAAAAGAGAACTATCCAAATCGTTACATGCATTCAGAAGTTAGGTTTCACCCCCACCCTACCAGCAAGATTTTTGACATGGTACCAAGCGGTGAACATACTCTTCATACCAAAAAAAATTTTTTTTCATTGCTAGCAATGGGAAATCATACCTTATACAATAGAAATAGAATTATCCCACACGTAACGAAGTTAGGTTGTACCCCGCCCCACCCGTAGTACCTCACCAAAATTTTTTTTTTTTTTTGACATGGTACCAATCGGTGAACATGTTCTATACAGTAACAGAAATCGGTCCATGCGTTACAAAATTATGCCCGGTCATACATAAAAAAACACAAATTTGTTTTTGGAAGTCGATTAAAAAAGGTTAACCATACTAGCCTGGTAAATGAGTTGACGGGTTGAGAGTAAAAGTGACCTATTTATAAGGTTCGGGCAAAAGTGGCTTAGAAAATGTTCCGCGCAAAAACTAATCGCGTGAGATTCCGGGCAAAAACGAATCGTAGAAAATTTCCGGGCAAAACGACTTAACTGCATTAACTTTGAATAACTTTTTGTAGTTAAATCGGTTTTGCCCGGAAATTTTCTACGATTCGTTTTTGCCCGAAATCTCACGCGATTCGTTTTTGCGCGGAGCATTTTCTAAGCCACTTTTGCCCGAACCTTATAAATAGGTCACTTTTACTCTCAGCCCCTCAGTTTTGGTTCAGTTTAGGCAATTACAACCGGCCCAGACTAAGACTAAGGGTAACTGAACAAGGCAGGCCCGAGTTTGATCCGTTCTTTAACATTGGCAGTTCCAACCCGGGCAGCGGGATCAAAAAGTGGATAATTTTCAATTAAAATTTAAGCAAAATTCTGTTGTAATCAGAACTGAATTAAAGCATGCGGGCACAGCTGATTATATTTAAATTCAAAAATAAATTTCTTTGCGCAAAAAGTCAATTTCATTATCATTTCCTTGAATTTTTTTTTTACTTTTTCCTAGACAATAATCACCTTTTGAGTTTTTTTCTTGAATATTTCTTGCAAGTGCTTGGATTGTTGCTTATTAAGGTGATATCGTTTATCACGATACCTTAACCTTCATTTATAATACCAATATTAATTTACCTAAGCCATTCCAATAATATTTCAAGAGTAATCTTATCTCAAAGGCTCCAAGGATACCTACCTTCGCTTAATAATATTTTATCTTCGTAGCCAACGGTTTAGTGCAAAATTGAATTGTCATAATTAAGTCTTCCACTGTTAATTCGTAACGCGTTAATTCGGCACTAAAACGAAAAAAAAACAGATCTTCGACATAATTTTGCATTTGTGGTGAACTCTTTTCTCATTTTCTTTGAATAAAAAATCTCGCTCGAGATTTAAAGTTCGACCTTCGCAGCATACGAAATGGAAAGTGAATGCGGATGGAAGAAAAAAACTCCAGCATAATACCAAGTGAATAAAAAACACGAAATGCAAGCGCTAATTGCATTAAAAAAATTTTTTAAAACCAGGTCATAGCTTGTAAAGTTTTAATACCCCGGAGATATATATTCGCCGAAAACAAGCTCTGCGGGACATTCACGTAAGAAGGTCTCTTCCTCTTGTCATAGGCGGGGCACTTTGACATTAAAGCAAAATGTTTAACTTGTCGATCAACCAAAGGACGGGAACATACATATCAATTTGCTTACGAAATTTGGACAGGTGTCGTATGCACATTCGATCTACATTTACATTCGAGTTCGAAAAACTGTCGAAAATTATATGTCAAGATCGCCGCCGCCGTAAACACTTGGAAGCATAAGGTTTGGCAATCGTTCTCATTTTAAAGGTTTCAAAAGGTTAAGAGTTTCGGTTTCGTCAGAAATGACCGGCACCGATATATCGGTGTCATTGGTTGCTGGGTCGCCATTTCACTTTCGTGTTACGCAAATGCCAATTTTACTGCACTTCGATATTATGACCGCTCGTTAATTGCCGCCTTTACCTGCGGCAGTTAACGTCACATCGCATTTATTGCTCAGGTAAAGGAAAATTAAGAACAAGTACTCATTGTTTGATTTTTAAACGAATTGAAAGGCGCAAACATCTGTAGGAAAAATCTTGTTCGCACCTACCGCTTCTGCAGACAGCTGATGTCAAGATTAACAACGGGCAAACGGAGTAAGAGCAGAATGTAGTTAAATATCAATCCATGGCACATGGACTGTTTAAAAGTTACTTGATCACATGCGATACGAGCCAAGCTAATTTTCTTCTGGTTATCTGAAGCATGACCTACGGGGGCGTAACGGGTTCCGTTTTTAGTACACATTGGGCGGAATGTTAGCACTGACACGCTGCTGATGATGACATTGCATTTATTCCACCAACTTATCTTGTAATCATTAAATAAGTTGGGCAGTTATCACACAGTCATCTGACAATTTTCGAAATTCATTTAGCAATTTGTTGCGGTCATTAAAGATGTACGGGAACGGCTTAGGGCTCATTTCTGACACTTTTACTACTACAATGCGATAATAATAAAATTAATCGCTTATTTTACGGTAGTACTTTAAAAGTGACCTCATTAATTCATCGATTTTCGAGACATTTAGGGTTTTGAATAAAAAACAGTAAAAGCTTGATGGCCATCACAACTGAACCTTGCATATCTCGCTCTGAGTAAAAGAACTGGATTTTGACGTTGTGAATGCAGTTTAGCAGTAAGTGACATTGACATTTTCAAATTAGTTGCCACTAATGAAAGGTGTTCGTTATTTTTAAGTAAGTTTCGGTACAAAGAAATCAAAACAAATAGTAAGTCATAACTGCTCTATTGCCAGGCAGGTAACTTTTATTGTGTGCATAAAACAACATTTCTATGCTTCGATTCTTTAAAAATATTAACATTTCTTGCTTCCGAAAAATGCGCGGAATTTTTGTACGATCAAGTGGAATTAAGCGTGACGTGTAACTTTCGTATCTCAATTACTTACGTCTAATATTTCAACTGTTCGATGCTCTGTTGTGGCATTTCAACGTTAGGCATTACAGTCATTCACTTTTAACCGTACAATGTTATGAGAACTGGCCGATTTGGCTTGTTTAAAGCAGTGATGGGCATTATTCGAATAAATTTTCAATCAAATAACAATTTTTTTTAAAAATCGAATAAGAACTTATTCGAATAAATTTTAATTCAATTTTCAATTTATTTTAAGTTATTCGCAAATAATTATTTGTTATTTGGTGCTTTTTATTCGTATTTCAAATAATTATTTTTTATTCGATTATTAAATAATTATTCGATAGTTCATGTCTCTTTATGAAATAATTATTTGTTGTCGGTGTCCATTAGTTCAATTTCAAAAAAATATTTCTTGGTACACGCATTTCATATCACAAGGTGTCTCGTACTTAGAAAATTAAATCTGCATTGTTATGTTTCGATGTTTACAGTAAAGATTTTAGTAAATGATAACACAAAACAAATAAGTATTCCATAAAGAGACATCAACTATCGAATAATTACTTGATAATCGAATAACAAATAAGTATTTGAAATTCGAATAAAAAGCACCAAATAACAAATAAGTATTTGCGAATAATTCATCAAATAACGAATAATTATTTGATTATCAAATAACGCACGAGCGAATAAAAAATAATTATTTGAAATTCGAATAAAAAGCACCAAATAACAAATAAATATTTGCGAATAATCCTCCAAATAACAAATAATTTTTGTAATCAAATAAATTTTTAATCGATTTTTCAATTTATTTGAGCTTTTATCTTTATTCGAATAAAAAATGCCCATCTGTGGTTTAAAGTTCTATAAAGTCATTCACATGATACTCTGTCATTACACAAAATGACCTAGATCCTTTGGCCGTATCGACGGCCGACAGCGTATTTGAAAAAAAAATTTATGAAAAATCATTAAAGTTATAATCGCTAGTGTTTCATAACTGTCTACGTGAGATACCTCACTTCGTGATTGCAGCTACGAGATGCCTATTAGGAAACCTCTGTTCTGGACCAACTCATGTTTTGCGATGAATTTTTTAGTTTAATAGGAATTCTAATATAATTTAATTTTTAATTTCGATCGTGGAAATGTTTTAATGAAAAATTATCAGATCAAGCCGAAATTTAGCCAAACTGACACACGGTCTAAAGCTTAATTTTCACTAAAGCCTTTTAAGCCCCATCTTATTTTTAAACAATTTTACATCAATCAGCACCAATCTCCGATGCCCTTCTCACTCCATTAGCGATTCTCTTCAATAAGTTCCTTCAAGAAGAAAAATTTCCCGCATGGAGGAAGGGCTCCTTTATAGTCTCTGTTCATAAAAAGGGCCCCTTTATAGTCCCTGTTCATAAAAAGGGCCATACGAATATTATAACTAATTATAGACCAGTCGCGAAGTAATCCTGCAAGGTTAGTTTAGGTTAGGTTCGTGTGGCTGCCTTAAAGGGCGCACTTAGACCTCAAAAGGCCCATTGTGATGCCACGGGAATCCAAGAATTCGCTCCACCTCCTCATTGGAACCATCCGGAGCTGCCGATGAAGCGCCAAAGATCTGTAACGTCAATCGCCGCCAGATCGCAGAGACTATCAAAGAAATAGTTTCCCAAGAAGGATTTTCGCCTGCGTGCCGGCAGAGGTAGTGTAAAATAATTTCCTCTTCTTCGTCCATGCAGCTTCTGCAGAAATCGTTTGAGATGATACCCAGTCTCTTCGCGTGTAGGCCAATAGGGCAATGGCCTGTGACCATCCCAGTAGCTATTCTAAGGTCAGATCTGCCCTTCGAAAGCAGAAAATTGGAGCGCTTAAGATCCAGTTTAGGCCAGATCTGTCTGGACGTATGGCACGTAGTGCCGTTTGCCCATCTGTGGTTCGCTAAGTTAATTGCTCTCTTGCTAAGCAACATTTTACAGGTTGCCAGGGGCCAACCAAGAATAGTCCTTTCCGATTGGATCTCCAGGGTGGTACCAGCTCATTTAAGTGTGAGCGACAGCTATTAATAGCCCTAGATGTCGAAAGGACAGAATCAAGGGATAGCAAAGCAGCCTGATTATCTGTAGGGATACAGATGTCCTTTGGAGCTTGGTTCTCCCTCAACCAATTCAAAGCTTCCTCAATAGCCATGACCTCCGCCTGAAACACAATACAGTAGTCTGGAAGACGGAAGGATAAGCTAATGTTCAGTGCCTCTGAGAAAACACCACCCACCACCCTACCCTGTAGTTTAGAGCCATCTGTATAAATTTGAAAGGACTCCCTACAGGGATTGGTGTCCCCATCCCAGTCAAGCCTGGTTGGAATGGTCAATTAGAAACGCTTGACAAAGGAGTAGCTAGGAGTGGTGGGGTAGTCAAGATGCCCCACTTGGAGCGAAAAGGAATCCAGAATTGTGGAGTGCCCAACTCTAGTATTGAACCACTGAGATGTGGCTGTAAGTCTAACGGCAGCATTAGCCGCCATCTGTTTACCCATCAGATCTAAAGGAAGTAGGTGAAGAAGTATCTCCAGAGCATCAGTAGGAGTGGTCCATAGCGCTCCGCTGATACAGATGCAGGCCGATCTCTGCACCTTCCTCAAAGCGTTGAGGTAAGTGGCCTGGTCCAGTGCGGGTTACCAGACAACCACGCCATACAACAAGATTGGCCTAATGACTGCAACATAGAGCCAGTGAGTCAGCTTGGGTTGAAACCCCCCATTTCCCACCGATGGCCCTTTTACAGGAGTATAGAGCTACAGTTGCTTTCTTGACCCTCTCTTGAATATTAGGCTTCCAGCTGAGCTTTCTATCCAGGATGATACTCAAATATTTAGCTTCCTCGGTAAAGTCTAGGCGGGTGCCATTCAGATACTGAGGGTCAACGGGAGGAATTTTATCTTTCCTCATATCCTGCAAAGACTCAAGTGAAAATTTAAGCTTCAGTCATCAATATACTTGTTGAAATGATTTTTTAACAAATATCGATTTTTCCGATCGAAATTTATTTTGTTTTTACTTTTCTTTAGTAGAATATTTTGAGAAATATTTTTATTCGATGTTTAAAAACTGACGACA
This sequence comes from Leptarthrus brevirostris, assembly GCA_964036015.1. Lineage (NCBI taxonomy): Eukaryota > Metazoa > Arthropoda > Insecta > Diptera > Asilidae > Leptarthrus > Leptarthrus brevirostris. Next base: position 99,840,344 of record OZ038375.1, read on the forward strand.
AATTTTAATTAATTAATAATTTGTTAAAAATCAAATTATCGTTTTCCAACAGAACTGTAAAAGGTATAATAAATCCAATTTGTGAAAATACAGGAATCAAACATGCGGAACTAAATACAACGATAAATTTCGCCTTTTTGGTAGAATTATGACATAAAATAGATCATTTCCTCCCACTGTTGCTATCCTTATCACTTTATATTAGAGGCAGCATTTACATCGTCAGCTAACCATAAAATGTGTAGCTCTGACCTTATTCCATCGCAGCCGGCCAATCAATATAGTATAAATTTGTTGGATAGATTAATTCGAGATGCCCAGGCCAAAAAGGTTTTCCCAACAAATTGTGCGTTGGCAGTAACAATGGAAAGTTGCTTCTGACATTTTAGACTTAATTTGAAATCAAGAACGTTTTTCACATTTCGAATGAATTGAAAATCCTTTGATGCCATGTTTTCGCATTTTCCTTCAAACCAAAGGAGCTTTGTCGTTGGATTTCGGTCTTTATCTCGTTTTATCTTAGATATATTTTAAGATTTGCTTATCTTGAGGAAACTAGGACATGTCTTCAACTACTTAGCCATTTCAAAATATTTCAATGAATGTGCTGTAGTAAGGCACGTGAGAGGAGTTCATGGTACCTTACCACAGTATTTATATCTCTTTCTAAATTTGATGTTAGTTATATGCTCACCTCTCCAAGAATAGTTTTACATAAAAGTTATGGAACTCTGCCAAAAAAGAATTCCGAAGAATAGAAAAAAGTCATGTGACTTGTCTGACTATAACGAAATTGTTAAAAAACAAAAAAAACTGAACAAATTGTTTCGAAAATTCCCGAAAACACTTATCACTTTGCGTGAGATTTATAACATAATGGCCGGTCCTTATGCTCCATTATTTCAAGAGCTGAAGGATTAGCAAAAGAATTGGATTTAAAAAAATTCAGAACAGAATGCTGATGACCTGAAAATAATTTTTTCAGGGGCTTTTTGTGCCAACCCGTGCCAGAGATTTGCTAATTTTCTGTTTACATTTGTTCTTTGATCTCCTGTGGAGTAAGTCGAGTATGGTTGCAGGTGATGTAAACAAATCACTTACCGAAATAAACTACTTCCTCATTTTGGGTATATTTATTTCCGGGAATTTGTTCTATTGCAAAGCAATCAATTTTTCAATTCCCATAGCACCGACCTACTGGTTATCGCGTTGTCCGGCAACCTTCCCGTTTTCTGTTTATCAATTATACTTATCTGGAGTATATCACTAAAATTTCCAGGAACGTAGGAACGTTAAATGAGATATATTCTTGAAATGTTTTATTAAGTGTTTGTTTTCAGTTTGGTAGAAAATTATCCGACGTAGAAAGCAGAATTTCAACGGGCTCAGACAAAGCAGATGGCGTTCCGACATAAAGTTTCCAAATTTCAGTTTTTTGATAAAACGTTTACAATTTGTGCAGTAAGGCTGGGTTAGGTAAGAGGAGAGTTGCTGAGGTTAATTTCAGCTCTCCTCACTTAGGTTATAGTTCTCATAGATTCATGGCAATCCCTTTTTTGTTTTGTATACCCCTACTCTTAAAACCATCATGCTTTTCTAAGTGATCTCAGCACGCTACAAGCCTCGAGAACAAGTAACTAACTACTGAGTTGCTTGACTCTTTTCGTTGCCTGGTAAAGGACTCTCGCAAAGCAGATGGCGAACTAATTAAATTTCTTCGGGATCCCTACATTTCCGACAGAAATCATTTGACGGGCTCAGAGTAAAACTGACCTATTTATAAGGTTCGGGTAAAAGTGGCTTAGAAAATGTTCCGCGCAAAAACGAATCACGTGAGATTCCGGGCAAAAAACGAATCGTAGAAAATTTCCGAGGCAAAAACGACTTAACTACTTAACTGCATTAACTTTGCATTACTTTTTGTATTTAAATCGTTTTTGCCCGGAAATTTTCTACGATTCGTTTTCGCCCGGAATGTCACGTGATTCGTTTTTGCGCGGAACATTTTCTAAGCCACTTTTGCCCGAACCTTATAAATAGGTCACTTTTACTATCAGCCCGTCATTTATAACTCGAACCAGTTTTCTGGTATGGTTACTTAGGGTCCAATGTCTCGTTATAAAAGCTACTAGGTATCTTGTGTCAGTTCTACTGTCACTAAGGAGTATTTTAGTTTTCTTACTATACTCAGTCAATAGTTGCCTTTCGGTTAGCCCACAGAAGATTAGCCTTACTGTAGGCAATGTCAACGTTGATCGGAATTTTCACAAAGGCGATCGCTCCAGATGCTATCCATCTCAGTATCGTCCTTAGCTAATTCATTCGCTATTTCATTGTCTGGGATATTCCTGTATAGAGTAAACTTGTGATTTCTGGAAATCTCGTCTAGGCTATTTTTGCATAATTTGCCTAACTTTTATGTTATCACCACAACATCCAGCGATTTATATAACCGTCCGACTGTCAGTATATATGCGGATTTTCACATACATACCTACATACTAGCAGGCCTACATACTAGCAGAGCCTCTTAGTGAATCGCTGTCATTGCCGCCTGAAAGATACTACATTTGTCCGGCAGTCTGTAAGATTCATGCTTGTGCCAGGAGTATACTCCTGGTCCTGAACTCGTTTTAAATCCGTGCATATATATGGAGATCTCTTCCACCACTTTATTTCTGTCTCATTTCTTTCTAGCTGGTAGCTTTGTTCTAAAGCTCCTATTGGAGGTTGTACGTAGAAACCGGTACTCCGTGTGTATCCTGTTGTCGATGCAATTGAATTCAGAAGGATGCTAGGATGCCCGTTCATGCTCTCCTTCGATCATTTCATAACCTTCGTTTGTCGCAGTGTATGTCCAGTGGCAACAGGTCGAGAATGATCTCCAAACATCCACATATCATAGACCGTCCGTTCTCTGCACTCTCGATAGACTTTCTAGGCTACATCGATATTCCAGTTAAGTTTAGAGTCTAATATTAAACTCATGTACTTATCTTCATCACAAAGAGTTAGACTTTATCCTCCAAAAATTTAAAGCCTAAACACTGGTATTTTCCTCTTCCTGATGAAAAGCACAAGATCCGTCTTTGAAGGGTTAAGGTAAGGTCCCTGTCTTTTTTGGCTGAATTTCAATAGTAACATTCGACATTTCAATCAAAATTAAGTAAATAAAACTGAAATCGAGCGTAAAAAATAAGCAATTAATTTTATTCATGATTGTTACGTACAATTAAAAGAAATCGTATCTAAAAAAGTAAATTTATTTCGCAATTGTTATTTTTAAAATCCGCAAATTCACGACACAAATATTCATTAGATCTTGGGTGTTCGTGCAAAACACACCTTTCACGGAAATTTGTCAAGAATAATTTATTATACTATAAATACGGCCTAGCATGTCGTTCTTGGCCTTATTAATATTCAAACTTTTCTTTTACTATTATTAAATAGTCTCATGATAAGTAAGTTGAAAAGCATTTGATTTTCTATTCGTTCGCTTATTTTGAATATTTTTTGTCAACTTTAGGGCTTGTTCACGAGTTCCCATTCATCATATGCGACTGTAACCTCATTGGTTGAAGTCGTATAAATGTCACTTGACATACTGGCTTACTCTTGCGTCGTTACGATGATAAAAATAATCGCAGCAATGCTCTTGATTGTTAAACATAATTAGAATATCAAATAAGCGAGAAACAACCGAATGATGAAACCAATGTTTATAAATTGGAACAATCAGCGGTGATGTTTTCGAGCTCCGGCAAGTGGGCAAGTAAAATTTGAAAGATCGAGAATTCTTTGCTTTACCACCAACAATTTAAACTTGACAGGCTAAGAGTAAAAATTACCTATCTACAAGGTCCGATCAAAAGTGGCTTAGAAAATCTTCCGAACAAAAACGAACTGCGTGAGATTCCGCGCAAAAACGATTTAACTACTTATATGCGGGACGTAGGAATCTCTGATCAGATTCAAATGTGCATTGAATGCAACAGTAGTAGTATTTTTCTTTGCTGAAAGTATTATAAACGCAAAAACGAACCGCGTGAGATTCCGTCCCGCATAGAAGTAGGTAAGTCGTTTTTGCCCGGATTGCGTGATTCTTTTTTGTCCGGTATGCGGTTCGGTTTTAAGCTGAACATTTCCTAAGTCACTTTTGGTCGATCCTTGTACATAGATAGGTCATTTTTACTCTCAGCCTGTCATTTATAATTCTTTGTTTTTCGGATTTTCGTCCGGGAGCGGATTTCCCCAGCATTGGTACAACAGTTTTGGCGGTTAGTAGTTTTCAGTGAATTAGATTAGCTCCAATAACTCCATAATCATTATGTGATCATTTTCCAAAGTAACTGAAGTAAAATTGGGATTATAACTTTAAGAAACAAATTTGAATCACACGCGTGTTCACGCCTTCATCCAGCATTGTCGTATAAGATTTCTTATCAAGTGAAACCCACAGAATTTTGAACTTTCGAAAAATCAGGATGTCAGGACCATTTGATGGTATGCCACAACACTTCTTAAACACTGCTTTCAATATTAGTTCATGGGTGTGATAACGGTTCAACAGTTTACTATGCCAATGCAAGGCCAAATGAGAGGAGTATTTTGAAAGAGTGACTCTTCGATTTTTTTTTTTGCCATTTTACTTCTATTGCTCGCCCGAGCTCCAAGTCTCTTTGCAGTTGCTATAAATTAAGTACTTGTTTGGCGTTGTCTACTCCGCTCATTGACGAAATCATACGATCTCTTCTTTGTAACCTAAGAAATTCTTTACTTTTATTCTTTTTGAACCCTTTCCTGCATTAGGGTATGGGGGATGTGAACAGACTCCAATGTTCTTCCTAGGAGATTTGATGCGTTAGCATGGTTTTGGCCGGAAGGGAATTAGGGTAAGGGAAGTGAGGAAACTTGAGTCTTGTTTTTGCATTACTGCGAGCTAGACAACAGCCCAGAGACGGAGTGGATTATTTTAATTTCTTAATAAAAGCTCACGGGGTCATCTGGTTTCGAACCCGGGGTCGATATCTCATTTCCCTTATCTGGCTACTACAGCATGTTTCAGTTGGAAATAATGGATATAAAGGTAGCGCCGGACCGTCTGAATCATTTAACGCAACTTACAGATAACATATGTATTTTCACAGACAGTCAGGCCGCTACTAAATCCCTCACGGGAGTATTTATACTACCTCAAAAACATTTATAGCATGTCGCTCAGCTCTGAATGACATAGCTAAGCATCTAAAAGTACGGCTCATCTGGGCGACTGGACATAGTAATATTCCGGGTTACTGTATAACCGACTCGTCCTGATTCGGACATTAAGCACCAGCTGGAAAAGCTGCTGGCCACTTGCAAACTGGAACCGGTTTTTGGGCTCCCCCTTCTTGCAAGAGCTAACCGAATTAGGCTCCATTGACGTCAGGGACTTAGTTCGATTTATCAGGAGCTCCAAATGGTTCCCGGTAACGAGTTAAGGCTTTTCCCCTTCCGGACCAGCCAACTTTCATATTGACTCCTCGAGAACTAGTTTCCGCTGGAGACAGGGTACTGGCTGGATGCACAGAGAGTAACAGTTTCATCCTCTTTTTCTTTAGGGATTTTTATGGGGTCTAATTTCAGCCTTAATTGTGGTATCACAATGGTCCTCCTTAGCCAAAGTGTGCCATCTTAGGCAGCCACTCTAACGTAACCGAGCAATCAAAAGTTCATGTTTTAAGGATGTTCATGTTAACCGCAATTCACGCTACCGCGAGTCTACTGTATATCAACAACGCTAACATTTTAAATATTTTTATATATTACATTTTCATTTCATTGTCAACGGACATACGGTGCAAATTTATCGCATACTGAGACAAAGGTATTCATTCAAGAAGTCAGATGACACGAAAATATCGCATGGTATCGTATCAGGCTAGTGAACAGGTATCAGGTGTCCATTTCTTGTGAAATTGAGTGACAAACTTACTTTTTTATGCAGAAGTAAAAGTTTTTTTTTTGAATTTTTTGTCCAACTAATCTGGTTTAAATAGAGATATGATTGGAAAACCGTTTAAATTCCCTAAAACCCAACATCCTCGGCAATTTATAACTGGTTACTTTCGTTAAATTGGATCACTTAAGGTATAATTGAGAATAAATTATCAGAAAATTATTTGATGCAACGAAATTATTCAAACCACGAACTACGCGGCAATAGACAACTACTTCTGGTAATTGCAAGTCTAATTTGCTGCTGTTTTTCACAATGCCCCAAGTGTTTCCTTACGATGCAATCTGAGGTGGCGCCTAGTTGTCCATTTTCTTCAATAAAGCAAAACTCCCCGGCAAGCAATAGCTTAATTTGTGTATATTACTCTCGGATTTCACATACACACAATGATTAAATCTTTAATTAGATTGTTCCGAGCCCATAAACGATCACCACTTACTGGGTTATTGTCGGGAATCGATGCAGTTGGGCCGAAAAATAATTCAACAAGTTGCGACTCACCTGTCACACTTCATAAATTTTTTTGGGTTGACTGGTTATCGCCAAACGAAATTGACTTCTACTACTTCAGTTTAGAATTTAATTTACTGCTGAAGAATCACAATTTCGTTGTACGTTTTAATCGGTCTGACCAAAATGCCTCGTGATACAATCATCACGTACCTACTAATTTTAATATTAATGGCATTTTTCGCAGACAATTGCAGCCAATTAGCTTTAAGTTTAATTAATAATGTGACGTAACTGTGTGTATTTTTCCATTATTGTTGTTGATATTACAATCAACTACTGTCGCATTTTCAAGAGTTTTATCCGTAATTAACTTGAAATTGTTCGAGTACGTGATGTTGATATAATTAATTCAATTTTGTTGCAAATCGAGTTAGAGGGTAGCTACATGTTGCATATGCATGACAGACGCAACCGATCCAAATGTCGCCCACTTTAGATGAGTAGGCGATTCTAAAAAAACTGATATGTTGAGATATGACAAACAGTTGGTTTCTTATTTTATTAGCATATTTTGCATATTCATTTAACAAATTTCATTAACAAATGTGCATAAGAAGCAAAAAGTAACTTCAACAAAGCTGACTCCTCACATGATTTCGCGACAGATCATAATCAATACGATCGAAAGAGGAATTAAAAGATCGCGACGTCGATGTGATGGGCTCACTTAGCCCATAATTAGGGCGATGAAAAGGTACTTGGAAGAAGACGTGATTCCTTAGAGACCGATCCGGAACTGGTATGTTAAAACTTGCCAAAAGGACAGAAGAGTCTGTAGACCCCCAGATGCAGTCGAAAGCAAAAGGGATCCTAGAGTTACATCGCCTCATTTCAAGAGTATCCAAGTACAACAGTCTAAGTCTATCGATATAAGATGGTCGTATAAGGCAGTTATTCCAAGGAAGGCCACGAAGAGCAAACCTAACGAACCTCCGTTGAACAGCTTCAATACGAATGATATGTGTCGAATAGAGGATGACCTGACCAGACTGGAGAGGCATATTTCAGAATAGGCCTGACAAAATTATAATATAGAATCTTCGTGAGATAAGGGTCATCAAACTCTTTTGACCATCCCTTCACGAAATTCAGAGTTATATTAGCCTTGGAAACAATGGTATCAAAATGATCCTCAAAAGAATATTGGGAATTAAGCCAGACGCCCAGGTGCTTAGTGTTACTAAGTCTAGTTAAAAGACGACCGTCTATGGTAAAATTAAATGGAATGGGAGATCTTTTTCGAGAGAAAGACATACCTAGATGTACAGGTACACTCTGCCAATATTTAGGGAAAGGTCGTTAATGGAACACCAATTCTGAAAGGCGCCCAAGTCAGAATTTAAAATTAGGCAATCTATCAACGTCGTCACGTACGTCAACTTAGCGGGACAACTTCGGCGAATCGCAACACGACTAGGTTCACAATTTGCCGTTATTTTGCCGTTAATTAGTTGTGCAAAAAATAATTTTGCCGTTCTTATTTTTTAAAAATTACAGGGTGTCCCGCTAACTTTATATAAAGTTAGCGGGACAACTTTGAAAAATTCTTAAAAAATGATTGTAAATAAAATTTAACTATCTTAGAATTTGCCGTTTTTTTGCCGTTAGTGAATGCCTGAAACAGATTTCCGATACGACTTAAATTACTATAGTTATAAGAGAATTTTGATTTCACGAACGGTACTCCAGGCAGAATTTCTAGGTTTCCATCCTTTTCTTCCAACTGCAAGTGAATTGCGACAAAATCAAAGACTTCACAACTAAATCAAATTGACCGAACGGCAAATTCTTACCTAAAAATTGTGTTGGAAAAACCGTTATATATGCGATTTTTCGGAGTTGCCTCGCTAAGTTTATATGATGTGAGTGATATCGTCCAATTACAAGGAAAATTGATGCACGGCAAAATCAACGACTTCACAACTAAATCAAATTCACCGAACGGCAAATTCTTACCTAAAAATTGTGTTGGAAAAACCGTTATATATGCGATTTTTCGAAGTTGCCTCGCTAAGTTTATATGAGGTGAGTGATATCGTCCAATTACAAGGAAAATTGATGCACGGCAAAATCAACGACTTCACAACAAAATCAAATTGACCGAACGGCAAATTCTTACCTAAAAATTGTGTTGGAAAAACCGTTATATATGCGATTTTTCGGAGTTGCCTCGCTAAGTTTATATGAGGTGAGTGATATCGTCCAATTACAAGGAAAATTGATGCACGGCAAAATCAACGACTTCACAACTAACTCAAATTGACCGAACGGCAAATTCTTACCTAAAAATTGTGTTGGAAAAACCGTTATATATGCGATTTTTCGGAGTTGCCTCGCTAAGTTTATATGAGGTGAGTGATATCGTCCAATTACAAGGAAAATTGATGCAGGGCAAAATCAAAGACTTCACAACTAAATCAAATTGACCGAACGGCAAATTCTTACCTAAAAATTGTGTTGGAAAAACCGTTATATATGCGATTTTTCGGAGTTGCCTCGCTAAGTTTATATGAGGTGAGTGATATCGTCCAATTACAAGGAAAATCGATGCACGGCAAAATCAAAGACTTCACAACTAAATCAAATTGACCGAACGGCAAATTCTTACCTAAAAATTGTGTTGGAAAAACCGTTATATATGCGATTTTTCGGAGTTGCCTCGCTAAGTTTATATGATGTGAGTGATATCGTCCAATTACAAGGAAAATTGATGCACGGCAAAATCAACGACTTCACAACTAAATCAAACTGACCGAACGGCAAATTCTTACCTAAAAATTGTGTTGGAAAAACCGTTATATATGCGATTTTTCGGAGTTGCCTCGCTAAGTTTATATGAGGTGAGTGATATCGTCCAATTACAAGGAAAATTGATGCACGGCAAAATCAACGACTTCACAACAAAATCAAATTGACCGAACGGCAAATTCTTACCTAAAAATTGTGTTGGAAAAACCGTTATATATGCGATTTTTGGGAGTTCTTCATAATAAAGGGATTGGTGAAATGGTTTGTTTATAAAAAAATATTAAAGTGATTAAGTTTAAAGCTAAAGTCGTGAAAAACATCAAAATCGAATGAATGCGTTGAGGTGTTATTATAAGCAAACGTTTTTACTTTTAAGAAATACTCTTTCTGTGTAATTTTTTTTAATAAGGCTTCTTTTAAGTAACAGACAAAATACAAGAAATAATTTTGGTAGGGACATGAGACGAATATCAAAATATGGGACGAAATATTTTTGAAGCGTTGAAATTTAATTTTAATTTAATACCAAAATTGAATAATATATTCTTCATTTCCTTCCCTGCGCTTCCACATCAGCGCCCTTAATTTTTAATCATCAGAATGAAGTTATCTGACTCCGCATTTGATCCAAAATAGAACTTTTCTTTTAAGTCATTCCTTTGGATAGATGAGGAAATTTGTTTACCAGTTTTTTTTTTTTATATGATGTGGCCAAATCCTAGGGGACAACCATTTGATGCGTTAGCATGGTTTTGGCCGGAAGGGAATTAGGGTAAGGGAAGTGAGGAAAACTTGAGTCTTGTTTGCATTGCTGCGAGCTAGACAACAGCCCAGAGACGGAGTGGATTATTTTTTAATTTCTTAATAAAAGCTCACGGTCATCTGGGCTCGAACCCGGGACCCATGGCATGGTGGTCTTGCCGCTCAACGCATTGATCCAACTCCGTCTCCTCCGTCGTTGTTTTTTTTTTCTATGATCCCGTACCGTTGCAATATACCTACGTAGAATTTTTTCAATACCTTCTTTTACTTTGACTAAGTATATGATATTTTGTCAGTTATACTGGGTCTAGATACATATATCCATTTATTTTACATATCAACCCACCGCAAATTAACGAGAAGTAAATTGGTTAGTACTGAAAAATGTAATTTTGAGCCGGTCGTTCCTGTGGAACCTCTTGCAATAATTCTAAATCTAAAACATGTCGAGCATAATTTTTTTTTATAAATGCTTTTGGCAAGCACATAAATACCACTTATACAGTACTCAGTTTTGCAACTATGAGCGGGGACAAATCGAACATTTTCGATGGATTAAAAAAGTATCAAATTGTGGCCACAAAATTAACACAAATTCTGGCGCCACCAATCGTCCTCCATTTTTTATAATCTTCTGTATCCATTCCCCTGCCAAATTTTTTTTCTTGTATTCTGTGTCCTAAAAGAAGCCTTACTAAGAAAACTACGCAGAAAGAGTTTTTCTTAGAACTATAAACGTTTCCTTATGATTACATTTCAACGCATTCAGATGCCCCAATGACGCCAAGCCACAAAGTTCTACGAAATTACCAGAATAAACAGAATAGTTATATATTTGCAACACAATTTTTAGGTAAGAATTTGCCGTTCGGTCAATTTGATTTAGTTGTGAAGTCGTTGATTTTGCCGTGCATCAATTTTCCTTGTAATTGGACGATATCACTCACCTCATATAAACTTAGCGAGGCAACTCCGAAAAATCGCATATATAACGGTTTTTCCAACACAATTTTTAGGTAAGAATTTGCCGTTCGGTCAATTTGATTTAGTTGTGAAATCTTTGATTTTGCCGTGCATCAATTTTCCTTGTAATTGGACGATATCACTCACCTCATATAAACTTAGCGAGGCAACTCCGAAAAATCGCATATATAACGGTTTTTCCAACACAATTTTTAGGTAAGAATTTGCCGTTCGGTCAATTTGATTTAGTTGTGAAGTCTTTGATTTTGCCGTGCATCGATTTTCCTTGTAATTGGACGATATCACTCACTTCATATAAACTTAGCGAGGCAACTCCGAAAAATCGCATATATAACGGTTTTTCCAACACAATTTTTAGGTAAGAATTTGCCGTTCGGTCAATTTGATTTAGTTGTGAAATCTTTGATTTTGCCGTGCATCGATTTTCCTTGTAATTGGACGATATCACTCACCTCATATAAACTTAGCGAGGCAACTCCGAAAAATCGCATATATAACGGTTTTTCCAACACAATTTTTAGGTAAGAATTTGCCGTTCGGTCAATTTGATTTAGTTGTGAAGTCGTTGATTTTGCCGTGCATCAATTTTCCTTGTAATTGGACGATATCACTCACCTCATATAAACTTAGCGAGGCAACTCCGAAAAATCGCATATATAACGGTTTTTCCAACACAATTTTTAGGTAAGAATTTGCCGTTCGGTCAATTTGATTTTGTTGTGAAGTCGTTGATTTTGCCGTGCATCAATTTTCCTTGTAATTGGACGATATCACTCACCTCATATAAACTTAGCGAGGCAACTCCGAAAAATCGCATATATAACGGTTTTTCCAACACAATTTTTAGGTAAGAATTTGCCGTTCGGTCAATTTGATTTAGTTGTGAAGTCTTTGATTTTGCCGTGCATCGATTTTCCTTGTAATTGGACGATATCACTCACCTCATAGAAACTTAGCGAGGCAACTCCGAAAAATCGCATATATAACGGTTTTTCCAACACAATTTTTAGGTAAGAATTTGCCGTTCGGTCAATTTGATTTAGTTGTGAAGTCTTTGATTTTGCCCTGCATCAATTTTCCTTGTAATTGGACGATATCACTCACCTCATATAAACTTAGCGAGGCAACTCCGAAAAATCGCATATATAACGGTTTTTCCAACACAATTTTTAGGTAAGAATTTGCCGTTCGGTCAATTTGATTTAGTTGTGAAGTCGTTGATTTTGCCGTGCATCAATTTTCCTTGTAATTGGACGATATCACTCACATCATATAAACTTAGCGAGGCAACTCCGAAAAATCGCATATATAACGGTTTTTCCAACACAATTTTTAGGTAAGAATTTGCCGTTCGGTCAATTTGATTTAGTTGTGAAGTCGTTGATTTTGCCGTGCATCAATTTTCCTTGTAATTGGACGATATCACTCACATCATATAACCTTAGCGAGGCAACTCCGAAAAATCGCATATATAACGGTTTTTCCAACACAATTTTTAGGTAAGAATTTGCCGTTCGGTCAATTTGATTTAGTTGTGAAGTCTTTGATTTTGCCGTGCATCGATTTTCCTTGTAATTGGACGATATCACTCACTTCATATAAACTTAGCGAGGCAACTCCGAAAAATCGCATATATAACGGTTTTTCCAACACAATTTTTAGGTAAGAATTTGCCGTTCGGTCAATTTGATTTAGTTGTGAAATCTTTGATTTTGCCGTGCATCGATTTTCCTTGTAATTGGACGATATCACTCACCTCATATAAACTTAGCGAGGCAACTCCGAAAAATCGCATATATAACGGTTTTTCCAACACAATTTTTAGGTAAGAATTTGCCGTTCGGTCAATTTGATTTAGTTGTGAAGTCGTTGATTTTGCCGTGCATCAATTTTCCTTGTAATTGGACGATATCACTCACCTCATATAAACTTAGCGAGGCAACTCCGAAAAATCGCATATATAACGGTTTTTCCAACACAATTTTTAGGTAAGAATTTGCCGTTCGGTCAATTTGATTTTGTTGTGAAGTCGTTGATTTTGCCGTGCATCAATTTTCCTTGTAATTGGACGATATCACTCACCTCATATAAACTTAGCGAGGCAACTCCGAAAAATCGCATATATAACGGTTTTTCCAACACAATTTTTAGGTAAGAATTTGCCGTTCGGTCAATTTGATTTAGTTGTGAAGTCTTTGATTTTGCCGTGCATCGATTTTCCTTGTAATTGGACGATATCACTCACCTCATAGAAACTTAGCGAGGCAACTCCGAAAAATCGCATATATAACGGTTTTTCCAACACAATTTTTAGGTAAGAATTTGCCGTTCGGTCAATTTGATTTAGTTGTGAAGTCTTTGATTTTGCCCTGCATCAATTTTCCTTGTAATTGGACGATATCACTCACCTCATATAAACTTAGCGAGGCAACTCCGAAAAATCGCATATATAACGGTTTTTCCAACACAATTTTTAGGTAAGAATTTGCCGTTCGGTCAATTTGATTTAGTTGTGAAGTCGTTGATTTTGCCGTGCATCAATTTTCCTTGTAATTGGACGATATCACTCACATCATATAAACTTAGCGAGGCAACTCCGAAAAATCGCATATATAACGGTTTTTCCAACACAATTTTTAGGTAAGAATTTGCCGTTCGGTCAATTTGATTTAGTTGTGAAGTCTTTGATTTTGCCGTGCATCGATTTTCGTTGTAATTGGACGATATCACTCACCTCATAGAAACTTAGCGAGGCAACTCCGAAAAATCGCATATATAACGGTTTTTCCAACACAATTTTTAGGTAAGAATTTGCCGTTCGGTCAATTTGATTTAGTTGTGAAGTCTTTGATTTTGCCGTGCATCAATTTTTATTTGTAATTGGACGATATCACTCACCTCATATAAACTTAGCGAGGCAACTCCGAAAAATCGCATATATAACGGTTTATCCAGCACAATTTTTAGTTGAGAATTTGCCGTTCGATCAATTTGATTTAGTTGTGAAGTCTTTGATTTTGTCGCAATTCAATTGCAGTTGGAAGAAAAGGATGGAAACCTAGAAATTCTGCCTGCAGTACCGTTCGTGAAATCAAAATTCTCTTATAACTATAGTAATTTAAGTCGTATCGGAAATCTGTTTCAGGCATTCACTAACGGCAAAAAAACGGCAAATTCTAAGATAGTTAAATTTTATTTACAATCATTTTTTAAGAATTTTTCAAAGTTGTCCCGCTAACTTTATATAAAGTTAGCGGGACACCCTGTAATTTTTAAAAAATAAGAACGGCAAAATTATTTTTTGCACAACTAATTAACGGCAAAATAACGGCAAATTGTGAGCCTAGTCGTGTTGCGATTCGCCGAAGTTGTCCCGCTAAGTTGACGTACGTAACGTCGTCAGCGTAACAAGATCCTCTTCATATGTTGCGCGGTCGTTCAATTCGGCGTCTTCCTTGGATTCCGTGAGCATTTCTCTCTCTTAGTGTGTGGCTTATCCATTGCCACTTTCACCTGCGATTACTGGTGCCTATCCCATCTTGGCCTGTCTGTGTAGGTCTTCATTGTTAGAGACCTCCTGTCCATGGCTGTTAAGGATACGCCGGAGACACGGGTTGACAAAGGCTTGTACCTTAGATGCTATTTGACAGGTCATTTTCCATGTTGGACAGCCGTACAACAGAACAGATTTTACGTTCGACTCGAAGATCTGGAGTTTTGTGCGTCTGGAGATGTTGTTATTACGCCAGATCTCAACAAGAATATTAAGTTCAACTCGAACCTTGTTGATGTGAGCCTGTACATCAGCTTGAGCTCCGCCGAGATAGCAAAATTTATCGACATGCTCTATTTGCTGCTCTTCCAAATAAATTTAATGTTGTCTCCTAGAGTCCCAGCTCGTAAGTTTGGTTTTAGCTGCATTGATCTTAAGCCCTGCTTAGTGACTTTTTCTGTTCACGGCTTCGGACATTTGAGGCGTCTAGGGCGCTGCACAATGCGTCATTAAAGACGATCATAAATAGCAAAGGTGACAATATCCATCCTTATCTCACTCCATTCAGTACTTGGAAGTGCTACGACAGTTTTCCCTTGTGTAGGCCGTGATATTGGGCTCCTGAGTAGAATTCTTTTATGATGCTGATAATTTTTTCTGGAATGCCTCTCCTACGTAAAGCTGCCCATATGTATTTGCGATCAACGCTGTCAAACGCCTTCGACGAACATTAGAGATTTAAAGGGGACCTCCATTCGGCGGATTGTACGACGATAATTCGTAGGGTATTGATGTGATCATTGAAAGTCTGCCTGTTCATCGCTAAGAGTGCGCTCAATTATATTTAAGATGATTTTAGTCATCAATTTGGAGACTGCAGTTAAAAGACGGATACCGCGTCAATTTATGCAATTCCTCAGGACGCCTTTTTTAAATCTTCACAATTACGACTGTTTTCCATTCAGTGGGATAGGGCTCGGTTTCCTAACATTCCTGGATTACGGGGAGGGGAATATGAGCCGCAGCAATGGGATCCGCCTCAAGTAGTTCCACTGGTATTTCATCAATCCCTGGGGCCTTATCGAAGGCATTAAAAGTCCTAAATGTTAACGGTTCCGATGATTGCGCTGATTGATCGCAGACAATTGATGGGCCAACAGAGCCATTTTATTATCAAAATCAGTGCTCCGTTTGAGAAAAGTTCATACGTCACCGAAACGCACGTGGGAGTGTACACGAGGAAGTAATTTTCTCGTCGTTCACAAAAACTTGGTCTTTTTGCCACTTCAACTTGGCGAATTTTTCGTCGGGACTTGGGCACCCGTATAAAATGCAACTGACCAACTGACTTAAGATAAACGACCATAGACAACGCCGTGTGTTCGCTGATTGGGCTCTGGAGTAGTTCAAAGTTGAACCAAATTTCGCCAAAAAAATCATCTTTAGCAACGAAGCCCATTTTTTGATGAATAGATATGTGAATAAGCAGAATTGTCGGATTTGGGGCGAAACCAATCCACACGAGGTACATTAGCTGCAAATGCGTCCCAAGAAAGTCACTATGTTTTTTTTATACGATGTGGCCAAAGCCTAGTGGACAACCCTTTGATGCGTTAGCATGGTTTTGGCCGGAAGGGAAGTGAGGAAACTTGAGTCTTGTTTTTGCATTGCTGCGAAGATTTGCACGGTGCTCACGCAATCCAAAGGAATAGCGCAAACAAAAATTTTCCAAATCTTTAGTCTTTTTTTTTGGTCCACGGACTCGGAAATTTTTTTTTTATTTGACCACCCTATGGACCAGATAGCCTGTTAATTCAGCTTTAATTATTTTTTTTTCAAATCCTTGATACGTCGATTTGTCGCGGAGATATCCGATATTAAACGAAAAAGGACACTTTTGTATTCAACTATCGATATCTCAGCAACCAATGATCGTACAGAAAATTTAAGGGCAGTTTCGGAAACTGGAATAAATTTCCTAAAAGAATCCGTCAAGACATTGAAAAAAACCAATTTTTTCTTATCCGTAATTTCAATTTTTAAAAAATCGAAAAAAGTGACCTTTTTCCTTGTTTTGGTAAATTGACCGCATCTTTGCAAATACTGACGGAGAGGCTAAGGTTTGTAGGAATTTTTACACCTCAATGTATGCCCAATAGCTCTGTAAATCCGCAGATCAATCCATTGGACGGTTCTTTCGGCCCGATTGATCAAAGTTTTGGAAAACATTAAAGGAACAAGAATTGTGATCTCAAACATCGTGTAATCTTCATAAAAATGCAAAAATCATTCTTTTTCGACTTTTCTCACAATTATGCATCAGTCACTTGGTAAATTAAAAAAAAAAAACTTTTTTGCCAAATCGAAATGTTCGTAGACGTAGGGCACCTTGGGGGTCAACTTTTGGTTAATTTGAGAAATTAAAAATAAGGAAAATGAGGGCATGAAAAGGGTTGATAGCTTTAAAAATGAGTCTCTAATTTTTGTCTTTATTGCCAAAAAATAAAAATAAATGTAAAAAAAAATTTGTTTGCTAAATTTTTGATTTGTCAAAAAATATTTTTTTTATTTTCAATTTTTTTTAATTTAATTTAATCAGATCCTCGATACGATTATTTGACGGGCTGAGAGTAAAAGTGACCTATTTATAAGGTTCGGGCAAAAGTGGCTTAGAAAATGTTCCGCGCAAAAAGGAATCGCGTGAGATTCCGGGCAAAAACGATTCGTAGAAAATTTCCGGGCAAAAACGATTAAACTACAAAAAGTAATGCAAAGTTAATGCAGTTAAGTAGTTAAGTCGTTTTTGCCCGGAAATTTTCTACGATTCGTTTTTGTCCGGAATCTCACGCGATTCGTTTTTGCGCGGAACATTTTCTAAGCCACTTTTACCCGAACCTTATAAATAGGTCACTTTTACTCTCAGCCCGTCATTTCTCGCTTAGATACAGCCCGTCAAAAATCACTAAAAAATTTAGATATTTTTTTTGGTCCCTTAATTGTTTGGAGTAGTTTAGATACCGACGACATGTGGTTCCAAAAGGATGGCGCTAAGTGCCACGATGGACATTCTGCACGAGCGGTTTGAGAGGGGCGTGGTAGTCTCGCGTGGCGGCGACGTGAACTGGACACCTGCGATTTAACGCCTTAAGACTTCTTTTTTCCGGGCTATCTTAAATCACAGGTCTATGCGAATAAACCGCAAACAAACATTAACATAACGAACGTCATCCAGCAAATTCATCCAAATTTATGCGACAAAGTCATTGGACCTCCCGAGTACATGCCACCAAGCAATGTTCCGCGCAAAAACGAATCGCGTGAGTTAACTACAAAAAGTAATGCAAAGTTAATGCAGTTAAGTAGTTAAGTCGTTTTTGCCCGGAAATTTTCTACGGTTCGTTTTTGCCCGGAATCTCACGTGATTCGTTTTTGCGCGGAACATTTTCTAAGCCACTTTTGCCCGAACCTTATAAATAGGTCACTTTTACTCTCAGCCCGTCAAATAATACCACAAAATATTCTTTCAAATAAAATAAAAATGGAGGGGATATCTCATACACAATTTGTTTTATTTACATCTAAAAGTCGAGCGTCCTTATTGAAAGACCCTTTACCTTTGAGTTTTGAAATTGTTTCTAATCCGTTTATTCCGGCACGTATTCAGTTCCTTCTATTCCTTTCACGGAACCAAAAAAAAAAATACACCCCAGAAATTTATTATACCAACTGTCGTGTCGGAACAAATGAGACAATGTTCTATTTTAAAGTTTCCATAGATTAGTTAGGAGCCAAATTCATGGCACAGACGATAGTATTCTTTCGAAAACGCCGTTGTCTGCCATCACTAATTTCTCACTATATCGCTCGTAAATTGCGACTTTGAACTGTTCATTTTTCTTGCAGATGGTACACGATAAATATCAGCCCAGTCCGGTATTACACTACTAAACACGGTCTGAGGTGAATTTTTTTTTGCGTTTGTTTCTAAAATTCACACATTTTGTTGAATCGAAAAGTTTTCCGCTTTTTCATTGACATAGCCGATCAGTGTAGAGGTTTTTCTCCTACAGAATGTGGCTGGCTGTTGCTCGGTTTTTGTTAGATTTTAGATAATTTGATTAATGTCTTTCCACGATATCTGAAGAAAACGTTTTCACACTCTCACACTGGTCACATTGTGTGGTTTTGAAAATAAATGAAATGAAAGTTTTTCCAACTATTTTCGATGTCAGAAACAACTTAAACGACAGAGCATTTTGACATGCTAATGAAGTTCCCTCCTCGTCTATTTTTAATTCGAGCACTTTGTTTTGTCTTAGTCCTGTGCCTTGTCTTGACAATGACGCAATATATAAGAACGTAGCCTATGAAAAATGGTTGCTTTGAGGTTTCTTTCGGACTGCAGTCACTCCGCTCTGCGCCACGTTACATAAGATCTCGCAAGTAAAATTAGAAAATCTTCATTACCTCTGCAAATATAATAATTCTGTTAATCTCACGTGCAATTTCACTACCTTCGGGTGTACATATGGCTACGTATACGTTCCACGAAACATTATGTCTAGACGAGACGAGGAATGAAATTATTACGAAGACATTCGAGAGGCGCGTTTTAATTTCGAAATTCAAGAAACGTATGTGTGGGGAATTGCGATTAATTACCAAATTAATATGCCAAGAGTGGGCGCGTTCGGCATCTCCGTGTTTTTCACATGTAAGTTCTCGTGATAATTTAGATGTTTATCGAAGGCATTCAATTAATCATGTACAGGAGATGAAGCGGAAACACATTTGAAAAGCGACATAAGAAATATTTTAATCTCTTCTGTCGTTGTTACATTGTAAACTAGGTACCATATTCCATGCGCTCCTTTCTAGACTCAAATGTGTAGTACATTTGTTTGAATTAAGGTCACTTATCTCGAATTCCTTCATGTTGGCCCTCTCTCTTGGCACACTTCTCTTCTAGCTGGCTAATATGTTGCTGAAGATCCCTGTAGCACCATGAAGGCCCCTCCAGCTGAGAACGCAGGCTTTAATTGCATTCTTCGGCATCCTTCAATTTCCGGTGAAGTTGAACAATCTCATCTTCCTCCGTTTGAGCGTTGATCGGCTTACAACCTTGAATTTCCAACTCCTCCGTCAATTCAGGGCCTTTTTCCATTGCCTTCTCGAAATCTTGCGTTTCGGGCACTTTCCATTGTACTGTATTTCTCTGACAAGTGATCAAGGCTCTTCCTTCTGCAATTACTTTGCAGGTGACCTTCTTAACCGCAAGACCAGCATCTGTACTTGTGACGGGGCACTTTAGCTTCGTTGTTCCGATCGATACCTCTCTTCAATCCAAATTCTTCTTGTTCCCTTCTGCTGCACTTTGCACAACCAGTCTTCCTCGTGTCATATCCCGGAAGGGTTGATCTCCTTTGCTTCCTGCAATCTCGTCGGAAATGACCTTCCTGGCCACATGTGCAGAATCTTGGACGGCCGTGATTGACCTGGGTATTGAGTCGGTAACAAATATCTTTTATTTCGTTTTCTCCTGTTTCGTCCATAGGTCTTGTGGAGGCTTGTATTGCTGCCTCCCAAGCCAGAACGTAAGCCAAGTCCTCAGCGTTTGTGTTCTTTCCAGCCAATCGTACTGCTTGCTGTAGGACACGATCTGCAAGTGAATCAATAAATACCTCATTGACATAATCTTGGCAAAACGTGGGATAAGCCAAATGTTTCAGCCTTTCTATGTCCGCACATAACTGCTGCAACGTCTCTCCATGCTTCTGTATTCGACTCCGTAGCTGTAGACGATAGATCTCTTGCATGTGTTGGTTGCCTTATCGTAATTCTAAGGCTTGTTAATTAAAGATAAATAATCGTAGCTTATTTCTGCCGGTATAGTATGCAACAGTTCAGCGGCTGCTCCTCTGAGTGCCAAAATTAAAGCTGTAGCTTTTTCCTCATCATTCCAATAGTTCATTGCTGCTACTGTCTCGAACTGGAGTCTGTATGTCTGCCAGGGCGTTTGACCGTCAAATGTTGGAAGATGAAGTCTTTTATTCACAGTGACGTCTATAGATAACGTGGTTAAGTGACGTTTCTGTACACTCTCTAACTCTGTCCTAATTTCTTCGAAATTTTTCTTCATTGATTCCATTTTAAATTCAGCTTCTTCTATTTTGAGTTGTTCAGATAGTTCTACCTCTTCTAATCTCTTTTCAATATTTGATTGTATCTCTCCTATTTTATTATCCATATGGCTTTCGAGATTGACTTTGATAGAGTTTTCTATGGTCTTCAGTTTCTTCTCTACAGTTGACTCCAAACCTTCGAACTGTATTTACATGGAAATTTCCATTTCAGCTTTTACTTCCTCAACAGATACCTTAAGTTCCGCTATTATTGATGACTTCAACTCGGCCGTCGACAATTTCTGTTCTTCAATAGATGCTCTTAACTCAGATGTCGACAATTTCTGTTCTTCCATTGATGCTTCTACTGATGATTTCTGTTCAGCCATTGATGCTTTTAATTCTTCGTTGGAAGATTTTATCTCACACATCAGAGCATTGAGAAGCTCTGTCATGCTTGGAGTATTTGATTCTTCTTCTTCTGGGCCGTCTTCAAAAACAAAAGCCTCTGGATCCTTTCCTTCCTTTTCCATAGCTTCCTGTAGTATCGCTACCAGGGCACATTTATTTTCAATTGTAGGTAGGGAACGTTTACTTAATTCCCCCTTGAAGTCTTGAACACATAAGTCCTTTAATTTGCGACACATATTTAGATTATTCTCTGCACTATTTCACTTTAATTTCACAGTCATAGTTTTTCTTCTAAGTCCACTTTTTAGTCTTTCCTAATTAATCCCACTTCTGACACCAATTGTAACGTAAATGGGGCTCTTCGGGCTCGACGGATTAATTATAACACTTATTTTCAATCACGAATGTTCACAATTTTATTGACTTAACTTAATTAGTTCTCTTTAACAACTTCCTTTACACGTTTTCTTCACAATTATCTGTTTCGCTTTACTAATTTACACTTATCTCTTCACTGGTTAAAATACAACTGAATATTAGCATTATCACATGTAAACACTTCGCAGTCTAAATCATGACTAAACTACTTAGGCTACTGCTCAGCCTTATTTATCCTACTTAGCTTAATTCTAGAAAGTTCAGTCACTTAGTTCTAGATATTTCCGTTACACATTTTTCACCTCACATATTCACCATGGGTTCGAGTCGTCCTTGACTTTCCCCGTTTGACATTTCCTTTTTTTGATTTCTGGCCACCTGGGACATGCGCATTACACGGTTGACTATTTCCCTTTTCGTGGCCTACCTCGTGCACGTTACAATATCCTATTAAAAAACAAGAAAAGCATAATTTTGAGTAAAAACCTGTCACAGTTTTTTATTTTAATTTTACAGTGCGGTTCTGTAAGGGGCCGTTCAAGTATTACGTAACGCATTTAGGGGGGGGGGGGTTCTTGTGAAACGTTTCGGTGCGTTATAGTGGTGGTGGAGGGGGGGGGGTATATATTGTATATCTACACAACACATATTTTTTTTACATACGAAAAGAGTCGTGTCACTAAGTATACAGAAGTATAAAAATGGCAAATAACCACAATAAGCCGAGTAGCACGAGTCTAAACTATGGACTCGTCAAGCAAAACCACCTAAACTACAAGCCATGAGCTTACGAATTTCACGCACACACATTAGGGCCAAAGTGGGCTGATATTTGGTTTTTGCTGCTTCTTATTTCGGTATTTTGCGCAACATAATTGAAATTTTTAGGTAAAAACAATCATCTGAGTGTTACCTAACGTTTTAGGGGGGGTTGGGGTAACGCGAAACGTTACGGCGCGTTACTAGAGGAGGGGGGAGGGGGTCCGCAATCTTCAAAAACTGCCCCTTATTTATGTAATGAATAAAATTTACTTACCTAAAGCATTCTGTATTTGCCAGATATCACAAAGTTATCAGAACTCTTTTTTCAAAGTCTAAAGGGGGTCGACCTGGTTTCAAACCCGTACCTTGGGTACAAATTCTATGATTGAAAATTGAACAGCCGTAAAACTTTCAGTTATTTCATTATTCTGCATTTTCTTTTGAATAATTTATACTTTTATTTGCAAAATTTTTCCCCGTAACCTTTCTACTTAGCTCTCAAATTTGTACTCTTTCACATATAAGGGTCTCGAAGATCTTAGCTAAGCAAGAAGAAAGATTTGCGACAGGCTTATAATTAGAAATATCAGATTTGTAGCCATTTTTATGCGTTGGAATAATAACACAGAATTTCCAAGACTGACGGAAAACGCCACTACGGATGGATAAATTAACCGACAATTTCGAAATATGTTTAGCAACCGTAACATCGTCAAAAATAAGATCCTTGGATTGAACAGAAGTCGGCGAAAGCCTCGTCATATCGTCAGTAAAATCACCAAAGCTAATATCATATCAATAATAGGGTTATCCAAGAAAGCAGCCTTAAAAAAGGAATCAGAAAGATTAGCGATGGTCAATGGGACACTACCACTCATGAAACCAAAGTATAAAGTACAGGGGTACCCATCATCATCTCCTGAATTGCTTAGGGTCATTACGCAAAGTATGTTTAATCCTACCAATATAGTCACTGTATGAAGCACCAACATCTAAGATATATTTGTGACGTAAGAATATGTAGAATAGATAACACAGGCCTACGAGGTTTTTCCTCCTGGACAATAAATAGTTGTTTCCGAAGTAATTTCTCCCGCCGAAATCGAATCGGGGCTCAGAATTGCTCTACCACGTCAGGTTTTTCAGATATTCTAACCTAAAAGTGCAAAAACACTGTATTTTTGACATATTTGAGGTTATGTAGCATCGCAATGTTTTTTTTTTTCAAACAAGTCCTTTCAAATGCCGTTGAGTTTGCTTAAATATCTTTTATTTCGCCGAGATATCGCATTTTGAAATTTTCGGTATATGACAACTTTATGGTCACTTGAATAAAACGGCTAAAAAAAATTGATATTTCAGCAAACGCAACGGTATTTGAAAAAAGATTGAAGATTTGAAGATCCCATACATAGTTTTTTGAAAAAGAATAACATCGCGGTGCTACATAACCTCAAATATGACAAAAAACAGTGTTTTTGCACTTTTAGGTTAGAATATCTCAACAACCTGACGTGATAGAGGAATTCTGAGCTCGGATTCGGTGTTAGCGGGAAAAATTACCTCGGAAACAAATATTTATTGTCCAGAGGGGAAAACCTCGCAGGCCTGTGTAATCAGAGTCACTCTACGAGTGGCAGAACCGCCTCCAGGCTGTTTTTTACATTCTTCAGATGTCTTAAAGACCTATTAAGCCATGGTTGTGAAGTTCAGGAACCTTTAGATCTAGAGATAGGGCCGCATTGAGCGAAACATAAGGAAAGGATATTGTAAAATGAACTCATGGCGATATCAATGTCAGATACATTGAGGACACTATGCCAATCGCAGGTCGTAAACCAATCATTTAGTAATGAATTATGAAATGTTGGAAATAGGAACACGTTAGGTGTGTTTCGATAATTTGAAATGAGTAAAGAAATACACATATTGTTGCTGCCTCTAATTTGCTAAGAATTCTAGAACTTTTTTAAAAACTCTAAAAATAATAAACATACGTTGGAATAGAGATTTAGTTAGTTTTTACCAGATCTAGAAGACCGCTGTCCCAGCAAAAAGTTATTTACCAAAGTCTTGAACCGCACAAAAAAAATTATCAAAACAATGAAATTAGCCGATAATTGAGTATATCGGCAGCCGCGTTAGCCATTAAAGCAACGCAAAACACGTGTACGAATCAATAAATTAACAAACAAATCTTCGGCGCCTTTGTATCCGAGTTCCTACTCTGAAACCGATTATCAATTTTCATTGATCAAGTGAGGAAGAATTTGGTACGGCCTTGATCGAAACGAATTCCGACATTAATACTTTGCCTTTTTACCGATCGTCGAATTTTTGGCACTCTAATTGAAGCAAATTAAAAATCAATTAAACACCTAATCTCACCTTGTAATCTGTCGGTAATTTAGGCACTTAGAAGCAACTAAAATCAATCATGGACAGCTAGTTTTTACCACCCCGAATGAGTTTTGCAATTTGATGGTTGGAGTTCCTTAATATTATTTTGATGATCTATGTGATTCATGCCAGAAGCTAAAAAAATCCCATTTTTCACTCCGAGGCAGATAGGTCAAAAAAATTGAATCTCAAACCGAAAGTTTTAAGGTCGGTCAGTTGGTTCGGTGTCAGGGTTATGGAATGAAATGCGATCGGAATTTGGGTTTAATGTGGAAAAAATGTTACGCAACATGTTGAAGGGCGCGATAATCGTATTACGAATTAATTCTAATTCTTACCTTCTTCTTCAAGGTGGATTATCTAAATGCATCGTCATCAGAAGCAGTCATTTCATATTTTTATTGGAGCGTTAGCGGAGTAATTTCGTGAAAAAGCTGAAAAATGTTAACCAGTGAAAGTGTTCTTTCTTTCATTTAGAGATTTTTTTTGTTTTATTTTCTCTGTTTTAATTGTTCAGTAAGGATCTTGTGATTCCTTGTTTGCATGGGTTAAAAACAGTATTTCAGGTATTTAGTGTTTTTTACCCCCGTCTGTGGCATTTAGTCATAGTTTGTTTTTTGTTGTAAAATTGAATCGCAGAAAAGGACCAAAATAAGCAAAATCATAAAGTGTACGTTATAAAACTACCTACTGCCTTCACAATACGGATATTTCCAAGTGAATTATGCAGCATCATCCTGGATCGTGGTACCTTCCGTGGGGAGTGCCACTGCAGAAGATGCTAGCAGTGCCATTGCATCCGGCTGCTGTAGGATATGGTCAACCGCAGGCAGCAACCGCTGCAGCATGTCAGGTGTCATCATCGCAAGCTCCACCACAATCACCTCAGCAAAGTTACCAACATCAATTACATTCGGCGGCTGCAGCAGCAGCCCTTCATCACACAACGGCTCTACATCATCCTCATCCTCAGCAGATGCATCCAGCCGCGGCAGCGGCTATGTTTACACCGTTGTCATTGCGGACCTTCATTACCCCATCGCCCAGTCACTTAGGGTTGGCTGCCCAGCAGTCCCTAACACCTGCTGGTGCTGTACAGCAGACACCAGCGACAGCAACTAATCAAACTCAATCACAGCTGGCTGCCATGAATTTAAATGTCGGAGTGGTTGCGATGAGACAAGCTAGTCCTGGGAATGTCTTGCTCCCCGTCAAAAAGGTAAGTGACACCAATATACATTCGATTTCAAATCGCAAATGGTTTTTTTATTTTTGTTTTTTGTTTGTTTTTTTTTTCTACACCTTCTGGTATGTAACGCGACCGGTGATAACCTATCCACCTGTACCGTGTCGTGCATTCAAACTAATCTCGCGTACATCTTCTCATGCCATCGATATATTTCTGCGCGAACACAAGCACCTCACAAATTTGTTAATTTCTTAAGGTCGTGACAATGACTTCTTTCCTTCCACTCACTCGAGGAGTTGTCAAACTTGTCATTTATGACGCCACACGTGAGCCGGCAATTGAATTGCTTTTCGGTGTCTTTGTTGTTACACTGACAACGTGATCATACGGTTACAATGGGGCCGTGGAGCCCGATTATTACAATCACGTCTGCCAGGAATCTCCGGGAGGAGAAGTGCGCGACTCCATAGAAAAAAATGAAAATATTTTCCATGTTACCTAGGAATAGGTCTTAGGCGTATTAAAAATAAATTCTCCGAGAGACGGTTATGGGCACGTAAGTTATTTTCAAAATTTTATTTCCCTGTTCTTGTGTCATATTATTCTGGGGCCGATAATAGCGGGAATAGTAATGAATGCTGGCAACACGTAGAAGACCCTGTTACGTGCCAAATAGCTCAAGTCATTTTCTATTCGTCTCGTGTCTCCCGAGTTCTGTACTTTTGTGAAGAGATATTAAGTTCTTACTTTTACCACCTTGATTTAATGCGGTGGTGCTTTAATATTTGCGACAAATATCGATTGTTACACAGAAACAATTGAGTAAAGGTATATTATAGGTGTATTTGAGTCCTTTACACTGTTTAGAGTCTATGGAACCTTAACTACATGCATTTCATACTTGGGACGTAAAGGTAAACCGCTAAAGATTCTAGACGAGAAAGGTACAATCCCGTCAATTGATGTTTTCGTTTTAACAGTTAAAAACTGCTCTATAAAGTAGCCTTTCGTCGAGAAGACCTTAATTCCCTTCCGGCCATGCCAACGCATCTAAGGGCTGTCCCCTAGGCTCTGGCCACATTGTAAAAAAACGTTCCTTGTAAACACTCCTTTACGTAGACTTTAAAATGCATGTAAATTGAGCCATTTAAATTTATGCTTGATCGACACAAATATCGTAACTTATGTCAGCTAAAACGCCACTACTTAATTCGTCGTCCCCCCCCCCACTTTTTTCCAGTAACAATTGCAGATTAGCAGATACATATATATGCAGATGCCCCCCTCCCCCACAACCAGTCAGCTTCACAAAGACCTTAATATATGGTCCGTTGGGATACCACTTCGCAGAATTGATTAGCGCCGTTATGCAGTGATCAATTGAACCAGCTAGCGTACAACGGCCCACTAAAGGCGTCAGTGCAAGAAAGACACACATCTTGCTCGTCTTGCAAACCAATTGAATTAGCTATTGAGGAACCTTGATAGGTCCTTTAGCTGGACGCTGGCGAACTCTTATAGTCCATTAAGGAAATGTTTGCCTAGGGCCTGAAATCTTCTCCTTAATGTTGAATGCTTTCGACTTTATCTTTAAGTCAACCAACCTCGACAGAAGTAGTTGGCAGGAATGCTCCTGTTGACAGTATGACTACCAAAAAAAGGCATTTTATAACCGCAGTGATATTACAATAAAAACGTCAGAAAAAAACGTAAAAACAGAACAGCTTTCAGGAAGATTTGCGTTTTTACTGTTATTACCTTTCGCTAGAACATCGACGGCCTCCTTTCCCTATATATAACTATGATCAAGTACCCAGTAGAGAATCACTGACTCCACTTCGGCAGCTACGCACCAGCTGTGACTTGAGTCGGGCACCTTGATGGCCGCTTGACTATCACTATGTAATATCATCGAGATTATGGAGGGTTCCCTGAAGAAGGTGAGCAGTTGGTCTAAGAACTGTGACCTGATTGTGAATCCAGGGTAAACTGAGCTTATGCTCTTCACCACAAAAACGAAGGTACCATACTTTGATTTACCTGAATTAAACGGCCAACAACTCTCACTATCCTCTTGTGCCAGGCATTTGGGTTTAATCCTGGATCCCAAACTGAACTGGAAGCTAAACATAGAGGAGCGGGTAGAGAAGGTATGTATAACCCTCTATGCCTCCAGACGTACCTTTGGTACTTTTGATTCTTAATATGCTTCTGCATCTACTTCCCCTTGATCACCAGATCAAATTCCAGGTGTCATGCAGTGCAGTAAGACCCAAAGAATCTGGGTGCTGGTTTGCTAAGCCCTATGGCCACAGCAACATGCTCAGCTTAGTACCTAGAGTACTGGTCGATGCCTCAACTGACTACATTACGCCTATCATACTTTTTGAAAAAGGATTCAGTGTCAGAATTCCAACTAAAAGTGAATGGAGAATGACGGAACCGGCCAGCAACTGTGATACGTAATATTCACGGATGGTTCTAAGATGGAACAAGGTTTTGGTGCAGGAGTGTTCTCTCAGACATATCGAGCGTCTTCCAGGCGGAGATGCTTGCGATTATGAAGGGGGGTTCGCTGCTTCTGTGTATCCATTCACCGAAGCAGAATATCGCCATTTTTAAACGATTGTCAGACTGCCATTAGGCCGCTTGACTCAGTTACCATATCTTCTAGGGTGGTGCAGGACTGTCGGAAGTTATTTAGCTCCTTAGGCAGTCTGCTTAACGCAATCTTGCACTGGGTTCCTCCTTCGTGTACTAAAATAGGTTGAGGGTGGGCTGGACGTTTTTTAAGGGACATTAAAAAGCATTGAGTTTTGAATGCATTAAACATAACACCATTTGCCTTATGATCCAAACATTCGTTTTCACGACCAATATGCCATGGTTCCCGGGTTTGAGACCAGCTTTCCCCGTGAGTTTTTAGGTAGAAATTCAAAAAAGTCCACTCCGTCTCTGGGCTGTTGTCTAGCCCGCAGCAATGCAAAAACAAGACATTCAAGTTTCATCACACCCTTATCCTGATTCCCTTCCGATCAAAGCGATGCTAACGCATCAAAGGGTTGTCCCCTAGGCTTTGGTCAAAACACAATTTCTGTAGCGTTACCACGAGAATTTATTTCAGAACCAAAAGAGTCCGTAAAATCAAGGTGCTGTCGTCGAGAAATAAAAAGTCATTAATAAAAAGAAAAAAGAAGGTTGGGGAAAGAATTGAACCCTTAGGTACACTGACATTTATTTCGTAGGGATCCGATGTAACTCGGCCAATTATTTAACCGAGAGAGTGGTGAGCATCCCTGACAACGCTGAAAAGGGGGGTGAACATTTCTGAGTCTTTCCATGATTGCCATGTTTGTAAAAAAAAGAGAAAAGTCTAATTGGTCTGAAGTCCTTTGCCATTATGTATCCATTCCTCCCTGCCGTGCGAATGAAGATCACTTTAACTTGTCATTTCGCGAGGGTGATGTAGTCGTAGAGTGGAGTATTGTATCAGCTCTCTGCAGCATACAAGGCATAATAGCATTTGTTTCTGGCGACTTTAAGGGTTTGAATGACTCGATGGCCTATTTTATTTTGTTATCTGTGACAGTACTCGATAAATTTTCTCCAGTAACTAAGAATATTCGCCCGCACCTTCGAATTACTAGGAAAGTGCGTGCTCATAAGCAATTTCAGTGTCTCCTCAGTCATTCCACACACGTCTACTGATGAGACATCTTTTGATATTTAATTTGGATTGGCGGTAACTGGCGGGCTGAGAGTAAAAGTGACCTATTTATAAGGTTCGGGCAAAATTGGCTTAGAAAATGTTCCGCGCAAAAACGAATCGCGTGAGATTCCGGGCAAAAAGGATTCGTAGAAAATTTCCGGGCAAAAACGATTTAACTACAAAAAGTAATGCAAATTTAATGCAGTTAAGTCGTTTTTGCCAGGAAATTTTCTACGATTCGTTTTTGCCCGGAATCTCACGCGATTCGTTTTTGCGCGGAACATTTTCTAAGCCACTTTTGCCCGAAGCTTATAAATAGGTCACTTTTACTCTCAGCCCGTCAACTATACCTTGAGATTACATAAGTGCCATCACCAACCAAGTGCCATCAACCAATGTGGAACGTAAATCAAGCAAGTGCGAGTATTAAAATTCCGTCAAAATTCTTTGACAAACATTTGCTCAATAATCACTCGAATCACTCGGATATTGATTGTGCACCGGTGATGGAAAATTCGCAAAAATGGAAAAAAGTAATAACGTAATAAGCACAGATTTCACTTTTAGTCAGAAAAAAATTTCAAGAAAATAAACATCAAACGCCGTAAGAGTTGTTCAATTTTTTTTTTTATTGCATGCATCTGCAAGTTATGAGTACACACTGTTGCTGCATGGTATTTCCACCTGTGGAATTATTGCTTTTACAACCTGGTACTTGAGGGGAAAATATGCTGTTTAAGTACTAAGGAAGTAAGAGGATTATTGAGCACGAGCATGAAGTAGTACCTACAAATAATGCCAGAAGCGAGTTCCAGTTGGGGTAAAATTGTCTTAATTCTTTTGCCCATGTCCAATGCGAAGTGTTTTATTACGTGAGCACTGTACACCGCGCTATATTTTAGTGCGAATAATTAACGCTAATGCAGTAGCCTACGAGTTGATTGAAAGAGACCTTAATTAATTGCAGTTGCAACGATATTTAGCCGCTAACATTTTCTAGTAAAAGGAAAAGTTAAAACTAAAAGTAACTTAAAAAAATTTACGGCAGTTCCTGTACAATTTCTTGACTTAGCAACGTCTAATTAAGTGATGGCGAAACTAGTTGTCATACCATTTTAGCTTCTAAAAATCGCAGTTGATATCTCAATATCGAACTATTCGCCTGATATTTATTTGTAGGTAAATACCTTAGAAGAAAATTGAGTTTAAGTTAAATAGTATTGAAAGCTGCAAATGGAAACCTTTTTAAAAGCAAAATATGATAACGTTTCGTAGAAATCAGTTGGTATTACTGTCTCTGGTGCTCCATTTCGTTAGTCGAACTTAGTTTTATTTATTTCCTTGTTTTTCGAAGCTAAATTTAATAGCAAAATGGTTTTGTATATTAACAAGAAGATCATTCCATAAGCGAATCAATTGGAAAAGATAGGATCTTATCCAATGACTACTTTCTTAAAACGCGGCAAAAGAAAATTTCTATTGCGTTGAGATGCTGCAAACTGAAACATAACTCTGAGGTACTCCGGCTTATTCGAGTTAAGTAGATTATATAGAAATATTAGCGCTCTTTCAATCAAACCGATCAAACGATGTCGATAAGGTGAGACATGGTCGGACCTTCTGAGCCCAAAAATAAACCTTATGTAGTCGTTAAAGGCAACGTCCTACTTACGTGTACATATGCTAAGCTTCCGAAAGTTAAAGGAGGCAATATTAACGTTTTTACCAGTACTAGTCGTATACTACTAGGTAATATATTAGCCGAGAGCCATAGTCTTCGCAGCCCAGCATAAATATTATTTAGTCTCATATTTACATTATCATATTACGGCTCAAGAAAATTCCGAGATTGGACACCTTGCTCAGTACAGGCAAAGAGATTCCATTTAGGCATATCGAAGGAATATCATTAATATCAAAGGTAATATTATAGAACATGATATATTGGAACTTTCCAGAGTTCAATAACAAATGGTTGTTTTTTGACCAATTATATATCCTGTCCAGGTCAGAGTTTATACGTACAATACAGTCCAGTCATCGAGAAGGCCGATGGGTCTGCTTAAGTATATCTGTACATCGCCTGAACAGAGATGAATTCTCACATCGTGTACCACGCGCGGTAGGTAATTAATTAATAGACTAAACAGTAATGGGCCTAGTATAGACCCCTGCGGTACGCCATGCAATAGAGCACTGAATAGTGTATCATTTATTTTAACTCTTTGAAATTATAAAGTTTCTCAAGTAGTAAGCCATGGTCAACACAGTCGAAAGCCTTGGAGAACTGAACTTAACCTGATCCAGGACGCTTCTAATGTCTGTAGACGTCCTTCAGACAGCCATTTCACAGCTGTGGAAAGCACGGAAACCACGGTCTGCCAACGCGTCAGCATGTCATTTTGTTCAACATGGTCAAGTATTTCCTTCGATATTACCTTTTCTAACACCTTGGACAAAAACATAATAAGCTCCTACTCTTGAAGGAACACGAATAGAAATTACAAGTGAGGTCAAATATCGAATAGAATTCGTTAGTGAGGTCAAACTCTACATCAAAAACTCACATGGAATCCTCAACTCAATAGGGTCACAGATAAGGCTATGACTCCCCTATGGTCCTGTCGAAGACTCTTGGCAAAACTTGGGGTCTAAGGCCCATGAAACAATTATGAAACCTATGTAGCTCTTGTGTGGTAGCCAAAACAACAAAAAACAGCGCAGTCCACACTGCAAAAACTGCAGAGGTCAGCATGTCTAGGAGTCACGGGTGCCATGCGCACATGCCCCACGGCAGCTATGGAGGATCGACTCGACCTCGCCCATTCCTCCTTCTTTAGGTGTAGGTGCCTTAAGAAGGAGGCTGCCTCAAGCGCAATTAGGCTGCTCGGAACCAGTCTCCTCTCAGCAGGTAATCTAACTGGTCATAGGAAAATTCTTGAAGGATTCAACGATGATCCGGTGATCAACTCAATCTCAGATGCCATGCCGAAAAGGCACAACTTTGATATACCATTCAAGCTGATCCTTGAGAACAGAGATTATTGGCTCAACAATAGACATATCTTTGAAAAGGGATCTCTGGTTTGGTACACGGATTGATCCAAGATGGAAGACAGAACGGGCATGGAGGGTCAACGAACCAAGAATAAGGCTGCACAAATCACTCGGCACTCTGCACCAACCATATTTCAAGCAGAGATACATGCCATCGAACTCTGCGCACGTGAAATTACTAATAGAGGTATACGCGGTGCTAAAATATATATTATGTCCGACAGTCAGGCGGCACTCAAGGCTCTGGGGTCCTACACCGTTGATACTGGAATTGTCTCACTGTTCTCAAAGAAGCGGTTCAGAGCAACAGCATTACGCTGGCCTGGGGACCAGGGAACGAGGGCATTGAAGGCAATGACAAGGCGGATCACCTGGCAAAAAAGGTGCGGATTCTCAGTTTATTGGACCAGAGCCATTCTGTGGCTACTCGAAAAGCCGACTAGCAATGCGTATCAGGTCATGGAAGGACAAGCGCAAGCACTCACACTGGACAAATATTCCAGGGTTAAGACAGGTAAAGAGGTTTATAACCTACTCAAGACCAAATTTAAGGCTCATAACAGGACTTCTAACTGGTCACTGCCCCTTGGGCTATCACTTAAAAAAGTTGGGGCTAGCTGAAGATGACACCTGTCGCTTCTGTTTGGATGAGGAGAAGACAGCGGAACACATCCTCTATCACTGTGAGGCCCTCGGCAGTATCAGGCTCAGACGTCTTGGTGGGGCTTTCCCATCACCACCAGATATATCTAAGGCAGCCCCCAAAGAGATTTTAGGTCTAATTAAGGAACTAAAGCTTGACTGGGTAGCTCAAATTTGAACCTGGATCAAGTCACAAAGATCATCTTGGTCGAAGTGACTAAACGATGTTGTGAGTCCTTGATCCACTCCTAATAATAATAATATCCTGCCGTCTTAGATTAACATTAAAGTCACCTCCTACAATGACATTGTTACAGTCGAATAATTTAGGGGACAGTCTAAATAATTTAGGGGACAGTATACAGACGACAGTATACAGTCTCTGACATTGATAGATACTCCCCCACCCAGTCGGTCTGTACGTTTATTTCTAAATAAATTATAGCCTGGTATCGAAACAAATGAAGATGCGATTTCGTTGTTCAACCATGTCTCACTAACTGTTAAAACATCCAGGTTCGATTTTGAAAAAACGTACCTAAATTCGTCAATATTAGACGTTTAGAGTGCAGACATTCAGGCCCCGAGAGCGATTAACTAGAATTTTTAATAGAATCCTTACGTTGTACAAAAGATTATAAAGACCAAAAGTCGAAATTCATTATTCAAAAATCCCCGCACCAGAAAAACGAGTAGAATATTATTTAGAATGATAATTATGCAGTAATAGTTGACGGGCTGAGAGTAAAAGTGACCTATTTATAAGGTTCGGGCAAAAGTGGCTTAGAAAATTTTCCGCGCAAAAATGAATCGCGTGAGATTACGGGCTAAAACGAATCGTAGAAAATTTCCCGGAATCTCACGTGACTCGTTTTTGCGCGGAACAATTTCTAAGCCACTTTTGCCCGAACCTTATAAATATGTCACTTTTACTCTCAACCCGTCAGTTCATACCTATCTAAATTCAGCAAACGCAAACACACTATGAAAAATCCAAAAATTATTAGAAGTTAATCAAATTAAATACCTGTAAGTGTACCTGAGCTCTCTATACTCCGAAATGTTTGGTCAACTATAAAGTTCTCTTGTATTTTACCTAAAATATTCATTCGTCTCACATAAAATAACTTTTAATCGTGAAAACACAGCTCTCCATCGCCATTTACACAAGAACAAACATTTGCAAACTACTTGTAGCCACATTTAACGTGGAACTATCCAAGTAAATATCTACCGTGTCGTCGCCGTTCGAAGGTGCATCCGAAACATTTCACCAAAGATTTTTACAGCTTTCGAAATTTTATGGGTAGGAAAACTTGCCAGGTACCCTAGAGTGTGAATATTTGCAGACATATTAAATGGGAACGTACAAACTTCCGGTGAAGACTTAGTATGCTGGTCTCTACGTTAGTAGGTCGCAGACTTGTCCATCGAAAGAGGAAATTAAATTGAAAGAAAAACATTTAGAAGACGATAAATTTATGTATGTCCTGCTATAGTTGTATTTCAGGAGATGCATGTTATGTTCCTAAGGAACCTGCTGCAGTAAAAACATAAACTACATCTACGCCTGCAATTCCTCACGTATGAAACCATTCCATAATTGGAAAATGGTTGGTGGTATAAGCGTGGGGGTAAATTTCCCTAGCATGTCACGAATGTTATATAATATGTATTGTAGAGGCGTCTAAAATTTGCTGGGCCTTCTATTGCATTTTCGGACTGACTCGTGTTTTTTTGTTTTATAGACACAAAATCTGGTGAGAGTTTTTGTTCGCTACTTCGTAGAAACTTTTGAAATATGTTTTCGTGCACGTTTTTACCTAACAAGTGTCACTTGTGTCGACAAAGTATAAAAAAAAGACGCAAAAAGCACGAATAGAGCGGCAAATAACAAAGAAGTTAACAAGAAAGTTGTTACGTACACACGAATTCACATCCCTTAATTTTGGGCCTGACGACACAAATAGTGTCAAAGTTTCCCGACAGCTGAAAAAAAAGTTTCTCAACACTACAAACTTCTCAAGTTCTGGTGATTTTCTTATTCAGCCAAAAAAGTCACAAAAATTCTGGATTTTGTATTCACCGAAAAGATATTGAGATGCTGTCAAAAATTCTTCGTCGTTTTTTGTTGCAACGCATTTGTATCTCATCGAAAAAGATTAACCAACTCCGTGCGATGGCATCACTTATCGGGAAAATTCTTTAAGGTTCGGCCCATAACTAAGCATTCACGCTGTGATTTGTTGTCAAGCTAAAAGCATTCTTACACGGATTTTAGCATCACTTCACTTTTGCTTTGATGTTAACACGAAAAAAAAAGGAAAAGAACAAGGCGCAAGCTACAAAATATCATTTAAAGGTGCTTGAGAGCCCACACCCTAAAACATTTATCATGTTTTGTACTTCTTAATATTGCAAGTTGCCTCTTATTTTCTGGAATTTATTAAATTTTTGGTAATCCAATAGGAGCGGAAAGATCCCAGTGCTGCTGCTATATGTATATACTGTTCCCGGGGTTATCACAACGTACCTGTGTCACTTACTTAATTTATGAGATTGAAAGATTAGTCGAGCGTGTCCTAATTTTCAAAAATTTTCAAAGGCAAACGACGGCAAATTAAGTGTAATAGCACGTATCCAGATATTCACGTAATTATTAATTAGTCCAATGCTTCTTCACCTGTCATTCGCAAGTTTCAACTTAGCGGGCTATTAAACGAAAATAAGGCGCTTGTGGAAATTACGATAATCCTATTATGCTTAACTGATTGTTCCGAATTTAATTTGCCTGGTGTAGGTGTCCGCAGAAGCCCTACATCGACGTAGCCCCAAAAACTTTAAATTTAATTTAATTTATTCAGATAAGTTCTTACATCTACACAATTACGAATATAAAATCTTTTAAGTACATGCTAGATATGACGGGCTGAGAGTAAAAGTGACCTATTTATAAGGTTCGGGTAAAAGTGGCTTAGAAAATGTTCTGCGCAAAAACAAATCGCGTGAGATTCCGGGCAAAAACG
The DNA here is from genome assembly GCA_964036015.1 of Leptarthrus brevirostris. NCBI lineage: Eukaryota > Metazoa > Arthropoda > Insecta > Diptera > Asilidae > Leptarthrus > Leptarthrus brevirostris. The sequence continues at coordinate 99,876,541 of OZ038375.1, forward strand.
AATCGTAGAAAATTTCCGGGCAAAAATGACTTAACTACTTAACTGCATTAACTTTGCATTACTTTTTGTAGTTAAATCGTTTTTGCCCGGAATCTCACGCGATTCGTTTTTGTGCGGAACATTTTCTGAGCCACTTTTGCCCAAACCTTATAAATAGGTCACTTTTACTCTCAGCCCATCATATATACTAAAAAAGAAAAGAAAACATGTGCAATCTTAAAGATTAAGGATACAAATACAAACTATAAAAAGAGAAACCTTAACAAAGCAATGCAATCCACCCCTGCCAACTTAAACTAATCACTCACAAAGAAATTTCTTTAAATCAGACTTAGATTTTCTGCTACTGCTGGTACTTCTAAGAGCATGAGAAACAGTTCCACTTTCTAATGGCTTAAATGCCCCCCCCCCCCCTTTGTTTCACTGTTACTTCCACGACTATTTTGGTTACTATGACCTTCAACTTTGATTCTCCTCCGATCTACAAACGTCTTATAGTCGATTTCAGACTAACTCGAAATCCACTTTGCTCAACAATCCGAGAAATTTTTGGACATTTCATTCTAAGCCATGCAGCGGCGGATACCCTTTCTTCTTGAGGCTGGGTGACTGCGAGAGCCACTACCCTCTTGAGGTGGCAAATTCGTTCGCTGTCTTCTTCAGTGCCGCTTTCTGGGATCCTCACTGTGGTACCGCTTCCAATGACTTCTTCCACTTGACAAAGCTCCCGCTCATTTCCCTTGAATCTAAAGATTTAGCTTTCGACGACGCAGCCATCTCCGATTACCAGTCGAATTTGCCCGATATGTTCTCATGCGGTCGTTTTTGCACAGATGCAACTCAACGGTCACTCCTGTCCTCGGTAATTCTAGTTTAATCTGTCTCTACACTGTGGTCGTTTTTCGAGGCTCTGGAAAGACTCTGTGATAATTCCCCGTATCAAGAAAGGAGACAAGGCAGACATATCCAACTACAGATCCATCGCTAATATGACCTATGTTGCGAAGGCCTTTGAAGTGACGTGCTCCGCTTCCATTGTAGACCCTTCATTGACTCTTTCCAACACGGCTTCATTAAGTGCAAATCTACCATCACCAATTTACTCGAATTCGTGTGTTTGTGGCTATGCAGGTTGACTGCATGTTCACCGGCTTCAGCAAGGCCTTTGATAGTATCAACCATAGCATTCTCACTCATAAGTCCCACTTATTCGGTTTTTCGCTGCTCTTTGTTGAGCGGCTGTCATCTTACCTGTCTGTCCGCTGCCAGCGCGTCTTTTTTCGTGGCGCCCTATCCAGCGGAATCTCGGTCACATCTGGTGGACCTCAGGGTAGCATCCTTGGTCCGCTCCTCTTCATAATTTATACTAATGACATCTTGTTGCTCCTGCCTCGGTTTAGTATCTTGTGTTATGCTGTGACGACGACTGTGCTATGTTTAGGTCTGGTATGTGCATTTTTCATGATTGGTGCTCCAATGATCGTCCTCTTTCCTTCAGCTACTTCATGGCCGGTCAAACCTTAGGGTGATTAATAACTCGCGTCTCTCCTTCGATGACCACGTGGACTTTCTGGTTGGCAGAGCCAATTCCATGCTTGTCTTTGTAAAGAGGTGGTCTAGGGAACTTGATAATCCCTACTTAATGAGGCGTCTTTTCTGCACTTTCGTTAGACCAATCGTGGGGTACACGAGTCCATTGGATCCTCACTTCGCCATCCATATTAACGGAATTAAATCAGTACAGCGCAGATTCCTTAGGTTCGCTCTTTGCAGCAGGAGGCGTACGGCTCTGGCGAACTACTCAATGACGTGAGCATCTCCGTACTGACCCGAATCTTGAGGAATCATGACTTCTCCCATGTGCCTCGGCACCGAACACTTTATGGAATGCACGACCCCATTGCTCGTCCATGTCTCGTCTTTTCAATGAGTTTGCCGTCCACATCGAGTTTGGACGTTCCAGGTAGCAGCTGAAGGCGCAACTTCAACTAATCATTGAACAAGAAATATATATATATCTTAAGTTAACTTTCAACTATGTATCATTGGTGTAGTAACCAGTATTGGCGAATTTTCACAAATAAATAAATAAACAGTCAAGAACGGACATAACCCTGAAGGAGATATGATCATACCGTCTCTGATTATGGATATATCGAAGATCCGAGTTAAAGGCTTCATTGAAGCCTCCGCTGAGAGTTAGAGTCATGTTTGCAGAATATTTCACGTCCGTAAGTAATTACTGGTAAAATCAGAGACTTAACTAGGAGTCGCCTAGTGTTTAAAGGTAGCCAATGTGAGAAAACAGAGAGTAAATTTTTGGCACTATAAAGTTGACATGGCGCAGGAAAAAATTTAGTTAAAAACAATACCAAGATTCCTCACCTGGAAGCCTAACCAAGAAAGACTACGGAAAGCCACAGTGGCGCTGTATAAGGGCAATAAGAAAAACATGGGGTATTGTGCATTGGCTCTACACCAGTGTCATACGAGTCATACTCACTTATTGGGTGGTTGTATGGCGGCCGGCACTGGATATATCGACCCATCAAAAAGCACTGGATGACAATACTACTGATAACAGATGCCCTGAAAACAACTCCTTCTAAATTTGTTGTGTACCGTCCAAGCAAAGATGGAGAATAGGTCCTCTTTTAATTTACAGACACTGTGATCAATTAGTCCTTACCTCTGAGATATATATATATATATATACCTGAACATCATCCGCATAAAGGTGATACTTACAATGTCTAATAACATGGGGCAGATTATTAATGAACATAACGGACAGAAGAGGTCCAAGTATAGATCCTTGTGGAACTCCTGAGTTTGTTGATATTGGATTTGAAAATGTATCATTACAAAAAAAAAATCGTTATCGTCTCCCGGAGATATACGATGATGGTCGAGAACTTGCACAAATTAAATTTGGTTTGAAATTTCCTAATAAGCAGACCATGATCAAACCCTATCAAAAGCCTTTGAGAAATCAAGGAGTGTCAGGACCGTAACTCTATCGAAAGAAATAGCCTCTCTAATATCTTCACTAATTTTTATAAGAAATGTGGTGCAATATAACCAGATGGTAGTTCCAAGATAAGACAGTGAGTCAAATAGTTTGATATCTGAGAACAAAGAAGTTTCTCAAAGACTTTAGAAAGGAATGGTAGAATTGAGATAGGTGCAAGAAGGTGAAGACTTCTTTGGAACAGGTATAATTTTTGAATACCTCTATTGATGAGGAAAGGAACACGTGGTTCGAATATTGTTGAAAATGTGTGTTATGAAGGGAAGAATGAGAATCTAATGAATCGGAGATGTATATTGTCGAGACCCATGCATGCAAGAGAGTCTTCCCATTAAAACACATGAAAATCGTAATTGAGAAATTTTTTATCGTTCATGTTCAAAACATTTGTATTTTCACGTCAAGTAAATTCCAAGTTGAGACTTTAATAAAAATACTGCGAGAAGTACTACGAAAAAGTAGAATTCCCCAAGCTTTTCATATTCTTTACTGAAGCAAGTTTTGGTTTGTTTACACCACCAATGCTCAGCTGTTTGTGTCAGCTTGTCAGCTTCTGGCTTGTATCTAAAGTAGGCTGTGGTTGATGGTATGTTGACAAGCCTGATAGGGATCCTTCGGGTATGGAACGCTAAAAGTGGAATTTTATATTGACAATAGCCAATTTATGTCACGTAATATATTATCTCAACTTTACTGCCTATTGGCTTAAGCTCTATACACTGGACGACGACGTTTGCAGTTGTTGTAAAAGATATTTTGAGCATTGTGTTCCGATCTCAATAAAAGTAATAAAAAATTTTTTTTCATTTTTTGTGCATTTTTTAGGTACTTGACAAGTGATGGCCGTTTTACGATGTGCTAACGGAAAATAAAGAATAAATGCAAACGTTTCCTCCTCTCTTTTCTTTATCAATGAAAATTTCTTTTTTTTTCATATTTACGTGTATTCTTTAGGCAATTTTCTTTACTTTTGTTTATTTTTAAAGATATTTACGTTTATTATAATTTCAGTGTGTATAAAGTGTGCCAGGTGCTTTAGTCTATACATCATGTCGTGATTAAATTAGTCCAATGAGTCATAACGATAAATATGTATATTTACGGGTCGTCAGCTTAGTTTATGAATGAATATTTAAAGTGGAATTCTGTTGTTGTCGTTATTTCGGCTTAACCCAGGAAAAACGTAGTTGTGCTCACTTTCAAATTGAGTTTTTATAGGCGATTCTAAAATGTAAGATTGACCTTTAGAATTTTAACAAAATAACAATTACGAGAAGCATGTCTGTTTGTTTACATAATGCTAAAATATTCTGAGCAGAATTTTGAACTTACTTAGATTACATGTCTTTTAATATTATGGTTATGCTTTGGTGGCCGGGGCACTCAAATCCACGCCCTCCCGCGCTTTAGACTCTATTTTACATCTCTCTCTCCTGCGGATCTGTACGCTAAGAACGACACGAAGAGGACGATGTTGCGCTTGAAGGAATCGAAGTTCCTCAACACGCGAAGGTGCGGCATGTCTGACTACTATCACCGACTACGTAATACCAGTTAGAGACTTCAATAGGAAATTCAGTGTAGTAATACCAGGCAGGTTGTTCTGGGAATCTAGAGCAGAAGAACATCGCCAATATATACATATACAGATGACTCTGCAACTGCATTAGGGCTAGTGGCATCAGTGTACTGCCTAGAACTAAATGTTTAGTCATCTTAATTGGCTTAATTGGAGGGTTATGTGGCAGAGCAAATACTACTTCCAATACAAGTCGTTATCAAGCATCTTAGTGACGATTTGTGGGACCGTGCGATGAAAAGATGGTAAGAGACCACAACGTGTACAATCACGAATGTCATTTGGAAAACCTATGATCGAAAGAGAACCGATAGGCTGCTCAAGATAATTAGGACTCAATACAGAACTCTGTTAGGAGTGGCCACTGTCACGCAGGAGTGCATGCGCACAGAATCGGGACCTGGAGCACCGACCTGTGTAGGCCCTAGCAGGAACCTGGTAAAAAGGGCCAGTAGAGCTTATTCTATGTCATTGTCCTGCGCTTGCAAAAGCACGACAAAAATCACCACAGATACATCAGAGTTTCGGAGTACACAATCAGTTACGTCAGAAACTATACGAAAAATTTTAGCGCCGTCAGCATAACAAAGAAGCCTGGAACCATCCAAAATAGTTGATATGTCATTAATATAAATAATTAATTCCTGGCTTCTGCCTATGAAGTGCGCCTTCTGAGTTAGAAGGGTTAATTCAACAAATTAAGAGTAGAGGTTCCAAATGGCTGCCTTGTGGGACACTTGAAGACTTATAGATAATCTCGAAAAAGAACACTTCGAAATAAAACGCGTTGTCTACGATGAGACAAGTAGGAGTAGTCCACAAAAAGAGAGGGAAACTCAAGAAGATGAAGTTCGTGTATAAAAATGCTATGATTAATTCTGTCAAAGGCCTTATTGAAATCAATATTGAAATGCAGTTCTCCTGCACACCAAACTCGATGATAGTTGTGCAAAGGTTCGAAAACTCCAGTAAGACTGTTGTAGTTAACTTACATTGACAAAACTGTGTTGAAAAGAGCCCAAAAATGGACGTCAACAATTAAAATTTTGAATAACTTATAAATGCAGCACAGGTTGGCAATAGTGATGTCACACTTGTTACCCTTTTTATATATTGGAGTAATTATAGAGATCTTCCAGAACTTCGACGGATGGATAAATTAATTAAACGACAAGAATAGAGCAGTACTTCAAGACCGAGATAGAGATACCGTCAGAACCAGCCGAGAAACTATCAGTTAGTTGAGAGATCTTTTCCAACGCTGTAGCCTCGTCGAAGATCAAATCCTTGCGCTCAAGGTATGTCGATGGAAATCTCGTAAAGTCAGTAAAATTCCTAAAACTAATATCACAGTTATCTACTGAGAGCGCAGTTTTAAAGAAGCAGCGAAAGAGGTTGGCAATCGTAAGAGGATCGCTGCTATTCCTATCACCAAGCCTTAATGAAGAAGCGTAAACATCAGTTTTACGGTTGCGATAGGTTGCCTAGGGTTGTCTCGCAAAGTCGAACCGAGCAATATACGCGCTGTATAAGGACGCTGAAGCTAAAATAATTCAGATAATCTACGTAAGTCTTTGAGAAGTAGAACCTTCTCCAATCCTTACTTTTTAAATGCTTTATTTAGGCGTCAAACTATGGTAAATAGCACCGCGAGTTATAATACTTAGAAACCGGAACACAGTAAATAGCCATGATATCATAAAATAATTTAGTTCCCTTGTCAACATTGTTCTTGACGTCCACTCCAATCACAAGTTAAGAGCCAAGTTAAGTGTAGAGAAGTCGGCTTTTTTACAGTTGTAACGAAGATTGTTATAAGAGGATATCAGCAAAACAACATAGTCTAAAAATAACGCACCGCGAAGAGCAGGGTGATGATCAGACTGTGGAACTATAGGCGCCGAGCAACGCTTAACAACAATATTACTAGGATCCGTAGAAAATACAAGGTGGAGACAACCCCAACGACACGATACTATCAACAACGGACGATTCACTAAGAGAGGCAGCGCTAGAGATCTCTCATGAAACACCAGACAGATTGAAGTCACTAAAAACCAAAAGTATCTTATCAAGCGGTTCTTTCGTAGACTAGAGAAGGTGAATGTGGCCGAATATAGACGGTGACTAGTTAGATATTTTGATTAGGCAATCGGAGAACTGCACACAGCAGCTCTAGATCGTCAGGAACAGCAATATCAACAAGTCCACAAAAAATATCACGATGAACAGCACGGACAGGCGCATCCAAATAAGAAGAGTGTCGGTCTCGAAGGAGTAGCAGGAACATAACTCACACAACCAGGTCTCAGTCAAGCAAATTAGGTCAAAGCTGGAGTCAGCAGAGTTGTTGAAGAGGGTAGTTGTTGTAGAGCGAAGTTTTTTTTATACGATGTGGCCCAATCCTAGGGGACAACCCTTTGATGCGTTAGCATGGTTTTGGTCGGAAGGGAAGTGAGGAAACTTGAGTCTTGTTTTTGCATTGCTGCGAGCTAGACAACAGCCCAGAGACGGAGTGGATTATTTTAATTTCTTAATAAAAACCCACGGGGTCATCTGGTCTCGAACCCGGGACCCATGGCATGTTGGTCTTGCCGCTCAACGTATTGATCCAACTCCGTCTCCCGTCATATTCGCGTAGTAAAATGAGATCTGGTTGACACGTTTATTGGAATATAATGCGGTACGAAACCCTATTCATGCCAAAAATATAATTAAGTGAAAATTAGTTGCCATACAAATACGAGACTTTCACGCAAGCTAAGCTTAAAAGGTTCAGAACAAGCAATTTGCCAGTTTTCGTTTAATCGTTGCATTAAATTATTGTACGAAGCGGAACACAGTATTGATTTGGGATGGCAATAAATTCAGCCATAAAGGATTATTTCCATTTTAAAATGTTCAGATTATACCGCAATAACTTTTCGGTTTCAGGTAAACCAATAAATTGGCAACAGCTTTAATATTATCCACACGACTGAGTATTGGGCCACCCAAAACAGTTTATTGAAAATCAAGGAATAGCTGTTGGGGCGGATATCATCTCGTCTCATGAAAATAGGATTAACTTTTTACGTTTCCCTGCTTGACGTCTTGTTTTCTTACTCCCTTTCGATTGAACATTCTCTCGTCCCTTCCAACCGCCTGGAAATTTGAGTAAAGTCATCATCTTATTTCGGTCCCCTCTAATTCAAATTTATTGACTTGGATGTAATCTTTAATAGAAGGCAGAAAATGGTTAAATTTTGCTTTCACGAAATTTCGACCGATATACGATACACATAGAACCCATACACATAATTTGTAGAGCCTGATTCTTCGAAATACTTTGAATTCCGCACCGTTCCCCCCACCACTTTTCTGCGGGACGATTATTTCGCCAGGGACCATTAAAACGAAATTGCTTCAAGTTGTTTGGGGATTTTTAGCATACTTAAAGGCAACTGTAGCGCAGCAATAATCATTTCATTCGAAACTCGGATTTTGGTCCTTAAATCCACAAAACGGGGTTACTAGCAAATAGATGTGTACTGAAACAAGACAATTTCGTGTCCTTTCTAGAAGGAAAAACCGCAAACAAAACGTAAGTAATTCAAGCATCTGGATAACTGATGAAAACGTAAAATGTGATACTATCTTTGCTGGCGAACTTTAAATGGAACCTCTATCGACTCGGGAACACTTGATTGGGTTAAAATTTGCTACATTATACCAGTTTTGCGGTCAAAGGGTTTTACAGCTTGTACTAGTTGGTCGTACCAAAGGATTCAGTGTATTGTTCTATGCGAATTTTGATTATCCTTTTGTTGTAGTCGACCAAGGATAGTTTTGTGTTCTTGAGCAAGTTATCGTGCAAGTTAAATGTGGTTAACTAACGTAGCCATAAGCTACCCTCACTGCAATTAGTGTAGCATTTCTGTATCAACCTTTCTTAAAGTTTCATCAGCGTGGTGCCGATATAATCCAGTTAAGCGGTAAACTTTAATAAAGATTTCTACATTCATAGAGACTGCTGGGAGATTTCCCCGGAGATTATCCCAATTTGCATATATCAGTTCACATAACATGCACTCAAGGCCGCATTAATTCAATTAAACTTCTGTTTGTTATCATCGTATCCGTTTCTCAGTGCCATGACTCAGTGTTCTGCGACGATACTTTCAATGAAAAACTAAGCCCTGATCTTAGTTGCAATGACTAGGATTAAATACCTCAACCGTCAACCGTTGATTGTTTCAAAATTCTCAAGCAATTTGCTCATCATGCTAAAGATAAAAGCATTCAGGCGTCAGTGAACATAATGTACATATCCGTATCCGTAGTCAGGTAAAACGCTAATTGGCAAGGTCTATTGCATGACTCGTAACTTTTTCAGGGCTTAATCGAATGCACACGATAATGAGCGGTTCCAAACGTCTTAACCAGCAATAACTTAACGTCGACTCATTAGATTTTCCATTAAAAAAAAAATGTTAAAATAAAAATTGTAATCGCATCGCAACATCCTTGACCAGAATCACTCATTAATCATTCAGATGTCTTGAGCACATCTGTGCGGCTTGCTCCAAGTTCTCCCGTTCCCTATCTAACTAATGATTGTCTAATTTCTAGCAAACCACTTGTGAATCTTTCGATAAGACGACCATGTTGACAGAACATGCCTCTGAACACAGATGCCTGTTCGTTCTAACCATGTAAGCAATTTCCAGCCAGTGTCTCTGCCACTGCTGAAATTGCATGCTATGACCTGAACAGATGACTACTACTTCAGGCTACCAAGAGGCATAGGGTTGCACGCTATATCTTCTTAGCCATGGGTCCAGTGTTTCGTGCCCATACTTAGAACTCGCTTGCATCATCGATATTTGCTTCGATACTTGAAATTATTCGCATTTTATCACTGGACAATTTCTCGTTATGGACTCGGTTAGTCGGTCAACAATATTTTTGCAACTTGTTTAGCCGCTACCGCTTTGTTTGCCAACACACTTGGAATATGTAATTAAACAAGATATGAAATTTAATATTTGCCTGATGAGTTACGCTTACGCAATCCTCGTTTTGTTAAGTTGACTTATTCTCGAAATTAAGTCAACGGAAAAATTTTACGTCCGCTTTTCAGTCTACTGTTGACGTTCAACTAAGTAGACGACCTACGTTAAATGGCCAACAAGCAACTTCGACTATGTTAGTTCTGCTCATCTAATTTCAATAGTGTACTTGTTGTGTTTTTTGTACGAGTCTCTGCTGGGTTATAGATTTTTTTATAGTGGTTTTCTAAAATTGGTACCTACAAAGCACAATGTCATTCTTACAAAACGTATATTACCGTGCGACAAAGTACGCTACAACTTGAAGGCCCTGGCGAGTCGATTAAATTTCTTTTCACAGATAAATGTTAGTAATATCAGTTAGAAGTTTTTGCTGGTTGGGATAATTTATATGATCGGAACTCATAAAAATGAAACCTTCAATTAATCCAAGAAACGCCATAACCATCACAGTGAGATTCTGAGGTCAAGCAGTTATCTGGTCTTCTCAAATGGGTTTCCGCAAGTCATAAAGCAAGGTAAGGATTCACACTGATTTCAAGACCACTAACGGACTGATGTAATGATTTACTCAAATAATATGGCTATTGTCATAGAACTCATTGTTGGTTTTGAGGAAATAAAAGCGTTTTATATAGCGCCATCAAGGTCGAGATAGCAGCCAAGCATGTAGCGATACTATATCGCAATACTTTCCAAAGAACTGGACGAAATAATGGGCAATGAGCATAAAGTTCCGACCACCGAAGAGTGTGACTGTGGCTGCATAACAGAGCTTGGTTGAATTAATGAATCAAATGGCTCCCTGAAGATAAAATAGCAAACGTTTAGATGAAGTGATATGGGCTTAGTAGAGGGTAATTATATTTTATGCAGGCACTACCTAGCCATGGATGATATCATGGTTAAGTATACCTTCATCTACTTGTTCTCTTGATAGAGTCCTTGTTGTTGGAAAGCACTTTATCCGGACAATAAATTTTCCCAGTTAAGCATCGTTGCAGGATTTCACCAGTTTTGTGGTAATTGACCAAATAGAGTATTTTACAACCTGGTTGCTCTAAAAACCAACAAGCGATCCTTGTATTTTTTTCACTAGGAACGAAAGTCTTTATCATATCATACATTAGCAAATAATTGAATCTGAATTAGTCCTTTAACGCAAATATCGTCACATCTATGGAAATGTAAATTAAACTTGACACAAAAGCTTCTGCCCAGGATATTCCCTTACTGTGCAATTCCCGATTTACTCTGTGCAATATAGTCGTGCTTCTGGCGAAATATCAATCCCAGAAAAAATACACATTTTCCTCCATAGTCGTCAATGTATAAATTATTGAATCCTCAGAGACAATTAACATCTCGATCTCGACTTGAATGTTCGCCGAACTGAGCAGTGGATGAAAAAATGCGACTGCAGAAAATCCTTTGGCGTACAATGACTGACTGAATTGATAATAAAACGAGGACATACTTCTAGCTGAGTTTTATACTATGGTTTCATTATTAACTTTGAGACTGGAATGTTCACATTGGCCTCATAGAGCGCATAAAAAATACCATTAACCGGGAAGAATATGGAATTTCCCTAATTGGAAAAATATATCTCTGATGAACACTGGAATCACGACGAGACATGTTTAACGAGTGCAAAGTACATTTCATTGTTGGAAATAAACTTAAAGGAAATTTAAATAATTCAACCGTAGAAACCAGATTGTGCCTTTATGGACGAGAAAACAACAGAAATGAAATCCATTTTTTCATATCAAATACGCTTTTCCGTCTTTGCTGGGTGAATTCCAAAGAGGACGTGGAAGAATTAAATTTTCACAAGGTCTTTAAAGCTCCCTTGTTTTGCCACCAGCTTGATTGCAGACGTCAAATATTAACAAGTTTTGCAATAACAATTAAAATTTATCTACGGAAGTTTTAAATAAACTAAAATTTAATATTCCAGAATGGAACACAAATCCACATTGTGAATTTGTTACAAATGACAACAGCAAAGTTCAGAATTAACATGTAGCAAGTGAGTAGTCGGCGTGACGTAACGTGTCGGCCTACCAAACCGGAGGTCGTAGGTTCGAATCCCACCGAAGGTAACAAATTATTGCTTTCTGCTGACAGCATATCACGATAAAAAGCCTTAGGGGTTGTAAAGAAAATGTCAGTGGTTTTGAATACACTTTTAACCGTAGTTCCACTGGCAATCGTTGTCTCGAATCGGGCGAAATTCTTTTCCCGCCCCATGCCCAAAAGTGTTACGGGAGAGAGAGAGGGGGAACTGTAAAAAGTTCCACAAAGACAGAGACAGTGGAGAACAGTTTCCACATCTTGGAAACACCTGCAGATTTTTGATGACGCGCCTAATATGTCTGCCTATGACGCAATGGCCCGAAATAACAGGCACGACAACGCCTATATTGTTACGTCCCAGCGAGGTTAGATCTCTTAACAACTTTAGGTTAAGAATCGGGCAGATCTGCCTGGACATAAGGCAGGTGCGTCCTTTGGCCATCTAACATTCGTAATCCTATGCAATAATTTTGCAATTTCCAGTTTGCATGTGGCTAGCGGCTTGCCAAGCTGGTGCAGTATGTCCCAGTCGGGAAGAGTAGCTAGCGGCTTGCCAAGCTGGTGCAGTATGTCCCAGTCGGGAAGAGTAGTACCGATCACCTCATCAGCTCTACAGTTACCCGGAATGTTACTATGCCCCGGCACCCATATGAGGTATACGTTCAGATGCTCAGTCATGTCGTTCATAGATGAGCGGCATAATATGACAGTATTGGAGGTCGTATATACTTCCGTGAGAGATATAATAGCAGCCTGTCTATCTGAGAAGATACATACATCTTCCGTAGGCAGCGTTATGTTCTTCAAACGATACAAGGCTTCCTTTATAGTCATGATTAGGCTAAAAAAACACTGCAGTAGTCAGGCAAGAGAAACGAAATATTTAGATCCAGGTTTTCCGTGTAAATACCTCCAGCCACTTTGCCTTACAGCTTGAAACCGCTAGTGTATAGATGCACTGACACTCCCCGTTGATATGGATACAGCAGTCCCTGGTGGGAATATAGGAGTCAAATGTAGTGCTGAAGAAAGGCTTGGGTATGGTATAGCCAATATATGTTGTTACTCTACCGTCCAGAATTTTGGAGTGATCGTATTCGGTACGCGTACAAGTCTGGACTGAATTGATCCAAATGGCTGGCGAGGATGTGATTTGCTGCCGAATAAATTCACCGACAGAATTGTGTTAAGGACTTTAGAGAACGTAGTTCCGAGGGCAACTGGAATCAGTAATGTTGCCATCCTCTGATCTTTTGTCATCAGCGTAGGCAATAACCTTATAGCCAGAATGTTCCAGATCTAGGAGTAGCTTGTAGTAGCATTAAGGGCCAAATTCTATAAGAGCGGTCAAAGGATACATCCTGGGGGTGTTCCTCTAGTAACAACTTTTTGTATAGTTTGTATAGTGAATCCCGCCCAACTGAAGTTAACGATCCTGCTTTTGAACATGAGAACAATTATCTCAATAAGAGAACTGTCTGGCTCCAACCTCTTCGAGGATGCCGTTATCGCCTCTGGTCTGAAATTACTTCAATATCAAGAAAGGCTGCAATTATAAATTCCTTATTGCAAGAACTATTCGTTCTATACTAACGAATGGTTCATGCAAGGCTGTCTCGAAGGAACTACCTTTATTGTATGTATGTTGGGAAAGAGACAGTTTAGATAACTCGACTGTATCTTTAATGTAGACATCTATAAGTCTTTCCAGGGTTTTGAGAAGGTAGGTCGAAAGACTTATAGGCCTGAAGTCATTGGGTTTATAGCGTGAGGCTCTTCCGCCTTTAGGAATGAAGACTACATTAACCTCAATTCACAAGATTTGAATATAAGTGAAGTTAAGGCAGGCCTCAAAGATGACCTCCAGCCACGGAATTAGAATCTCGAAGGCTGCTTGAAGTTCAACTGGAATGATATTTTCCAAGCACGATGATTTATAGGGCTTGAAGCTGTGTATCGCCTATTTCAGCCTCCTTCTACCAAGAACCAGATCGTGACCACCTGGAGTCACTGTAGGCTCAGCTATACTAGCTGTTATTGTACAGCCTGGAAAGTGAGTGTCAACACACAGTTTTAAAACTGGATAAGGTTTTGGAAGTCAGTTTTGGATACGAAGTCAGTAAGGTTGTTGGTTGTAGATCTTCCTTTGAGGAAGCCATGCTGGGAGAAGGAGAAGATAGACTTACAGTGGAAGAACATGGAATCATAGACCAATTTTTCGAATAGTTTAGGTATGGATGATAATTTAGCGATGGGTCTGTAGTTGGACACATCGTTCTTGCAGCCTTTTTTGAAGATAGGAATAATATACGAGTTTTTCCATAAATGAGGGAAAACCCCTTGAGTGACCGAGAGGCGGAAAAGCAAGGTAAGGGGTTGAATTAGATGCATGTCACACTGAAGGATTTACTAAAGAAGTGTGCAAAGAGGTTGGCGATAACCTTAGGATCAGACGATGAGGTATTATCAAGTTTTAGGGTAGAGGGGTAGAGGGGATTTCTTCTTGGAATTAATAAAGTTATAAAAACGCTTGGGGTCCGATATGAGGCTAGTTTCCATCCGTTGGAGCTACTCATAGTAGAGGATATCACAACGTTTAGAAAAGGAGGTATAAGCAGATAGGTAGGTAGAATAGTCAGACTCGGTCTGGGACAGAAGAAAAGTTTGCCAACGTTTATTTCTACTGTTGCGGAGAGAGCGTAATTTTTTGTCGTACCATACGGGGGATGAGGAGTAGTTTTTACAAGGAAAAAGGGGGATAGATTGTGTAAGACAAGCGTGTGTTTCTGAATAGAACGCCTCTAAAGCAACATCAACTGGAAGATGTTGAGGGATACTGGCAATGTTAGAGTTGAGGAGCAAGTGATTTAATTTTTCAAAGTCGCCTTTACGAAAATTGAAGGAAAGAGAAGACTCGGAGCTTGAAAGTGCATGAGGGTGTTCGTAGGAGAAAACAAGGAGCATGGGAGGATGGTGACGATCGAGAGAGGAAAGGAGAAGGTTGCTTTCCGCGACAGCTGAGTTAACTGGGTCTGAAGAAAAGATTAAGTCTAATTGTCTGTCCAGAAAGTTCCTGACTCCACTTACTTGAAAGAGACCAGAAACGGAGAGCTGATCGGTAAAAAGGCTTCTTTGGTCGAAGATGCGTTAAGGGGGTCAAAGTGAGAACAGTCCTCAGACAATGAATATTGAATACGGGGGAGGTTAAAGTCACCCAATAAAATAAATTCATCGGAGGCGTTAGCGTTCTCAAGCAGGGTGTCGATCGCTTCAATTATGGGCTCGTAGGCATCTAGAGGTTGAGAGGAACGAATATAACAACAAATAATGTACAGAAGACACTTATTTAGTGCTAATTTTGTACATACAAATTCTGATATTGTATAGTCGGAGGTCTTTATCAGGGTGGCGTCATAACGGTTGTGAGCAGCTATGAGAACCTCGAGACCTGGTGGATCATTGGTGCCTACACAACCGTCGACACGGAAAATGGTATAGTTTGGAGGGAATAGTTTGTTGTCGAGAATTCCTGATGTTAGATTGGTTTCAGTTAAGGCAAAGATATCGTGCGGGAATTTGTGGGAGTTAAGGAAAATATTGGATGTTTTTGTGTGAAATCCTCTGACGTTCTGGTAATAGGCTGACAAGCTGCTGGGGAGGGGTACTTGATCGGAGACCACAGGTGCATTAGGTGGGAGGTCAGAAATCGAGAAAGGGGGGGGGGGGGGGGGGGGGGGGGTTAGGAGCGAAAGTAGTTTAAGGAGTCATTGCGACTTTTTTGGAGATGGGAAATGCGGCGAGAACTGACGTACGTACGCAGCATAGGTGGATAGATCTTCTGAAACCTTATGGGAAGGGATATGGTAAAAGTTGATGTAAGACTGTTGGGTCTGTGGGCAAGACTTGTACTCGCAGGCAAAAGTGGCAATGGATAATCCACTTAATAAGAAAAGAGCAACATCGCACAACAGGCTATACATTGGAATATCTATACGGAATCCAAGAAAGACGCCGAATTGGATCGCCCGACAACACATGAAGATCCGCCGAAAGGGAAGGAACTCAGATCAACAAATCGTGGCCAGAGTTGAATAGGTTGGCGCAGAACTGGGCCAGGTGGAGAGTCTGTGTAATAGACCCACAATGCCCAACAAGGGGTTGAATGAAACCGATAGATGTCAATTTTGACCAACTGATGTTATACTTTTTGACATTTTTTCATGCACAAACCTTGTATTCTCTAGACCGTGGGACATTGCTATAGTATATGTACACTAGTACAACGAAATTTAAATATTTATTCAGCCGTGACCAGTAGAAAATCGCTTTTGGTTTCTTTTGTTAGATATGCAAAGTATTTCTAAGCTATGCATGTAAATTACACAACCCTGCCATCGTTTCAACAAGCCAATATGTAGCAGAGCTACTGTCATCTGTCAAGTGAAGTTCTTTTACGTTTTTACTTTAATTTTTGTTTTTGTATGACAGCAATCAAAAACGTGCCAATAAAATCATTGAATTCTGAGCAAATCCGCCGTTTGTTAATTGTAAATCTCGTGGTAGTCAAACATAATTGTGTTAAAATAGTTATTTTAAACAAAGTGAATGGTAAAGATATGAAAAAGTCACGGTAAGTACCAAAACACATCACTGCCGTAGATCTTCCGAAAGTAGCACAATGTTAATGTGCGAATTGTGTAGACTTTGTGAACGCATCTTACTAGTGCCTAAGGTGAAAATCTTCAGCTCTTACAGACCCTTGAAAGCAGCTAAGGTCAATGGAATTTATGAGACTGCACATTTAGCCTCAAGAAAAATTATGAATCATTAAGAATTTCCTTTTTGCGTAAAGACTCATTGTGTGCCTTTTGTAATTGCAGTAAATTTTTTAGCCTTGGCCGACCAAGGTAGCCGCCGGTGCAGTTTTGTTGCTTATTGTATTTAGCTGCGTCTTGGCATTATTAAAAATTAATTAGATAAGCTTCTGTAATATCGCGTGTCTAATTTATGTTGTTTGTCCGAGTTAAATGCACGCAAAATAGTATGCCTTCGGAATTACATCCGCTCATCAATGCTGTCAATGCCAATCAATTGATTGTGATCACGTCGAGTCAATGAAAAGGGAAACTTGATTTAATGATGATTGGAAAGCCGTTTACAAAATATTAACAATTTTCGTAAACATTGTAATTAGGAACATTGTTATCCTGTCCAGAAATTGGTTAGGCACAAAAGTGTTTAACAATTTCGTTTTCCCCAAAGAATTACTCTCACGGCTTCTCGTCTAAAAGTTGGTCGTTAATCACGTCAGCTAATCCTATTCTACTAGGCAGGATTTCCAAAATCCCCTCTGGCGTGGTATTAAAAGATGCCGAATATCTATGATACCTGTGAGGTGAACAGTAGCACACTCTCGATACGAATTGTTACTTTTATTTTGAGCCAGGATTACTTGAATTTCAGTTCCAGTTTTCTTTAAAAAAATTCAAAATTCTGTCTGGAAAAGGAAAAGCATTTCACAACATATCTCTCTAGTAACCACTCCAAAGTAATCGTCAGAAAAAAGTACCCACCCTAGCACAGACCGCCTTAAAAGCTCCACGAAAATACCTTAAGCTTTTGAGCAAAGACTTTGTAGCATGACAGCGGGATTAATAAAAGATTAACACTTCCAATGGCAGAATGGGTGGAAACACCTGTTATTAAATGGATAAGCACTTTTCAGAACTTCAAAGGTGATAAATTACTATGGCGTACGTATATAGTTAAGGAAAAGTTCCGAATGAAATTGCAACGTCAAATTTGTTGGTATAATCTGAATACGTGTGGTGGGTTTAACTTGTCTTTCACAAGTTTTATTCGAAATTTCAGGAAATTTTCTCTTATATTATTCCAAGGAAATGTGGTTCACCTCTTCAGGTAGTTGATTCCAAGTTTAATATTAATATTTTCTCTCTCTCGGAAAAATGTATAAGCATCTTGCGTCACGTCTAAATGTTGGGCTATCAAAGATTATCCCAGTAAAGCAAACTGATTTCTTCGATCAAGTAACAAGTGAGAAACATACTCCAATCAGCACTTTATGCGCCATTTTGATACCACGATCTGTAAGGGTCGGTTATTCCGACAGTCTATATACCTTTGATATAAATATGTAATGTTTCACAGAAGACCCCCGGTCCGACACCATAGTCCATCTTGAAACAAGTCAATGAACAGAACAGTGTCGTAGAAGTTAAGCGGTTCAGTGTTCTTCCATTACATAAGACTTCGTCTTTATTCATCCTCTGTTGGACCACTTCTGAAGTATGCTAGTCCGGTTTAGTCTCCGTTTTACGGATCTCATATTAAACGTATTGAATCCGTACAGCGTAGATTTGTGAGATCGGCCCTTCGTGCTCTGCCATGGAGTGACCGTCTTATTCTGCCTCCATATGATGAGCTGTTGGGACTACTACAACTTGCTACTCTCGAGAAGCGTCGCTGGGTTGCTGATATAATGCTTCTACACCAGCTTCTGTAGGGAAAGATTGACCAAATATTACCTAGAGACCTGCCCTATTCCCTTCGAAACCATTCAAGCTTACAGATAGCTTTCTCTAATGTTGATGATGTTTTCAGCGCTAACGTTGACAAAGTAACATAAAGGAGGAGCTTCTACAACTTGTAACCATCCTGTTCTACTTACTCGTTTTTGTAGGGCTTTTATAGGGTTTTTGTATGTTGGTTGTGTGTGTTTTATATTAGCTTGGCTTAAGCCTTCTCTGTTGCCTGTGCACCCCTGTGATTGTTGTGTTTGGGCGTGTTTTGGCTTTTGGGTTACTAATGTTTTTTTTTTTCCATGTTGGTGTGGGAGCCTCATTCACTTCAATATTTTGTTATATTCTGGTGGGTAGGTCAATTGATTCCTGGCTTCTGCCTGTAAAGTGCGCCTTCTGAGTTAGAAGGGTTAATTCTAATAATAATAACACAGAAGCCTCTTGTAGTTAAGGTCAGGTATTACGTAGTCGGACATCGTTGTAGTTAATCTTCTCGGTGTTAGGTTTATAATACTACTGTGGTCATTGGTTTTGGCAACCCAGCAACTAGACTCTTTCATTCTGATTGAGCTGCATGATGCCTGATAGTTTATGTGTAGGTCAGGGGAAGCAAAACATTAAGGGCATCGGTTGGATTTCGAAGCGTCCCATTGGAACCAATGCAATCAATTCTCTGCACCTTATTTAATTTGGACTTGTTATATCGCTTCTCCATCGTCGGCCACCAAACTAATCAGCAATAGGTGAGGATTGGACGTATCACAACTGTATACATTCCCCCCCCCCCCCTCCCCATCAAGCACCGCACCACTCTCGTTTTCCAAAAATGTGGAGAGCCAAACTTGCCGTTTTGACTCGCTCTTCTATATTTGGTGTCTAGTTCAACTTGGGGTCGAAAATCAGCCCCAAGGAGGAGAGGAGACGGAGTTGGATCAATTCGTTAAGCCGCACGACCAACATGCCATGGGCGCCGGGTTCGAGACTAGATCTCCCCGTGAGCTTTTATTAAGAAATTAAAATAATCCACTCTGTCTCTGGGCTGTTGTCTAGCTCGCAGCAATGCAAAAACAAGACTCAAGTTTCCTTACTAACCTTACCCTAATTCCCTTCCGGCCAAAACCATGCTAACGCATCAAGGGGTTGTCCCCTAGGATTTGGCCACATCGTATAAAAAAGAAAAGAAAAAAAAGTACTTAACCCTGGAGGATAAAATAAGTTGATGCTCATTTAATTTGGGCATGATAAGTTGAAGATAAGTTTGGTTTTTGCGGTAAAGAGCATTAGCTCAGTTTTTGCCGTGTTCACATAGTCCACAATCTCTGCAGCATCTGCTAACCTTGTTCAACGAATACCATTAATTAAGGCAACGAATTTCCCTAAAACCACGCTTACCAAATCATCGGAGTAGGCGACAATTTTAATCGTGTCCTGATTGAGTTTTAACAGTATTTTATTCATGACCATCCGCCAAAGCAGCGGAGAAAGAAGGCGTACTCCTACAAATGTGCCTTGTTACATGACTGGAACCTAGCGGCCGAGGCCCTGCTGTACGCCTAACTCGGCGAGTATAATGTTCTGTGAGAGCAAGATCTTGGATTCCAAGGTATATTGGAACTTGCACATAGATACAACCGTGGAGAAAGCGCGGAAGTCCTTGTGGGCATGCCGCAGAGCTTGCGGGACTACATGGGGACTTAAACCTAGGATAAAGGCCCATGGTTACCTATGGAGCGATTACATGATGGTACAGAGCAAAACTAACTGTAGTCAAGAATAAGCTCAGCAGACTGCAACATATGGCATGCCTATGCATCACCGGAAACATTCATACCTCGTCGACGGCTGCTCCCCAAACCATGCGTAACCTTCACCGGGCAAATCCAGGGAGCTCCTCATGCTGAGCAGGTTGGATGTCAGAACTCTGGCTGGTTTGCTTACCGGTCACTGTCAACTGAGGAAGCATCTGGTAAAAATAGGCATAGTCATTGATCCCACCTGCAGACTTTGTCTAGAGGATGATGAGACCCCACTACACGTTTTATGTGAATACCCTGCAATGGCCAGGCGCAGATTTAGTCTATTCAGGAAACCAACCCCGGTACCGAGTGAGGCTAAGTGACTGCTAACTGCGCTAGCTGTTGAACCTCTTTGGAGGGATAGGCTTGTTGTAAGGAGCTGTGAGAATTAAAACAATAGGCTCTAGTGGCCGCAGCATTTGAGGAACTTACGTCTCCAATTCAAACCAATCAACCAGCTCGGCAAGAGCCTCGAGGATAGATTCAGAACGAACGTTATTAAAGGCCTCCTCTATGTCTAGGAATGTCACTAGAGTATATTCCTTGTATTTTAGGAGTATTAAATAGTACGCTCAACTTCGTGACTAGCCGTGCAGTAGGCGTACTGAGATCTTGGCATTCCATTGTCATCGATAATTCCTCGAGAGACGCTGCTGATTCTTCAGCAAGAAGGAAGTCAGACGAATTGGCCGAAAATACTTCGCAAGCTCATGACCCCGTTAACCAAACTTAGGGATAAATAACAACCTTGACATTTCTCCAAGTCCGGAGAACGCAGTTGAAAGCAATACAGCCGCTAAAAAAAGCCACTTCGCTACTAAGTCAGGTAGCTTCTGCAGGATGATTGGAGGGATTTCATCAGGCCCAGGGGATTTGTAGGTGTCGAAGATGTAAATAGCCCAGATATTTCTTTCTCTGGTGATTATAGCATCAACTTCGCTTTCCTCGCTGCAACCCAGAAAGTGGACATCAATGAGATTTCAGCCGAAAAACGAGGAGTTGGTATGTTCCTTGAACAGCGTCCTGCTGAGTCTGGCTGATTCTGTAAAACTTTCAACAAAATGGCAGTACTCCATCCAAGCCTGTTTCTTCGCTTGTCTGATGGCTTATTTTGTATATCTGAAGGCAATTCTTATACTGCTCGTAATAATTATGCCTGAGATATATATTGAAGATGTCCCGAGTATTCTTCCTCAGATTGGAGAGATCTTCATTACACCAAGCTTATAGGGATTTCTTACTGTACTTTAAGGGACAGAAGACATGCAATACCGCTCCAATGGCTTTCTCACTTACTTGACTGAATTTCTTCTAGTTCGTTCTTCTGGAGTTTCTGAAAGGTTGAAATCTTTCTCCTACCAGGTTAAGGTCAAACAGTATCCAGCAAGATGCAGGTCCCCTCGATCTCGTGGGTATCTCCACAGCTGGGATTACTCCAACCCTGAAACACTCCACAGCGTCGCTGATCTTCACGAAGCTGCTGAGGAAATCCATTTGGTAAGCCGGATACCCCGGACGGTCTCCGAGGAATCAAAGCAGGGTAGCTTCCCCCTGGTTGGTTAACAGGTGATCCATCACCATTTCTGACAGCTCTGCTTCTACACGCCTCCACAGTTTAGCGGAGAGCTTATCACCCGTAGCACTGTGATCCACAATAGCTACATGAAAAAGGCCTCGGATCACTTTGCTTAGCAGCCTCTTTGGATTCTGTGTGCCAGTCGGTGGTGGTATGGGTTCGCCCTGTGTCTGGCTGAAGATCTTTGAACTTCTGCTTAGCGTGTCAAAAGAAAACATTTGAACAACTTAACCTTACGAAAGTACGGATCCGTTTTATTCGAATCTGCTTTAAATACATCTAGCTTGGCTTGTCCTGGATCAAAAGAGATCAAGTAAATTTCAAATGTGGTAAATTTTTTTGCCAGTTGAACTGATTAAGTCAAGTTAGATCCGAAGCAAATTGCGAAATTCCTTGGAAGTTGAGTAATCTCTTTACAAATTTCCGTCTGTCACTAAACCACTTAATTTATAACGAAAATCCCGTGGTGCTAATACGTAAAAAACAGCACTTCTCCTCGCGAGGTCATGTTTATTTAGAATTTACCCATTTTCTACTTTAATGAAACGTCAATCAAATACGCTTCTTCTGCTGAGGAGCCTGCCGTGAGTCAAAACACTTGGAAATGCTTATGTTACTCAATAATTTTCTTATCCATCGCGCTGATCTCATATTATATAAATTGGATTATGACATCTTTCTCACGATGGGCTATCTGGGACCGAGAGTATCTCCGCCCGAATACCTCACTCTAATGTTTGCAAGTGCTTTGGACTTTTTTGCTTTGACAATTCAGGCAATCTCTTGAAAGCGATGGATCAAGAGTTTCCGCTGGAACACAGTACAACGCAATTCTAAAGTGCTCGAAGCAAGAACAAAAAAAAAAGAAACGCTTTAGACCCTCAAGGCTTGAATTGTCAATCAAGAGCAGAATTTGCCCGGTCAATTGCTTCATGAAGTGATTCTCGAGAATAACACAAGATTCGTGATGTACAATGAACGACGTCTTACTTCGAGAGCGAATCTTTAAATTATATGCGGATCTGAAAATTCAAATTAAGAAAACAATTAAAATTCAATTTTTTCGCACCTGAACTTTACACGACCTGACAACCGTGCGTGATCATTTGATTGTTTTCGCCTTGAAGGTCAACTAACTGCTGAGGGACAACGGAATAAGAGATTGGATTGCTATCACAAAAACTATCCCATTTTCCATCATGTATCCACGATATATAAGCGTTTCGAAAGCTTCTTCGAGTTGGTCAAGGCCTTGATTAGTCGCGCCGTTTTTACCTTCTCTGCTCTTTAGCAAAATATTTCACGAACGATTAACTAGCTGGCATGCACACGTAATAATGTTGCGCATCGCTCTGCAGCATCCCAGATGATCATAGCTGCTTTTAGCCTATTTTATTGCAGTTTTTATTGAAGTGCTAGAGAAGATGCATGCATTTATTTTCTGACCAACGATGATATTTGACAGTGGCCGCCCATACTATGTTGTTCTGTTAAAATACATAGTTTTAAGGTTATGGACACTAAAAATGATGAAAGGCTGAGCACATGTCAATCAGTTTTCATCGTAAAATAGGAAATGTCTGCGCTAAATCTTTATTGGTGGTCACTCTTTGCGAACCGCATTCCTGCATACAAAAATAAATAGCCATTACCGCCACTCGGTCCGCTGCAGTTGGAACGCGGCTGCTATCTTTACTTTGAAAAAAACAAAAACAAATTTTTGTTCTTAACGTGTTGTGCAGGAAACATCCTACGACATAATTTTTATAAATAAATCTCTTTGCAATTCCTGATAAGTCTTCAAACGATATTGAATAGCATGGGGGAAAAACAAGTAAGGTAGCTATTAATTTAGCCTAATTTTGCATAGACTTTTACAGGCAAAAAGTGAATAAAAAAAAAATCTCTCGCGAATGTGCAAAAATGGCTGGAGGCTTAATGCTTAGTTTCCGAAAATTTAAACATTTTCGATCGAATTTTGTGCAAACTGCACTGCACGAACAAAAAATATGTAAATTAACTCCCCTTTCCCGAAATTATGTAATATTTTAAGAGCCCTGGGCTATTCACAGCCGTCGCTAGTTTATAAATTTTGAACGAATTAACGACCACTACCTTGTTATTAAAATGGATACCTTGCCCTAGGTAGCAATCGCTTCATCTTCGTTTTGTGCAATAAAATTCCACCATTTACACAATAAAGATTTCTCATCGGAAACGTGCTGAATTACTGCCGCATAAATTTCGATGTTGAATAGAGCTGCATCGCCAAATAGATAGGTGCTAGGTTGGTAACTAAATCCATATTTTACCTGAATGCAGTCTCTGCCTTCTGGCATATGCTCAATGGCCGCTGGCGTTTACATCTTATATTGAACTGTAGCTCATGGTGGCATCAATTTTTTTTGTTGAATTTTAAATTACCTATGGCTTGACATGACATCTTTCATTGATGTGATTTATGAAAGATCTTTTCACGCATGCCTTGGTCACTTGAATATACCAAGCGATTTAATCGTGACTGCAGTTTTTAGGTTAAATTTAAAGTTATATTTTGTTAAATTTGTAATCTAGCAAAACTTGCATAATATGAGGTAAAGAAAGATGTAATCGTAAAAGATGATCAGCTAGCATTTATAAGGTTCGTTACCCGTGCTATTTTATGCTATTCACTCATAATTTTATAATGGGGGTTATTTATTGTGCACTGAAGTTGAGGAATGTCATCAGGTTATATTGTTATATTGAAGAAAACATTAGTTTTGACAGTTCACTAAAAATTGTGTTGCGTCACAGCCTACTCTAAATACAAGCGCGGAAGCTGTCATTAACAGCTGATCATTGGTGGTGTAAACAAACCGAATCTTACTACAGTACAGAAGCTTGGGAAATTGTACTTTCTCATACTATTTCTCGCAATATTTTTAAATTCTCAAATTGGATTTTACTTGATGTTAACCTACAAATGTTCTGAACACGTGAACACGATTAAAAATGCCTCTCCTTACAATTTTTATGTGTTTTAAACGGAGAACTCTCTTGTGCTCGTTTTGTTGAAATATTGAGCTTAAAATGCGTCACATGATATCAGCGTTTCTTTTAATTTTTGGTTACGAGTTTTATTCGTGTGCAAGAAGGATTGGTTAATCTGTAGTACAACAAAAATGAAATAATAACGAAACGCTTTGGGGTAAAATGGTCGAACTGTCATGTTTTCCGGGCTTGTATCTAAGTTGTGGTTGTTCGAAATATGACAGTTCATCGGACTGTATGAAATTGCACCGAAAAATTTGTCATGCTACAGTTTCCGAAAGGTGAAGCAGAGACGGAGCCAAAATTTCCCATGTTTATCTACGTGCGTAAGATATAGTTGTGTTTTCATTTTGTCAGGCCGGGGGGTTCCACCTGCTGTTTAGCGAACGAACCTACAATTTTCAAAAGGTAAGACAATATTAGAATATGTACATAATTAGGAAGACTAGAGGCACATAATTAGGAAGACTAGCAAAAAATTATTTTTCAAAAGCACCATCACAAATAAAATACATATTATTACCCCACAATACTGTCAAATTGAAAATAAATGCGATATCAACTTGAAATAACACTGTGCCTGCATATTCATTTTTCACATAAGAAATTCGTCTTGCGAAGAGCTTTCCTTATTAGAATAATTTACCGCAGCTCATAAACAAATACAGTAAATCTAAAGTCGGCAGCATTGACTAAGAAAGTAACAGTTTGCCATTGGCGATAGCTCAAACACTGTTCCACATTACTCAGTACACCACGAAGCATTAATAGACGGGCTGAGAGTAAAAGTGACCTATTTATAAGGTTCGGGTAAAAGTGGCTTAGAAAATGTTCCGCGCAAAAACGAATCGCGTGAGATTCCGGACAAAAACGAATCGTAGAAAATTTCCGGGCAAAAACGACTTAACTACTTAACTGCATTAACTTTGCATTACTTTTTGTAGTTTAATCGTTTTTGCCCGGAAATTTTCTACGAATCGTTTTTGCCCGGAATCTCACGCGATTCGTTTTTGCGCGGAACATTTTCTAAGCCACTTTTACCCGAACCTTATAAATAGGTCACTTTTACTCTCAGCCCGTCAATATTGTGTTGTCGGTGTATGCCGTAACACTTTTCACGAGAATGAAAAATTGTTTGACTAAAACTATTCAAATGCGCTGTTTGGCTGATATATGAGAGGCTGAAAATAAAAATGACCTATCTACAAGGTCCAAGCAAAAGTAGCTTAGAAAATGTTTCGCGCAAAAATGAACCGCGTGAGATTTCCGGTAAAAACGAATAAAAAAAACTTCGGTCAAAAATGACTTAACTACTTAACTGCAAGTTGCAATTATTTTTTGTAGCTAAGTCGTTTCTGTCCGGAGTTTTTCTCTGATTCGTTTTCGTCCGGAACATTTTCTAAGTCACTTTTGCTCGGACGTTTGCAGATAGATCATTTTTACTCTCAGCCTGAACAAAATTAATGATTTTGATTCTGATTATTATTTTTTTGAATAGTGTATGTTTCCCGATTGGAACCATGTCGAGGTGTGTAGGTGGGGTGGACCCCAACTTCGTAGTGCGTGAACCAAGTTTGACGAATATTTTGTTGTTGGGTAGAGCATGTTCCCCGATTGGTGCCATATCAAAAATTTCGTTGATAGGGTGGGTTTGGTTGGGAGGGGAGGGGGACCTACTTTAGTATTGCATGGATTGGGTAGAGTATGTACCCTGATTGGTACCGTTTCAATAATATTGTTTTGGATGGGGGTTTAACCTAACTTCGTAATGCGTGGACCTATTTGAATGGTTCGTTTTTTGCTCTATAGAATATGACTCTCCATTGTTAATAATGGAAAAAAATTTATCGAAAAATGAGATGTGAAGGGGGATTCTTTTTTGTTATCGTATAAAGTAGTTCCGAAATATCTGCTGTATTTCCTCCTTTCGTTTCGCTACATTTTCCGTATATTCTTTTTTGACACTTTTTTATTTAATTTCCAAACGATATGAAATCTTTAAAAGACACTCAAAACAGGAAAGTTTAGTATGTAAAAATGATAATACGAATCTGTAAGTTGATGGATTATCAGAGCTTGCAGCTGATCTTATCGGTTTATTCATCTCACAAGGTCCACGTGCACATATAAAACATTTTTGTGAAGAAACATCCTTCAACGAATTGCAAACTTTGCCATCAACGCCATCAACTATAGTCAAAATGAGTGTTGGTTTTATTCTGATTTCCTTGTTCTCTATCACTATTTTAGTGGGAGTTAATATCTTTATTTCATCTTCTATTTTTCCTTTTTCAACTTTTATCAATTCAGCACTTTCAGACTGTAATAAAAGTTTAATTGGACTACAAAATCTAGTGCTCGATGGTGTTTTGTTTTGCCAAAATATAAGTTTTTTACAGCCTTCTTCTATGCAAAACATCTGCAATGGTACTAATGAAATAACAAACATCTTCTTGTTTCTTCCTGGGACTGGATTTATCACTGAAGCGTTGCTTGTACTGACTCATACCAGGCATGTTTACTAACAACCAATGTCAAATTAATCAGAATTGGAATACCTAAGAAATTTTGTTTTTGTTCAGCTAGAATTTTTGTTCACCGAGCATTGACACGGCTGTCTCCTTGGTACCCACAGTTGGTTTTTATGACAAAGAATTTCAAGAGACGTCGATAGCTCACTGTCTATTTCAGGTAAGCAGCATAACAACGGCAATGCACCGAGCAACCGGTAGCTGTACGTGCTAGTTGCTTTTCATAACAATAAATAACAGTCGATTTCGATTCCGACCTATCAATTATCCAACTGTGATATCGTTGTGACTGCTGCTGCCTTAAAAGTTTGATCACCCAAACCATTCACAATGGGTAACAAAACTTGCGGGGCACTCCGTACATTTTAGGTCAGCAGTGTCGTGCGCAATAAAGAGTGGAATATACAGGGTGTGTTAAGAGTCTGGAAACGGCTGAATATCTTGAAAAATACGCTGTTAATCGGGAAATGAAAAAACACATATTTGATATTTTTGAAAAGCTATCAATTTATACTTTAGTTAATCCTCGCACCAACCCCAGTGGATGTGTATGTGTTGATGGGGGGGGCATTAAAATCTCTAATATAACCCCTCCCTTTTATTTCAGAATCGTATTCTTTGCGTAAAAATATAAGGTGTGTGAAGTTGGCCAGGAAAGAATCCGGGCTGGGAGATTAAATGTTCCAATCGATAGTCTATCGTTAGACTACATTTTACTCCCAATTGGCTTAGTTTTACCCCCTTTCAAAAATTTACCGGGCTAGAGGGAAAAATTGCACAATCGAAAGGCCTTCGTTAGTCCATGTTTTTCCCACAGTTCATTTCGTTTTAACGACCCTCCCCGGAAAACAAAATTGAGAAGGGGTGAAACTAAACCAAATGGGGGCAAATATGGTCTAACCATAGACTATCGATTGTAACGTTTTACCCCCAGCCCGGATTTTTTCTCGGCCTATTTTACGAGCCTAAAATGGGGAGATTTCTTTGTAAGTCAAAGGCAAATAAGGCAAATGATTTCAAACCTGTTACGTCTAGCCTCAAGGGGCTCAAAAGAAAGAAGCGAAAACGATCTACATATGGAGGCAGACGAAGAAAATCAGCCCACAAAGGGCGAATCTCAGAAATCTACGCTGGATAGTCTCAATATGATCAATATGAGCGACATAGAAAGGAGACCAAACCGGTGAAGCGTATTCCAAGATTGGTCGGACAAAATCGCAATAAAGCAGCTTCGTTGTGTATGGGTGATCAAACTCCTTTGACCATCTTTTGACGAAGCCCGGGGATTATTAATAGAGCACCAGTTGCGGAACGTCTCCACAGCAGAGTTTAATAGGGCACGGCCATTATCATTTGACACAACACGGATTATCTTGACATCGTCAGCATAACAGAGGATTTTCGATATATAATCAAATATACATCGTTAATGTAAATAATGAAAAGCAACGGTCCTAAATGACTGCCCTGAGGCACCCCAGAGGAGTTATTGATTTCGTCAGAGAGTGCACCACGAAATAAAACCCGTTGTATGCGATCAGGCAAATGAGAACATAATCACTGGACAACATCCCAGAACTGAAAGCTTGTAAATAAGAATCTTGTGATTAATTCTATCAAAGGCCTTACTGAAATCAGTAAAAATGCGATCAACCTGCTTTCCAGCTTCAATTACATGTATACAGAAGTTGGAGAACTCCAACAGGTTGGTAGTTGTGGACTTACCCTTCATGAAACCATGCTGGAAAGAGCCCAAGGACGGTTTGCAATGGAAATAAAGTATAATATACTCAACTGACAATTGGTCAATAATTAGAGATGTCACGTTTGTTGCCTTTCTTATGAAGGGAGAGATCAGTTGCACTAGTCCCTAATTGAGTAAACACAACGATGATGTTTTCATTGAAATAATTTCTCATCACGTCAGTTAATAAATTTCTTGTTGTAAAAAGTTTATCGTCCGTCTTACGACTTGTATCTAGCTCTGGGTCTTAGGATTTTATGAAGTCGAATTGCGAAATCAAAGCGATATTTGTCTCAACAATAAAAAACTGCTTCATTTGTTATTCAGCGATTTCGGATTTAATGTGGATCTGTTCGTGGATACTTAATTAAGAAGAAATTGCCGCAAAAATATTCTGCTCACGTCTTGGACGTCTTGGTGACGATTTTGGTAGTTTGATAAAAATCTTTGTGAAAGTTTATGTAATTTCTTTTATTTTGGGACAAATTCCGAAAAGAAATTGTTTTATATAATCCACAATATTGATTATTCGTTCAACTTCACATTAATGTGATTATCTGCGAAACTGACAAAAGCAATGAAATTTTCTTTGTTTTTTGAGCCGAAAAGCTCACATGATTTACTCTTTGCACGTCATTGTATATTTTAATGCAGAGCAGCTTAAAATATCTCCATAAAATGTACGCACGAAAACGATTAAATGTATTGCTTGGGTAATTTTATTCTATAATTAAACCACAGGGGAAATTAACTTTTAAATGTTGTTTAATTTTATTTTATTAGCTACTGCGAGGTGAGCCGACCATAGAAGCTCGATTTATTGCAGTCAGTCAAATTCCACCAGCCTTTGCCCGTATCGAGTAAGTGCATGGCCCTAACTTTTCAATCCACGGCTGCTGGTTCTGGTGCCTAAACTTTTCAATGACAAAATTTATCGAGTTGCTTGCCTTCGGAAGTAGCACTGTTAGTACCCGGTCCAGGATCAGCACAAATCTCTTACAGTCACTATCCATCTCGGGTTTAGTGCTGACCTGAAGTGCTGCGGGCATCACGCCAGCACTTCTGGACTGTACGGTTGGGCTTCGAAAAGAAATTCAGGTAGCAGCGACCAAATAGCCCACAAATCCATCACCCACTGCTTATATCGAGTTAGTTCAGTGGCCAAAGTTTACAATGACTGCTGCTGGCGAGCAAAACTGATCGAACCGCTTGCCTCGAAAGTAACTCAAATCACTGCTGTCACCCGATAGAGCAGCCGCACACTGTTTAAAACAGCCACTGTCATGTCAGCTTAGGACACAGCCTACTCTAGATACAAGCCCGGAAGCTGACATTAACAGCTGAGCATTGGTGGTGTAAACAAACCAAAACTCGCCACAATAGACATAAGGAAAAGTTTGGGGAATTGTACTTTCACGTAGTATTGCTCGCAATATATTTAAAGTCTTAAATTTGATTTTACTTGAGGTTAACCTATAAATGTTCTGAACATGTATCGTGCTCAAAAAGTGTCACTCTTATACAATTTTCATGTGTTTTAAACGGAAAACTCTCTTGTGCTCACTTTGTAGAAGTATTGAGCTTAAAATGCGTCAATGACATCAGCGTTTCTCTTTGGTTTTGGTTACGAAAGTGTGCAGTTTCATTTGAGTGTGTAAGGATTGGTTAATCTGTAGTACAACAGTGAAATGTTCGAACTGTCATGTTTTCCGGGATTGTATCTAGAGTAGTCTGTGCTTAGGGCAATGTACGGCTGCTGGCGCATTGAAAAAAACTCACGAGTTGCTGTCGAGTTATAGTGGCCAGTTCACAAGTAGCACACAGTTTGCATCAGGCAATGCTTGTATCGAGTTAGTACAATGCCTAATTTTTGCAATGTACAGCGTCTTGTTCAGTGCAGCAATTTTCTTTCACATAGGCTTCATTACTCAGTTGCGAAGAGTAGAGTTACTATAAACAGTAGAGGCCAAAGTAATGCAGCCTACGCTGTCAACCGATCCCCGTAAAATTATCGGCTTTTTGGGTTTAAATTACGGTACGGGTATGGTAGAGTCGACGTCGAATTGATTTAGCTTGCGCAGTCTACTGGAAAGAATCTGAAAATTTTGAGAATATAGGCACAAAATATCATAAAATGGTGGATAAAATACATTTTCTGTTTGGGCTTGGCTCTTTGCCTTCCAATAGAAAGAAAATCTCATTTAGTAGCATTGCCGCTCTCGTCGTTTTTGGATGATACGGGAGCTACGTTGGGCTAAAATAATAGTTTGGTGGAGTAATACAATCGAAATAAAGAACTTTCTCTGTACAAAAATTATATCGTTTCCACTCATACGACTTATATTTTGATTAATCTCTTAGGAGAAAATAAAAAAGAAATAAATAACCAGAACTTTTAAAATTTTTGATTACTTTATTAATACTTTAAAAATAGCGACATTTAAAGTTCGCGACGACCTTAAGACTAATTAAACCGAGAATTCCTTTTGACAATGTTACCTTATGCTTTGGAAATTTTTGCTTCTCTTATATTATATATAAATTTTGCTGACATATTTCCTTTTCTCTTTTATTTCAGGTAAGTTTCTGTGTGGAAAGCAAATATTATATGAAATGAAATGTGATCCCTTAACACGTTTCACTTCAGGTGAGTAAATAACTTAACCGCTTTCAGCGTTACAAATTAATTTTTACTGATGCAAGTTGCGCAAAAACCACCGCCTGAGAATCGAATACAGTGCTTGAAAATGGACGTTTTTAATTTTTTTTTTTTTAATTTCGACGGTTGGTCAAATTGTATAATTCAGCTAACTTTTTGTTGATTTGTTTGTCTAAATTTTTGAAGCCGTTATCAAATCTTCTATTCCGGCAAATTCATCTACTCCTTTTCGGTATCTCTTAACCTTCGGAGAGTCCCCGGAAAGACCCCTGTTTTGGGGTGAACGTCAATTAGGGAATCTTATTTCATATTCCCGTCTACTACACAATATTCGCGTATTCTTCAAAAGTCAATTCTATAAAAATTTCTTTTTCCACAATGATCGATATTCTTGCAGACTGACCTGTCTCTCTTTTATAGCAAAAGGTATTACTTAATAACAGGTTAGGTTAGTTGTCGGCCACCGGTAGTAAATCAGTCGATCTCACATAGACCTTGATATGGTTCATTGTGTTACCACTTCCTTGGAATCTCACCTGGATCGATTTAGTGATGCCATAAAGAGATTGCTAGAACTAGCCGTGGCTATTGAGCGACCTGGTTAGGTACTTCAGTTCCATGCTGGTGAATTCCAATCGTAGATACAACCTCGTGAAGAACCGTCTGTGGATCTTCCCTTGCAGTAGCCCAGAGTTTAAAGCAAAAAGAGTGTCAGACTGATTAGTCTGAATTCCTTTGTCAATTTTTGAACCTTTCTGCCAACCTTAATAATGAACGTGATTGAGATTAACAGAACCCCTGAAAATGGCTCTCAGCCACTTCGCTACTAGGTCTGGCTGCCTCTGCAGCATGATTGGGATGATTCCATCCGGCCCAGGAGATTTGTATGAGGCAAAGCTATTCATAGCCCAGATCATCCTTTATCTGGTGATGATGGTTTCCATGTTGCTGCTAGGAATGTAGTTCGTAGCTTTGGCTTTCTTCTCTGCAACCTGGGAAGTGAGCATCCATTAGAAGCTTTAGGATTTCTTCAGAGGATAGCGTCCACGACCCATCCGATCTTCTCAGAAAAGAAGGATTGGAGTGCACTTTGGACAAAATATTACTTAGCCTAACTGCTTCCCGGGAGCTTGTAATAGATTGACAGTACTCCATCCTAGCCTGTTCCTTGGACTCTCTAATGGTTTTTTTCTAAAACTGAAGGCAGTATCTACTTATAAGTTTCGAACTACCTATGACTGTAGCAGGTAATGAAGATGTCTCAGGTAATCTTCCTGAAATTAGAGAGATTTTCATTCCACCACGGATTTTCATTCCTTCTTTCTTTCAATCCTTCTGCAGACATTAAAGTCTTGTTCAGCACCAGTGCGAGTGCAAATCAGATCAATACCCTTGCCTTCAGTAGTATACAGCTGAACAAACATCGATAAAGCGTCACACAGGTCTCAGTGTTGCCACACCACTTCGTACAGCAAGACGTGGAATCGACAACACATAGAGAGACCTCCAACCAGTCCAAGTGTTGCCTCAGAAAGTTCGTAGAATTTGAATTAGAATTCGCGGAGAGCTTAAACTGTTTCCTGTGAGCCGTGCGGCACTACTTGCGGTAGGGCCCGGAGGAAGACACAGAACAGATGAAAGATCATCAAACAACAGCAAAACAGAAGGCAAACGCTCGCCGTTAGAAGGTGCCAAAATTGTAGAAACAGAAGGCGCCGAGCCACGAGATGCAAGCCTAACATCGTATGCAATAGTATTGATGACCTGATGGTTTCATACTTCGTAGATCAAATTCCACAATAATACTTAAATAGGACTTTCTTATTTTACGAAGACTGCGAAGGGTATTAATTGGCGGGCTGAGAGTAAAAGTGAACTATTTATAAGGTTCGGGCAAAAGTGGCTTAGAAAATGTTCCGCGCAAAAACGAATCGCGTGAGATTCCAGGCAAAAACGAATCGTAGAAAATTTCCGGGCAAAAACGATTTAACTACAAGAAGTAATGCAAAGTTAATGCAGTTAAGTAGATAAGTCGTTTTTGTCCGGAAATTTTATACGATTCGTTTTTGCCTGGAATCTCACGCGATTCGTTTTTGCGCGGAACATTTTCTAAGCCACTTTTGCCCGAACCTTATAAATAGCCCACTTTTACTCTCAGCCCTTCAATTACTCAGGCACTCAGGCTCAACTGGATGTTTTTTGTAATTAATTTATTTAAAACCTTTTTAACAACAAAAATAAATGTTCATGCATGTGCAACCTACATTTAATCAAAAATTTAGTTTCATCATTCAACTACAGATAAATGGTAAAAAACAGTGTTGCCAATATTGCACTAATATTGTTCCCCTTACATTTAACCTGGATACTGCTAATGATTAGTGTACAAACTAATTACTTCTTGTTTATTCTCGAAATCTGATGTTATTACAATTAACTACAAGAGATTAAGTTCATTGCATGCATTTTTTTTGTAAAATTGGTACCGTGGAACGACTCAACTGCAGCAGTTCAGAAGTTATAAGATAATAATTTTCTTCAAGTAATTGGACGTCATCCAAATTTTCCTGTGCACCAGAAGTACACACATACGAACTAAATAGAAAAGAAAACAACTCAAGTTGAAAATTAATTTTCGAAAATAACTCATTTATTCGGAAATATCCGATGAAATCTAACAAGAAAATAGCTTCCTACTTAGCCCCCGTTTTGCGTACAGGTGTTATTCCATTTTCGTTTCCGGCAATAAATATATCGCGCGAGTTCCAATGATCCCAAAAGTTAAAGCGCAACTCGCACGATCAGCGGTCCTATAAAACTCAGTTTCTCATGCATTCGAGATAAATCAAATATCAAATCAATTTATCTTATTCTGGCGTTAAAGCATAGAATTTAAATAATTCAATTACTACTAATGATCGGAGCCGGCCATGTTGATCTTTGCGATCTGTGCGCACCAATCATTGGGAGTCACAAAATTGCAATTCAATAGATCGCGCGGTCACAGCGGCCGGCGCTCAACAATGCAGCGAATTCGATGGTTCAAAAATTTGGCACGAGTCCCCATCGCTGGTCCACCGGATTACAACTTGCATATACATCATAATTTTCGTGACAATTTTACGATCGGAATAAAATATCGTGTCGAGCCCGTTCCGGAATTTCACACAAGCGCATACGATATTCACGTACGTGATTTCATTGATTCCATCGGCCTGTTTTTCACCCTGCGTCAGCAGCAAAAACGAAGAAAGTGTCCAGAAAATAGCGCATTCCGGAAAAATCATGCCTCGATGACGATTTTTATATCACTTGATCTTTACTCTACCCGGGATCGTGTCCGGCGATATTTTGGCAGTTATTCAAAAAATATACGTCACAAAACAATTCATTAGGTTGCGTAACGACCCCGGTCTACAGCAAAGAAATATGCGCAGATTTGTCGCGGTTTAGACAATTTAGTTAAAAATACTCGACGGCTGGGACACAATGAAAAATTAAACGATTATGTTTGGTAGCAGCTATACTATAAAATTACAAAAATAAACCTTAACATTTCCCGTAAACGGCTCCAACGGCTTCAATTTTGTTAAACAAAGAAATTCTTAGGCCTGACTGATCCTGGCCATTACCCAAGATACATTATTCCTTTAGTTTTAGCACGAGGCCACAATAAGATATGTAATTGACTGTTGTACGGCCAGAGAAAACACGGACCCTGAACATTTTCAGATACAGAAATTAAAATAGGTTTACACCCACACGGGTACGTTATTGTGTCAAAACTTTTGTCGACTGGGGCTCATACAAGATGTGTTAAGTGACCACGTGGTACCAACGAATATGGAAAAGCATACAACCTATCAATTCCTTAAAATGAAAATATATTTCTGGTAATCAAGTTCTGATCTTTTGCGTTTACAGAACATCCGGTAAATGCCGGTTTCCCGGGAATGTTCTAAATGTGTCTCCGGATTAGAAGACCGAGGAAGTTGTTGAGAATTTATCATCCCACCAGGTGTTTACATTCAAAATTTAGTACGACATTTGATGACAGAAACAACAATTTCAGTGATTTTTTACACATAATAAAACTATATAAGATTCCGAGTAAGCTCGGATGATGTTGCAATTAGAAGATGTAGTTAAGTGTACGTAGGTTAGGGTGTTCCTTATATAAGGCGTATTTCAAAATTTTTACTTACGTAATCAGATAACCACCAGTTTTTTTTTCTTTTAGTGTTAAGTAACTGCTTTTAAAATGTCAACGCGATCGGACATTGTCAACCCGTGCCTCACGGCACTTCAAAAAAGGAAAATCATGAAAAAGTTTATTTCAGAATTTTATTTAGGAACAAATGACGGGCTGAGAATAAAAGTGACCTATTTATAAGGTTCAAAAGTGGCTTAGAAAATGTTTCGCGCAAAAACGAATCGCGTGAGATTCCGGGCAAAAACGAATCGTAGAAAATTTCCGAGGAAAACCGACTTAACTACTTAACTGCATTAACTTTGCATTACTTTTTATAGTTAAATCATTTTTGCCCGGACATTTTCTACGAATCGTTTTTACCCGGAATCTCACGCGATTCGTTTTTGCGCGGAACATTTTCTAAGCCACTTTTGCCCGAACCTTATAAATAGGTCACTTTTACTCTCAACCCGTCAAATATAACGCAGTTAAAGCAAAGTTAAAAACTGCAATTTAAAAAACAAAAAAGACATATGCAGTTTAAAGATATTCGGCGAAACAATGTGGAAATTACTGAAACAGTTTTTGATGCGCTACGAGGAGAAGGTCTTGAAAATCGTCTTCGTTTCTCACTTGTCCCATGTCGTCCTGCGTTAAAGCAACCTCCCTTTCCGCTGCGTCGTTTACGAAAAGAAAATCGTGAAAGAGGTCACGAATTTTTTGAAACGCAGCGGAGGCACTCCACTGGCTTGGATCGAGGCTCAGAAAATTGGTTGGCAAATCGTATCTATTGAAAATGCGAACCGATCGTGAGTTTATGAAGTCATTCATATCTTTTGACACTAGCTTAAGTACCGGGAGGCGCTTTCCTTGTCTCTTCCAAGGAAGGTTTAGTGTCCGCTTCTTCCTCAGACATTGCTCTTACAATGTTTCTCTTTGTCTCCTGAGGGACGGTATTAACGAGCAAGATTAACGCTGCCCACTCATTTTAGAGGTACCACAATTTCTTTAAAGCCACTTGAGTCATTTAACATTTTCAAGAACAGCAGATCGTGGTAAGGAGCGGAGATTGCACATGGTGCTGTGAACCAATTCTGGACTATTTTATACACAGTAAAATGTATATTGAAATATAAAAAATCTTACTTTGAATTTAGCAGCCACAGCACGAACTTTTTTTGCAGCTTCAAATCAACAGATGCTATACGACCTGATCTCCCCTTTTATCTTTGAAAAGTTAAAAATTGCGGATCATCAAAAATCGTCAAAGCTTTCTGTAAAGGCCTCCTCTTTCAAAATCTGAGTATCATTGCGTCGGGAAGAATTTTTCTGAATAGCTCTCCAATCAGCGTACACTACGTTGTACTTTTCTGTCGTGAGAATGTGCGCTTTTTGCCAAAATTCCATAACGGACTGAGAAACTGCATTACTACTCTCGCTTATAGTTTATCCTAGATCGATAAGAAATATCGACTTTCGCGTAACTTTGGATGCCATTGTATAACGCTACAACGTAACATGAATTCAGCTCGGCGTTATCCGCCTTCCCAGCCTTCCCTCTCTCCCACTCCCTACCTCTCTCTTATCATCCAAGCGCCACGATGCCTACCGCTCACGGGCTGCCGCTTTAAACGGGTAGCAACCTATTCAAGTAGAGCACTAAAGGGAGGAGGTTAAACGGCGGCACGGAAACAGTGTTCAAGGCCGGAAGGGCCATTAATATTTTAATAATACTCCTCAATAATCATGTTCTAAGTTACCTACATCGGCTTTTCTTAGGAAGTGTTCAACAGAGGGGTTGGGTTATATGGTGCATCTATAAGTAAAATATAGGCACTAGAAAACAATTCAAAAATTCCAAAAGTCAAAGTGTCAAATTTGAGTAAAAATGTAGCTGCGTGAGGCACGGGTTAGAGTTGTCCGATTGACTTGAAATTTCGTACAAGCTTCGAAAGTGCACGAAGCACTTCGAAGCAAATGGTCGCCTGTTTTTTCGGAATAGTTGAACATGTCGCCACCGTGCAATTACAGCAACGTAGAACGGTCAATTCGGAAAAATAAAGGAAACCAATCACAGAAGACGAAACATTTTCCACCACGCCAAGGCAACCTCTCACACATCGAGTCCAACAAGTGAATTTTTGAGCATTGAAAACATCGAACTGATGGGTCATCTATCGTACAGTCCTGATTTGGCACCCAATAATTTCTTCTTCCCGCAGATCAAAAATCAAATGCGAGGTCAACGTTCGACGCCCAAAGAAGTGGTTGATGCGTTCAAATCACATGTTTTGGAGATACCTCAATCGGAGTGGAAAAAGCGCTTCGAAAATTGGTTCAAACGCATGCAAAAGTTTATTGATCTTCATAAAGAATATTCCATAAAACAAAATAAATATTTATTTTTACTGGTCTATCTCAAAACTTAAGTAGCAACCCTCGTGTACGCGTCCCCAGTCAGGAATATAGGGTACAATACAAACTGATAAGTGGCTCTTTGTGTACAATGATAGTATGACGAATATTTAAGACAAGTCGGATCGTAGAGCTTAATTAGAAATGAGCAAAATAAAAACATGTTTAATCCTAATATGTGCAACTTGCAACGTCATAACATAAGCTTGACTCTATTTTTGCACAAGCTACCAAAAGGAGAAATAGAAAAAGTTAATCAATGTTGAAGACTATATTCAAACAAGAGTTCCATGTGAATACTCATAACACATATCATTAGGTCCAGGGAGAACATCTTTTACGAAGCCCACATACATGCTATACATAAGGAAACCCGAACCCACAGTTTGTTGTGACTATTAACGCTAACGATCGAATTCTGAACGACAAATGGTGTTAGTAACACGTTAACTATGTGATAGCTTTCTGAACATTTTCCATGGCAATTTCTTATTAGAAGATACTATATTATTACGGACCGCGTCCCGGTTATATGTGTTACGTTCTGCATGGAAAACGATTCTATGATCTTAACTTTACTTATCCACCGAATCTTGCAAAAAAAAACATAATCACGGAACAATTTTGCGTCACTAAAAAAGCGTGACTGGGAGGTGAATTTTTAGAACGATTTCCTAAGGAATAATCTAGGTCACGTACTGCATATTAATAGTACGATTAAATATAAAATAATTTTGCTTAAAGATTTACAAAGTAGCCGGTCATTTCTGACTACCTATAAGGGTGTACCAAAGTGTCCCTTAAGGTTATACCATGAGTCATGAAATAATAAAGAAAACACGCAAAGGTCTGCAAATTTCCAGTTATGGGGCATCATATTTCTTCTTTATTTCAAAAGGTAGTTTCCAGGAAAATTCACGCAAGAGGGTAGGTAAGAACATTAGCCTGCTTCGACAAAAAAGCAGCATATATTTATCCTGAGGATAAATATCACACTCTTTTCGTCTTATTGTTAGAAGAACTCTATAAGAACAAAGGTCGAAAAAACACGCTTTATGTTGCTCCATCCATCCATCTTGAGGTAAATTTATTTTTTCTTCAGCTTTTACTTCTTAGTTACCATCGACAACTTTTTTCGGAACGGTATTCCCCAATTTTCTGGCTGAATCATGTCAACAATGATTGGAGCTTTTTCAACCATACAAATTGCTCTTATAGCTAACAGGCAACAGATTCACAAATTATGGGAGGGTTAGCTGGGTAAAGTCAAACTCTACGAGCAGCACCAGGAACATTGCCAAGTCCTATGACGTCAAGTAAAACTAATAATTAGAAAAACGGGAAGGAAATATCGAGGTATACCATATAAAATGGTAAAAACGTTTCTCCGACTTATTTTGTATTTAAATATTTCGGTGTGTAATTGATTATTAACAAAAAATGCTTGACCTTCCGTTTATGAGTCACGAAACACAATTTACTTTGAAGTTTGAAAAAAATTTACGTCAACTAAGGCATTTGATAATTTTAGGAAACTATTTCTCTTCAATAAGAAATTATTATCACCCTGTACATAAGCCTTACAGATTCGCTAACACTGAAATGATATAACGTAAAACAGCTGCATGCAGCGCTGCCAACCATACCATTATTATCGTATTCGTACCGTATCAATTGTCACCGACGGCGACCCATGGTATTTTTTGTTTTGTTTACGATGTTGCCAAAGCCTAGGGGACAACCCTTTGATGCGTTAACATGGCTTAGCCGGAACGGGAGTGAAGAAACTGGAAAGGCTCGCAATTGGAAGTTTCATAAATAGAGAGATTAATAGGACGTCCACTAATTTCAGTAAAAACAGAGATCGACCTAAAAGCTGTTCAGTTCGCCGAGTGCAGGTAGATTGGTCTGACAACATACGACATATCAAGGAGGATGTGGACAGATTGGACCACTGCCTTTTTGGCAGTTATGCCGTCCGCATGCGTTCAAAAACTGCGTTACATAATACTTGTCCGGCTCTTAATTCAGTTCGAACTGGGCACCAGCCGTGCTGTTAGACACGTATGTAGGGGTACGCCTCAGCGAGGAGTTCTGTCCACTCTGCTTTGGCGGGTAGTAATGAATACTGCTGAAATTAGATCAGGGCAAAATTAAGGCTGTCGTATACGCTGACGATTAGGCAATCACGGTATCATGAAGGTTTCTTCCCGTAATCAACGACAATAGTGAAGAGTGCGCTAGGCAAAGTAAGCAGATGGTGCAAAGATTGTGGACTGTCTGTGAACTCGGGAAAGACCCCCTTCATTATAAAAACTAAAGTTCTCAACTTTGTCATGCCCAAACAGCAACGCTCGTTATACTCCAAGATTAAGTACTTGGACTGGAAGCAAAACATTGAAGAACGAGTCAAAAAGGCAAGTTTGGTTCTTTATGCCTGCAGTCGCTCCTTTGGGAAAACGTGGGGACTGAAGCCTAGAATGATTCTATCGATGTATACAGCTGTGGTACGTCCTATCCAAACTTATGGTTCCGTAGTTTAGTGGCCGGCCATGGAGAAGGGGTATAAGAAGACCAAATTAAACAAGCTGTATAGAACCGC
The DNA here is from genome assembly GCA_964036015.1 of Leptarthrus brevirostris. NCBI lineage: Eukaryota > Metazoa > Arthropoda > Insecta > Diptera > Asilidae > Leptarthrus > Leptarthrus brevirostris. Next base: position 99,917,371 of record OZ038375.1, read on the forward strand.
TTGCATTGAGGGCACTGGGGCATTGCGAACAACCCTAATTGACGGGCTGAGAGTAAAAGTGACCTATTTATAAGGTTCGGGCAAAAGTGGCTTAGAAAATGTTCCGCGCAAAAACGAATCGCGTGAAGCTCCGGGCAAAAACGAATCGTAGAAAATTTCCGGCCAAAAACGTCTTAACTACTTAACTGCATTACTTTTTGTAGTTAAATCGTTTTTGCCCGGAAATTTTCTACGATTCGTTTTTGACCGGAGCTTCACGCGATTCGTTTTTGCGCGGAACTTTTTCTAATCCACTTTTGCCCGAACCTTATAAATAGGTCACTTTTACTCTCAGCTCTTCAATTGAGGCTCTCAATCTCATGCTTCCCCTCCTACCCTCCATATAAACTATAAGGCGTCATGAGGTCAGACTAAAGAAGGCTGATTGCTGAATTGCAAAATCCTACGGTAGGATTCTCGACTTAACACCGATGAGATCAGACACTATGATTACGCTGTACCTATTTTTCGATGGGATTCACTGTTAAAATTCCGTCTAGAATTAAGTGGTGAAGGTCCGAACTGTTCAACTGTTACGACACTGTACTGTTCACTGACGGCTCCAAGATGGACTGTGGTTTCGGTGCGGGTGTCTTTTCTTGTATACTACATATTTCGGAGTCCTACAGACTGCCTGAAAGCGCAAGTGTATTCCAAGCGGAAGTCCTCGCGATCCCGAAGGCATGTTGTTTGTTGGTATACTCAGTGAAGTACCAATGACGAACGTTGGCATTTTCACTGATAGTCAGGCTGCCATAAATGCACTTGACTCGGAAACCTCCTCCTAAAAGTTAGTGAGGAGCTGTAGGGAGTAACTCACCTCTTTTGGTTGGGAGATTCAAATTCGTTCTTCTCGGGATTTCAGGTCGCAGGAACATTCTAGGGAATGAGAGAGCGGATGACCTCGAGAGGAACGGCTCTGTCCTCTACGCTCTGGAGCAGAAGCAGTTCTCCAATCTTAGATGAAGCGATTCCTCTACCTGTGCCGTTTCGAGAGCGACAAAACGGTGTATTTAGCGCTAACTGAAGAGCTGGTCTCACTGACCGGCTCTCACCACTTAAACCAACTAACCAACCAACTCGGCATGGCCAAATAGAGCACAGCTTATAAGATCTTTTCTTATACAGTTTTCGGAAGGATCGTTCCCGTGAAGGTTTAAGAAGACTTAATCTAAGTAAATAATGGATTTGCTCGCAACAGCTATAAGTAAACTTGTGAAAAATAAGCACAATTTATTACCCTAAGTCTATTCACGATAAAATTCATAAAGTTCTCTAAACAAACAATTAGTTTGAATATGGAGTCTATGTGAAACAAAACAACCCTTCAAGGACCAAATTGCAAAACACAAGAGATTTACGAGCGATGATAAATGCGAAATAACATCAAATGTAAACAGTAGATTTATCTGGTGAAAAGCAAAACGCTTTGACAGGGTACCTTGGGAATATGATAACAAAATAACCGCCCGCCATGCCCCGACGAAAACGAAAGCTTTAATCAGTCTTAAGGTTTACCAAATAAGTTTGTGCGAGCGCCTCCTTTCAGAGATCCTTTTAGTCAGTCAACCACGGCATAAAGAGTAATTTGTTTGTGGTTATGAAATTTGCGTTTTATTTCCTTTAATTCGCAGCGACGGGAATTCATCTTAAAATTCCACGGGGGTAAATTAAGATACGATAACTTAATCTTTAGGCATGTTAATTACGTCTTCCCGGAATCTTACTCGGAGTCTTATAATTCAAACATATAATAAAGTGAAATACATTAGACATAACACCTGTGCGAGTTGAATTACTCCCGCGTTGTTGAACAACAACTCAAGGAACGTACACAAGTTAACCCCACGCTCAAGAGTTTGGCATCACTTTGGTACATTCCCGGTTGAAACGTTAAACTGTTTTTGTTTCCTCTTTTGTTTTATCTTGCAAGAAAAGCACGTGAAGACTGAAAGATTCTCTGGCTTAAGATGTAGTCACATCACCTCATATAATGCAGTTGCACAGCATTCCGGTTTGGTTATTTTGCTAATCCTATAGGTAACTTTGCAAGGATGTGAACATCAAATTTCACAAGATAGAACTATTTTATTTCACGAAAAGGAAGTAGAGCAGTGTATTTGAAAAAAAAACCCTCGCCCAAATAGAGTAGTCTAACGCGTCCTGGGAACGAGCTTATATTATAGTTTCATCTTAGCTTTTCCTGTTACAGTTTAACTAGAACGAAGTAGGAAAATAAACAAAACTGCTGCATGGGAAAATAAGAACTCTTGGAGAGCTCTACGTTGAGTGAGCAATGTTGCCCACATTCACCCCAGCTAGGCCACAAAAGTCTCGAAGGCAGACAAAATATAGCGAGAAACAGGAAGTAGAGAATGTTCTAAGTGGATGTCGAATATTAAAGTTTTCCCGTTTTCTCGATGGCTCTTCATCCCCGAGTCTACTTTTATAAAAAATTCCCGTGGATGGAGATACATCAGATAACCTAGATAGGTTTGGTCCATTGTGGATGTGGTAAGAAGTTTTAAGGACTGTGCAAATACTTGCCCGCTAAGCTAGTATACATAATAAGTAAAGTGAACGTTTGTGTAAATATATTTTCCTATAGTTTTCCTAATGTTTGTTTGTTCTTTAACACTTAGCTCAAGTGTACGTAAATAGGGGTGTAAAAGCGACACTTAATTACAGAGAAATGGAGCTTTTCTTAAATATACTTCAAAGAGGAAACGTAAATTTATGCGTGAATAGGTACATGTGCGTTAGGAAAGTTGGATGGATGCCGTGCAGGGATATGAAGCTACGCACGTTAATACATCCACCCACATGTCAATAAACACTCGAAGAAAACGTTCCATTTCATTACAAGAACTAAAGCTTTGTGTGCTTTCAATTAGGAGGGATTTAAGAACAAATGGACAAATTAATTGCCGACTCTTTACATAAGATCAGTAAATAATTATTCTTGAAGGGGGGGGGGGGGCGAGATTACAGTTCGATTCTGAAATTTTAGTCGAAAAAATACCTTTGTTGTTGCGCTGCAAGTTTTGTTTTAGTGCAGCAATAACAGAGTCGGCAAAGCAGTAAAACTCTTATCTTATTTGATTTTAAAAGGGCGAACTTCTCTGATCTTGCAGATAGGATCCTCTTAATCGATTACCCGTGCGATTTACGTATCCTTGTTTTATAGTAGGATTTACTATCTGTTTAACTCCACTCAAGCTGTCAAGATCATCCTGCTGCTCTCCGAGTGGTATACTACAGAACTTGGGGGCGTTAAGAATAGAAGAAATAGACTATGGAAAACTTACTAAGTTAAAGGATGATGGGGGGGGGGGGGGGGGGGGGTCTTGTGAAACATTACGGTGCGTTATAGGGGGGAGGGGGTCAAGCAACGCGTTACGTAACATTAAGTTTTTGTTAAAACTGGTGACTCACGGCTCAGTTTATATGCTATATCTAACGGGAAACGTGACGGCATGCTGCGTGATGGAGGGGGTAGCGCGAAACGTTACAAGGGGGGAGGGGTCAGAAATCTTTAAAAACTGCGTTACGTAATACTTACTGTGATTTCGTCGACTGCTATGACAGCTTTTTGGCGTTGGCTTATGTGACGGGCTGAGAGTAAAAGTGACCTATTTATAAGGTTCGGGTAAAAGTGGCTTAGAAAATGTTCCGCGCAAAAACCAATCGCGTGAGATTCCGGACAAAAACGAATCGTAGAAAATTTCCGGGCAAAAACGACTTAACTACTTAACTGCATTAACTTTGCATTACTTTTTGTAGTTTAATCGTTTTTGCCCGGAAATTTTCTACGAATCGTTTTTGCCCGGAATCTCACGCGATTCGTTTTTGCGCGGAACATTTTTTAAGCCACTTTTGCCCGAACCTTATAAATAGGTCACTTTTACTCTCAGCCCGTCATGTGATCTTCGTATCTTTTTCAAATTTATAAATATGAAGAAGAAAATTGATAATTTTGTCCATCAACAATGTGGTACAACGGGTCCTCCAGTTGCAGCGCTCCCGATACTGCTGAGAACTTTGCGCTATTCTTCGAGAGCACCTTTTCTTCTCGCAATTTTGCGCTGCCGCTATTCCTTTGCCCAATATATCTCGTGATATTATCATGGATAGTATCAGGGAACTTGAAATAGACTTTTCCTTTCCTGACGCCTTATTCACTCCACTGGAACCCATCTTCAGCAAGTCTCTTCAAGCCGATAGATTTCCCACGCTATGGAAGAGCTCCTTTATAATTCCTGTTTATAAAAAGTGTCACAAAACATGATTAAAAATTATAGGCCAATTGCTTAGCTTTCCTGCATACTCAAGTTGTTCGAGTTGTTCGACGACAACTAACCTGCTTGAATTTACCTCCCACATAATCGCTGCCTTTAAACACTGTCTCCAGACCAACTGCGTCCGCACCGACGTCAGCAAGGCATTTAATAAATTCCCTCACTCTGTGATTATGCTCAAACTAAGAAAGTTGGATTTCCCGCATTTACTGCTCGACTAGGTCTCCTCGTACTTTAAAGATAGGACATATCGAGTATCTTTCCATAATACTTCATCTAGAGTCATTAGGGCTTCCTCTGGTGTACCTCAGGGTAGCCATCTTGGTCCGCTTCTGTTTATTCTTTCCATTGACGACATTGTCCCCTGATTAAACACTCCAAAGTCTTAATCTATCCAGACCATATGAAGATTTAGTCTAGCGTTAGAAACATTTATGATTCTTCCTGCATTAAGAATGATTTAAATACCTTCAAGGTTTGGTGTAGATCAAATGGCCTGCAACTTTACCTGGACAAATGTGAAGTTGTGTCATTCTTTAGAAACCTCAATATATTTGATTTGATTACCTATCCGTCGCGTGCAATCCGTTACTGACTTTGGTGGGAATCTAGAGAAAAAGCTCGAATTCAGTCTGCACATAAACTATATTTTGTCTAGGAGTAATTCAGTTCTGGGTTATGTCAAGCGGTTGGAGTTTTCTGATCGGCAAACCTTAATTCACTTATTTTTTTCTGTTTGGTTAGACCAATTAACGAGTATGCATCTCAGGTTTGATCACCTTTCTATGCTATTCATTCTAGACGCATTGAGTCGGTACAGCGGAACTTTGTTAGGTTTGCACTAAGAGACCTCCCGTGGAATGATCCACTAAGGCTTCCTCCTTATGAGGATCGCCTCCGGTTGCTTAATATGCACTCTTTGGAGGTACGACGACCTGGTCTTTTCACTTGTGAACTCGAGCATAGATTCTCGTGCCCTTGCAGGTATGGTTTCTCATAGACATACCCCGTACAGCTTTAGGAGTCTTTCTTTACTAGCCCATAAATCCCATGTGTAGAGCCGTGAATATGTGCCCTGTTTTTGATCTAACCCTTACTAAAGATTCGCTGAAACGATCTCTGTTCTCTGTGCATCCCTGATGGTTATGTTTATGTGTGGTCTAGTTTTAATTATTTATGTTTGTTTATGTTAGTGTGGGAGCCTAATTCACCGCAATATATTGTTATATTATGGTGAATAGGTGAACTGTTAGCTAGAAGGGTTAATTCTATATAAGCAAGATTATCTCATGCCTTGTTTTTAAAGATAAAACTATTGAAAATCTGTTATCTGTGACAGCTTCCCCTCCGCAAGTAATTTCGTGTGTCGAATGATTCTACTAAATGCGATAGGCATTGGCTTGTGTTATATTTTCGATTTTCTTTTTGCCCGCAAACGTATTACTCACTCAGTTGTATTTAACGCAAATGTTACGTCGCGCTTAAGGGCACCGACAATTCCTTGTAAAAGAACTCCAACCCTATGGGCATAGAGTGAAAGTCAGCAAAATGTCAGAGGAGCCCCATAATGAAGAGAAACGAATCAACCATAAAAATGTGTTTTGTATTCGCATAGTTACTGCCATGGCTGGCGCAGGATATGTTCAGATCAAATGAGGTGTATCCAGATACAGGTATACTGCTACTGGCGAACAAAAAAGGGTCGTATCAGAGATAGATTTTCCTTTATTCTTGCTGTTGATGGGAGAAGATAAAAACTAGGACGCACCGAGACCGAAAGCATTGTGATTGATGGGTATATTTTCAGTTCACCCACTCCTGTAGTGGACATCGTCGGCAGCCAGTATCAGAGTGGTATCACTTGTTTTAAAAAGTAACAAGTAAATTGCCTGCTGGGAGATTTATGTAATTTATGGTAGCTCTGTTTGTACTTTACGGGCGCGGTTATATGTATTTATTGTTGCAGTAGTGCAGGCCGGTCGTGACTTTATGAGCTTGTTTTATTGTTGTATTACACAGCGAAAATTGTATACTCTCTGTCCCAGTAGCGAAATGAAATTATTAATTGCTACCGAAAATTAAGTTTAAATTTATTATGGCGCCATAAAATTCTGTCGGAGGTGACAGACAGAACAAAAGTAACACTTAACGAGATGCTTTAAATTTACAAATTCAACGGCAAAACTCAAGCATGAATACTTCCAATTACTAAAATAATGACAGAGATACTAATCAATCTTAGTTCGACTGCTCCTTGATACATTTAGATTAGGTTAGGTTAGGGTGGCGGCCATCAGCTTCACATAGACCTATAAATGGTCCGTTGTGTTACCACATCCGTGGAACCGTGCCTGATTGCTGGGTTTAACTAAAACCAGCCGCAACTGTTAATAAACCTTAGGAGCTGCTTCAGTCCGATGCCGGCTATATCGCCCATGCCACCTAAGAAATACACGCCCATTGCATTGTACCTACTTTTTGCTAGGCCCGGGCATTCGCAGAGAAAGTGCTGAATGCTTTCCACCTCTTCCTCGTCCATACAGCTCCGGCAGAAGTCATTCGTGGGAACGCGCAGACGTTCTGCGTGTCTACCGAAAAGACAGTGGCCAGTAATAACTGTCACAATGTTTCGGAGGTTTATCCGGCTTCCGTTTAGCAGGAACGCGGTGTTTCTCAAATCCCATTCAGGCCACAGCTGCCTTGATAGTCTGATACATTTAAAAAATATCAAGAATAACGCCTGGAAGAAGCCTTTGCTCCTCTAACAGCGACGCTGATTACTTTACTTACACTACCTTTCGTGATTAGTATATACCTGAATCTCTGTCTTCTTACAACGACAACATCTATAGATTGAAGGCTAGCCTGCGTACTGATCCTAAGTGTTTCTGGTCAATTTCAAACGTAACTCTGGTAGTTAACCATATTCCTTGTAATTGCGAGAGAAATGATACTATGACTATAACTAATTTTTTGCAATACTGCGTGTTTTGGTCCTAATGGTGACTCTCTCTCTCTCTCTCCCTCCTCTTTTCTGAAAAAGTGTAGTCCGTCTTTTGCTCTTATTTTATGTTATATATTTTGTCTATCTGTGCGCTGCGATGTCTTCCCGCACGTTAATCTGTGTTGTGTTTGTATTTTTACTGATTTCAATATAATAAATCACACAATTTTTGTTCTCAAGCTCTCGCTCTCTCTCTCTCTCCTCGGGTTTTATTCTGTTTTTGTTAATTGATTATGTTCATATCTGTCTGATTGAACTCAGCGAGTCTCTTTTCGTAGAGCTCTCGGTCAGCCAATTTTTAACCCTTCTGGGGCACCAAAAGGCAGCTATTTCGGACCATTGCTTTTTTTATCATTTACATCCTTCACTCCGTATACTTTTGGGTCGTGCATGCCTCCGTAAATTGTAATTTACTGGATTTTTCCAATATTAGTGGAGTTAAAAAATAATTGTTTTGTGGAAAATTGATTTTATTGTTAGCCCGCGTAAAAATAAGACTCGCCCATTCCTAGCCTGAAACAGGCACGCAAAAACGCGTGAACGCCTGAATGTTACTCAAATGAGGCACGATATGCCTGAGTAAAAAGCATACTTTTCCAAATGTCAGCCCGCTGCAGGAACATATCAATAAAAGAAGCACGAAATAGTTCAAACTGAACACGGTACCTACACTCACACTTTTTCTAGACTACAATTTAACTTAATAAATAGAGTCAAACGTCTGAAGTAATAAAACTAGCTGCACAGTTGCCGGCAAAGTTTGTGGTATTTTGCAATATTTGGGCCTGTAGCGGGAGCGTGCATAATACTACTGGGCGCATTTGTTTGCTATGTGTGCTCGCAACGGGCGTTTATATACTTTTAAAAATATTAACGTCTGTATTTGCTTTGGGCCTGAATATACCAACTCAATTATATTTACTCTGGAGAATTTTAGATCTTATCGGTAATTTGGAAATAATTTCTTGCGTTGCTGAAAGCTGTCGTGAATTCCGATGGTTTGCTTCGTGAAAAAATAGTTAAATATAAAATTTTTTGGAAAGCTGTCCTGATATTAACTTGTTTACATCGGCAGGTAGGGGCAGCCCCGTAACGGCGGTTAAAAAAATCAGTCATCTGGCTGTCTGGCTGAATTCCCGTTTTTCATTCAACGATATATTTAATGCAATAATTAATAAGACCACCGCAACCTTTAGTCTTAATGAAGCCCAGAAAAGCTTATTATTATATAATGTACTTTCTCTACACTATACACATCAAACGAAATTAGTCGGTTCAACGGAGGTTTGTTCGTTTCGGCCTGCGCGGTCTGCTTTGAAACAAATCTTGAACATCCTTAAAATATAGATTGTTGTTGCGAAACATTAGGAATAATAAGAGACAATATAGGAAAATGTTAAGAGTCATTGTGTCAATAAATATTGGGTATTATGCATATATGTATACCTTGTGAGTGTACAAATTATGCAAAACTTCACTTGGTTTGGCTCTCGAAATTTATGCAATACATCATTACTTTGTTAAAACCTTTTTCTTTCGGCATCGTGCATCAGTCCTAAAACAAATCCTTTAAAACCTAAAAGAACAATATACGAATCAGACGTAGACAGAAAAATCCGTCTCCAATGTGAACACATGTGAATGGAATCGAGAAACCGTATTAAATTTGTAAATACAAGAACCCTTTCTATAAAATCCCATAAATATGGAAATCAGAAAATTCCCAGTAAAACCTCGAGTACTGTTGCTCCACACTTAGGTCCCCCCCCCCCACGATCCAATTATTCTCAACGTTCGGAGATTCATAAAAATCTTTTATTCTATGTTTCGCGAATAGAAGTTGCTTTTATGAAAACCAAACCCCTCCCCCACGCGGTTGTACCCCTTCTCCTTTGTTCCATCATGCAATAATTGCTGGTTGATAAATTCTGTTTAACTTTGATTTTATAAAACGAAAAAATTTATCCTTTTGCTTTATGAAAATTGTGGAAAATGTAGTTGCGCTGCGGCCCCTGTTCTATACCAGAAGCACAGAATGGTGTTATTGTTTCTGACTTTGATTATATTTTCGCTTGAGGTTGGCTACCCCGTTTATTTTAAATTGCCAATCAAAGCATGCAAAATGAAAGGCTTTTCTGTGTTCAGCAAAAATGTAGTGTGAACTTTATCGGCTTTTATATGATTTTTATTTATTTATTTAAATTGTCTGGGTTGTATGATCGGGCACATCCACAAATGACGACGATAAATTTTGTTGCAATAAATAAATTGAACGAGTTAACACATTTCTCCCGTTCCGTTGGGAACAGTGGCATAATTGAATTACTCTTGTGACACTCGGGTGAGATTTGAATCATTGTCGCGAGAAAAAATGACGTTGGAATTATGATTTTTTGTTCATATTTAAATGCGTTGGATAATTCATTTTTGATTATTGAATATTTCAAACAATAACAGGATTGCGGAAAATTTTAAAGTAAAATTTCGAAATTGTCGATTTATGAGCTTGCTCGCCACACGCACGGCAATTAAACCAATTTTAAACGACAAAAATGTTTTCATCCTAATTTTAGTTTTTTATGCATGATATCAATTTAGATTATAATGTATAATTTTTATTATTACAGTTTAGCTATCACTCTCCTCTACGATATCATCTTCAGTATCATCCGCTCTATCCATTGGTGTTTGATTCAGAAAATCAGGAATTTTTAACATATTAATTACATCCTCTGAAAATGGCTTTCTTTTCTTGTTCGGATGTTTTGATGTTTGGATTTGATATCCTGGATGTTTTCCTTGAAAGAAAGAGGCGAATGTATTTATATTCTTTGTGACTCGCCTCCAGTACATCTTCGGAAAGCTGTCCTATTATAGGTAAGGGCAGAAACTCGATAATGTCGCTCCCAAGGATAAACAATTTATGAACGGTTGAGCTTAATTTATACAACTCATATATGTGCTGTCTCCAAACAATATGTTCGTAAATGTTCTATATATAGTGACCACTAGATATAGCGCTTAAAATATTGGCAAATATATAAATTAAATTCTCATTTAATCCGGTAATAGCAGACACTTTTTCCGGATTGTCAAAAAATATTCGAGCCATATTCCCGTCATTAGTATTGCCTCCGAATTGTTTGGGTTTGTCGACAGCCAGCCGCATTTCTCTTTAAAATGCCGAAGATATAATGCTCTTTCTTTTTTTTCAGGCTTCCTTTAGACTCTTGTCCTCTTGCCTGCCATTGATCAGTTTCTTATTTATAAGAAATGTGCAATAAAAATTTGTAACATCTGAGGTAGGCATGGACCCTCCTGGGGGGGGTTATCTAATTTCATATACATTTTAGGTTATTTTTTTAGTATTTATGTCAAATTTTTCCTAATAAAGAAGTTCCTGGGGGGGGGGGGGGGGGGTTAACCACGAACCCCCCGTGCGCACCGGCCTGGCATGCAATACAGATATACCGAACGTATAAGTCGATTTGTTGCATGATCTTCGTAACACCTTATGTGAATGAATGAGTCCTTAGGCGTGGCTTTACATACATTACATGCCTGTGACGATGCAGTATCTGTTAAGCCATTACATGTCTTTTCGTCAAGCATTACACATGCAAGCACATGTTTAAATGATAACTCTTTCTCAGATAGAAATACTTTTGTTGGCTGTAACCAGGGTTGCGAAAATATTAATGTAACAAATTTACATTTACCATTGATTTTGTAATGAGTAATGTAAAAAATTTACATTAACCATTACTTTTTTTGTTAAGTAATAGAAGTACTGTAGAACAAAATATTATAAAAGACGATTCTGCATGGTTAATGAGACGGTAATGCATTACTCGCAACCCTGGCTGTAACTGAGCGATTTGAGACTCTATCGCCAGATATCCAGCCTTTATTGACTCGTTTGTCTCCTTCTGAAGTTCGAAATAAATTGTTCGGCAATAGAGGATGGGCTTAAAGTTTTCCATCAAATTTTCCTATCATTAACAGAGAGTTCAAGAGGCACAATTGTGCACAGTTTAATGTTGGAATCCCCATATTGAATGTTATTTGAACTATTTTGCTTATATATACTGTGTCCACCCTGAACACTATTCTCCATCTTCTACCGTTGGATCTCTATGGTAAGCAAACCGCATCCTCGGCCGCCATTAGGCTTATCTCAATCTAGACCTGGAAGCGAACTGACTTCGGTCACTCCAAAATATTGGACAGAAGAACTGCCAGCAATATCGACTATATCTCGCCCAAGCCTTTCTTTGGAACAAAATTTGACTCCTTCTTTCCCACCAGATCGGAATGGGAAGAAGGTCCTCCCCAATGGGCTGGAGTCGGTGCATCTCTACACCGACGGCTCCAAAACGGAAGCCAAAGTGAGTGCAGGCATCTTCTCGGAACATTTGGACCTCGATGTCTCATTCCGTTTACCTGACTACTGCAGCGTGTTTTAGGCGGAAATCATGGCTATAAATCATCTAACGCTACTCACAGATAATATGTGCATTTTCACAGATAGTCAGGCCGCTATTAAATCCCTCTCGGGAGTATACATCATATCCAAAACTGTTATAACATGTCGCTCAGCACTAAATAACATAGCTGAGCATCTGAAAGTGCGACTCATTTGGGTGCCTGGACATAGTGACGAACTAGCGAGAATCGGCACCACCCGTCCTGATTCGGACATTTATCACCAGCTAGGTAAACCGCTAGCCACATGCAAACTGGAACTCTTACAGGAGTCTCTAAGGATTGCAAACACTAATTGTCAGGAGGAACACACTGATTACCCGACAGATATGGCCAAAGCTTGGCCCTAAACGGTCAAGGGAGCTGATCTTACTCGGACGCAAAACAATTAGCAGTACCGTGGCCGTTATCACGGGTCACTGCCTCATAGGCAGACACGCCGATAGACTGGGCGTGCCTTCAAACGACTTCTGTAGGAGTTGCCATGACGAAGAGGAAGAGGAAACCATATTCCACCTCCTCGGTAACTGTCCGGCCCTAGTCAACCGTAGGAAACAGTTTCTGGGCTCCTACTTCTTTGAAGAGTTAACAGAGGTAGGCTCCACTGATGTCAAGGACCTGGCCCGATTTATCAGAAGTTCAAAATGGTTCCCGACGACGAGTTAGGGCCGTACACCCTTTCCAACCTAGGCAAATCTAGTTTGGTTTCCCTACAGCTGCTCCCATTGGAAACAGGGAGCTGGCTCGGTGCACAGGGGGGTACATGTCCACCCTCCTATTACTTAGGTTTTACTTAGGTTATTTTTATGGGGGTCGCTAAAGTTTTTGTAACCTCAACGTGGTATCACAATGGGCCTCCTTGGCCTAAGTGTGCCTTTCTTAGGCAGCCACTTTAACCTAACCTAACCTAACCTAACCATTTGTGCGTCTCCTGACACCTTTGCTCTCACCAATACAAAAAACTGTGTACGGGATTTAGGAGACCAGTTACTATAAAATTGTTTACATTTTAGGCGCAACCAAAAAAATATAAATTTTTGACGTCGCAAATTAACATATTTGCCTTGTGTGCGCCGGTGTTAATACGTTCGAATTCCTGCAGAGTCAAACCGGAAAAAAACAATCCTTTTGCATTTTTGCAATCGAGATCAATTTATGCCGCATGGAAAGTGCTGTCTGTTGCGCTCTCCAATACAACACAGGAATTTGAACATTTCGCTTAAATTTGTAAAAACAACCCTGAATTCAATAGGCGCCATAAAATTTTTCCGAAATAAAAATGCAAACCGGTTAGTAAATTTTGGATACAATGACCTTCTCCAACTCATTCGAGATCGACATCTTAAAGCAAAACTATCACCAATAGTCGGCACTTGTGCAGTTATAATAAAGAAACATATATTTCAGGTAATTGTTATCATTATTATTGTCATGACACACCGTATGGGTCATTGGCTATTGGAAACAATTTTAATATCAGGCGACCAATGACCCACAAGTTGAATACCGTCTATATAAATGAGACTTTGCATGTTAGCGGTCTCGAATGTGTTAACTACTCGAAGTGCTTATTAAAATCTACGAGAATCTCTAGGATCGTATTTCATAGGCACAGTGTGATAAATACCTTAGCGTAGCAACATGCTGAGCACCTTCCCATTTGATTTACTTCGTTAATTATAAAAACTACATCGGCAATATCTCAATCTCCTAATCGATTTTGACAGCTTGACGATGTTATAAAGTAAAACATTTTTATGAACAAGATATCCAAATCGCATCATACAGATGGGAAAAAAACGCGTTTAATAGTGCCTCTGAACCCCCTAAAATAGAATCGGAAATTATGCCGAATATAAGCTGAATTTTTACATCTTTTTGAGATTTTTTTTTTAATAATTTAGCAATAACGACAAACGAGTTTTTTTCGCCAGAACCAAAAAGTTGGGGGTGAGTGTACATTTTAGCTTCAGATTGACAGAGCTTTTAAGATCCTTCCCTCGGTAGTGAAATATTTAGATTAACACGTAAAAAACTGTTTAGCAAGTGTATTGCGTAATTCTGGCGCCCATCATCAAACACAATGTCCCATTGAGCGTAGTTATTTTTGATTCATGGCGACCATTAAATCAGGTGATTTCATCGGTGGTATATTAGCGACAGACTTGGTTACACCTAATGCTCTTAGTTTTGTGCGAGTTAAAACACTAATGCATTATCTGTCTATGCGCAATAAATATGTTAATTCCAGGAAATGTTAGTAGGGGTCTTATTGACCGTAAAATTGATAATCAGTAGGTGTAAATAGCGTTCGTGGTGAATCTTCCAAGTCCTTCATTAGAAAAAGTAATAGAGCCATTAAATGCTCAGTCCTTAAATAGAGGTCTTTAGTAGCCCTAAGACGTTAGGTTAATCGAGCAAAAACCTTCGACACGCACTGCGGTAATAATTTCCCAATAGACCCCTGTACCCCCTATAAACTGAAATATTGCACAGAAATTGCACGACTGATGAAGTTATTGAAGAAACGCCAAATCAGCAAATTTCCATTCAATAGTGCAAGCGAACCTACTTGAACATCACATAAACCCAGAAAACAAAGTGCGATTACGAAAAATTTACAGAAAGTCAGTCGAGCGGCATTCGAGCTAATGTGGTTACTGAAATGATAGTGTTCAACAGTTCTGCTCTTAATCGCCTAATGAATACTGATGGACCTACACACACTATTCACAGAAGAAGGTTTCCCACTGTACAAACAATTTCAAACTCGTACTCAACTAGGATAAAACTGACTATGCCAAGAGCAAAAGGTTTTTTGACAATTTATGACAAAGTCCGAAAATAACTGAAGCTAGAAAAAAAAACTGGACACTTGTCTAGTGCAACAGAAGCAATGTTTGCACGCTCCGCCTAATTTGCTATGGAGTACTGAAACACACAGTTTGTTGGCTCAGGCAGAAGACCAATTTTAGGTTGGAGAATTATTGCTTATTTTCAGACTTGTTGCAGTTTTGAGCCAAAGTTTTCCTAATTTTAGTTGTTCGAAAAATTTGGAAACACAAATTGTTCTGGTCATTTGTGCGTCCGCTTTTTTGTATAAAAATTGTAGGAGTGTGAGGGTAATTAATTAAACCCAGCAACAATTAATTAACTGCGGTAAAACATGAGTCGTAATTGCGAGATTTACTCCACTATGCGTATACTATTTTCGGTAATTGTGTCGTGTAACCCTCACAGCTACCCTCACAGCAACTTTAACTTTAAAAATACGAATAAGTAGCACGATCTGTCATAGATAATCCTTTAAAAAATGGGGGTTGTTAGGCTGGGGACGGGAAAGAGTGGCGGGGAAGGGTATCAATTTGGTCAAGCATCCCCCACCCCCACATTTTTGTGTAAAAATATCCTCCTGTACAAAAGTCTTCCTTAGATATTTTTGTAAAAGGTAAATTATAAGGGAAAATTTTATACCAGAACTAGAATTTGCCTTTTCCAATATATAGAGAGAGAGGGGGGGGGCAATAGTCTCTCTGTTTCCTTTTCACTCCTTGTGGGGCATAGGGCGTCCACTACACCGACTCTCCACCTAGTCTGGTTCTGCGCCAACGCCGTCAACTCTGGCCACGATTTATTGAACTTGGTGTCTTCCCTTCCTTACCGATCTTCTCCATGTATTGCGAGGTTGTCCAATTCGGCGTCTTCCTTGCGTCCCGTGCGTGGTCCAGTCTAGAACCAGTTGTGCGATATTGTTTGACTCTTCTCTTAATGTATGGCCTATCCATTGCCACTTTCGCCTTCTATCTCGTCTTGACCTGTAAGGCTGTGTAGGCCTTCGTTGGTAATGACCTGCGGCCAATGGATGTTAAAGTTGCGCCGGAGACATCGGTTAACAAAGTTCAGATGATATTTGACAGGTCACCTTCCATGTTGAACATCCGTACAAGAGAACAGATTTTACGTTCGATTCGAAGATTCGAAGTTTTGTAGGTCTGGATATGTTATTGCGCCATATTTCAGCAAAGGCATTAACTGACGGGCTAAGAGTAAAAGTGACCTATTTATAAGGTTCGGGCAAAAGTGGCTTAGAAAATGTTCCGCGCAAAAACGAATCGCGTGAGATTTCGGGTCAAAAACGATTCGTAGAAAATTTCCGGGCAAAAACGATTTAACTACAAAAAGTAATGCAAAGTTAATGCAGTTAAGTAGTTAAGTCGTTTTTGCCCGGAATCTCACGCGATTCGTTTTTGCGCGGAACATTTTTTAAGCCACTTTTACCCGAACCTTATAAATAGGTCACTTTTACTCTCAGCCCGTCAACTGCAACTCGGCCTGTACATCAGCTTAAACTCAGCCGTCTGCTGTAACTATGCTTCCGTGATAACAAAATTTATCCACTTTCTCTTTTGGAAGATAAAGTTCATTTTGTCTTCTGGAGTCCAAATTTATGAGTTCGGTTTTAGAAGCACTGATCTTAAGCCCTGCTCTGCGACCTTCTTTGTTCAGGGCTTCCGACATTAAGGCTACATGAGCCTCTTTGTTTGATAGGATACATTCATCGTCGGCATAGTTTAGGTGTGTAAAATGATTAAAAAGCTTTCATCTAATCCTTCGCGATGGGTGGTCGTCTAGGGCGCTGCACAATACGTCGTAATCGGGAAAAGCAAAAGTGCCAGTATACATCCTTGTTTGACTCCATTCATCACTTCGAAGGGCACTGACAGTTTACCCTCGTGTAGGACGTGACATTAAGCTCCTGAGTAGAATTCCCTTTTGATTGTAATAATTTTTTCTGGGATACCTTTCGTAAGTAAAACTCCCCATATATACTCGCGATCCCCTCTTCGCATTTTCAAAATCGACGAACATTTAATGGAAAGGGTACATCTATTCGGCGGATTGCTCGATGATAATTCGGAGGGTGTTGATGTGATCGCTACAGGAGGAACTCTCACGAAAGCCTTCTGTCCGTCATTTAGATTGCGTTCAATTGGTTGCTTGATTCGCATTAAGATGATTGCTACAACTCCTCAGGTCGCCTTTTTTTGGGAATCTTCACAATTACGCCTGTCTTCTATTCAATGGGGTAGTCCGTCATTTAGTGGGGCTTTACCGAGGTCCATTGAGTTTATTGCGACTGGCAACTTCTATCTTGTCGGAGTTCTCATGTTCATGTTGGCCGTAGCCGGCGGGTGTTCAGGCTCGTGTGAAGAGGTGTTCGACGGTTCAAAGGTGTTGGTTAGGACTTCAACAAAATATTCTTTCCACCTCCGCAGTTGATGTTCCTCCGTGACTAGAAGGGATCCATTAGTATCTCTTACAGGATGTTCAGTTGTAAAAGCCTTCCAATTTTTTGGCAATTTTGTATAGATCTCCACTGACACTGCAGTAGGCCGCTTCTACCTTTTCTGCTAGAGCGTTGATATAATTGCAATTGTCACGTCGTAGGTTTTTGTTTTTTAACCTTTCTGTAGAGATCAGTTCTGAGATACATCGGTAGCAGAAATGATGCCGTCCTTAATCTGTTTTTTTTTCTGTATTTTGGACCCTGTGGCCTCACTGACTCATGATCGTCTTCCGCTCTCTAATCGTCCCACGTGTTTTGTAGCATAGCTCACAAAACATTCCTTTCTCCTTTCGCATTTTTGGTCGACGCAGTCATCGGTCTTATGACGCATTTGTCGCAATGCGGTGGTATATGCCCTGCGGATGTTCAGTGTTTTAAGCCTTTGCACATTGAGCAGTGGCATATTAGATGTTGTGTTACGTGGGCGTTTTGATGCCGTGCATAAGCCAAATTTAGCTGTTACAAGATATCGACCGCTGCCAGTATCACCGCCGCGCTTAGACCTTACGTCGAGAAAACATTTTCTTCAGCTTTTCGGAACAGCAATATGATCAACCTGATTCTTAGTTCTGCTGTCTGAGGAAACGCATTTTTTGTGTTTAAATAAGGATCCATCTATGACGAGTTGCCGCGAGTTACAAAATTCAACAAACAACTCCCCATTTGCGTTCCTGTCTCCGACTCCAAACTTCCCCATTACATGTTTCAGGCCGATGTTGTTAGAATCAATCTTAGCTTTGAGATCCCCCATATCTGCTTTTGTGTTACCTTAAGGAACCTTATCAAATCTTTCGCCGAGGAGAAGATCTCCTTAGATGTTGTCTGATATTGATGACCAGTCCAGTAGTGATCGACGGGCAAGTTTGGTTTTATTTTATTCTTCCTGGTTCGAGTATAGATACATGGTTTAAAATGTGAGTGATCACTTCGTCTCCATCTAGTTTCGTTTAATACTGACACATTTATTTTGTACTGGGTCATTTCCCGCTTTTCCTCCATGAACCTCGCGTATCCACACTCGTATCACAGATCTCTCACGTTCCATAACCCGACCGTAGTACTTTAGAGCGTGGTGCTGCTTAGGACTAAGGTTCGAGTCTCATACTATGTATACTATTTTTTCGTTTTTCTTTTGCTTATTGTATTCACAAATTAATTATTTTTAAGTCTTTTGAATTTTATGCTGGGAATATCAATTGAAAACCGGAATTTTTACCGGAATTTTCGTATACGAATTGCAGAACTTTTCTCTCCGCGTGGAGTCAAACTAGCTCTAATTGTAGTTACCTTAACGCGATAGTCTCTTGGTAATCATAACTCTATGAAATCAGATCAAGCAAATTATCTTAAAAGTCTTGAATTTTGTTTATACTAAACATACTACAGCAGCAATTAGACGCCTCTGAAATTATTGCCAACATTTTCCTTTTATTTTTCCGAGCTCCTGTCAGCGTCATGCAGCTAAACCAAACAAACTGACAATGAATTATATTGGCTGAAACAGTGCAGTGCTAAAAATCGACATCGAGGTGGTATCGTAAGAATTGCTATATAAACACGTTCTGATCTTACGCGCCAAGCTCGTATATGATTATTATTCTTCAAGTTAATTGGGAGCGGAGATGTTCTAACTTTTAACTGACCACTGGCAGTCTTATTAAATTGACATGACTTTATAATTAATTTCGCCGAGCGATTGCATAAATTGCCTTCAATGAAGAGTACCTACTATATATATATAGTATGTGTCCGGCAGCATTTACCTAGATACAGTGTGATTGGATCTGCTTTTATCCAATAGACATTACGACTCCCAACAAATTCAAGACACTTGTGCTTATCTAGCTTCATAAACTTTTTGTATCCGGAGAAATGAACAAGATCTTGTACAGACGCTGGATAGAAATAGCCTTCTGGCATTTTGCCTAATTAGTAGAACACTTCTGTAATTTGCTTCTATACCGCTCGGTAATTATTTCTTGTTAGTGAAGATCCTACAGATGCAAATATCAGTCCCCTAGCCAAGTATCCCTTCTGGCTATAGTGGACTGAGCCTGTACAATGTAGGCAAAGGGATCTCTTGGTTATCCTGCGATGACAGAAATATGAAACTGAAATATGTATAAATTCTGAAAGATTATAGCGATACTGCACAGTGGCGGAAGAATTTTCGTGTCTCTCATTCGGAGACTGAAAAATGGCACCAGACGATATTAAAAGACATGCACTTTTGTCTATGTCAGCTTAAGAGATTGTTAGGATATTTTCTGCGCAGAAATTGCTGCCAGAAATTTGACATAATATATAAATAATGACAGCTGCTGTTGTTATATTCAGGCTTCAGTTCGCAAAAGGGTGACTCTAGACGATTCTGGCAATTCAGACAATTGCAAAATTGCTGCTTTTGTGTCGTTTTTAAAATTCATAAAATAACTGTATCATATTTCTTTTTTTAATAATTATTAATTTCCTGGGGGGGGGGGGGGGCGTAGGGTATCTAATTTCAGATACATTTTAGGACATTTGTTTTTAGTATTTTAGTCAAACTTTTCCTAATCAAGAAGTTTACACAATTTTAAAAACCCTCCTGGGGAGGAGTTGAACCCCCCCCCCCCCCCCGGCGCACGGGCCTGTCACTATCATCGGATGAATCATCCATGATCATCAGTTACACTATCGTGAAAACTAGAAACTACACTGACATTTGATTTCTTAATGATAGGAGGAGTTTTGAGTAGTGTCTCGTCGAAGTGATTTGATTTCGAATGTTCTTTTGAAAAACTGCAGCTCTTCGCTTGCCGGAGTTCTAACAGATATTTTCAATACATCTTTAAGTTCCGGTAATTTTATTGAGGCTTGGAAATTTTCTTATATATTCCCCTTGCATAAGGCTGGTTCAAGACATATGATTAATAATTATAGTGGTATTGCTAAGTTGTTATCGATTCCGAAGTGCTTTGAAAGTCTTGTAACAGAGAAACTGTATTTCTACCCTAAAGAGGTTATTGTCACACAACAACATGGCTTTGTTAGTGGAAGGTCGACTTTCAACCAATTTGGTAATTTTTAAGAACTTTATGATCAATGGAATTGAGGATGGTTACCAGCTTGATACAATATATACTGATTTTGTTAAGACATTTGAGCGAGTAGAGTTTTCTATATTTAAAATGAAATTGATCGCTTTTGCGTTTCATTCTTCTTTATTAAAATGGATTCTTTCCTACTTAATGGGTCGTCGTCAGTGTGTGAAGATTGGTTCTGTCGAATCCAGAGTATTTGCAGCTTTATCTGGTGTTCCTCAGGGAAGTCATGTTGGTCCCCTTCTTTTTATTATTTTTATTAATTATGTAATCAAGATGTTCGTTTTTGCCTCAGTTCTGCTTTATGCGGATGATCTTAAGCTGTATTGTATTGGGACAGACATTCAGAATCTATGTGTCGGGGTGGTGGAGTTCTGGTTGCCTGCAGGTCGAACTTTAACTGCAGCTTAGTTGAAGTTCCTTCCTTCTCTGGTTCACTCTCTATTGAACTATTGGTTCTCAAGCTAGCGCTACCTAAGCTCAATGTCTTTTTGCTCTGCTGTTATAGTCCCCCTAAGCTGACAAACTTCGTTGATAATGAAGAGCGCACTCTTTACGATATTCTAACCATTAGTTTAGACTTCATCCATAATATGACGAACCCTGAAGATAAAATTCTTCTTCTTGGTGACTTTAATTTACCCAATATTTCATGGGTACCTAACTGTGAGGACGATGACTTCCTTCCCTCTTGTTATCCCATACCTATGGTTTCTAAATTTCTTGACACCATTTCTTCCTCTGGTTTGCACCAAATGAGTGATGTTAAGAACTCTATGGGAAGGCAGTTTGATCTTATGTTTTCTTCTGATTCGACTAACACTATAGTCGAATTAGCTTCTGACCAATTATCTCCTATTGATAATTTTCATCCGCCCATCTTTGTCTCTTTCTGTTACGATGGTACTAGTATTGTGGATCCCAATTTTGAACATCATGCTTATGACTTTAGGAGATCGAACTTCTCTGAGTTAACGTCTAATCTCCTTTCAGTCGATTTTTCGGCATTACTTGACAATAATGATATTGATGTGTTCGCCTCCCTATTCTATAACAAGATATATGACTTGTTTAACTCCTTTGTTCCATTAAAAAGGATTAGGTCTACATACTCCTCTCCCCCGTGGTACAATGCCGAACTCCGCAGTCTTAGGAACAGGAAAAACAAACTCTGGAAGAATTACTTGCGTTGTAATAGCGCAATAGCGTATTCGAACTTTGTGTCCTGTTATGACAGCTTTAAGGCACTATCCTCCTCGCTCTATAAGGAATACCTTGTTAGTGTTCGCGATAATATGTATAATAACCTTTGCAATTTCTTTAAATTCGTCAATATGAAAAAGAACTCATGCAACTATCCATCTACGATGTGGTATGAGGGGTCTTCTAGTAATAACGTGTCCGACATAGCAAACAATTTTGCTTCATATTTTTAGAGTGCCTTTTCTTCGGATAACTTTGTGTGAGTAATTTTCATATTTTATTTTTTCATATTCTGGATCGTCGCACTTCATCCGATTTCTTGCCGTTTATATCACGGGATCTTATTTTGGAAAAAATCAATGAACTTAAATCGGACTTTTCCTCTGGTCCTGACGGTATCCCTCCAGCCTTCGTCCTCCTGTTTCTCTTAACCTTCGGAAAGTCCGTGTAAATACCCCTCGCCGGTTAAGGAGTCTCCTTTGGTATTCCAGTACAGCCGCTCTCTCGTTTCCGTCTACTACACCATAAATGTAAATAATATCCGCGCATTCCTCAAAACTAAATTCCGCCATATTTTACTAACTTTTGCTTAAAAACACCCGCACTTATTGATTTGTTTTTCAACTATGATAGGTATTCTTGCTGACTGACCCTTGTTTATAGCAACATTACGAGTAACAAAACGCAAGGATACAAGGATGTGAATTCTGGTTAACACATGCTAATATTGGCAATAAAACAAAATTACACCAACATTTCTATAACTTTTTTGCAGCAATAATTAAAATTAATTACCTGTTTTAACCCAAAACCAACATTTTCGACCATTTATCATAAAAATTTTGTTTACTTAAAGAATTTGCTACCGAAAGTGCAATAAAATAATTAGGTAGTCAGAGATTTCTAAAAATGCGGTTTTTCTAATTCTTTGTCTACCTTGCCATGTTGCACCTTTTTGGAAAGGTAATAAGACGGGGCAATCTAATAAAAATAAAAAAGAGGTATACTAATTACATAAATTTCGGAGAAAATTTGGGAATATGCGGAAATTTTGGTAATTTCAAAATTTTTTTGCAATTTTGGCCGTGACTGTACCTGCAGTGGGATCAACATTGTTGACATTTTTGGAAAGGTAATAGTTTGGCTGTATTCAGCGGCACTCAGCCTTCTCAGCGTAGGCTGATGTGCGTGACGTCAGGCTATGTTGCAGCGGCTTGATTGCGCTGAATGAAAATTCTAATTTAACCCTCGTTCACGAGTGCAATTCGTCGCATGCGACTGTAATTTGATTGGCTGAAGTCATATACCTGTTACTTGACATGCTGGCTTTGTCTAACGTCGCTGCGATTGTAAAAATAATCGCAGCAATTCTCTTGATTTGGTGCGATTGTTACACATAACCAAACATAATTGGTTTGTTTACCTTTTTTAAAAAGTGCTTGTTGAATGAAAAACGGTTTGTATAAATATAATATGTATGTAATATGTGTTATTAGATATAAAAATTATTTATTATTAATTTACAGCAAAAGAGAAAATAGCAATAAAACAAATATTCGATTTTCTTCTTTAAAAAAATTATTAACACATTAACTTAAATTCGCGTTCCCGATTCACTGTTAATATTTATATTTGGAATGATATATATTACTTAAAAGCACTAATTATGTGCAAATTCAAATGTAAACAAACAATTTTCGTTCGTCAACCTTGTGAACGAGCATACGATGAAAAATATTCGCAGACTGAAACAAAAGTATTCAAAAAGTGAGATGAACGAAAAAATCGCACGGAGTCGCGTCGCGCTTATGAACAAGCCCTTACCTGCTAGTTTAGTTAATTACCCGCTGTGAGCCTTTTTAAAATATGTTACAGAGTAAATGCACTCGCCAACTTGAAATTTTTAGTTTCCATTTTCACTAAATTTATCACTAAACAAAAACTGACGGAACAAACAAATGGCAAAAATCGTCTTCTTCTTCCTCAGCCTACTTCATCCGAACATATTTGGGCTGGAAAATATGACAAGAGGCTGAGTTAGCGGCTAAGTAAGAGAATGCATTCAGAATACCTCAGCCCTTAGCCGCCGCCAGCGGCTGGGAAGGCTGAGTGCCGCTGAATACAGCCTTTGTTTGATGTCGCTAAGTTGGGCAGATCAAAAGATAAAAATAATAGAGTAATGTGCATACCGTGAAAAACTGAAATTTATGAATCACCCTCTAACTCCCAAACGGTTGAGATTGCCCCCCTAGCTGCCATACAATTTTTTGTTTGCTAGGTGAGATTTATCACCCCACTCATTTTGGCACGTCAGATGTGAATAACCCTGTATATTCTGTTTTGAGTTACTACGTAGAAAAGATTATTAATCTTGTGTACTGTAACCAGCAATAAAATTATTATTATTATTATTAAAAAGGATTCATTGACGCGACTATTGTAATTAAAGTGAAATACTAGTAAAACATTTTTAAATTTGAGCAGTTCTCATTTCGGTAGTGTTGACTCATGGTTATGCCGATAATGATGCTTTAAGAAGAAGAAGATAAGAAAAGTGTCAAAAGTAGTAGTGAAGTTTAATCTCGTTTAGTTGCAATAACATTTAGTAAAATTAATAAAATTATTCAAGAGACAATTATACATTAATAAGCAAATATGTAGTTATAGAGGAGACACGAGTGATTTTCGATTCGCAAACTTGTAATCTGGTAAGGCTTATTAAAAAAAAAGTAATTTTTATGTCAAACCGCCAAAATTTATAGACGAATAAAAATTGCTTTATTCTCTGTTTGTTTAGCGGTTTTTGCTCCTTTTATTTATTTCGCATAAAAAAATTTTTATTACATCAACTTGTTAGTAAACAAATATTTTTATGAAACATCTGGCTTAGGTGGGTTAACCAAACTATCTCTGCTAAATCATTATTGAAGCTCACAATTCTTTGGTTGTTTTTGATTAATTCATTATTTTGTTCTTTCCTCTTTGACTTGAGTTTCCAAGCTCAGCAAGCAGGCAATCTTGAGCAATAAAAAACGTCGAGCTGGTCGGTGCTTGAAAATAAATCATTCCGCAGGGATCTGAATTAACCCTCGCTGGGGATAGTTTGACCGTTCCTTGTCGAGTCTTTGGGTTTTATGGTTTCATTTAAAGTCACAAAATGAATTTGGTTTTCGAGGTTGAGGTTGCACCCAGATGAATGTCATGATGGTGGCTTATCGAGCTAAGAGGTTATGTTTCATAGAATTCTTTTTGGTGTCTTTAATTTGCCTATAAAATAAAAGATTCATAAATCTTAAACAAAAGCTGGAAAGATATGAATTTAGCCAATTTTTTTATAATGGCAGCAGGTGGTACACGAGAGGATACTAAGTTGGCGAAGGAAAAGGATTGGCTGGCTGCCGGTTGATATGGGAAAATATTTTTGCAGACGGTAAAAGTTCCGGACGATAAATATACAAGAGCCAGAAGAAGAGTCAAGTTGTGCTTTATAATTTTTTTATACCTACTGCTGTTCCTACAATTTTAGAGAATTCTGCAAACGCCATATTCATTAGTTCCACTTGGTTCTTGCTCTAATCGGATTCCTGTCAATATTTCCTGTTTAAACTTTAAGTAGGAAATTATTTTCTCAATACACTACAAAATTGCATTATTCTGTTATTCATGCATCATCCTTATGTACTCGAGAATTTCATGTTCGCATAAACAATTCATCAAAACAATCCAAATAATCTCCAGTAACGAGAGACTATTTCTGTAATTCGAACTATTCTGCTCGTAAAGTATTTTACTTAAGTTACCTTCTCTCGTTTCCAGGACTCCTGATAAATCGTAATAATCCCGAAACAATTTCTCTTCGAGCATCCCTAAGATTTCTCGAACAGGCACGAGGAAT
This sequence comes from Leptarthrus brevirostris, assembly GCA_964036015.1. Lineage (NCBI taxonomy): Eukaryota > Metazoa > Arthropoda > Insecta > Diptera > Asilidae > Leptarthrus > Leptarthrus brevirostris. The sequence goes on from OZ038375.1 coordinate 99,942,725, forward strand.
AAACTTTATTACTAGAGGCCCTTGATATGTGAGCAGGATAATACACGAGAAGTAAGTTATTTAGCCCCGAATTTGGGAAGATGTCGTGAATGTTCCCAGACTTTATCAGAGGATTATTTTGATACATTCACTTTCATTTTATACTGGCTGGATGCCCTTTTTCTGCGTGACATGAGTTCTAATGAGGAAATGCTACTACTTTTGTTCTTTCTCTCTTTTTTCTTTTTGTGGAAGAAAATTCGCTCCCTGTGGGAATAGGTGTAGGATAGAATGTACAAAGTTGAAGTCGAAGTAATATATCGGGAAAAGATACATTAAGTCGATTAACAGCAAAATGCGAACAGCATACGCAAGAGTACAGTCGAAATTAGGAGTGAAGTAGATAAGCACTTCACCAATCAAGAGTAAGGTAATTCTTAATACATTATTCATTACAGTGTAATTTACAATTTAATGCTTTCGGAAATTCTACAAAGCTTCTACGACAAATGGGTTTGGGAGAGCTCGAATATTTGTTAAAACAGCTTTCGGGCGATTTCAAGAAATTCTTAGCATTTAATCTGGATAATAAGCAACATGGAACGCTGTTGTGGCAGTAATTTCTATGCTTATGTGACGGGCTGAGAGTAAAAGTGACCTATTTATAAGGTTCGGTTAAAAGTGGCTTAGAAAATGTTCCGCGCAAAAACGAATCGCGTGAGATTCCGAGCAAAAATGAATCGTAGAAAATTTCCGGGCAAAAACATAGTTAATTAACTGCATTAACTTTGCATTACTTTTTGTAGTTAAATCGTTTTTGCCCGGAAATTTTCTACGAATCGTTTTTGCCCGGAATCTCACGCGATTCGTTTTTGCGCGGAACATTTTCTAAGCCACTTTTGCCCGAACCTTATAAATAGGTCACTTTTACTCTCAGCCCGTCATGTGTAGATACTTCTTTAATCTGAGTTGCATTTGTTATTACCTTATGTAGACAAGTCTTAGATTGTTTGTTATAAATGCATCCGTTGAAATACTAATGCCGCCACCGCAAAATTGTTATATTACGCAAATGTACATGATGTGCGTTTTGATTTTAAGGCAATCTTACGCAAAGCAAAGCAAGCACTCAAATTAGCACATTACGCGTCGTTTTCATACCACAGCCTGAGGGAACCCAGTTTTCAGTCACAGAGGTAATATAATAGTGCCACTCCAACAGGGCGTGGGAGCACTGCGTTAGAATTAACCCGAGGAGCTAAGAAATTGAAATAACTCTTAATCTTTATTCTTGAAATTGTCTGAAGATTGTCAAAAAAGTAATCTACTAGTGTCTTCCTTCTGGGACCTGCCAGGGCTGGATATTAACATTGACGGTGAAGCACGGTTTCCTTTTTGTGTATATTATAAGAAGCGCCAATACTGGCCGCATGTTTGTCTAGTAGGCAGTGTCCTGCGCAGACCGCGACTAATTTCGTGATGACAGCACGCGACCTGCCAAGTAGCTCCGAAGTTCTATTTTTACTGAAGCTTGGTCTTATTTTTCTAGAGATGATACAGGATTAGGTCGCACTCCATCAAAGGTAAGCTTTAGCTAAGAAGTGCTGAAATAGTTCCCTTTTAAGGCAATTAAGTGGAATATGAACGTCCTCTGGTCTGTTTGAGTGAAGAGAATTTCATCTGCCTTCTCGTTCCCTGGAATATTCCTATGACCAGAGAATGGTGATGTTGAAAAGGTAAGTTTACCTTTACACTCTCTGACTAGCTTTGCGGTGATGGTAAGGGACTCGAGCGCCTTTATGACAGCCTGGCTGTCCATAAAAATACCAATGTCTGTCATCGGAGATTCACCGAGTCCAAGCAGCATGTCTTTAGAATCGCAAGCACTTTCGCTAGGAATACACTTGCGTTATTCGGCAGCCTGTAGCACTCGGATATGTTCAAAGTTTCGAAGAAAATCCCCCACCCAGACATCACAGCCCATCTTTGAGCAGTGGTACTCCATTTCTTTCTGGTTGGAATTCTGATACTGAAATTCTTTGCAAAGTTAAGATCAGGGATCGTGTAATCAAATTGCGCAGTAGATAGTTATCTAAGTTGAGGATGCTACCATGGCCATAGTGTTTGATAACCCAGCATCCAGACTCCTTCAGTTCCTTTAGTCTGACGGCACTGCATGACGCCTGATGAATAATGTGATGACCAAGGGGGAGATGGTGCAGCAGAACATTGAGAACATCAGTAGGAGTGGTGCATAGCGCTCCAGTAATACCAGTGGAGGCAGTTTTCTGGACCTTACCATACTACCACTGCCTACAACCATAAGGGCATTTCAGTCTGCAGCCCCCACCTTTAACTAAAAGTACGGCTGCAGGCATATAGAACCAGATTTGCCTTTTTGACTCCCTCTTCTATGTTTTGCTTCCAGTTAAGCTTCGGGTCTAGAATAACACCTAAGTACTTAACGAGGATAACGCGGGTTGATGCCCATTTAATCGGGCATGGCAAAGTTTAGTGGCGAAGAGCATCAGCTCGGTCTTTCCTGTGTTAGCAGATAGTCCGCAATCCTTCCGCAACCTCCTGACCTTGTTTTGTCGCATTTTCCATAATGTCACTAATTACTGGAAGGAATTTACTCGATACTAGGATTGCCAGTTCATCGGCATATCAGCAGCTCTGATTCCGTCCCGGTCTCATCATCCACAGCAGAGGAGACAGAACTCCTCCTTGAGGCGTTCCCCTGCAGACGTGTCTTGCAACACGACTAATCTTAACATCGTTATTACCCAACGGCCAAGGTTCTACTTCACACCTAGCTCGGCTAAAACATCGTGGAGAGTCGTCTATCTGGATCTTCCCTTACAATAGGCGTGCTGGGATCTTGACATTCAGTTTCCATCTAGCGTCTGCCTAAGGTGAATGTCAAGCACGCGCTCTAGGGGTTTTAACTGAACAGACTGAACGGTCTGAAATCTTTAGCAAGTTCGTGACCATATTTATCAGTTCTAGGGAGAAACGCTACCTTAACTTCTGTCTAGGTCTGAGGAACGTAACTGAACGTAATGCAGTCCCTGCAAAGGTACTCAACAACCACTTCGCCACCAAGTCTGGTAGTGTCTGTAGTATGATCGGAATAGTTCCATCTGATCCAGGGGATTTGTAGGCCATATAACTTCAACTTCGCTCTCTGGAGTGTGTCTGATTAGCGAGTTGCAGCTTGTTGCTGTGTATTGGGTTACCACACTGCAATATGAGAAAAGTGCGTCAATCAGAAGCAGCAAAGGATTGCGTCCACGACTCATCTGATCTTTTTAGAAAAAAGGGTTGCCGTGCCTTTTGGAAAGTATTCTGCTAAGCTTGGCTGATTCCTAAGAGCTCTCAATGGAATGGCAGTATGGCCTGCTTCTTAGCTTCTCTGATGGTTTTTTATAGACCTTAAAGCAATCTTTGTAAGGTTTTGCAGAAATTGTGATGTTGAAGATGTCAAGAGTATTCTTCCGGATATTTGAGGGATCTTTATTCCATCAAGGCAGTAGAGATATTTTACTGTATTTTAAGGGACAAGAGACATTCAAAGCCGTACTCATGGTTTTCTCGAATGTGCGCACTCTAGATTCGGTGGTTGGTCGTGAGCTATGTAGGCCGAGGCAATGTGAATGTGCCTGTTACCACCATTTTTCAGCCTGACGACTGTCAGGTCAGCTGAGCTGTAATTTCTACAGAGAAATACTTTTAGGCTGTTTTTTACCGGAATGCAGGTGCGGTTTAAGGTTTACCTCGCAGACCAACGTTCTGACTGTAAAAGAGGTTAAATTTGGCGTCAACTAGTCTCGTTATTGTCAGATCTCTGACTAATGGTTCCTTAATGAGAGTAAAATCGAGGTTCCCTTCCGCTAGAAAGACCAGCAGATTCTCTGTAGCACACCGCGAGTGTTTCAGATTAATCTGCACAAACTTCAGCATTGAGCGTCGAAAGGAGAATCGGGGTCTTCGATCCTGATCTCCTTCAGCAGTTCGTCTGCAGCATCGATCAAGTCGGCGGTGTCAAGACATCGGTTTGCCGTACGTCAAATCTTTGCTTGAAACCTGCTTCTTCTCATGACGCAAGGCACTTCTCGTTGATTAGAAGTAGAAAGGACATGTTGTTGTTCTGCGGCTCCTCTGCCTTGATGATCGCCGGATGACTATCCATGGTTACTGCGGGATTATCCAACTTCGTTGTGAAACCAAACGTGGGCCCTATGCCTTCTCGGTGTCTCCGCAGCTGGAATAACTTCGAATATGGCGCTCTTCCACTCATCACTACAGTGGTAGTGATACAGCTGCAGGTGCGAGGCGATATGAGATGAATGGCTTTATTTAGGCACCCTTATGAAATCCTTTGTATCAATTGGCTATATATTGATTTAGTCCCTATGAGTTTGGTAGCGCAATGATGGAATTCCTCATCAAATACTTTTGATGATTTCAAATTAAACTTTATATCTTCTCTATCGAATTGTATTTTTATTTTTATTCATTGATTCTAGTCCAATCACAGTTTGGTCAAGTTCAAAGAGATTTACCTTATCTGGTGACGTTGGCTGTAAATTTTGCATATATGACAAAAATAACCATCGATTTCACCCACTGTCTCTATAAATCTGCAGGGAACCCAATAGCTATTGGAATTGGTCCAACAGTTCGTGATGAAAACGTTCCGATGTTCTGTTTTTACCTTCTATACGTGTTAGAACTCATAACTTTGTTTTTACGCTATCTGAGTCGAAATCGGCCGTATGCTTTGTGCCTTTCAAAATTGCCTCATCAGAATTTGTGACTATTTTCCCAGGATTTTGTTTGTCGTCGTTCTAAAATAAGAGCAACAAATTGTTTAAAATGTTTGTTCACAGGGAAACGATACCTTTTGTTCAAACTGTTGGTTTCTGACAACATTCCTTCATTGTTGTTTTGTAGTTTCGATTAGAAAAGGCAAATGAAGATTGCTCGTGTAAATATTGTCGTTCTCATCTGCAATGGCATTATGCCTACCTGACTCGATTCTAATCGATTTCTATATTTTGAGGTGCATATTGTTGGATATAAGGTTATGAGTCCTGATGCGGTTTCACACAGGAGTTCTATCACATATGACATTCGCAACGACATTATAGCGCACATATTCGGGATATTAATAGAAACTAAGGTTGAATTGCTTTGTGACATAGCGTTCAGTTGAGACTTTTTTTAATGAAACTTTTGCAGCTCGCTATTATACTTAAACTTCCATGTTTATACGATGAAAGCAAATAGGTGCTAGATTGAATCGAGAAGCTGAATACCCATGGATTGGTTCAAAGGAAATTGTGCTTTTCAAGCGCGCGTGTACATCTAAAGGTGGATTTCTTTGTATTCAGCTCAGGTGGTGTCCGGAACCTTTATCTAGATAAGTAGATTGAGACCCGATTCTTTACGCTGGAATTCGATCCTCTTTGGGCTGTTGTCGTATGTATTTATGGTAAAAGGTTTTCCCCTCAACAAGAACTTCGAACACTAAATATCTGTTCATGTTATACCAAGAAATGTCGTTTTTTTTATGTTAAGTTTTGGGATTGAGTTCGTCCTGTGTCTGCCTTTGGGTGTAAGTAATTTCCCGGGAAATAGCTAATGATATCCAAGGGCACGTTTGGGATTATATTAATTTTTCTAAGGTTAATATTATGCAATAAATGTTATTCGATTTTAATTATTGCAAAAAAAATTGTTTTTTAAATCACTAAGCCATCCCTAAGCTTGTAATAAATTCCGACATATTTTTACCTTTTATTGCTAGTGTTTTTAGGATTTAAAGTATTTATTTCATTAAATATTGCGCGGATTAACTTGCGTTGTGTATTTCAATTAGCTCTTTTCCCATTTAGTTGCTTATTAATTTTACATTTTGCGTAAGCTTTGCGATAATCGCAGCAGGTATAATAAGAATAAATTTGTTATTGGGAAATAACAATTTTTACAATTCAGCATCAGTGGGAAATCTGCCATTAGGGACGGGTTTCGGTATAGAAGTCCAAGGCGGTTATACCCATTACGATTCTTTTGAGCACTAAAAATGTCAGATGGTGCCAAATAAATTATAATAACTGCAAAGACATAATGTTGATAATAATGCAGCCGACAGACTAGTCCTTGAAAACGTACGTTTTATTACTTTTGAAATGTCGACCTGATGTTATTTTAAACATTTTTGGACTTAAAAGTTTTATTTTTATCCCAAAAAAGCGCACCGTAATCCGCTCATACTGATGCCGATGAATTAAGGTGAAATCAAACAAACTTGATATCATTTTCTGCGTTGTGTTTTAAACTTTAGTTTTTTTGTGTTTTTGACTTTTTTTATCTATTTGGAAGTGAATTGTTTAAAGTGAAGTTTGGCTTGCTGAGGACTGTGGTTCCAATCTCCAAACTTTGTACATTTTATCTTTTTTTTTTTGCTAAAGGCGAATTAATTACTTTTAAGCCTAATTCTGTGTTTGGAATATGCTTTGAAATCGAAAAGATACCCAGGGCCATCGTTCAGGAAATTTTACGGTGCTGTTCAGTAAAAATTAAGGTAGCTAACAGTTGCAACACGATTACAGGTGAGAACCGTAATGTTTGTGTAAAAATTCCAGTACTTTTCTTTCCGTGTCCGAAAAAATTCTTTAATTATATGCTAAGCGATAATTACCAAAGAAAAAACTCAAGTGTTCGCTATACCTACTCATGGAGTCGAAATAAAGTGATTTTTCAGGAATTGTTTGTAGCGAAACTAGTCATGATTTAAATTCGGTTTTTATTTTATTACATATTATATCCTTTTAAATTTAATTTGTGAAATTTTGATAACAAAAAAAAATAAATTGGCGGCGTTGCACCTGTTTCCCTGCGACCCCTTTTTTTAAGGGGCTTTGCGGTGTTCCAAATATCTCAAGAACCACGGAGCCGATTTTAATGAAATTTGGTATTTAAGTTTCAGTTTGTCAATGGAATGGAACTTTAGCAGGCCAAGTCATCTTCATCAACTTAAATTCTTTATTAATGCTAATTCTTTAATTATCCGCAAAATTTAATTTCATTACTAATTACACAGATCTGCGAAATTTTGAAAAAAAATTTCACCCTGGACAATGAATAGTTGTTTCCCAAGTAATTTTTCTCGCTGCAATCGAATTGCTCTATCATGTCAGGTTTTTGAGATATTCTAACCTAAAAGCGAGGTTATGTAGCACCGCTACTGTTTTTTTTTAAAAAACTATGTGTGGGATCTTAGTCTTCTTCTTTCAAATGCCGTTGAGTTTGCTCAAATTACTTTTTTTCGCTGAGATATCGCATATTGAAATTTTCAAGTTCATGAATTTCTCGGTACACGAAATCTTGACGGGCTGAGAGTAAAAGTGACCTATTTATAAGGTTCGGGCAAAAGTGGTTTAGAAAATGTTCCGCGCAAAAAGGAATCGCGTGAGATTCCGGACAAAAACGATTCGTAGAAAATTTCCGGGCAAAAACGATTAAACTACAAAAAGTAATGCAAAGTTAATGCAGTTAAGTAGTTAAGTCGGTTTTGCCCGGAAATTTTCTACGATTCGTTTTTGTCCGGAATCTCACGCGATTCGTTTTTGCGCGGAACATTTTCTAAGCCACTTTTACCCGAACCTTATAAATAGGTCACTTTTACTCTCAGCCCGTCACTTTATGGTCACTTGAATAAAATGTTTTTGCACTTTTAGGTTAGAATAGGTTTTTGAGACGTGATAGAGCAACTCTGATTCTGGATTCGGTTTCAGCGGGAAAAATTACCGCGGAAACAACTATTCATTGTCTAGGGGAAAAATCTCGCAGGCCTGTGTTATTAATGTGATTACTTGGACAGCAAAATTGAAGTTTGATAAGTTCAACGCTCATCGCTAGTACGAATCGGTTTCATCTAGTGGTACCGCTTACTTCAAGCGATGGAAATTATGCACCCACCGAGTCGGGATTTTGGCCCAAAAACGCAAAAAACTCGGGCACCTGCAAGATCAACTTCCTCCCCCGTTTTCAAGAAAAGTTTTTTTCCCCTCTTCTCCCTTAAAGGGCCATAAGTTGCGCCTTTCTCGGTTTTCGTACACGGACGCGCGACAGCATGGTTTCTAATTTAAATTGTTGATAATTTGACTAGTATACAGGGTGTTTCGCTTAAGGTGTACCAAAATAAGTGGGGTGATAGATCTCACCTAGGCAAACAAAAAATTGTATGCCAGGGGGAGGGGCAATCTTAACTGTTTTGGAGTTACAGGTTGATTCATAAATTCCTAATTTTGATGGTATGCATATCACTCCCTGTACAACAAACGAAAAAGAGCTTTGGCAGGGATATGATCAGGTACATGACAGGGTAGTCACCCTTAGGGCTTCATTCTACCCTCCCAATTGGTGAAAAAATGGTTTTAATTTTCTTCTGAGTTTAAACGTTTACCCCCGCCCCCGTTTTCGAACATGCTGATTAAAAGAATCAGTTTTGGCAGACTTGTTTACTCCTTGTTATACTGTGGTAGTTTTTGCAAAAAGCACGGATTGTAAAAATTTACCAGTAGATGATGAAGATATAACACCAACAGTAGCAAATGATCCTGATGTTAATTTTGTTAACTCAAATTAATTTTGTCACTCAAAACCTATTCACCCATTTCCCCTTATTTTAAATTCCCAATGTCACAGTGTTCGTTATAATTTTCATTGAATTAGTACTTTACTTCGGTCTCCAGGATGTGTCTGTACTTTACTGCTACATTCTGGAATTTTTGAAGATATTTTGTGCTACTGTAACTATACTTTCGAGATAGCAATATTTATCTACTTCCTCTATATGCTGCTTTTCCAGATAAATTTCATGTTGCCTCCTAGAGCCCAAACTCATAAGTTTGGTTTTCACAGCGTTGATCTTATGCACTTCTCTTCTCAGGGCTTCGGAAATTTGGGCTACATGACTTTGTTTGTTGGATATGAGACATACATCGCAGACATAATCCAGATGCGTTAAATGGTTAAAGAGTCTCCATCTAATCCCTCGCGATGGTTGGTGGTCTAGGTCGTTGAACAATACGTCATTAATGACAACCAAAAAAAGCAAAGGGGACAGTCTGTATCCTTGACTGACTCCATTCAGCACTTGGAAGGGCTGCAACAATTTTTCCATTGTGTAGGACGTGACATTGGGTTCCTGGTTAGGACTCCTTTCTGATGGTAATAATTTTTTCTGGGATGCCTCTCCTACGTAAAGCTACCTGGAACTATAATGATGGAACTGTAAAATCTAAACCTCACCTACATAAGCGCGCGGATGAAGTAAAACTTCTTTCGTCTTTGTTAATTAATAACTTTAAATTAAGTAGGCGAAAAGGAGTATTAAATCAATTTTCGAAATTTACAACGGCTTACTGTAACTAGATATCTGGTAAAAACAGCGTCTGTAGTTTGGTCCTGCACTTTGCCTAGTATCACCGTGTCTTTGGTTGTTTTATCTTGGCGAATTTTCGAATACATTCTGGTTATGATTCATTTTATCAGAGAAACAAATGGAGCGATATTCAAGTTTAAGTAGAATATGATGGATATTTAACGAAATTTTTGTCCAATTTCAAACACAGAAATCCAAATCAGATTCTACTCCAATCCCCCCCCCCCCCCCCCCACCTTTTCCCCCTCCCCCCTCAACAAAACTTTTATCCACATTCAAACACAGAAATCAAAATCAGATTCTACTCCAATTCGCCCAACCCCCCTCCCCTCCTCACTAAGTAAAACCTTCGCGACTGACATCCGAAATGAATAAATTGCCCCCCCCCCTCTCTCTTAACGAAATTGAATGCACTAAAATATTAAATCTGATGACAGAGATATTTCTATAAGTAAATAAAATCTACTAAAATGACCACCTATTAGGACAGAAGGTAATAATTTGCTGAAATAGCAACACTTGAAACTCGTTATCGACTTAACTAGGGCCGCAAGCATTTTGTCTCCGGGCTGACCCTTCTTCCTCTTAATTAGATGATTCAAACAAAAAGGGAAAATTGTTTGCAAAGTAATGGGTGCCGAACAAAATAATTCAATTTGTCCTTTGTATTGGGGGTCAAAAGGGACCACAATATACCTATCCACCATGAATAATTCACTCAATAGAGGCAGCTTCCACTTCAGTTGACTACAATGTCAACATAATTATGCGACATAAACTTTTCCATATAATCAATTTGCAAAAGAACTGAACGCTAAGCTTAAGAATCATCAGCTCGTTGGACAGGGCCAGAAATAATCCTCTTATTAGGTTCGGAGACTACCCAAGAGGTTTTAACTCTCAATTAATTTTAATACCTTCGCAACCTTAATTCTGTCCTTGAAGTTTGGCTTTCGACTTTTCAGATAAACACAATTTAAACATAGAAGGGTCTTGATGATGCTGCTTTGATGTCCAGTTACACTTAAGCATTTATTTTTGGAGACTTTTTATACCGTAGAGCTTTAGTACTAGTTAAGTTTAAGTTAACGTATGTGAGACTCAACCAGTGGTGTTTAGTATTAAAACCTTGTCAGCGGTCAAATTGTATTGCAATTGTATTGTCATTTTCACAATTAGGTCTTTAAACTATCGCATCAAATAATGACTTAAAGTAGTACTAGCTTTTGATATTTATGTCGCATCAATTAGTATTACATGAATTGATTTACATAAAACTAGTCCTAAATGGCGCGGTCTAAACGAGCTCAATTTGTATTGTTTTATTGCAAACATCTCTCGTTGTAAATTAACTCATAATCTTCCAATTTCACGTACCGCACATAAGAAATTCAAGATGAAATTGAATTTGTTTTCTCATGACCTCAATAGTACACAATCCAACTTCACTTGCCTGCGAGATCCAGAGTCAAAGAGAAGCAACCAGACAAACCTCATTTACCTTATGCTCTGCTGACAAATAACATATTGGAGTGTTTCATGGTTTTCCTCTCTCTGGTATTTAAAATATTCCATAAAATAATTTATCTCAATTTTTTCACAACTTATTCTGTCACCTTTAACATCCGCAATTTATCTTGGGAAATAGGGTTCTTTCGGTCCGGATATGCTCTAAACAGCAAGGCGTCCTTTATTCTTCTTGACTTTTCGCTCTATACATTTTTTTTCACCGTACCTTTTATGATTCCGACTTATGAAATCCCAACGATATCATGTCGTGTTTAATTTGCAATTAAAATTCATGACAAGTCCCTCTGGGTCTACTGAATAGTGGTATCAAGCGCAAAAGTACTTCCTTCTACCGTTCACGGAGCGATTTCGAACTCCAATTAAATTTCAGAAAAATCCTTCCTTTACGCTATTTTCCTTTTCCGCTGAATTTTTTTTATTCCTGAGCTGCTCTCATGATCTTCTTTATGAATGTGTGTTTGTGTGAGATGATAGGGTGGTTTTGCGTATGACATTACCAAGTCAACCTGATAAAAGTCTTCTATTTCTTGTCCTCTTTATTGCTGCACTTGCTTCTTTTTAGTTTTATTAATGTCATCACTTTTTTCTATTTCTACTTGTCTCATATGGGGACAGCCTTACAGTTTTTGTTAACAATACCAGCCTGAGTAATTTAATTCAGTATGCCCTTGGCACTGTTGGAGCGCTCCTCATCTTTGTCGGACGAGCAAACTCATGGATCCCCGATGCTTTACTGGATCAGAATGATGTATTAACAATTTTTCACCAACACATGAAACACTTTTATAAAGTGGAGCGTTAAAGATATATCCCCTGGGAAAAAATGTATATTAGCGTTAGTTAATGGGGTGGAGTTGCTTGTACGTTCCACACCACATACCATTGGTGCTGTGAAAAAATGAAAACTTTATAATGTCAGCTGGGATTTTAGAGACGACTATTCACGTCTCGAGCTTAATTTTAAAAGGCAATCTGAAATTGTTCGGTTTGAGTTTTTGTTAGTAAAGTTGTCACACTTAGTCACCCGTCGTCGCGGGAGATAGATGAGTGGAAGCCGCATCTAAAACTATGTTACATACTATCATCATAACTAAAGCATATGTGACGGGCTGAGAGTAAAAGTGACTTATTTATAAGGTTCGGGCAAAAGTGGCTTAGAAAATGTTCCGCGCAAAAACGAATCGCCTGAGATTCCGGGCAAAAACGATTCGTGGAAAATTTCCGGGCAAAAACGATTTAACTACAAAAAGTAATGCAAAGTTAATGCAGTTAAGTAGTTAAGTCGTTTTTGGCCGGAAATTTTCTACGATTCGTTTTTGCCCGGAATCTCACGCGATTCGTTTTTGCACGGAACATTTTCTAAGCCACTTTTACGTGAACCTTATAAATAGCTCACTTTTACTCTCAGCCCGTCATATGTATATGCTACTTAGGTAGTTTTTGTTGACTGGTTGTGTTCTTATTTCTCTGGTCGTACGCAATGTGCTTTATTTCGCAACTCTCTGACGAGATTAACAATTTCTCAGGTGTACCTCTAGGTATCCATCTCGGAGCGTTGCTTTTTATCATCTATATCAATGATATTAATATATATGCTTCTTACTGACTTGAGAATCTCTGTTATACTGACGATGCCAAAATTTTCCGTGTTGTTTCAAATGATTATAATTTTGAATACGCCTTCCGAAGATGGTGCTCTAATAATTTCCCTCCTTTTAATATTAATAAGTGTACTGTCATTCTCTCGAAAAAAGAATCTTCCGCACTTCAACTGTACATAAGCGGTAGCCCATTGAGTAGGCTTAACAAAACCAGAGACTTGGGATCGAAAGTGGCAATGGATAGGCCACACACTAAAAAAAGAGCCAAACAACATCGCTCAACAGGCTCTATATTTTAACCCACACGGGACAAAGGGAAGACGCCGAATTGGACGTCCACGCAACACATGGAGAAGATCCGTAGAAAAGGAAGGCACCGAGATCAACAAATCGTGGCAACAGTTAAAGGCGTTGGCGCAAAACCGGACTAGTTGGAGAGTCGGTGTAGTAGATGCTATATGTCCCACAAAGGCTTAAAGAACACAGAGTGAGAGAGATATTCTGAAGCTTCTCTACTGCACTTTTCTTAGACCTATCTTAGAGTTTACTAGCCTGCTTTCTGTGCGGTTCACATTGATCGCTTTGAAACTATTTAGCACAGTTTTGTTAGTTTAGCTCTTCGAGGTCATTCCTTTGCTGATCTTCTCCGTCTGCATCCATACCGTGATCGATTTATGCTTCTTTCTTTGGAAGCTTTTCAGGACCGATATAACAGGTTTGGAGTCAACAGGTTTGGAGGACATCTTAAGCAGCGCCTTATTTCTGCAAAAAGATGTCTTAGTGGAGCGTGATACAATTTTTTACGAAGAAGCCAAGTTATATTCCAAAAGAAACTGAAGCTGGTTAATTCTGTCTCCGGTTCTGCACTGTGTTATGACTCAGAAGTATAGGGCTTAATTTTTGCATAAAGAAGCAGAGAAAGTTCAACGATATTTTCGTAAAAAACTGTTCCATTTGTCGCTCCATTGGACGCCTCCTTAGCGTAGTCATGGAATTTTGGGTTATGAACTCCTTTGCCTGTTGCTCTCTTTTTTGCCATATTAAACATATGTTTTCTACGCAAGCCTTTTGTGTAGTGACGGGCACTATCGAATGATTCTAACTATCGAGAGTTAGTAGCTGAACGAAAAATTTAATTCAACTACTGAACGAAAATAGTAGTGAAAGGTTTTAATGGGACCATCGAATGAATGAACATTTTGCAGCCATCGAATGGTACGATAGTTTTCTTTCGATGGTTTCCATGACTAGTTTTCTTATCTTCCTCCTAGCAGCTTTTCTACTTTAGGCAGTGTCTGCCTTAACTTCGGTTCCGGCGAGCAAGCGGCAAGTTTACGCACCTCCATGTCTGTCGACATCGACTCGAAGGTTCTGCTGCCGGCTTGATGTTTTACAGGAAACATCACGCTTGTTTAATATTTCGCGCGAGAAGGACGGTCACATGCAGCAGAGCAGGAAGGCTAATTGAAACTGGAGGTCGCCTGGTATTCAGAGTTCGCATACGACTGACTAATCACGCCTTAGACACGCAACCCTTGATGTATGCTGTTCCACCTTGCCTTAAGGTATTTTATAAAAGAGAGTATCCCTTTTTCCGCCCGGCCACAAATAGCCAGCACTACTGGCAGGAACATGACCGTACCAGCGGCCTGTTGCCAGCAGCCACCACGAGGAGCTTGTAATCGCATTGCCACCATGAGTACATTGGTTACAGTATGTTCACCAATATGTTACATGTTATTCCTCCTGACGGCCTAGGCACACCTTAATTACAGTTGTGGATAAAGAAGGTCGTATATGATAAATTATATTATAAAAACGACTCTAACACTTGAATGCTAAAAAAAAGAAAATACAAAAAAATTTTGAAAAAATTCCGAAACTAAAACTTGAGCTAAACCTAAAACGAACGAATAAAATGAACCGAAACCGAATATATTAACAAGAACATGATTGTCTGAGTATTCCAAGAGGATAGATGCAGCACCGGGCGAAGTTCCTACTTCAGGAACCACTGATCCCAAGCAAATGCCCCCCCCACTCATTTTTGTGTTTTTTTCTTTAAATCTCCGCCATTTTGTTATTTATCAATTAATATTAACTTCCATAGCATGCGCTAGAGCTACTGATATACTAAACCTCATACCAACTTTTTGAGGAGTTCCGTTCACCCGTTGTTTATGTATATAAAAATTGTAAAAAACTATAAATACAGATATTGTTTATGTTTTTCAAAAGCGTATTTAATGAGTTAAAAAAACTTTATATCAATATCTAAAATAGTTTTTTCATAAAAAATTCATAAAAATAACCTTTTTTCGAGCGTCTAAACCAGAACGATCCCTTAAGCAGCATATTACAATTTACCAAATAGTAGAAAAAATAAAAGATGGTGGGTTGGTTGTACCGAAAGCAATCGCAAGGAATAAACTCTTAAAATTTAGAAACTATTTGTCGAGCGCTTGTTGTGTCCGCTCTTATTGTGTTTTGGACCCCTACTTTGCAAAGTAAAGTTAAAGAATCCTATTGAAGTTACTCAAGTGAACTCGTTTGAAGGAAACTACTTAAAAGTTTTAAACAGTGTGGCAACTATAAATTTGTCTCTATAATTTCTCGGTAACACCTAATAATGTCCTATTTGAACTGTGTAAATAATTCAAAAGAGATGAAAAGATGAATCTTAAAAAAGCGGAGAACACAAAGTGAATGCTAACGTCTTTGGAAAAGTTTTGCCGACAGAGACTTTGCATTGCTTGAAGACTTCTTTAAATTATTTTTAAACTTTGTGTATTGCTTTCCTTTTTAGTTCTCGCATGTTCGTGTTGCATTTTTAAAACCTAAAAGCTAGGTTTTAATATTGTCTCTTCCTGTGCAGAAATTCGAATCAAAGCAAACATTTCATTTTATTATCATTACTATATGAGTAAGTATGTTTATGCTCAATGACACAAGTAGATATAGGCGGATCTCCCTTATTACTAACCCCTTGTCGATGGAAACAATTGCTGGAACCCAAATTTGTTGGGTGTACTTTCACTTATTTATGGTTAGTTTAAATTCAATAAACGAAATAAGCCTATGGCTCTTCTATACCTTGCTCACACCACCCCAATTTTATTGGTCGATGTAAATACGCCCAGAATGTATCAAAAAAATAAAAAAATAACGAGAGCAGAACGTATACGAATGGAGGAGTTGTAACAAAGTTAACTAGTCTACTGCTGAATGCAAAAGACTGATTTCAATTAAGCGGGGGAAGGTTGAACAGGCTTAATAGCAACAATTTCAATTCATAGGAGCCATGTGAAGTCAAACGAGAGTTTTTACGAAAAAGTCAATCCCAGGATATTTTCTAAATCACCCTTAGTCAACCAAATTTCGGTTCGGAGGAAACCTCTTACGTGTGCCCCGTCATAACTTTTGTAATAGCTCAACCCGTTCGAATAACTACCTGAGATGAATGCCAAAAGCAACTGATTGCTGGAGACAATAGGTTTGATGGCTTGACTTCAATAAAAACGAGCTGGAAACTGGGTACTATCTGATTGTGGGATTGGCAAAATGATTACTGGAAGCGCTGGTACGCCCGAATTTCCGTACCATCAGAAGCTAACTGTTACGTTTCTTTTTTTTTACGGATTAAGTTTATCTGTAGAAAAAGGGAATAAAGGGTTGGAAGGATTTATTGGATATCCCATAAAAATATTTAAAGGAGCTTGTAGTGGAATAGGATAGGGGAGATTTCGTCCATTTGGAAACTTGTCTTTGTCCACTTTAATTGCCTATTTCATTAAAGTACCATGATAATTTCTTTATAGCTTCAATTTACAATAAAGAAAAGTTTTTAATACTTTTCGCCTACGGACTTAAATTTTACAATTTTATTTACAAAAAAATTGGGGGCGGTAAGACTGTGTTTTCCGTAAAAAAAAACCAATTAATATCTTAAGTAAAATGGGATTAGAAAAGCCTTTCAGTATATCAAATTCTCTATTACCAAAACGTTTGGCAATGAATTTTAGCTTGTTGGTTACTTAGGAAATTGGACGAAAGCTACCTATGAATAATATAATATAATAATAATAAGTTTATTAAATATATATTTGCAAATTACAAGCTTCTTTAATTCATTATTGAGTATCCAAATAGCTGATCTTCTATTATTACTACTATTATTCATCTGTACTTCATGCGGATCGAGCCTGAACAACAGTCCACTAACTGTGGGCTCGCAAGCGTGCACTTAAGAACCACTTTGTTGCCAGATTGAGGAGGCAACTATGGCTGAAGTTTCTGGCAACGGAGACCGAAACATTCGGCACGGAAGCCTCGTGTTTCACTGGAAAAAACAGGCCGCAGACTTACAGCAGCTTGTCCACGAAGCTTCTCTTTGCTTTCGTATTTCTGCAAGTGCTGCGGGAAAGACAAGTTTCACCTAGGAATCGTAGAACTGGGAGGGAAGCAGTTTGCGGACGTTAATGACTCTGCAGACTGGTCCCGCGGGACTCTAATCGGTTCGAAATTTTTGTCCTTTCATTTAGAACATGTTTGAATGAGTGCTCCCAGAGGACTAGAAAAGTCCTCGTTAACATTGGCACAGCTGTGATAATACGTATTATAAGAAGCACCCAACCTGGTCGCTTGTTTGCCTATTAGGCGGTGGCATGTGTAGGCCGTGACTAATTTCGCAAACTCAATCCTCTACTCGCAGTTTTTTTTGTCGATTTTGACACCGACACCACACCAACAAATTTATTTCCAAGATGGCGTTTCCATAAAATATGGTAAGACAATTTTTATTGACAGTGTAGACAGGGGGCTAGCAACATTTTCAAAACAGATTTTCACATTGACAGCTTCTTGAAGGCCTTGTGGTGTCTGGTTCATTATGTTTGGGCCTTAAGCTTTCCAACTTACAATGCATGCTCTTTGAATAATTTCTTAAGGTGTCTAAGGTAAAAGGTTAACTGTTAAGATGTATTTTGCAATATTAAAATCAAATGTTACTTCACCAATTAATTGTTTGCACTTGAATAATATTTTTCCACAAAGAAGGTATTCACTGCTACGTACATTCGCTTTATTCAGTTTTATTTGTATGTATTGTAGAAGACATTGTAGATAATAGAACTCCCGTTAATATAAAATCCCAGGAATTCCCGTAATTAAACCGTGAATTCCGGTTATATTCCGCTCAGTAAACATAAAAACGTCATAATTAAAGAGCGTAGATAACGAAAGCTTTTAAATGAGTCATGCGGGAGGTGGAAGAATAGGTAACACACGATGGTCGTATTAAGCGCAAGCATTCAGGGGTGGAGAGCACAACCATTTTCGCTAATATGAATATGCACTAAGGAAGTGGTCTTTCAGCCAAGTTGAAACGATGGAGTTTCATTTATCCTGCAGAGAAGGTGCAAACATGTAACACCACTCCCTCAGTAATTTTAGCCGAGCATTAAGGTTAGCCTTTGACTGGTGTGCTTGTGTGCTCTCTAGTATTTAGTTCCTTTCATGTTCGGTTCTTCTACCATATTATTCTAACGTTACCTTCGACCTTATACGCCTATTACGTTCTATCATGCAATCTGCTAATATACATTACTTGTATGGATGTATACATAAGTATTGGGACATAAAAGCCGCATATAAGCCCTTCATTTACAAAAAACTGCTGCGGTATGTACGGTTGCACACACCAGTGGTCTCCATTCATCCAAAGCACCAAGGTGTCTTCATAAAGATAGCTGAGCTTACTTAATGATGACATTGTCAGGTAATGGTGCGTGCTTTAGAGGCTGTCGTATAATGAACGAGTAGTAGTTACACTGCAGCTAAATATTTGATTAGAGTAAGCACCACAATGCTTTCCTGCAAGTCTTTTACATGTGATGGACAAAAAATGTAAACTACGGCTTTGATCGCGATGGCTGTTTGTACGCTTTATAGTAATCCAAAAATTGATTTAGTATCAATAAATTCTTTAAATTAAAATCCAAATCAACATCCCAAATTGTCAATGCCTTATGCTTTTTCGGATAACCAGAACTGTATTTGACGGGCTGAAAGTAAAAGTGCTCTATTTATAAGGTTCGGGCAAAAGCGGCTTAGAAAATGTTCCGCGCAAAAACGAATCACGTAGGATTCCGGGCAAAAACGAATCATAGAAAATTTGCGTGCAAAAACGATTTGACTACAAAAAGTAATGCAAAGTTAATGCAGTTAAGTAGTTAAGTCGTTTTTGCCCGGAAATTTTCTACGATTCGTTTTTGCCCGAAATCTCACGCGATTCGTTTTTGCGCGGAACATTTTCTAAGGCACTTTTGCCCGAACCTTATAAATAGGTCACTTTTACTCTCAGCCCGTCATTTCTTATTCTTCTGGTGATGGCTGCGTTATGACAATATTCCCAGTCTAGATGTAACCATGTGTAAGTGCCATCAGATGGCTGCCTGTGTACAGTGCTCGCACCAAATGGTTTTACAAGCAATTTTCATGTAAATCGCAATTCATTGATATCATAAATCAAAAGAATTATTATAATTGCATATAGCATTCATCTTATCTTCAGTGTTACCTGCTACAGTCGTTACTTTGAATCGTGACACCATTCAAATCGGTACTGCTCTGTCAGTCAAGTCAAGGCCGTTCCCAAGCGCTCCTCGACAGTCAATAGACAGAAGCAGTGCATTGGCATAAGAAGTAGCAATTCACGACAAGTTGTCTGTTGAAGAATTCTGAAAGGATTCAGAGCAACCCAAGGGAAAAGGTCTGACGAGTAAGCACAATGTATGCAGATTTTCTTGTCCTTTCTACTTTTTCAACAAGCTCAAGCATGTCCTCGGCAAGGGATAAAAATCCAAGTTTTAGAGCAAGGAATTCGGGTTTCTTTAATTTCTGTAGAAAACGTCTGTCGAAGGAATTTAGCCACAACTTGAACATTTTAATTATTCACTTCAGGGTTAATGAGCTTTATGTATTCTGCCCTTTTTTTTCTTTCTTTTTTTTTCGGTGAGCCACGAATGAAAGTTTTAAT
The DNA here is from genome assembly GCA_964036015.1 of Leptarthrus brevirostris. Classification (NCBI taxonomy): domain Eukaryota; kingdom Metazoa; phylum Arthropoda; class Insecta; order Diptera; family Asilidae; genus Leptarthrus; species Leptarthrus brevirostris. Next base: position 99,962,325 of record OZ038375.1, read on the forward strand.
CCTCACGAGATTAAGGTTCTGAGAATGTCGACCTTGGCTGACTTGAGAAATTCAGCACACAGCTCATGCGATTTTCACAAAGACGTTTCCAACTATTTGTTAAGGTGCTTCAACTTCTATCCTTGAGATCCTTCTTGTATTTGCGAAATGTATATTTTAAGAAATATTAATACATTTCGAATCATTGTGTGAAATGTATTTGTTTAGGAGACATTGCACTTTCTCGGTTAAAAGTTTTAATTATTTTTATGGAACTGATCAAGTTGTTTTTTAGCGGGAGAGGTGAAAATCTTCCATCATACACCGGACAGCCCGTGCCCTCCGGTAGTGTGAGACTATTGCCAAAACAGAACACCTAAAAGTTGGTCCCTTTTCATCCGCTTCCAGTCTCCCTCACCGGGGACCCGACTGAGTTATCCTGCTGTCACCTCTTACCTCAATTCCCACGGTCACTACTGCTGGTTCCTCCAGTGGTTACATAGGGATATTGTTTTGTGAAGGTCGGGCAGATACTTTATTCATGTCAAAGGTACCCGTCTCTGTTGCCAACTTCAGAATGCTTCGCATGCCAATTCTCTAAGCTTCTTTTAAACCTTCAATAAACAATTTGCTTAGTATTCCCTGTCTTACCCTTGCGGACATAGGACAACGGTATAAGAGGTGTTGTATAGTCTCTTTTATATTAGATTAACTACAATTCTTGGGAAGATCAGTGTCCGAAATACCAATTCTGAGAGCATGTAACCCCATTAGACAGTGGCCGGTGTAGATCCCGACCATAGTTCTACATTGAGCACGAGTAGGCAATTAGTCTTCTTACTATCATAGGATTTGCACATGATTTTCGCGATTCGACACGTCGTGGTCTCTTTCCATCTTCTATACGCAAGATCTAAGAGATTTGATAATACTATACATCGGCGGAAGTAGTGGTTCCACTTCCTGAGCTTTCATTTAAGTTCCTCGTTTCCGATGATGCTTTTGTGTCACGTTACGCAGCAGACTTCAACTATCCTCTTCGTGCTTGCAATCTGCAGAGCTTTGTAACAGTCAAAGAGGGACTTAGATTTGAATTCGTTGGACCCAAGAGCCTTCAGCGTCGTTTGGCAGTCGACATATATATTAATTGAAGTGCTCGTTGCAAGCTGACTGTGTGACAACTCCGCCGTCTTGTTTAACTGCGAAGTGTGCATGACGAGTATCTGTCGAATTCCTGGCAGAACACTGATGCTTGTACTCCGGAGTTTGTTTTAGAGCCATATGTGCATATGTTTACTATATGTGTTCTGTTCTTGTTTTCCATTGCAGCCTGTCCGGTATTACAACATCGAACTTCCTGTTGAAGTACTTACTCATTGCCCTCATCGCGGTGTTCTTTGCGTATAGATTCACGGGGAGAAGGTGAAGAATCCTATCAAGAGCACGGGAGGGAGTGCATTTGAAAGTACCGCTTATCTTTGTGTGTGCTCCAACCTAGCCAGGCGAGTTTTCCTCTCCACGGCTGGCCACAAAACCCCTGAGGTTTCGTCCCCGTATCTTTGCATCCGAGACACTCTCCACTTGGATATGCCTTTGATGCACTGATTTTTAAAAGTTCTCCGTTAAGCCGGCTCTATCCCCCCATCCCTATGACTACGACCTTCAGATGTAGATCATTCGCCGCCGCTAGGCAGAAGGTCGGCGTTTCGCTAATGCCGGCTGCCGTTCCTTCCTGGGGAATTTTTGTCTATCGTACTCCCGCAGACATCTTATCATTAGCCTGGGCGGGTCTGGTCTAGGCTGGCTAGTGTTATAAGCTCCCTTTCAAACAGAAGATGTTCTTTTGTGGGATGGTTTTAGCCTTTCAATGGCCGCTCTGCCGCCTTCACTTTGGTCACCTCTCGCTTCTTCATGAGGTTTGCTGAGGTTTCCATCATAAATATCTTGCCACCTTGATCCACTTTCGGACCTTCACCATCCGTTAAGGTTCCAGGTTTTACAGTTCCTTAGTTTGCATTTTGGAACCGTTTCGACGTACATCTTGGGGTGATGTGTCAGTTAAGAGGGATTTATTGTACTTCTAGTCCATTTGGTTGACCTTCTGACTCTTCATGTCCCTCTTTTAGCGACTCTTCGTCGTTTTCTCCTATCCCATCTTTTCTTACACTCGAGAGCTTTAGTTTTAAAAACAGAGCCAGGGCAAGTACCTTCGTCCGGATTTATTGCAGCTAATCCTTCGGAGGGTGGGTCTTCATCTTCTACTGGTGCATTTACCATGGATGTAGCCAACTCGTAAGAGTCTACCATCCCTGCCACCGTCGCACCTGAGGAAGTGCTACTAATTACATGGCCAATGGCACCTTCTTCAAGGGCTGCTAATGCATTTTCAACCGGCGGAAGTCCAGCCTGCACAGACCTTCTGAAGGCAATTTTCCCAGAGCTGTTTATGTTCTGGGTACCAGGGAGATAGTCGACATGTTAGGGTCTACCACCCCCTCCACTTTCACTCCTACTAAAATTCCTGGATGTCCTGGTCTTTTTTTTTCATAAATTTTTACATAAGTATTTCCACGATTTGGGGGAGAAATAAAAGGACTAGGTGGGCAGAGATCTCCCCATACCCACTTTACACAACTAGAATATGCCAGAAAGTTGAGCTGCTCATGAGGAGACAACATTCACGACCCGATTACCCCTTGGTCCTGTACGGAATGAAACTATTGCAGACTCCCGCGGCATGGCCTACCACATTCGTGCAGTTAGGGGACTTTTCAATAGGTTATCTCCTCTCTCGCATTAGTTTCTTAGCTATGTTCTAGGATGCATTGCCCAGTTGCTACCGCTTGGAGGTGTAACTAACATTTAATTATGTCCAGATGAGAATCGCCGTATCCTAAAATGCTTTCAACTCTTCTCTCGATGCTCTCCCACCGGACTGATAAATTAATAAAAAATACATTTTTTGAGTCTATAATTTTTCTGAGATATATTTTAAGTGTTGAAATACAAGTAAAAATGTTTACACAATTTTTAAAATGATTTTTTTAGAGGAGGCTTTGTACCCTCTTGGAAGCCATTTTGAAAATTTTGATCTTCTAGCATACACGACTGCGGTTCACTGGAACGTCCGAATAGACTTTTTCTCAGAAAATGTCTAGTATGTAAGTAGTATGATTATTTTGATTGAGCAAAACTTCAGAAAACCTTTGAGCTACAAAGTTGGTGGTCTCAAAAATAGCAGTTTTTCTTCATATAAAAATTTCAAACCGTTCGGTTCAATGCTTTTTAAATTATTATGCACGCCGATTACACTATAATAGTCTACAACTTCGAAAATATTTGGAATTTTTCTTGGAAATTTTTAGAGGATATTGCTGAAATATAATACTTTCCAATAGGATACTTTCCAAAAAGTAGATATTTCCAAACCGAGAATTTGTTATGTCTCTCTTTAAGACAAAATTTTATGTACTGACTATTCTTTCGACTTCGAAAACAGAAAATTGTTAAGTTTAAATATTGGTGACAACATTTTCTAAATCCATCACAAATCCCGTAAAACAAGCTCTTAAATTATCGAACACTAAATTCTAAGCCGTAGGAAAGTCCAACTAAAATAAATAGCCTTTGACTTTGTTGCTCGTGCACATGGATCAGGGATGAATTTTCAGTCATCGAGATTAAGCGTTTGCTGAGAAATAGCAACAAAATTGTAATTACAATAAACAAGACAAAAATAGTCCCGAATTAAATTGTGCCGATTTTATTTGTTCGGCTCATCTCAAGGGAGACGTAATAACTAATTTGAGCTAAACAAATACACATGCCTATGCCAGTGCTTAAGGATATCCTTGGAAACACCGACCGACAGCTAGTAACGACCAATCACTATTTAAAGAAAATGAAATAAATTTAATGGATTTTGGGGATCTGTTTAATTTTATCTGTTCGCAGAATGTTTCTTTGATCTTCTAATTTGCTTAAGTAGAAAATAAAATTTAGTGGCTTTCCGCGGATTTGTAGATTACGATGCAAAATCGCAAGACCGAATCGCAAGCTCAAATATCTGCTCATTTTCCGATGATCTTCCACACAGGCCAAGAGTCATCGCATTTGACAACCTTGTTTTTTGTCAGTTTTCATAAATATTGTCTTCTGACTAGGAGATTTATTACTATTTCATAGGCTATTATTGCAGTTTTATTTTCAGGGAGAGGCAATTCGGGTTTTTGTTACAAATTAGTGCTCACAACATTAACTAACAAAGCCAGTCTAGTGCTTCTGTCGGTAGAGTATCATGCGAATGGTCCTTGGTTCAATTCTCGACGTCGCCAGTTGATTATTTTTTTCAATTTTAAGTGAACTTTTATTAAAATAGCTACAGCTACATACTACTCTGACAGAATCGGACAGCTGGCTAGGAAATGAATTATGTCCTCTTCCTCATTAAGGTTGCACATGGAGCATAGCCAGTTCTTCTCCAAGCACTTCCATTTAGCCAGAATAAGCCTCCTCTACTTCTGAAAATATATCTAATTATCTCAGTAGTGTTGGTATTTGTTATGTAAGCGTTTTCGCCCACATCATATTGTAAGACGTTATAAACGCCGTGTCTCGGGCTTTGCCGCCCCCCTTCTCAAGTTTGCGCTCCCAAAGAGATTGTGCTTCCTTTTCGGAGACAGTACACAGACATTGTCGACGGTTGGCGATGCCAAGGTATCAGAAAACACGTTCTATCTTTCGCGCCAGAATACCCCTTTTCAAAGTTTTTTTTTGCCAGTATTTTTGGAAGTGTTTAATCTGGCATTTCCAGCACCCTCTAGATATAATTAAAATGGTACACCAATGTAAGCCTATAGAGATCTGGTAGGCTCGTTTCAGGCGACAGCATATATTTGGCGGTTATTTGTGGGAGCCCAAAAAGCTTCTTCAGAAAAAGTCTTAAATGTGATTCCTAGATAGCGGTACGAGGCAACAATCTCAAGAGCCTCCCCGTCAAAGTCTCAGCATTCCTCACCATTCCTTCTTTCCCCTTTCTGAAAAATTATGATTTTGGATTTAGAGAGGTTTATCTGTAGAGTCCACGTTTTGAAGTACTTGCTTAGATTATTAATCATGTCCTGCAAAGTTCTTGCGTTATGTACCAAGAGTACCAATTCATTTTCATATTGTAGCACCCTTAATACTAGATCTTCGACTGCGGTCTCTCCCCCAACAGCATCATGGATATCGTTGATGTAAAACGAAAAAAGTGTAGGATTACCTGGGAATCCATGTCTAAGACCACACTACGTGTCAAACCAATCTGAGATCTCTTCTCCATTCCATACCGCCGCCCAGAATAAAGACTCTTCGAAATTTTGAAGAGACACCCACATTTTGCAGCTTGTAGAACTGTGCCTCCCTATTCAGGGTATCAAAGGCTCCTCGCAAATCGACGAAAAAGCAATATACTTTTTGAATGTTATTACTCCAGCTCAAGTGTACATATTAAGTTCGCCAAATTGAAAATGTTGTCAACCGTAGAGTGTCCTGACCTGAATACCGTTTGGTTTTGCCATTTTCATTCAGAAAGTCGTATGCTCCTAAGAAAAAATGCTACCGGCAATAAAAAGAAAGAACTGACATACCCCCCAAAAAAATTAATTTTTCTAAAAAAAGAGTGTTGATAGAAAAGAAATGTCGCCAATTTTAAATTTAATAAAAAAAACTTCAAAAAGAGCTTTGCACTTCGGCAACAAAAAGAATTGATATGTCAGTGTTGTCACTGTTTAAATAAAAATTTCAAATAAACTTTTTGAAGTTCAGAAATTAATAACAATTTAATATAAGTGGGATGGAGTAGGAGGATACATTATACGCTAAACAAAGAAAGTAAAAAAATCAACGATTCGCTCCAAGACTATCAACAACCTGCTTTTGCGTACTCATACTTGTATCTCTCTCTCTCTCTGGTCTCGTAACTCCTTGTGGAACATGGGGCGGCAGAAGAACTTCACCCGATTCGAGATAACTATTTGCAAGTGGACCTATAATTTACAGTGGATTCCGAACCACTAGTAATTTCTTTGCAATTCCCATAGCCTTTTTATCGTAATCTGTTGTCCACAGAATACAACCATTGGTGGGATTCGAACCTGGGACTCCCGGATTGGTAAGCCGACACGTTTTAACTTACTCTACCGGCAACTAGAATAAGTGTAATAGTTAAGAAATATCTACTTCTACTGTGCGACTCTTAGTACTAGTTCTTTCCGGCGTAACGGTCAGCGCCCCCCCCCCCCCCCCCTTAAAAAGTACTGGCCATATAAACTGCATTCACTAGTGCAAAGTTCTTTTTGAAGTTTTTTAGTAAATAAAAATGGCGACATTTCTTTCCTAACAACACTCTTCTTCTTCTTCTTCTTCTTCTTCTGCTTTTTGTTTGTTTTTTGTTTTTTTTTAATAAATTTTTTTTGGGTTTTCTTACTGTAGAATTCACAATAGGACCTTTAATGGAATAGATTTTTTGTCTTTAGCTAAATAATAGTTATTTTTTTCTCATCCTCAAGGTGACTATGCAATAAAGTTATTTTAACAGAAAATTAAGTGATTACAAGTGCAAATTGAAAACGAAATTTAGCAGGATGCAATAACGAAACAATGGAGGTCAACGTAATTGACAGGGGATCTGAACAGGTCTAAAGTGTTCGCGTTCACATGAAATGTAGATTGATGGCGCGTTCAGTCATTCTCGCATTTATCTAGCGCGCCCGGTATCCTAATTATGTCTATTCGGAGGGGCCAAAGTTTGTGTCAATATTAGCAAAATTGTAATTCGGAATGCTTCTGCAATGGCAGTGTAATAAATACCTGTGTATGTTTTCCAAGTAACAATAGCCTAGCAAAAACCGAATTAAATGAGGATTGAAATACGCACAATTTCGACGAAGTAGTTGCAGTCATATCGGATAGAAAATTGTGTTCACATTTCACCTGATACTCCGTCACATGTACGCATGCACCTGGCCAAATAATTGCATTAATACCGGATGAAAAAACACACCTAATAGCAGCTTATGCGCGAATGACATAAAATCTGCATGTTGGAGAAACGGTGGTTGGCTTTGATTTTGGCTCGTTTGATTTTATCAGAGTTTGATTAAAGAGCTCTGATTTGATAACGAAATTTCGGCGGTATAGTAAATAAATGTTCGCGAGCAATTTCGATTAGAATGGCTTTTCCAGATAACAAGCGTGTGCAGGATTTTCAGTCACAAGCCCCCGTGTTGTAGTAAATTTCTCCAAATCCAAATAAATAATTCTCGGGATTTGTACATATCTTGGGCTGTTTATCAGTCCCCAAAGTAATTTGTAAAGTACACATAATTTAATGGTGATTACTGTCACTTCTAATCAGCTCAATTATCAGCCAGCGTTTGCTTTGTCGTCGATACACAATTCGGTGTCCTTGTTGGAAATCCTGCGGTAGCTACACGTTTGTATGCCTATTCCACTGTGAAGCAAGTAATCCTGGCAGATGGGACATGTTGAACAGGTGCAGGTAATGCTTTCGAATTTGAAGAGATTTAAATTATGATAGACCTCGTCAATGCAGGCAGATTCAGATGATTTATATGATAAAGTCAATCGGTTTTGCAAACCTACCGGTGTCGATTTAAATTTACACAAACGTGATAAGTTAAAGTGATTTGATTTACTAGGTGACAAGGTATGGACTAGTAATTGTTGCTAGTGGGCGGTGAAATTGATAAGGACGGGTACTACGGTTTAATGTTAAGGGATGGTCAATGGGAATTGATCAAATTCTGTTTGAATGGTTTGAGCTAGAAAGGCTTTTAGGAAATATAATTAAAACAAAAAGACTATAAATAACGCAATTTTTTTAGAACCAACCTACATTGTATTTAGTAAAACGAAATCAAAATAAATCTGATTTATCTCTCTTTGATATTTTCAATTATTACTCTTGACTGCGCCCCCGGGCATTGCTTACAACTCCCCTAGCTACTGTCACGCAAACAGCAATAACAAGTTCACTGAAAATTGAAAGCTGACACCGTAAAATAATATCAACCTTGTGATTTCCCATATGTTCAATTAATTAATGTAATTAATTATAGGCACACATGGCACCAAGGTTAATAATAAATATAAGGTTAGGTTCAGTTGTCTTCTATTTCACACGCCAGATTTAACTTAGCCCATACGATTCAAATACAAATCAACATGTTCACCTCAAATCGATATACCACAGTACTTCAAACGTTCCCATGTAATTACCCCATGGAAAGCATATTTCTCTTGGATTTTATTCTTCCCATAAAGCACCCTTTGTCACTTTGCATCCGAAATAAGTCAATAATAAAGGACGAACATAAAAGAATATAAAAGCTCGTAACAACACTTGGATGAACTTCAGTCGCCAAGAAAGATAGAAGGTCTAACGAGTCGTGCGGTAGAAGTGAATTGCGTGGAAAACGACAAGAAACGTCTTTTATGGAAAATCAGAAGGGGTTCATTGAAACAAATACGTTTGCTTTGTGAGTATCCAATTCCACTTTTGGCTGATTGGAGTTCAATCATTGAAATAGATGCCCTTAGGATTCGGTCTATTCAAATAATGCTGGTGAAGTTATATTGTTTCATTCGTGGTCTTAATGAAGGCTTTAGTCAAATAAAAAATGTTCTCTTGTCTATTTTTAACCCACAGACCACTGGAAAATCCGGGAAACCTAATTCGCAGTGTTTGATGTAATGCTCGCCGACTTTTGAGTGATTTTCCTCTAGAATCTCAAGAGATGAATTACGACAAGCATTGAATGCTAAAATTATGAGTTCGGTTATTTTGAGGAGCCGCCGCTAATTGAAAATAATAAATCTGCTGCAGATACAAAAATGTGAATTGTTTCTGGCGTAAATTCCTCCGATTACGTTTATAATTGGCCTACAACATGTTGAAAACGGCCCGCTTTTGTTAAATGCGAAACACAGTTTTCCTTCAAGAGCTCCCATCTCAATCTTTCATTGAAATCGCAATAATATGCTAAATTAATTTATCCTTAACGAACACATTGGGCGTTTAGCCAAAAGATAGATTGATTTACAATACAATTGCAATGTACATAGTGCATTTGTGTTAGCATTGCTGAAATATGCATGATATGTTTAACTTCTCTTTAATCCCGATTTATCTTTCGTCTGATATCGAGTTGGTTTAAACAAACAAAAACTTCAGGTTAATTCGGTGGTATTACAGACAGTATTTTACTAATAGCCTTCATAAAACATTCTCAAAGACATTAGCCTGACCCTTTGAAAGATTTTTCAATGATTTGGAACGATCAGCTTCGTATGTTAAGACCAGTCGATGACATGGAAAAGGTGTTAATTTTTATTGTCATATCCTTTAAAGGTTTTTTCTGTGAACTTGATGAGTGTAGAACCATAATGATTCAAGTGACATTTACATTCTGTGATAAAAGAACACCAATATCCAGTATATATAATTAAAATCGAATGAATAGTTTACGAAATTATTGAAGACTCATGACATGGAAGCCTTTTTCAGAGCACTCAGACGTAAAAATTTTATATCGGCTAATTTCTACACGGCGAAAAACTTCCAGGAAAATTTACTTTTCCATTCATCATAGTCGTATTGCAAGTAACATTTAAGCAGCAATATCATAAAATGTACAATCCTTCCAACAATTTTTATTGGCAATAGGTAATTTTTACGGAACAGCACCGTAAAATTTACTTGACTCGTAAACATTTGTTTCTGAATTTCATTTGAATTTAATTTAGGTTACGGTGGCAGCGGAAAAGCGTCGCATAGACCACATTGAGTCCATAGCGATACCACGAATTACATGCCTGAAGTCCTGAAGCTTTCGTTTTTCGACCGTCGAAGAGCTACACTATTAATATCAAAGGCACCCGTCTCCGTTGCGAACTTCAGAATTGTTTTCATATTAATTTTCGAGACCTCCTTTAAGCCTTAAATAAAGTTGTTGCCCAGTACTTCCTCTCTTCTAAGTAAGCGCAGAGCAACGACATAAGAGGAGTTCTATAGTTTTTACAGTGCACCAATTCTTAGCGCATGTACCCCCGTAAGTCAATGGCTGGTGTAGATCCCAACGAAAATTCTACATTGAGTATGAGATAGGTCAAGTAGACAATTAGTCCTCTTTTGATTATAGCTTTTCCACATGGTCTTTGCGATTCGACGCGTTGTGTTCTCTTTATATCCTCTTTTCAACGGGTAGCCTACATGTGAATGGAAAAAGTACAATCTACCGAGAAGCAGACCATAATCTACCACATGATGACCGTGACAATTTAGCCTGCAGTAGTCGGAATTCCGGCACGTGACGTAAAGTGACGTACTATAGTCTTCGAAAAAGTACAATCTAGCATTGGATTGGAAGCAGATCATAATCTATATCGCAATATTACGCGCTTGTAACCATGTTAAATTTATGTGGGGGGGGGGGGGGGGCAGGAACCTAACTTAGTGGACCGATTTGAGTGATTGATGGTGCGACTTAACTTTTCAACACGTAGAACGATCTGGATGGTTCTGTTCTTCTTGTATAGGGTATGTTTTTGCATTCATACCGTTGTGGAGGTAAAGTATTTCTTCCTCTACATGTGTGGCGGAGGTCGTGTTTTTATTCTCCTTTTTGATAAGAGTTCATTTTGGGTCTAAGCACTTGTTTTAAAATGGTTGGCGGTCCGCGTGACTTTCTGAGTCGAAGTTAAGGCCACGCTAAACTGATGTTAGTTGGTGGTTGGAAGTATGCGTACGACGTCCTTAGTGACGTTGGTTAAAGTCTATGATGATTTTGGTGTACGAGGTGTGCCGTGTTGCCCAGGATGTCCGGTAAACGTCCTTTTGAGAATTGTTGTTCATTCTTCAGTCAGTTTTTTGAAAATTGTAGATAATTTATAGGAAAAACTTTAAGTTGAAAACGAAGATTTCCTCGAGATTCCGAGACAATGCAAAGACCACAGTTTAATTTGAAATTTTTTAATTTATTTCCAATTGAAATGCTATTAGTTTTAAGGCTGAAATAGATTGCACACAACAGTGCGGCGCGACAGCCGGACAAAAATGTAAAAAGCATTGATTTGTATTGCTTGGCACAAATTGACGCGATGCGACAGCGCGAGAAAAATATCTGTTGCGTACCAATTTCTATTTATAAAATCTGTCGGTCGCATTCAGTACTACCAACAATAAAATTTAAAATTTGAATTTTAAACTGTTCGCTCTTTCCAATTCCTATAGCTGCACTTTCACCTAAACTGTAAGATTTCTTGTTGCGGTAGCTCTCACGTGATTCCAATCTGTTTCGCAACGCGACGAATTTCATTTGTGGCGTTGTCGGATGGCGGTGGTAAGGGCAATCTGTTTCAGCCCTTAAGATTAACATTTCAATTCGTCAATGTAGGTGAACTGAATCATCTTTGTTTTGACGTACTTCTATACCCTAAAATAATAGGGAAGGTTTCTATGTTATAAATAGGAAAATTTTTATTGGGTGTTTTTACAGCAGCGCAATGTCACCAACTTCATATTAAAAATTTTCGACGCAGGTTGGGAGAGGAGTGACACCTAACTTTGTAATTCGTGGACTGAAAATTGTTCATGGCAATGGGTAATTTTTACGGAATAGCACCGTAAAATTTACGTTGCTCATAAAATTCACTGTCTGATTTAGGAAATGAAACTTAGTTTTAATTCTGAATTTCATTTGAGCTAGTTTTCTTCTATATTTCTGAATTTTGGTGTGAATATTAATGATTAACTAACTTTCAATCAATTTGTTAGTTATTGTCAATAAATAGTGAATTTACATAAGACGCAGCTGTTTTAATCTCTTTGGAAGTGAATTTTTTAAAGTAAAGATTTGTTTATTTATAAAGATTTTGGGGCGTCCTACTAAGAATTATGGTTCGAACCCGAGACTGGGTATGTTTTTTTATTTTTTATTTTTGCTAAAGATGCATTAATTTGATTACTTTGAATAAGCCTTTGAATTCATTGTTCAGGTGCGGTTTCGTAAAAATTAAGCTAGCTGACAGATTCAACTTGCAACACGATTACAGTTTAAAACCGTAGTTTCTACCGGAATTTTCGTATAAAAATTCTACACTTGCACTCAACTTTGAAACTTGATTAAAATTTTTTTTTAATATTTTCTTAGCTAATCTAATCTTAGCTAAATCTTATTAGATCGTAAAATCCCAATCTTATTAGATCCTAAAAATAATAACCTTCGTTTTAAGGACCTAATAAGGGAATTGTTTCCTGACACAATGCAAGAAGGTCAGTTAGAGGTGAGAGACACTACCGAAATTAGAGTAGCTCCTTCAGTCATAACTTCGCCTAGTCAACATCTTAGCAATTTATTGTTCCTAATTAAGTGAGCAACAACAAGCACTATCTGAGTTGACGGTTGAAGTTCATTGGTGACGTTCTTGAGAATTATCTACTTATTGAATCTCACGTAGTAAATCATATCCAATTTATGTGAAGGTTGCTTCGTCCTGGCATTTTGCTTATTAATATTCAGTGGAGCCTATGTTATACCAAAGCTTTCGAACTTCGCTTCTTACGAAGTTCTTTCTTGCGAAATGCTGTTGACACCTTTTTCACGGTCTCCATGGAATCAATATGTCGGGCGCTCTGATTGTGCCTCCAGATATTCCTAATTAATTTGCTTCATTCGCTTGCACGAATCCTTGTTGTCAACGTTATTTTTTTTTCCACGAAATGTAAGCAATGTTTTTCTTCTAATAAACTTTTTTAAATTTTAAATTGCTGCCTTTTGATCGTGTCCAGGTGTAGTATCGAAAGGGAAGAGCAATTAGGACATCGGAAGATATTTTTACACAAATCATGGGATGTTTCGGCCTACAGGGAATTCAGTTTCACTGACACTTGTTGGGATTACATGAAGCCGCCCATGTAATTATTTAGGAAGGAAGAGTAATCTGTTGATTTAGCAGCTCTATTGATTTGTAAATGGTTCTGATTTGTCATCACGGCTATGTTACTTTGAACTTGTAATTATGTAATGGATCCATTTGATAGACAGGTTTTCTGCAGCTTCAGGCTCATTACTTCTCCCCCAAAATATCTTCATGTTAATGCACACTTCATTCGTCTTAAAATAACTTTTGTTGAAAGATTAATATTTGCGGCAGAGAAATACTTGCATAAGCGCTGCTGGCAATAAGTAAGCACTTGTATAAGCTTTTTCGCCTAAAATTGCGTGGGCGTTTTTGAGAGAAAAAATTTTTGCAATTGTCTTCTAAATCCACGTGCTGGGTTTGTGCATTTTGAACTTTGGCCATTTTTCTGCGGCCACCAAGAGTCAACGATCAGATGAGAATGTTGATTTTCGCCGTGAAATTTTTAAAATATAACTTATTCTCAGATAAAAATAATGAGCACACCGAATACAGTTTTTAATTATTTTCAGCAAACAAACTCCTCCCTAAATCTCAGCTGTTAATTGTTTGCAGAAATTCATTTTCTTTCAGCAAACACTGGCTTCTGCGGTAGCATCACTTCACTACGTAGGACGAGCTTAAATGACAGAACACGACCTTTCTAAATATTACCTGGAAAGCCTTTTTTCCTTAGTTTGTTTGTTTGGTAAACTTTGTGAATTTCAGGGTTTTCACCTGTTTTAATTTGACAAAAAAAAAATTTAAAAGCGTTCTGAAACGTGAGCGACGAAAATGTTTCTCACCACTCCGATGGCGACATTAGTCAAAATAGTCCCTAGGGAATGTGCGAATTATGGTACTGTGGCATGACTAAGTAGAAAAGTAAAGGGCAAGGAGTTTTCGCTTGAAATGTCAGCGAAAGAATTCCATTTGGTAATTGTGGTTTAACTTGTGTGCAGCAGAAAGTAAAAAAAGCATAAGCCGTTTGTTCATTTTCTAGTGCTTAGTGCTTGTTCCCTAATGGTATGAGTACAATCCCTTAGGGTAGGTAACACCACACAATTTTTTATTTTTTTTGATGTTTTATGATCTTCTCTGTGAGTTTAATTCTATTTAGAAAACGAAAAAATATATATCTCTGAAAAACGAGCTTACATTGACTTACTTTGACATTCCTGTCTTTAAAATTGTTTCTATGTGAAAAAGGTGAGTTATGTTTTGAAGTTTCAACATTTAGCGAATATATATTTTTTATAAAAAGGGAAAAAATCGGTTTCACTTATGTGAAAATTTCTTTCGATTGTTCTCTGTCAAATGTTCATGTTTAGCACGCCTGACGCCAACTGATTAACGTCAAGGTGTTAGCAGTTGCGAGTACTGACATCTATGGGTGCGTTCGTGAATTTCAATCGACTGTAACAAACGTAGCAAAGCTTTTGCAGCCTTAAATATTTACTCCGTTTGCTGCAGACGACTGAATTCTTAAACGAGCTCATTGACAAAATATTGGGCAGTTCTTAAAGTAATTTGGTTTTTTTTTGTGAAAATTAAATGAGGGTATAAATATTTTATTGAATTATATATTCTCCATTTTGGTCCAATATCTTTTACCATTTTTCTGGCAGTAGCATAATTCCACGCTCATAAAACTGCTGATCTTTGCTGGCACAAAAGTGATCCAAGTCATTTTTGATGTTATAATCCGAAGGTGCTAGATCTGGAGAATATGATGGGTGTAGTATTACATCCTCGTTTGAGTTTGATATTGCGAGGCAAGCCTAAGCGGTTCTGGTAATTTGTAAACTGTAAACGTAAAACGAATGGTTACCCCTCTTCATTAAGTCTTGATGATAGGAGTAGTAGTGATCCTCTTTTTCGATTGCCAAAAGAGGTGCTTTTTCAAAACTGGGCTCTTAGTAGATAACTGTGATATTAGTTTTAGGAATTTTACTGACTTGACGAGGTTTCCACCGACATCTCTTGAGACAAAGGATTTGTATTTCGACGAGGCTACGGAGTCGGAGAAGATCTCCTACCTAGCTGATAGTATAGTTTTTCGGCTGGTTCTGACGACATCCCGGTCTCGGTCCTAAAGAGCTGCAGTTCGTCCCTAGTACCTGCTCTTTGTCATTTATTTAATTTATCAATCCGTTATTTCGTTTTTCCTAAACCATGGAAGACCTCTATAACTATTCCACTGTATAAAAAGGGGAAAAAAAACGATATTGCCAATTACAGGCCTATTGCCAACCTCTCCTGCATTTCTAAGTTGTTCGAAGCCTTACTTGTCGATGTCCTTATTTTCACTGCAAACCGTTTTTGGGCTCTTTTCAATACGGTTTCGTAAAGTCAACCACATCGAACTTAATTGAGTTCTCGAATTTATTATCTCTGTCTGCCTGAATTTTGTATCTCTGTCATCGAGTCTCTGGGGAGGTGGACTGCATTTTTACTAATGTCAGCAAGGCCTTTGACAGAATTAACCACAGGATTCTTAAATATGAGCTTCATCTCCTTGGGTGCTCCTCTCTTTTTGTTGACTGGCTGTATTCCTACTTGTATCATTGTACACAGCGCGTTTTATTTACGGGTGCTCTCTCTTACATTATCAATAATACCTCAGGTGTTCCACAAGGAAGTAAGTCATTTGGGACCTCTACTTTTCATTATTAACATTAACGACATATCTACTATTTTGAATGGTTCCAGGCTTCTTTGTTATGCTGACGATGCTAAAATTGGGTTTCTGACGTACCTGATTGTGCCCTCTTTAATTCCCACCTGGATAACCTCCATAAGTGGTACTCCAATAATTGTGTACCTCTCAATGTCGACAAGTGCACTACTATTTCCTTTTCACGTAAGAGGAACCCATTGGTTTAAGGGCTGCTTAGCTATTAGAGAAGATAGTTACATCAGCCCAAATCAATCATTTTTTGACATTGAAACAAATTTCAATGGTATGAATTTCTGCTTAAAAGACAATGGGCCCAAGAAGTCAATGCAATCGAAACCGTAGTGTTCGGTCCAAAGACACCAGTACCATATTTCATTTTGGAGCCATCAGTGAACTATTTAAGGCTTTAGGATCCAGACTTGGGCCACCGTTATCACAGTCTGCTCGTTCAGAAAAGAGATTCTTGAATTCATGTCAGGCATGCGCTGAATGATGCCCATGTGACCCTTGTAACCAGCCGATATATTTGATGTAAGCTCAGGGCGCTAATTACAGCCGATTCCATAATAGAGAAGTGCAGGGGATTGAGTGTGCCTCCATTACAGTTGTTGGACAAGTCCTCATGGCTCCTGTTATGAAGAGGCAAGCAGGCGGCTGAAGATTGTTATATTTGGCGATTGCCGTCCGTTGTAGACGCGGTTAGTAGAAAGCGTAAGTAATAATCGGTTTAAAAATCGTATTGTATAACTAGGACATTATCTTTGGGGTGAGACGCCAAGTTCTTCTGAAGAATTTTCGACAGTCCCATAAGGTTCGTGCAGCCTTTTTTAGGGTGAAGTCAAGATGAGCGTTCCAATTAAGTCTTTTATCGAGCATAATACCCAAGTATTTCATCTCGTTAGAGTATTCAATGACCGTGCCTTAGATCGAGATTGGATCGAGGCCCAAATGGTGCCTTCTGGTGAACGGCACAAGAGTAGCCTTAGCAGGGTTAATAGTAAGGCCTTCTTAAGCGTATACCACTTGGTAGCCATGCGCAAAGCTGACCTCATTTAATCAGTGTCGGTCGAGTCGAACTTCCCCGCTTATTAATGATTGCAAAGTCGTACACGTATTCGACCAAGCTCACTAAGCTGGTTTAAGATGTCGTCTACTACCAACGACCAGAACATGGGCACGTTAGCTACCCTAATGCACAAAGGTTTTACCTAGAGTGCATGGAATTTCTCGCTACTTCAGCACAGCATCCACCCACTTTACAGTATCAGAATGCAGACCCATCCGTGTTAGAGCTTTAGATATTGATCCATACCTGCTGTTTCCGAAAACCCTTCTATATCAAGAAAAGCACATAAAGCTATTCCCTTATGGTGAAATGCTTTCTCAATATTGCTAACAAGATTGTTTAAGGCAGTTTCTGTTGATCTACATATTGTTTAGGATAACTGGTTAAAGTAATGGGCAATTGATTGGTCCAGTTGATGTGGAGGTTTAGAAGTCTTTCCATCGTCTTAAGTAGAGAGGATGTGAGACAGATTGGTTTAAAAGATTTAGGCAGCTCTAGCGGCCTTGTTTGGGAATAAATACCACCACTACTTTCCTCCATGAGAGCGGTATGCAACCCCAATTAAATGGAACAAGGCTGGTATCTAAGCATTTTTGGAGGAGGATTGGAATTGAAGCCTTACGGTTTAAAGAGAACCATTCATCATCGGCCACGTGGTGAACTGTGTTTGGTCCTAGAGATGATGATGATGAGATGATGTTGGTACCGTTTGAAGGCGAGCTGCTTCTGGCAAAGATTCTATTCTTTCGCAGCGCCTTCTCCAGGACTCGCGTATGGAGCATCTTATTTCTTTAGAATATTCAGTGAGTGCGAACCTGTATTCATCCCACTGTTGGGAGCGTTTAGCTATATTAAATAAACGTCTCACTTGCATACGGATTTCATACAGCCGCTCGCTCCATCAGGGCACTTTACGTTTAGCTTTGCTGGAAACTGAAGCGGTGCTGCTATGGTAAGAGGAGATGAGCACATCATTTAGCTGGTTAGTCGCCCATCAACCTTCGGGTTGTGAACCTAAAAGGTATCCCAGTTTGTTTTGCTGCGAATAGAAACTTTTTATATTTTATATTTGTTCATTTCATTTCGTCTTTGTCTCTAAATATTTTAAAACTCTTGAAAGTTAACTAGTTAAAAAGGACAACGCATGCCTGAGCGCGTTAACTACTAAAAATGTAATATTATCAGCTAATTGATGTAAATTCATCAGCTGATTGTAAACTTGTTAGTTATTGATAAACGTCGTTGATACTGAAGGGCGCAGTCTTTACGATATACTAACCCTTAGTTTAGGCTTCATCACGGCTATATACACGGACTTCAGTAAAGCCTTTGATAAACTCCCGCACTCCCTAATTATATTTAAACTCGGGAGGCTTGGTGTCCCCCCTGTTCTTCTCGACTGGGTTTCATCCTATCTAAGAGACAGGTCTTACCGTGTGTCGCTCCGCGGCTCTACCTCTAGAATCAAGGCTTCATCTGGTGTATCACAAGGCTGTCATCTCGGTCCTCTACTATTCGTTCTTGCCATTGACGACATTGTCCGTCTGATCGCGTATTCTAATGTTTTAATCTACGCTGATGACATGAAGATCTTCTCTTATATTAAGGATGGTGGTGATGCCGCCCTTATTCAAAAGGACTTAGATACGGAAGATAGGGTTTCCTTACTTGTTTTTATTCTGTATTTTTTTGTTTTTTTTGTTTTTGTTTTCCTCTGCATGCTGGTGTGGGAGCCTCATTTCATCTCTTTGATGGAATAGATGAAGTGTTTCTTGGCTCCTTGCCGAAGAAGTGCGCCTTCTGTGTTAGAAGGGTTAATTCTATATTGTTTTGGATTGCGAAATTGTTTATATCGAAAAGCGTGTCTTTGTTCAATTAGGATTTTGTCGATTTAAATTAAATTGCAACAATTGTATAGTAAAAGTTACTTCTTGTTTTATTTTTTTACTGAAAGTTTTATCTAATTGGAAAGACGGTCAGAATTCGAAATAATAAATCAATATTACTAAAAGTTTGCGGTGTCGTGTATACCTTGTAGGACTACTTTACTGTTGCTACAAGTCAAGCCTGTTTACCCAGAGAGTACTCTTACAAAGATTCGAGTATGACAACGTTAAGTCAAATTGTGCCACTCAACCCTCTAGCTAAAACACGACCGAAAATTTTCCATTAGGTTGTCTGTGTGAAATGTCATCAGTAGAGGGACATATCTGTTAAAAATTCAAGAGTTCCTTAACAATTTTCTATCTGAAAGGTTAAAGCTTTTCCATTTCAGTTGCCCTGCCGATTCGGGAGTGAATGGTAATCGCATTAGGTTTTCCAATCTTGATTTCGTCCGAAATTCGACTTTAACTTTATGCTGCCTCCTTTCAGAACGCTTTGTTTTTACGAAATCCATTCGTACGCAAAAGCCTATAAGACGTCTTTACCTCTGCCCTTAGGGACTTGTATCTGAGGATGCTTTTAAATTAAATAGAACAGACATTTACTTATCGTACATTGGGTAGCAACATTTTACCCGTGAACCTGATGTCCTATTTGTTAAGGAGGATAATGCCATATAGAATGAATTTAGCACAAGTAAACTTTTATTTTATTCTATGGATTCCCATAAACCATTTATAAAGAAGATTTTTTTTGTATTTTTCAGGTTCTACTGCAACAGGATAAGGATAAATCAAAAGTTTCCAACACAGAAAAACGGAAAGCTGAAGAGAATGACCAAATCAGAGATTTGAAGAAGGTAAGTCTTTTTAAATCGTTGAATTTAACAAAATCGAACACCTAAAATTGACATTTGATGAAGTAATCGAAGGTAACAATTCGAAGTGGTGCAAATATGTTCAATAAATTTCTATTAGTCGGGAGGGTGGGGGGGGGGGGGGGGGGGGTCAGTCAATTGAGTCGTCGCTTTACTACGGCACCCAACGCAAACAGTTCATTGAGCACAAATTATGCAAATTTACATTGAAAATCAAAGCTTTTCCCCGAGGTTTTTCTTTCAATTTGGGAAGCAGAACGTCTGGCTGAATTCATTATGACAGAACAATAGGATAAGTCCATGCTAACGGCAGCAACTCACCTGAAAATGACGACTATGATAAACATTGTGTCGATCCGAAAACCTTTGACAGCGACTAGATAAACGTGAATTGAAATGCTGCACAAAAGATGATAGACCGCTGTAGCGGGGTAGAGGAAGATGACATTGGGTGAGCACCATGCATACCCCTTTTGGTGGATTTTTGTGCTCGGACATGCAGAAGTTCCAATTTTGTTTGTTCAATTCGGTTTCCCGCAGCCTAGATACTCTTCTGTCGGCTTTGTGTAGTAAAACTCGTTTAAATCGAACAATTAGCAATCAATTTTTGATTAATCAATGATTCAACCGCAATGTGCCGGAAACCGAATTGGGAGTTAATCGAACGGCATTGCTGTGATATCGGCTTTTCGCCAGCGCAGAGACAGTAGTTCCAGCCAGTCAGTCAATTGTTATCGTTGATGTTTGTCTTCCTTTTAAACCTACCTGCCTTTTACCAGTAATCAGACACGTTTGATTGATAGGTACAACTTTAATGCGATGGACTCGCAATTCGGCAATATTAGTCATTTGATTCATTTCAAAATGCCGCAGTAGCACCTAGATTATGTTGGAGTTTAATAACTAGAAACTAAGTATAACTATTTGCATTTAATGGCATAATAATCGAGATTGCGTTGAGAATTTACCTAGAGGTAAGACATTAAGCTCGCATTTTTGAATTCATACTGCTTTCCAAACTAGATATTTGTAACAGAGACAGCCATCCTACTTTTCAAAACAAATCTAGGCAGGAAGTAATAGATTTAGCTTGAGCTCACACCTTTACCTTCTACATTAGTTTTAACAAAGCGTCAATCAAACCATTTCGGAACCCTATCAAAACCGACTGGTCTAAATTTTCTAATTTTGTCACAATTCGTTTAAGACACTCATCAGAGGGCAATAAGACACAGATACCCTAACGGCCGCCTTTAAGAGATCGTGACCTATCAATCGACCACCAAAACGAAGCCATGCACCACTTTGGACAGAGAAACTACCATAATGGACTTCTTAAGACTCGAAGTAGAAGACTGTTATAAAGCCTAGCTAACAAGAAGAGAAGCAGATTGGAATCTATACCGACTTCACAAAGAAAAAGTTCTGCTTTTGGACAAACTTCTGTTCAAATATTGTTCACTGTTCACAGCGAATAACACAAGCTGATATATTCCGTAAAATTCTAGCCAAAGCCCCAACTTCCTCTACCTCTGTAAAGACCACGACTTTTGGATAGAAGACAGTCAACAAATGCTCGAACAGCTCGTCTTCACCGATTTCCCTGGGTACAGGGAAGAGTGTATGCAAGACCGACCACAAGATGTTTCGGCAACTCTATTCTCCATAGAAGAACGAACGGCAATCAAGGACTACAGTATTATCCACTGGCTTAAAGCAGTCTTTGAAGCAGAGAAATCAAGCTCCACGACTGTCAAAGATTAAAAAAGCTATCAGCCTCTCGCCGTTTCTATTAAAAACACTAGAGATGCTATTGGATTAATATTTCAGGCAACACTTTGAGTCAACCAAGTATCTATGTAGCGCACAACACGCTTACACTAAAGATAAATCCGTGGTCACAGCACTACATGAGGTTACAAGAACAATTGACGGGCTGAGAGTAAAAGTGACCTATTTATAAGGTTCGGGCAAAAGTGGCTTAGAAAATGTTCCGCGCAAAAACGAATCGCGTGAGATTCCGGGCAAAAACGAATTAACTACTTAACTGCATTAACTTGGCATTACATTTTATAGTTAAATCGTTTTTGTCCGGAAATTTTCTACGAATCTTTTTTTCCCGGAATCTCACGCGATTTGTTTTTGCGCGGAACATTTTCTAAGCCACTTTTGCCCGAACCTTATAAATAGGTCACTTTTACTCTCAGCCCGTCAATTAAGAAATCTCTCCGTGAAAAGGAATATACATACGTTGGCAGCTTTCCTCGATATTGAGGGAGTATTTAACAATATAACAACAGAATTCATTATCTTCTCTATGACGAATGCTGAAACAACAAAATTTCTGACGAACTGGATACAGACTATACTAAATAGCATAGTTAGTAACAGTTATTAACAGAGGCACGCCACAGGGAGGAGTTTTGTCACTTCTGCTCTGGAACGTCTCTCTTAACAAAATCCTTACATCCCTCGTCAGCAAGAATATCAAAATGATAGCGTACGCAGACGACATTGTATTACTCATAAAAAGAAAATTCCTACAAATGGTCAGTGATGCTATGAACTCTGAGTCAAAAGACATCTCAAGATGGGCAGAAACCAATGGCCTTACGGATAATCACCATAAGACGGAAACGGTACTGTTCATAATAAAATACAAACTACCTATTTGGAAACCGCCAAAACTTAGAGATAGTGTTCTCAAAATCTGTCCGGAAGTCAAGTTTCTGGGCGTCATATTCCACTCCAAACTAAACTGGAAACGGAATATGGAAGAGAGGACTCAACGCATTCTTCACAAAGAACCTTTGGTAACTAATGGGGTTATAAAACCGCATATTTTTGCATTGGATGTACACAACGATCATTAGACCCATTCTTACACTGGAGCAATAGTTTGGTGGGATGCGATAAGCAAGCAGTCACATCTCAATTTTCTAAAGAAAGTACAAAGTCTAGCTTGCTTTGGAATGACGGGTGCTATGAAATCCACTCCACAAGCTGGCCTGGAAGCTATATTACATAAGCAATCCATAGAACTTGAAAGCAAAACAATGGTATCCTTAGCAGCGTTTCTTTTACCATTCCTAGCGGAGAAAACTGAAAGCATCCTTATAAAATTATTAGGGAAACATCCAGCTTCACAGACTGATCAAAAGAGAAAAGGGCATCGAAGCTGGAGTCTTCTCGGAAGTGCTGCAAATAGAAAAGTCGTATAGACTCACAAATGAATACAGCGTGTTCCCAGCAGAAATATATGCTATAATAAAAGCTGCACTCGCTGTTCAAATAAAAGAGATGTCAGGGACAATTTGATAAATTGTAAATGTGTTTCGCGATTGTATCAGGGCACTAGGAACCATTTCACATCTAATGGTTCAAGTCTGCTGGGTTCCAAGACATGTCGACATAGAGAGAAATGAAAAAGCGGACGAACTGGCGAAAAGGCGGGGGAGGGGGGGGGGGGGGGGGCACTCGTTGTCATGACTGATCATTGCCCAATTGAAGTCATGGCCGCTATTCTCAGCGTGCCAGCGAATGAATTCTGTAGAAGGTGTAGAGTTGAAGAAATTGAACTCATAGTGCAACTGCTCTGTGAATGTCCAGAAAACAGATTTCAGGGACTGAGATCACTATTTGCGTGGACAGCCAAGGAGCACTTAAAAGGTTAAACTCCAATTTGATAAATTCAAAATGTATTTCGCGATCGTATCAGGGCACTAGGAACCATTTCACATCTAACAGTTCAAGTCTGCTGGCTCCAGGACATGTCGGCATAGAGAGAAATGAAAAAGCTGACGGACTGGAGAAAAGGCGTTCAAGCACAGAACTTTGGGAGGGATGTCTCACAGCACGTAGTCTATGGCCGAAAATAAACTTAAGAATTTCAAGCCTCCTATCCTTCGATAGAAGATGCATTCGAACACTCGTTGGTGTCATAACTGATCATTGCCCAACTGAAGACATGGGCACTATTCTCGGCGTGAAAGTGAATGAATTCTGTAGAAGGTGTAGAGATGAAGAAGAATCCATAGCGCAACTGTTCTGTGAATGTCCAGCTCTGTAAGAACGACGACTTGCCTGTCTGGGAGCAAGGTTCTTCAATAACTTGGACGACTTAGCGGATCTCAATAGATTTTTACAGAGATCTGGGTGGTTTTAGGTCCAACCGTATTGGCTTTTAATTAAAGTGCATTCAGAATGGGCTTCCGAGTGAAATTGCTGACTAACCAACCAACCAAGGTCGCCTTTCTAAACGAAAAATTCTTTAGTCCGAAGCGAAATCATCTATTTTGAGACTCTACATAAATTTCTTTTAAAATTCTTAAATGCTAAATTAGTCGTATGTTTATTTTTCCAACACAAATTCAATAAAATCTTTTTACCCATTGTCCATCATACGGAAAAATACAAGAATTTGTCGTGTTTGCGAAATCATGCATCTTCTGGTTCCGCTTCGTGCAAATATTAATCCCAAAAAAGAAAGACATGTCTAGAATGATGATACTGTTATTGTGATAGATGAACCTAAAATATGCTCCGTAAATTTCTAGTTTTGGAAAACTACGAAGCCCCATCTCATTAGATGAAAGTTTCGACCCTTGAAATAAAATTAATCAACCGTGCCCAGGGATGATAGTATTTGGCTGAGTGTGTTGGGCTGCACATATGCGAAACGAAACCCAGTATTATTGGATTCTTTTCATAAATACCATAAATGGGGATTTTTGTTGTGGTAAGAACTATTTTTCGGAAAGGTCGATGGTCTTTCTGTAAAGAAAACGGCTTAGATTATAGTAATGCGGCTTTATGTTTACGGCATCGTAAAATGTAAGTGAGAAGAACTTTTTTATGGTATCACCGAAAAATTGGATGAGACTGAGATAAGAAACTTATTTTTTATAGTTTTATGAGTGGTCTGGGCATTCAAAATGGACTGCTGCCTTCTACGAACTGATTATATTCTTTTTTCAAATTGAGTAGAAACAAGGGTATATCAATAAATATTTTGCTTTAGAATTTTTTCCAATTGCTATAGATAACAAAATAGAATTGCGAAATGCTAAAATTATGCTATGAAAAATTATGATATGGTAGTGCAGTTTTTCTACAGCCAAACAAGTCCATTAATATATTCATTTACAATGAAAAAAGTCATGGGAGATGACTGAGAATGGAACCCTGACCTACATGGCGTGATGGTCATGTATTCAACCGTCAAATAAAATCCAAACCTAATGGGGAAACTTGACTCTGAAAGAGCAACGTAGCTTTTTCCCGAACAAAATGTTAAGTGGTTTAGGCCAATTTTTTTGACAATAACATGATTTATGTCGGCTTAGTAAAAAGAAACGCAAAGTTCTCTTAATTATGTTTACGTCGTGTGCACTCTTGTGACACAGATCATCAGTATTTTAATTTAAGGGGTTATGGTGATGAGAACTGTCAATAATGAGCAACTGAACATATCGATTTAATTTTTTTTATTCGATTCCTACATGTTTCGACTAGACATTACACGGGCGGAGGGACATTTTTCAATTTCCTTTGCTTCCTGTAGATGGCGTGGCGAGAAAGATCAAATTTTTATCACTTTGTGCGGCGGGGGTAATAGCGACGCTCCCGAGTATTTGAATTGAAAAACTCAAATTGATTTATATTTGACGGGCTAAGAGTAAAAGTGACCTATTTATAAGGTTCGGGTAAAAGTGGCTTAGAAAATGTTCCGCGCAAAAACGAATCACGTGAGATTCCGGGCAAAAACGATTCGTAGAAAATGTCCGGGCAAAAACGACTTAACTACTTAACTGCATTAACTTTGCATTACTTTTTGTAGTTAAATCGTTTTTGCCCGGAAATTTTCTACGAATCGTTTTTGGCCGGAATCTCACGCGATTCGTTTTTACGCGGAAAATTTTCTAAGCCACTTTTGCCCGAACCTTATAAATAGATCACTTTTACTCTCAGCCCGTCATTTGTAAGACCTGCCATCAGGCATTGACCAGAGAAAATTAAAAAATTTACACCCGTTCAAAAATGGCGCACGCATAAATACGATTGTTGAAAAAACACATGTTTTGACCCCCTACAGGAGAGGGTCAATTTATGAAAAATGATTTTTTCAAATAAAGCTCTGGTCAATGCCTAGAATTTGGTTAAATAAAAAGAACAAAAAAAAGTCGATTCGGTCAATCCGTTCTCTTGCAATTGAGAACGCCAAGTAAAAAAAAGGTGTTTCGAGATAAAGCGGTTTAAAGTTCAACTCCTTTTATATTTACATATACCTGGCCGCGCGACATTACAAGCGACGGTTAAGGCACTTAGGGCCGGCGTATCGAATTAAAATTTTCCGAGAAGGTTCTGAGGACGTCTGAAAATCATATTATTAAAAAAAAAAATTCAATTGGGAAAAAATTGTTCATCACCATAACCCCTTAAGGGGGTCCTCTACTCTCGCGGCTTCAAAAAATCGATTTTTTTTTAATTTCAATCTATATGTATCTGAGAATACGCCACAGAAAGGATTTCGTGAAAATCACATTAATTTGCATGTTTCTGGGAACAGAAAGGTACCCGTCTCCGGCCGTTTCCAAAAAACTAAGCGAGGCGCGCCACGACGGCGTTTGTCCAGTTTAAAATCATTGTCTAAAGAATTTACCGGTCCGTTCTTGAGAAGAATGTGGACAACCAAGAACATCAACGTGATGAGGAAGGAGAACTCTACGGCCCCGGTATAGCAGATTAACTCGTAAGTTACTACAGTCAAGTTATACACCGTAATTTATCATTAAACGCGTTTTCCCGAAAGTAGTGTTTTTTTAGCTGCCGAGTAAGACTTCTCATAAAAGTATTGGTCCGATTTAAATAATTTTTTTTTTCAATTGTTCAGAAAACATACTGCTCTGTTTTCCCGAGTACAATTTGCAAATTGTTATTTTGTTCCATTTTTATAGCCTCTAATAGGTCAAAAAATTGGAAATTTTTACAAATTGTTGCATAACTTTTACAAATTGCAAAATAAAAAAAATCTTTCTCGGAGAAACATAGCCAACGTAACTATGATTATAAAGAATATCAATTTTCAGATTACAGATTACCCAATTGGCCACAACTTTGCTTAAGCGGGACACATGCAGTTTCAACATCAATGTCATCAATGACGTTTCAAGGTCGCGAGAGTTATTTTTTTCATCTTCTAAAGTAAAGTTGAAAAGTCAAAACATGTATCTTCGAAATAAAAAAAAAAATTGTTTAAATGTATTCAGTAGATCCTTCGCAATTTATTCCATAAAAAACCGCTCAATTTCAGGCCTCGAGAGTAGAGGACCCCCTTAAATCAAACCAGCACCACTTCGTCATTGTACAAGTACTTGAGGAAATAACTGCTGCATTCGCTCTGTTTCATGCATGGATTAAAGTTCCACCCATGTGCCTATGAACTATTGGCGTGACAGTAAGTAACTGTTACTGTTCAATTAGACTTTTATTATTTGGATAACCATTCCGTGGTGCCTATATTGTCTACTATGTTGTTATATAGTCGCTTTGAGTGGAAAAATCCAGTGAGATAATATCATATTAATATTGAAATCTATGTGTGAGGTATTGAAATGAAAGAAATTTATATAATTTGTTTGGAATTTAAAAGGAATATCACCCACAGAATCCGTACTAAGCATACTGAATATGCACATATCATCTTTTCTTGGTACAAAATTCGCACATCATTTATGTATGTTATGGTTTGAATTATGCTTCGCACCTAATTCCCTGCCATAATGATTTTATTGATATTTTATTTATAGACATATTTCGGACTAGAGAAGGGCCATAAAGCGTATATTGACTTCGGATATACATTAATGGTTAGCTCCACTGGAGACAAAAATAATGACAGGGTGTGGTTGGAAAAATACATGATATCTTGGGGAATTGTTAGAGAAAATCCATTAGAGTCTCAGCTGGATTAAGTCAAGTCAT
The DNA here is from genome assembly GCA_964036015.1 of Leptarthrus brevirostris. Classification (NCBI taxonomy): domain Eukaryota; kingdom Metazoa; phylum Arthropoda; class Insecta; order Diptera; family Asilidae; genus Leptarthrus; species Leptarthrus brevirostris. The sequence goes on from OZ038375.1 coordinate 99,989,757, forward strand.
GTTAAGATGGTCTTGACAATTTTCATTACTGTGCAAAACAACATTGATAAATCATTCGGTAAAATTCTTTATGTTTTGTTACTTCTATTTCATGTAGTGCGAGGGCTCGTTGTAATTGCCTCCTTTATTTTATTAGTTTTTATCAAACTTACCTGACCTCGGAATAATATTAGCTGGGTTTTTTTGGATAGGATCAAGATTCTTGATATTCTTAAAATTTTATTTTAAAAGTTGGTAACAGTGATAGTTATTAGTGGAATTGACAGCTGCTGTGTTTTACAATTGTAATTTTGTACCTTAGAAGATAGAACTGAAGGAAGTGCCCTTGCATGTACGTATACTCGTACGTGCTTAAGCCTACGAGAAAATAACTAAAGGAGAGGCCATAGCGTATAAAAACCATGTGTTTGAGCATGGCAAATTCTCTGATTTTCTGCTCGGAATGAGGAGGCAAGTGATTCCAAACTGGTCCACTGGCTGTCAGTTTTGTTTACGTTTAATATCATAAACAGGGAAAAGTGCGTTTCTTTTCAGAGAAACTGAAAATGAAGTCCTCAGTGAAACCCGGTGATAATAGCAAACGCCACAAGCTTCCCGGAACATCTTTCCGCATGTAAACTAAACAAAGTTAGGGTATTTTATAAAGCACACAGAAAAAAACAAACCAAGTTTTTAAAGACAATTCCTACTTACTCCATCGAACGAAATTTTTTTGACATATTTTGTAATGGTTGGCATTTAGTTGAGATTTTACTTCCATCGTCGTAGTTAAAAATGAAAATCGGAAGGGGCTCTTGAAGAAACTCGTTCTATTAAAGTTTTATAATTTACGTGGTCGAAATACAATATTTAGCCGAGCAGAGCTTCGCCAGAATTGAAATAATACATATTATTTTATATAAATATATTTTATTATATAGAAATTATTATATTGATCACAATTTATTAGTTACTTCAATATTTTAAAATACGCGGCAAAATATTATTTCATTCGCCTGCTTTGCACTTATGAGATTGTATGCATATAAATCTCTTGCAAGCTTAAAATCGCGACACTTTTCTGAGGTAAGGGCCTCTCCTTTAGTTACTTCCTCGTAGGTTTAGGCATTTTTCTTGTAGGCACGGTGAGGAACGGACTATATTAGTAGTGATTTGTTTTTAAAAATTTTGAGACAGTTTAGAGACTTTAAAAGACTAATTTCACAGGTCAACTAAAAATCGGGTTATGATTGGTGTTGGGCAGATGGGGGTCATTTCCGAAGTAATTTGCTGCGTAGAATCCGAATCCGAGGTCAATTGGGCTATCACGTCAGGATTTGGAGATATTTGAGGTTATGTACTTAAAAAATGGGTTTTTTTTGCTATTTTTGAGGTTACGTACAGGATGTACAAACATTTCTTGGTCGTTTTTTTCTAGTGGTATCATTTAATACCACTCTTATCCTTCAAAATACGACCATTCTACATTATGAAGTTCATAGTTCATATAAATAGGAATATTATGTTTATATGAAATATGAACTTCATAATTTAAAATGGTCGTAACTTTGTAAGAAAAAATCATAGGTTATCGTTCAATAGCTTATTTTGAAGGGTAAGAGTAGTATTAAATGATGTAACTAGAAAAAACGACCAAACAATTTTTTTCGTTCTGTACGTAACCTCAAAAATAGCCAAAAGGCCCATTTTTTGAGTACATAACCTCAAATATCTCAAAATCGTGACGTGATTGCCCAATTTTGACCTTGGATTCGAATTCTATGCAGCAAATTAGTTCGGAAATGACCCCCGTCTGCCCAACATCAGAAGCTCGTTGACCAGTGTTTTCAAAATTTAGTTTGCATTGTTGCAAAAATAATCGACAACGGACTCGTGGAATATCGAGCAACTAGCATAAATATGTTTATTGACATGTTTAATTTTAGAATAAATCATTAAAATTCTATAGACAAAAAAATAAAAGGTTCTGTTCCCATTCTCAGTTTGTTTACATTCTGAGGGATTGGAATTTATGTATCGCCTGAGATATCCAGTGGCGGTCTATTTTGTGGGGGTACCTTCAATATTTTTATTGTGCATTTATTGTACCCTTCCCGCGAAAGTTCGTTTTTTTACTACTGCAATGGTGAAAATTATCGCTAAGGTACATTTCAACCACATGAAGAAAAATGCTTCATTTTCTGATTATAAGGGCAATTCCTGTAGTTTTATATTCTAAGTTTTGTTCAGATTCAAGTAAAGTGAATTACTACTGAAGAAATTGTTGAAGTACGAATTTCTATTCAATTTTACGATGTGGCCGAAGGCTAGGGGACAACCCTTTGATGCGTTTGCATGGCTTTGATCGGAAGGGAGTTAGGGTAAGGGGAGTGAGGAAACGTGAATGTTTTGTTTTTGCATTGCTGCAAGCTAAACAACAGCCCAGAGACGGAATGTTTTTTAATTAAATTCTTAAAAACCCACGGGGAAATCTGGTCTCGAACGCGGGAACCATGTCATGGTAGTCGTGCCATTCAATCAATTGATTCAACTGTCAATATATATTTTTTTATTTGTAACGTCATGGCACGCACGATTACGGGTGGCTACATTAATTTATATGTACTGAGTAAATATAAGAAGTTCTTTTAATTTCGTTATTTAATATTGCTTTTGAAAAAACGTTAGCCATCGCCGGAGTAGAACCCCAATTCCGTCCACAAACTATCTCGGCATGATCTGAATCTTAAGATCTGTATAAATCGTGAAAAAAATGGATATTTTAGTTTATGCATTTGTAAGGATTTTAGAAATCATTTAAAGATAATCTAAGGCACGAACGTGACATTTGTCATTAATAATTATTGTCCAGTAGCCTTTAGTTGCAAATCTCTTGCGAAACAGAATGTTTTCAGATAAATAATAAAAGTTAATTCTTCATTAGAGGATTTGAATGAGTGGAATTTTTAATTAAATCTCTGTAATTACGCACTGTTCGTATATTTTTGTTCAAGTCCTAATGTACATTAATTTTAAGTAAAATCCCAAATTTCTAGTTAACTTAGCCTTCATAAACACTTTTAATTCCAGGCCAAACTCGAGACGAAGGCTTTGAAGGCAAAAAGACCGGGCTTCACAGATGAGAGGTATCACGAAACATCGTATTACATCGAGAATGGTAATTTATCTCAATTAGCTTTTGGGTAAAATGGTAATGGATCCTCTTCGTTTTAGGTTTACGGAAAGTCTATCCGTACTATTTTACGTTTACAACTTTCACTAAAGGCCGATGGGTCGGCGAAAAAATTCTGGACGTTTTTGCCAGGGAATTCCGAGCACATCCTGCTGAGGAGTACGAACGTTGCATTATAGCTGGTACCTTGACAGTTAACTATGAGAAAGTGCCAACGGATTACAGGCTAAAACATAATGACCTTCTGGCAAACATTGTTCACAGGTAAGTCCGCCTCTTTCAATTAATCCGGTTATAAGGCATATTTCGCTGCATTAAGTTTTTAAATTTTTTAGTTGTCCATTTTGTCTTTGTAACCATTTTTTTATAGGTTGTTTTTGGGTACTTAGAAATATATTTTTGCATGAAGTTTGCCTAGCAAGTCCTTTATAAGTATAGTAGGGTTAAAATGTTTTATTTATAGTTTACCTGTACTTAAGCTGTTTTCAATTCTTTTATTTCTTAAAACGAAATATGTGCTTTTTAATAATAGTAACTTTACTTATTTATGTACATTAAAAAATAATATTAAAAAATTTAAAACATCTGCTTAGTATGGATAAGTAACGCTGAGCAAAATAATTTCTTTTTCAATTACATCTTTTCTTTTATTATCGATTAAAACAGAAAAGTGAAATAATTTTAAATTGGTTTCATACTGGCTTCACAATTGCTTTTAGCCTTAATTATTTTACATTATTTGAATTTTTCTTTATTAATTATTTATTTCATTTACTTAACTCTAAATGTCAGTCTTACTCTTTAGTTCCCACCCACCCAATGTTGAGCATGGGGATAATAAAACAGAAAGGGACATCTTCTCCTTATTATTATTATATTTTTATCGCATTTATATATTTGTTTATCTGATTCTACCTATAACGCAAAATATCTCTTAATAGCCTTTCCAGAGTTTCTGGAAGCAGTGTTATAAAGTGTTATTAATTTTGCCGCAGTAAATTTTGCGAGAATTTTAATATTAAAAAAAAAATACTACAACGAAGCGCTGTACATTTTTAACCATAATATTTTATTTGACATTTATTTATTAAGTTTCTCAAAGAAACATTCATAAACTAAAAAGTTCTAAAAAAAATTAAGTAAATTGCGCTGAAACCTTCATACTGACGGCTGCTTAAATTTATTGATGAAAGAGCTTAATTGAGCTGTTAAATTGTACCCTTTAAGAATGTTTGTAATTCCTTCAAACTGTCATTTTGTACATTTTGTAAAACCGTAAGTAGTCAAGCTTCATTTAATCGAATTTCTATTATATGTTGCTTACGCCTTCCATACTACAATGACTTCCCAACAACTCCATTGCTAGGAGCCCTATTGAATCCACACAATATCGACAGCAACAGCATCGGCACCGGCATCATAAGGCAAACTTTATCGTCGTCGTCTCTTGTATTCCCCTTATCAATTTCCAATCGATTGTGTCATCCAATTTGGCGAAATAAACAATCGACGACGAAGGATGAAAAGGAACGCTCCGGGCACTGGAGTGTAGGTGAATCGGGTACCATAAGCCGGAAAAGTTTGAAAACACATTTAACATTTGATGTTATCGCAGACATAGGACATTAGGCGAACAACGCCTACAGTGTTAAGGTGGGATCAACACTCGCGGCACATCAGGGGCCAATGACACGAATTTAATGCCGTATGGGATGAAACCCGGAAATTAGTTTAGAAAGAAAGCACAATTGAAATCGATGATGTTTTAATGACAGTTTTTAAATTTGAGCGTTAAGGGATGTGAATTTTACTTTTGCAATACTTTTGAGACGCGGAGAGTTGCTGCCGTTCGAGATAAATGTGAAGGATTTCAAATGCAAGGCTCTTTAGAAATATTTGTTTATAGTTTAGGACGACATATACAGGGTGTTTCAGTCATGGAGGAATAAATTTTTCAGGAGACCTCAAGGTAAACAAAAAAGTCTATTACATACAACATGGTTCCGATTTTGCTTTGTTTCCTAGATATAAGGTTTTTTTATATTTAGATATGGTGTCGCATCTAAGTTCACTATTTTGGTTTTTACAGTAATACTATTGGTAGAAGAATACTGATTTACAGTTATTGGAAAAAGCTTTACCCTATAATACAACATCACCACAGCCTACTCTAGATACAAGCCCGGAAAACATGACATTTTACCACTAAGCGTGTCGTTATTTTTCATTTATTTTTGTACCTACCACAGATTAACCAATCCTTGCACACATATTAAACTGCACAAACCAAAACTAAAGAGAAATGCTGATGTCATTGACGCATTTGAAGCTCAAAACTTCAACAAGCACAAGAGAGTTTTCCTTTTAAAACACATGAAAATTGTAAAGAGAGACACTTTTTATTGTGTTCATATGTTTAGTACATTTGTAGGTTGACCTCAAGTAAATTTCAAGTTGAGACATTAAATATATTGCGAGAAATACTACGAGAAAGTACAATTCTCCAACCGTTTCCTATTATGTACTATAGCAAGTTTTGGTTTCTTTACATCATTTGTTTACACCACCAATGCTCAGCTGTGGTTGCTCCAATCAGAAATTATTGGCAATTAAATTCAAAAAATGTTTCCCAAAATTAGGAATTGCGCCCTGATTATCTCAAAATTTTGTATTATTATTGTCAATGGCATAGAAAAGAAGAGCAAATGACTATCTTCAAAATGGCATGTCACATCATTATCTGCCACTTCTAGTTTTCCAAGAATTACGAACTACATCAAAAATACAGTTCCGCATTTGTTTTGTTTTTTTGTAGCGTACCTCGACAACATTAAAAAGAAAAAAAAAGAAAAATTAAATGTTTAATAAAATTAATAAAAATAAGAAATACGACTGGAGCTGAGAGTCGGATCTTCTCTAAATATCCACAGTACTCGTTCGTCTTATTTGAAAAGGATTTTGTTTTTATAAATCTTTTAAGTACAAGTTAACAGCAAGTGTTAAAAAAAGTTAAATTATACTTACATAAGGCAAAGAACTAGTACGCTCTGCGGTAGGATGTAGATTTCCACTTTCTATGAATGTTGGCGAACATTCGGTGATTTGGACACACTCTACGAGGATATCGGCGACGATATTCCCGACATGCTTCAAGTGCATGTCCCTTAATTCTTGGATGGTAAAAGAACCGTGTCCAATACTGTTTTGTTGATTAACAATTTCTAAATTTGATCCTTTCGTCGCTATAGATCTTACTGGCTAACTATAAATTCAAATTTCTTAATTGGCGACTATTTGCAATTACATATTTGGTTTTTTTTTCTTAATCTAATTATATCTATTGTATTTCTACTTACGAGCTAATTTCTAATTTAACTCTGATCTCTTCACTAATTGACCGTAGTTCATTTATATTTCTTAAATTTCTGATTATTCTTTCTGGTTCCTTTAACCCTTTGTGGGGCATACTGCGTCTATTACACCGACTCTCCACCAGGTCCGGTTCTGCGCCAATGCCTTCAACTGTGACCACGGTCTATTGATCTGGGTACCTTCCCCGTCGACGGATCTTTTCAATGTGTTTCGCGGTCGTCCAATTCGGCCTCTTCCTATAATTCCGTGAGGATTCCAATCTAGAGCCTGCTATGCGATGTTGTTTGGCTCTTTTCTTAGTGTGTGGCCTATCCCCTACACTTTTACCTGCAAATAATGGTGTCTATCCCGTCTTGGCCTGTAAGTCTGTATAGGTATTTGTTGGTAATGACCTCCGGCCAATGGATGTTAAGGATGCGCCGGAGACATCGATTGACAAACGCTTGTAGCTTAGATATTATTTGGCAGGTCACTTTCCATGTTAAACAGCCCTACAACAGAACAGATTTTACGTTCGACTCGAAGATCCTTAGTTTTGTGCGTCTGGAGATGTTGTTATTGCGCCAGATCTCAGCAAGAGTATTAAATCCAACTCGAGCCTTATTGATTCTGATTATTGAAAATAAATTAAATTAACATTTTTACATTCTTTACATTAATTTACATATTTGCTGTTTGTTTTAATTTATAGCTTAACCTCAATTAAAATTGTAAATCGTCGAAGTGTAGATGCTGTCTCGAAAAGATGATCGTTGGAGTTGAATATGGTCCAGTTCTCGTTCGCTGCATCGTGTGCTTTCTGTCTCGAGACATTTCCCTTAACATATGGCTTGTATGGTCTGGCGGTCGCGCCTGTCGCACCAATTGTACCATTGACTTTTGGCGACAGTCCTAAGCTTTTGCGCATCAGAGGACTTAGAATCCCATGCACCATGTTTGCTTTATTAATGGTGGATGTTATATGAGATTTAAATCTTATAAGATTGCTAAAATGCACTCCAAGATATTTAGCTGTTTCTTTCGGACACCCCTAGAATCCCTTGCCAGTGTCTTGAAAATAATGTTTAGTTTTGCTAAAGTATATTTAGAAACAAGAGTATTTATAATATTCAAGAAGAGAAGCGATTTCTCCCTTTAGTCCCCTTGATTGCGTAATTGGGGTTTATGTACGGATAGGTATGCAACAGAGTCGTCAGCATAAAGAAGCGTATTGCTGTTTCTGGCTTGTACTGGCAGGTCGTATGTAAAAATACTAAAAAGAACGGGGACGGACTAATTACAAACCAATTGATCCCTTTTATACATTCTCTAGGACCACCTACCTGCCACTTACAGCCAGCGCTTCTTAGCGAAGAATTTTTACAATGCCCCTAATTGTTGGAAAACTAGGAGGGGCAGGCAATTTTTTGAAGTAAGACATTTGAGCTTCTCTTTTCTGCTTTTAAGGGGGAGGGGGGTTTCCGCAATCTACGAGGAAAAAATGACTCTTTGGTTTTTATTTTATTTTTCTCGTTTCCTTTAATAGGTAGTGCTCTAATTTTGTTTTTACATAAAAACGAATACATTAAAGCTTACCTTAAAAAAGTTTTTTTAACACGTGTATGTTTTAAAAATTTTATACTAGGAGCGTTCAAATTGACTATAAAAAAGTTGCTTCGCTGTAAACACAATTCCGTAACTTTGAAACAATAAAGCCAAAGAAATTATAAAAACGTTGAAAAATAATAGTTTTGAAAAGAAAAATTCGAAAAGAACGCGTTTTTTTACACTTAATAGTGAAGAGGGGCGAGGATAATTTTTGGAATATGACCGATATTTCTTACATAGCTGACAGATTTTTCTAAAGTTTGTTGAAAGGTTCAACATGATAGCTCATTTTGTGTTTACCGCTCAAAAAAAAAAGTTTGCGGGAAAACCGCGTTTAAGGTTTTCTGTTAATTTGTCGGTGAAGAAAAAGTATATAATGGCAAATTAAGCTTACGTTTCTTCAGTCTGCTAGAACGGTTTTTAATCACCTGATCATCCCTTGAACCTTTTTGATGCGGCTAATAACGAGGGTTTTTAGCGTCATCTTTTTATATAAAAAAAAATAATTCTACGCTACACGCACTACTGCGATGTCGTCGAAAAACTGACTAAATATTTGTGTAGGTACAAATAAGAGAAAAAATATTTCGAATATTTATCTGAAATTTTAGGAGAATGTTATTCAAATAATAAGGAATCGATTATTTGAATAAACAAAATCAATTTTAGGATGAGTAACCCCCCCTTAAAACAACAGGTCAATAATACAAATTAGGGCGAAATTGGCAATTTTGGGAAAAATATATTATATTTTTGGATTAAATTGCCAATAATTTCTGATTACTAGTGAAATCCATAGGGATTTGGATTAGGGATTGATGTTATTTTATAGGGTAATGCCCTCTCTTTCAAATAGCTGTGAGATCACTATTCTACTACTAATAGTATTATTGCAAATAACAAAACAGTGAACTGAGATGCGACGCCATATCTAAATATCAAAAACCATTATATTTAGGAAACAGATTTTTTTGTTTATCATCCAGCAAAGTTTGTGTCTCCATGACTGAAACATCCTGTATACGGGTATACCCACGATCTAGAGTATATAGGTCTTTGCGATAATTTCGCCATGTTGCTTGAATTGTAATAATTGATCAATCTTTTGACTAGCAATTGCTCAATTTAAATATTTTGAATTAAAGGATTATTAATTTAGTACGAGTAAAGTTTTTATGGAACAGTAGTATTTTTTGTAAGGTTAATTTAAAACGGCTTGGAAATTTGGCCGACTACCGAAGGACAACTGGGAAAGGAAGTCTGGATTCCACTGCACTTACTAGTTAGCCGCGTTTAAATTTCACTAAAACAATATTTTTAGTGAAATTCTCATAAGAGCTCGTTCACGAGTGTTGTTCGTCGTACGCGACTGTATTCTTCTTGGCTGAAGTCATATCACTGTCACTTGACATGCTGTCTTTCTCTTGTGTCGTTGCGACGAAAAAATAATCGCAACAATGCTCTTGATTTGGTGCGATTGTTTTGCTATTGTTGAATATAACAACACTTATAGGTTTAACCTTAATAGGTCCTTTCTTCGTAGTTTACATCTTCTTAAAGTGCCGGTAATCCATCCATAGAAGTAAAAATGGCTGGAATATTTCGATTTGGATATTTTAAATACAATATAACTTCAAGACCACTAATTATGAGCATACCCAAATAAATATATAACAAATTTCCATTTTTCAAACTTGTGAACGGGCATACGATGAAAATTCGTCGCAGACTGAAACAAAAGTATTCAAAAAGTAACAACACGAAACAATCGCACTCGTGAACAAACCCTAATGAACTATGAATAGGTCTGTTCCCGTACCTGTAGAGATTATAAGAGCTTCGCAGAAAACTGCAGAATACTGCAGAAAAGTGTTCCCGTTTTCACTTCTCCAAGAAGATTTTGCCTACGTCACAAATTCCCCTGCTGCAGAAAATTGAAGAATTCTGCAGCAACTTTGACCAGCTGCAATATGCTTAAAAAATCTTCTTTATGTCAAAGTGACAACTGCCCAAACGTCCATTGAGTGAATTTGAAATTTGTGAATCCTTTTATAGAGTTTTATATTCTAAAAGTTAGGCGTCGGATTAAGGAAGTGAAGTAGCCTATAAGGGAGAACTGTGATTGTTTAGTTTCCATATATAGAAAAAGAGTTTTTTCTCCAAAACAAATCTTCTTCTGCTTTTTCAGTAAATTGCAGCTAGTTGTTCCTGTACTGAAGTAATTTACCTCCCACCACGTAAATAAGTAAACTGCAGCCAGCTGCAGCTGCAGAAGTACGGGAACAGACCTAATGTCAATTTTGTTCAAGCTTACGTCAAATCATTTGATATTTCTTCGTGCACAGACCTTGTACTCTCTGGACCATGCTGTATATTTACATCTATCGATTCGTATATTGCTTTATGACTGTCAGTCGATGGATTAGTCTACGGTCCAAAGTAATCTAAAATCTTAATATATTTATTTTGCAAACATAATAGTTGTATATTTTAACTTTATATTTTATTAATAAAATTTTATGCATGTATATAGTAAATGAGCCTTAAAATTTATAGAGGAGCAACAACAATTTTATTTAATAGTTTTAAGGACCAAATTTATTTTGCTTCCATTGGCGTGTGCAATTATGCTTATTTCCACATTCAATTTATTTTAATTCAGCTATAATATGTAAAATATATTTATTAATCCAAGCATAAGTTATTTGTGAATGCATTTACGAAACATTGATACAAAACTAACAATCATTCATCATTCAGTTAATGCATCATCGCAAACGCAAACAAATAAACATTTTTTCGAAAAAATAATTTTTTTATGCGAAATATAAACGCTCAATTAATTCGAGTAGAAATATTTTTATGAATGATGATCGAAGTTATATCATTAAATGTATATTTTCCAGACATGAAGTTCCAGTCACTAGTCAACCAATCACAATAGTGCATATGGACGATGATATTGTGGTTGTGAATAAACCAGCATCAATACCAGTAAGTGGCTTAAATGACCGCCATTAAGTAAAAAAGAAAAACTTTTATATATTTATCCCTTTTCGATTTTTGTTGTATACATTTTACTTTTTGTAGTCATTTTGATTTATTCGTGTAAATTTAAGTATTTTTGTTGAAAAGCTTTTAGAAAGTCAAATACTGTTCTATTTATGAATTAAGGTATTTAAAAGAATTAACGTTCAGAAACTAAGCACGCTTTTTAAAAGCTTTTTTTTACCTTAAACTGGAATTTATTGAATGATAATTACTCTCTTCTTTCATATTTTTGGTTTTATTATTTTTTGTATTTTACTCGTATTTTTATTTTTTTAACTTTTTTTCATTATTATGTATAAGCCAAACTATCATTACTATGATAAATCTTTTGCATTCAACGAATTGTGTCTTGCAGTTGAACAATTTCTGTGTAAAATTTTTTTTGCAAAAAAAAAACATTCAAGTACCGAAAAGCCAAATATTCAGCTGGTGTATTTGTTAGTATAAAAAACTGACTCGTTTAGAAGTCTGAAACATTGTTGAAAATGTAGCATTCTATTTGGATGCATTTTTTACTCGGTGTTTTGTATTTGCTAAAATTATTTTCTTATTATCTTTATTTTTAATTTAACACTATAAATTATTTTTTACTCTTAAGCTACTTGACATATTTTTATAAATCACTGTTGAACTGCTTTTACTAATGATGTGGGTGCAATGTGCTATATAATGACGAGAAACGGTTACTCTTGATTCTCTAAAAGTTTCAATTTGAAATCGATTTTGAGTTCTATGCGTGTATATCGATGGTTAAGTGCACAAAAGTTGTATCTTCAAGAATCTTGGTCTTGAGTTAAAAACTGAAGCCAACATGTAAAGGAAAATAGAAGTTCAAATATCATAAAACTTCCCACAGTACGCTGTGTCAATAATTCTGACTTCGTGTCATTGGATAATTACTTCCCATTTATGTGACGCAAACTAATGACAAATAATTACTGACTGAGAGCTTTGTCACTATGTTTAAAAATTTTATGGCGAATTTTAATTTTACAATGACAAGCGTAACAACTAGGGAATTTACAACGAATGACAGATACTGACGAGTCATATTGTTACAAAATTATTTGGGTAATGACAAAACGGTCAACAATTGCAATTTGTATTACCGCGTTCACGGTAAAGTAGTACTCAGAATGCTGAGGGTGAATTGTTCTGCGTCCAGGTGGGTTCGTGAGTAAGTATGAGAGGTTTTATGTGGTAAAATAGGTGGCATAGGCAAAATGATTGGTTTTGCATTGGAATGGTTGAGGTAAGGTAAACAACCAGCAGCTAAATGACGATGGTGGCTGAGTGCAGGAATAGTGAGTGGATGGTTGGGTTGGGGAGTGAGTGGTGGGCGGAGGTGGGGTGGTAGAGAAAAAATGAACTCTTTTATGTCGAGATAGCAAGAAAAAAACGTTGACTTGAAGTGGATGTATGAGTGGACCGAGAGGTCGTGATGAAAAAATGAATTGTTTTGTATCGGAATTACAAGGGAAACGTTTACTTTGAGTTGATATGTTTGGGTGATTTTATGAAGGAGGGGTGGTAAGGCCGACATAATTGGTTTGTAACAGAATTACTGAGTGAATATCAAGGATGTGTCGTTAAGTGACGGTGGCGGGTAAAATTGTGGTGTTTACCTAAGCTTATGGTAAACCAAAAATTGCGCGGCGCAAGGGGTTGATGCTCGTATATAATTCGCATGAACAAATAGTTCTCATATTCCGGTGGTTTCACGGCATCACTTGGAGGACACCAACCCTTATTCAACAACTCAAAGTCAAGTCTGCTATTCCCATAAAAAACAATTCATTTTGTCATTACCGCTCCCCCGCCGCCTACCAACACCCTATTTATCCAATTTCGCAAAGTCAACGTTGCTTTTATCATTTCGATACAACACCTTTTTTCTACGACCCCTCCTATGCTCACCCACTCATCTACTACCATTGTTCCACTCAATTCCGTCACTTAGCGACATTCTGCTACAAGACCAATAATTTCGGTTTCACCACTCAAAGTCAACGTTGCTACGATACCAGCACTCAGTCCCAATCGTCACTTAATGACTGATTCTTTACCAGCCATTTTGATACAAAACTAATCATTTGTCTATACCACCGTTTTTGCCACAACCCATTTCAGGTAGCCAACTTAGGCAGAAAACAATTCATCCTCAGCATTCTAATACACTACGAACAATTTTAAATTTCGTTGCTTGTATAAATGACAATTTGTCATAAAAGAATGAGTAAATTCACGGCTTGTCACTATTCAGTCGTAATGCGCGTTTACACAATGTGTCAGTATGATGACAACATTTAGTGAGAACACTGAATACGATTCGATTGCAATCGATCGTAAAAATAGGATATTTAGAATTGAATGAAATTAAAAAGAGATTTTAACTTGCGTGAGTTGCTAGCTTTTGGTCCATTCAACTCTAAATTTCCTATATTTACGATCGATTGCAATCGAATCGTATTCAGTAATAAGGCCCCAGATGTTCGTCATTTTTCATGACCGAAATATTGACAGAACAAGGAAGGGCCTTTTTGTAAACGCAAACGTATAAACTAGTTCGTGAACGCACGTTGCTTTCCATCACTTGTTCGAAAACGCACTAAATGAAATTTTTTGCGCAACCTTGAAAGCAACATTCCAGACATCACGAAGTGTATGCGGGTGAAATGCAACGTAAAAATTACTGTGCCAATAATAACAAAATTATTTATTTGTTAAAACAGGTAATAATGTTATTTAACTTTATTAGAAAATCTGCTCCTGGGTGGAAAATCAAATAAAATTATTCAGCGCTACCTGCCTTTTTTATATTCTTCTTAGTATCAACACTTTTCGATTTATTTTGCCTCTGTATCATATTATATTGTGATTTATTTCTAGGAACGTACTTAATATAAAATTAAAAGCAAAAGCCTTAGACATTTTGAAAAAGGTATGATGTTTCAGAACGATCTCGACAGCTATGCATATGTATGCGCAGTGGAGTTTGCGTTGCTTTGTTGGCTATGCATTGTTGCTTAGATGAAATGACGTTTACGCTAAGTCCCAGATGTTTACAGGGTAATGACATAAATTATGACGAATATGTCACTCGTGTAAATTCGGTATTAGATATACAATATTTTATTAAAAATGGAGATATTGATAGATTTGTTTGTAAAATATCTGCATTGTGTGGCTTTGATGTACAACATTTGTCAAGTCTATAACTTTCGGTGGAGTCTAATTAGGCATATACCATTTGGGCAGAATAAAATATAGTCCGAAAGGAATTTTTTTCTCCAGAAACCCAAAAATTATTAAAAAAAAGTGGAGATACAACATTTGTGCACTTTACCATCGATATGTCCTTGTATTATTCCGAAATATTTGAATTACCTCTAACTCCAGCAACACTGTAGAATTTAATATGAGCGAAACCCCGTAGTGCTCTGCTCTAACGACTTTTTAATTATATATATCTTATAACTCAAAAGCCCAGTCTTCTTAGGTAGACTAAGATTCGTTGGATAAAATCGTCACAGGAACCAAAACAGCAAAAATGAAAATTTCGTGGTTTAACTCTTCAAGACGTCATCAATCTTGTACGTGAGGAGGTGCCAGTTACTTTACTGTCTGCCGTGATAAAGCTTCTTTCAGCAAAAACATTTTTTTGTTTTTTTTTAAGAAGTTCCTCTTTAACGTGTAGTTCACGTCTTATTTTTATTCCTGCCGAGTTTTGCATCGTATGACGCCTTTTTCAGAATTCACTCTTGATTCTTTGCGGCTTTTAGTCGACATAAGCGACTCTCAATTTTCAGCAGTAAATCTACGTGCCCCCGCCCTCATCCCACCCATATAACACAGCATAGCATTCGTGAAACATATTTTGTAGTCTAAAGAAATTTGCATACTCAGCCTGTAATGTCAAAATCACCCTGCCAGAAAAACCTTTGTCGGCGTTCAGGAGCAATTTTTCTCTATTCTGTGACCTGCTTGATGGGACAGCGCCTTATCTCTATGACGAAGTATTCCAAGTAACTGAGTGAGCGATTTTTCATTTTTCCTGTATTTATCTTCATCCATTCCTAACCTCCTCTTGTTGCTGTTATCTACGCTTTTGCCATTATTACTGTTGGCTGCTGTTGAAAGTAACTTAACCGAAGAAGTGAATCATGTAAGGAGGGGACCTAGTGGGTTGCTTTTCTTTTGTCTCAATAAATGTTCATCTCACATTAGAATGCTGAAGTTGTTGGACAAAATATGAAAGCTTTTTTTACAAAGAATCTTGTCTGTTACAAAACCTGCGATTGTTATTTACTCTTTGGATCTATTGTAAATTTTCTTAATTAACACGCACGATTAGAAAAATGTTGTCTCCCTGGACGATGTTGTAAATCCTAAATTAACCAAAGTGTAATGTGGAGCAACAGCGAAAGCACTACAACTCTGTAATGAATTATTTTTTTAATTATTCTAACTACACCTATATTTCTTCTCAAGTTTTATGTATACATAGCGTTTGAAGATGCTTAGCGATATCATATTGTATTTGTATAAATTTTATTCTTGCTTTTAAAAATTAATTTTAAACAAACAAGTTAACACTAAAATTGACAATATCTTTTTAAATTATTATTTTTCAAATGGGACCAACAAAACAAAAAACCAAATGAAACTGAAAATGCAAAATGCAAATACCAAAAAAAAAGGCATGAGACGCCAGTTTTAGCTCATCCCATTAAAATTATCTACTTAGACAACGAACTTGTTGTACTGGACAAGCCATGCTCCATACCGGTGAGTAGGATTGCCAAACAGCCATTTGTAAAAAAAATACAAAACTTAAATGTAATACGTGTTTTTCCCTTTTGAAGCGTGTTTTATTTTATATTCTCTCAATATCGTTTTCTAGTTTTACACGTTTTTCTTATTATTATTATTATGTCTTGCCACCTGTGAGAATATTTTTGTTAAATCAAAGGAAACAAAAACATGTTAATAATCCCGATTTTGTGAAACTATTGTGATAAGATATTTTTGGGTATTTGTTTTGTTGTTGGTTTGAAAGTTTTTGATTCTTTTTTTTTTGTACGACTAACGGTGGGACATTCAATAATTTAGTGATATTTTTTTTGTAGAAGGAATTATGTGTAGCTTAGTTTTTGTCAATTCCCGAATTTTTCGAATTTGCTGTGTGTTTCTTTATAATAGATAAAATAGTTCAGCATACAATGATGTATCACAAAATTTCTCAGCTTTGGATTTTATCCACCGTGTTTGATATATGAGTTTAATTTTAGCTTTTGGAAAATCGTTTTAAGTTATAATTTTATTTAAATTGTTTGTGTTAAATTAGTTTAAATAATACAATTTTTACATTGCTGTGCTGGGAAATTCAAACAATTTACTTTGGATTTAGAGTTCCTTAATTATTTTTATTTCTTTTTCCTAAACATGCAGCTGTCACACACCATATTACTGCAGAAGATCTTAGGAATTTTATAAAGAAATCATTTGAGTATACGAGGGGGGACCCTAAAATAACCGGAATTTCTTTATCGTAAGCATTTACTTTATTGTTTTTCAAATACAACCTCAATCTCCTTCAAAGCAGTCGCCATTAGCATTAATACACTTGTCGAAACGTTCATTCCAGTGTAGGAAGCATCTCCTAAATTCGTCCTCATTGATACTGCTTCGTGACATTACATTTTACGTCTTCGACATAGGCAAAATGCTTCCCTTACAAGTCCCTTTTCATCCTCGGGAACAGGAAGAAGTCCGAGGGGGCTAAATCTGGCGAATAGGATGCGCGGGTCTTCGTTGAGGCCAAAAACTGGCGAACTCTGAGAGCCGGAACAACACGCCGTGATGCAGGAACCACTCACCGGAATTCCACAAAGCCGGACGTTTTCGTGCCAAACTTCTGCGCAGCCTTTTCATAACCTCTAAATAGAATTGGTTATTTACTGTCTGCTTCTGAGGGACAAATTCTGAGTGTACGATCCCTTTGATGTCAAAAAAAAACAGATCAACATCGTCTTCACATTCGATTTCGTCTGACGAGCTTTCTTGGGACGAGGTGAGCCAGGTTACTTTCACTGACTTGATTATTGTTTCCTTTCTGGATCGTACCTATAGCACCATAACTCGTCGCTTGTGATGATTTTTTTTGGAAAAATTTGGATCGTCTTTGAATGCGTCCTTCATTTCATGACAGTCTTGAACGCGACGATCCCTTTGATCTACGGTGAGAAGTCTCGGGACGAACTTTGCTGCAACTGCAACGCTGAATTGAGCTCCCAGACAACCCAGATAAGTACTCGAGTTGGTCGATTGTCCTGCATCGATTTTCGTTAATTAGATCACGTACCGGAACGGGACTGATCTTCAATGTCCATTTCTCTTTTTTAAACCGAGAAAACCATTCGTTCACTTGAGTTTTACTAAGAACATGTTCTTTGTAAACTGTTTGCATCATCTCAACAGTTTCTGCTGGTTTCTACCCGAGTAAAAAACAAAACTTTACAGTCGCACAATGTTCGTAAGAATCAGCCATTTTTTCATGTCACGTTTGGACTGTACACACACAAAAAAACACTAGTCGCTGTCGGACGACGCCGCTTGGCGAAATGACTCACGAGGGTTCCTACAACAGTCCACTGGCGGCGCAACCTGAAAACAATAAACCCCGATGCGTGCAGTATTACGATTCCGGTTACTTTTGGGTCCCCCCAGTGGCGTACCAAGCAAAAACAACGCCCAGGGCAATCATCAAAATGTTTTGCCCCCCCCCCCCCCCCTGCGGGAAATAAACAGTTTACAACATTAAAGTCATTTATTTTAAAAAATTATTCATTTTGTATATAAAAGTAAAAAATGGAACTCGAAAACTTATCTAATCATCTTTCTGCCGCTACAAAATGAGTGCATTCTTCAGCTAACTTAAATAGTAAGAAGACAGATAGACAGGCGGTTGATGTCGGCTAATTAACCGAATTAATCTTCTCCCGCAACGAATTAGTTTCGGTTTGTTGCAGAGATTTATTGTCTAAAAAAATACATACCTTATTACGATCAATGTATTTTTCCTTACTGGGCGTAAAGTAAAAATGTTCATTCCACTATATATAAAAAAGATGCCATTCTGCAGAGCATATATTGTGAAAGGAAATAAAGAATTAAACCGCATCGCCTTCAGCTTGGGTAAAAATATCGATGCTACCTGAAACATTCTTTGTTTTTCCTACCTAGAGGTATTATTATTGCAGTGAGTTCTTAGATGAATGTTATTAAGTAATTGGGGAATTCAGAAATTATGTTTACAAAAGGGTCTTAGGAAAACTAAAGAAAACTCTTTACATAATGCAACACAATGTGAACTTTCCAGCGCATATACCATTTACAGATTTACTTTCACATTAATTTGAATGCAAACTTTGAGCCTTATTATTACGTAAACGAGTATTATTTGCTACCCAAAACCAAACACCATTGTAAAGGGCGCATCTTAATCTACATTATTTCTCAATTTAAAAAAAATCTAAACAAGTAAAAAACAAAAGAACTGCGTAATGTGTCTACTGTAAATATAAGACCAGTAAAATTTATATTTAAACCACTGTCGTGAATGGTATCATAACTTCTAAAATCCAGCATTCTTGCCAATAGTTGAGCGAATGAAAGCAGTTTTATTTTCAATTATTTTTTTTTAAATAATTTGCGAATTTCGCGCCCCTCCTTGAATAGCGCTCTACTTGTCCCACCCTAAGTACGCCATTGAGTCCCCTCGTATGATCTATAAAAATAAATATAAATAAGATTTCAATAAGATATGTCAGTGTATATATGGGTTTTATCAAATTAACAATAATAAGTATATTTTTAAGACTTTTCTGTAGTAATTTAAGTGAAATACTAGCTAATGGCTGTACTCAGCGGCACTCAGCCTTCCCAGCCGCTGGCAGCGGCTAAGGGCTGAGGTATTGTGAATGCATTTTCTTATTTAGCCGCTAACTCAGCCTCTTGTCATATTTTCCAGCCCAAATATTTTCGGCTGAAGTAGGATGAGTAAGAAGAAGACGATTTTTGCCATTTGTTTGTTCCGTCAGTTTTTGTTTCGTGATAAATTTTGTGAAAATGGAAACTAAAAACTTTCATGTTGGCGAGTGCATTTACTCTGTAACAGATAGTTCACAAGTTTTAAAAAGGCTGACAGCGGGTAATTAACTAAACTAGCAGCTAACTTAGAATTTTCATTCAGCGCAATCAAGCCGCTGTAGCCTGACGTCACGCACATCAGCCTACGCTGAGAATGCTGAGTGCCGCTGAATACAGCCAATATTTGTTTAATTAATTGACATTTAAATTGTATTCAATCGTGATTATGCGAATAGTGGTGTGTTAAGAAGAAGATAATAGCAAAAGTGACAGATAGAAAATTGTATTGACTATTTTTCGATTTAGAGAAGAAAGTTTCTCTTCTTAAATTCTTAAATTACATATAACTTGGTAAAATATTCTTTAAGAATGAAATTACCTTCCTTGCTGATGTTCACAGAAGTGTCGAAAATACATCGTCCTTTACATTATGGCAACAGCAGAGAGCTGGTATTTTCCTGGTATGTACGCCTCCCCGATTGCGTTTTTTTTTGGTCTAAAGAAGTAAAGGAAAAATATATTTATAAAATTTATTTTTCACAATAGAGTTAAAAGAAGCAAAGTACGATTTTAGTTCGGTAAATTTATTACAGCCTGAAAAATAACACGTGCAGAACTAAAGAGAGACTAAGAGAAAAGATTAACAAACAACAAGTGTCAAAGCCAAGAAAAATAAAACAAGAACTTCTACATCGCTGCCGTTCTTAACATGAAATTGAATATCTTTTTTCTATTTTTATAATACCCATTATTTCTAGCCGAAGAGGTTTCGGTTTGCCGTGTAATAAATTTTCTATTTCGGGTATATGCTACCTCATATTTCCTTGTTTTTTCAACAGGTGATGCTTAGCCAAAAAGGCTGAAAATCGATAAACGGTCCTCACATGAAGACGGAAAAGCTAAACCCAAATTTTCTTGTTTCAATACGTGTTCGTGGCAATGATTACATGTTAGGGTGTGGCTGAATTTTGAAATTTGCTCATCAATCTTAATAAAGTTAAATGCAACTATTCCAAAAATATTAATTAATTACTTCCGAGATATATTTAGGTGTAAGATTGTAGAGCCATTTGCCGTCGAGTGCATATTTCAGGGGATATTTTTCACACTGGACGCGAGTTAACAGGTGGCAATTTTCTGTAGAACGTGAGCATTTCTTTATTCATTTTAAATTATCGTGTGTCATGTGCACAGCAATTCTAGTAAATACAAACTAGTTTTCAATTTTAATGCGAGTGATTTTCGCACCGGTAGTATAGAGATACGAGCAAATTGTCTTGATTTCCCGAAGATATGTAGATTTTAGAACCAGAAAGAATGAACATTTTATGATTACACCTGAATGCAAAACACAGCTGGATTGCGTGATATGTTAAAGCAGAAATTGCCAAAAGAATTAATGTATTCCCAAATGCAAAAGAAAAGCCTTTTGAACTCCTGTAATCTCACAACGAAGCCTTGCAATTGTGTTGGACAACATACTAGTTATCTGCAGTCACTCACCGTTTAAAGGTGTAAAATTAAGAATAAATCCAAATTGGGGCCAAATATTTTATATTTTAAAATTGTACACAGCTTGGACGTCCTCGCTGAAATTTCAGGTCAACAGATTTATTGCTTCCGATAGAGAGAACACAATTTTTCGTTTAAAATTCTGATTAATATGTTCGCGGAGTTATGAAAAGTTCTTAATTAGGGAGTGCACTAACATGAACGCTTCCTAAAAAGGTTTTTAGCTTTTAAGCCCAATAACGCAATCTTACTTATAGTTTCATCATCGTCATCAAACAAAAATACAAAATCAAAGAACAAGGAAAGATTTGAGAGAATATAAATATAAAATATACAAAAAGTAACTTCAACAAAGCTGTCTCCTCACATGATTTTGCGATAAATGATGAAAATCAAAACGATCGGAAGAGGAATTAAAAAATCGTCACATCGATGTGATCGGCTCATTTAACCCATAATTACAGCCATGAAAAGGTACCTGGAAGAAGTCATAGTTCCTCAGGGAGCGAGTCGGAACTGATATGTCAAAACTTGGCAAAAGAACAGAAGATTCTCTAGACCCCCGAAGAGTATCCAAATGTTAAAGTCTAAGTCCATCGACATAAGGTGGTTGTATAAGGGAGTTATTCCAAGGAAGGCCTCGAAAAGCGAACCGCCGTTGAACAGTTTCAATGCGATTGATATATGTCGCATAGAGGGCTGATCAGACTGGAGAGGCAGGCATATTCTAGAATAGGCCTGACAAAAGTGCAATAGAGAAGCTTTGTGATGGTAGGGGTCTGAAAACTTTTTTGACTATATCTTAACAAAACCTAGAGTAATATTAACCTTGGCAACTATGGTATTAAAATGATCCTCGAAAGAAAATTGAGAATTAAGTATAGTTAGTTTCAGTTGTAGCTTGAAAAAAAACAATAGTTTCTCGATTTTTTTCGACATCACATAAAAAGTTATTTAAAAACTATTAATGACATCGATTAGTACATGTTTAGAGATACTTGTTCAAATTTTTACATAGAAAAATATCCCAATATGGCGGAACTACATCTGTCCTCCTGGAGCGCCTTTTTTCAAACACCACTTTCAATGGACAGGATTACTTGAAAATGGCTCATCTGAAATCAGAATTTCCAAAACATTTCGTTAGTATATCGTATAATTTTGTTGCTGAACGCAGGATTTGTCAAAATTTTAATGTTTAAAGAAATCGCAACGGTTTTAACAAAAAGTTGATTTTTTGGAAAGTTGAAATTTTCGATTTTTGGCTCTTAAATTTTTTTTCAAAAACATTCAAAACCCTTCGTTGAGCGACAAGATCATCGCATAATAAAAAAAAGTAGTAAAAATTTTTTGATCGGAGTGATAGTTTTTTTTGTAATCTTGTCCACCGCAAAGATACTTTTGGAAAAAAAAATATTTGGACTTTGACTTACATCGATTTGTCGATTCCTGGGACATATATGTAGCAGTTCTTCTGCAGCTGCTAAAATATCGATTTGATGCTGCCTATAAGCCCTTATACCTCTCACATCTGCTCCAAAGCTTCAAGGCCAAACATTCTGAACATTACAATAGAGCGGTGAGAGTCAACGTACCGCTTATATACATTATCGAGGTAGCTCAATATAAATAGCTATAACTTAGGATCTTATGCTCCGATCGTTATGACATTTGGTAAGAATATTTTTAAGAGAATGTACTTAAAGAAAATGCAATAAAAAAACATTGATTTTTTCGACAATCATAACTGAACCTAACCCCTTAACCCCATCTATGGTAAAATTAAATTGAAAGGGCGATCTTTTTCGAAAGAAAGACATAGACGTGCACTTGCCGATATTTAGGGGAAGGTTGTTAATGGAACACGAAGTCTGAAAGGCGTCCAAGCTAGAATTTAAAAGTAGGCAATCTGCATTGTCTGTCACAGTACGGAAAGAATATTTTAGTGAGACAGAGCCGTAGATACAGAATTCATGTAAATTATGAATAAAAATAGTCCGACGTGGGAGCCCTGCGGTACCCCCGGAAGTGTTGAAAATAACATCAGCTCTACGAAAAGTACAAAAATACAGTCAATTTGCTTACTACTTTCAATTGCAGAGATACAAAAATTTGAAAATTTCAATAAATTGGTTTTAGTTGACTTATCCTTTATGAAATCTTGTTGAAACGGTTGCAATACTGACTTGTTGTGAAAGTAAAAGATATCGCAAATAACAGCCTCAAATACAGCAAAGATTTGCAATAGGTCTGTAGTTCGAAATTTCGTATTTATCAGAGGAATAATTAAGGAGTTCTTCCAAGCTATCGAAAGAGTACCAGAACGAGTTGACAGATTAAATAAATAAAATAAAATTACCTTCTCAGATAAGGTCTCCAGCCTTGAACTTTCCATCCAACTCTGTCTGTTTTGCTGACTCCCCCCCCCCCCCCCCTCTCGTTATGCCGTGATTTTATACTTGATTTGTTGTATATGTGTGGCCTTCGATAATTGTATTGAAGATTTTTTTTCATATGAAGTTCCGAGTATGTCTAGATTGTAGAATTAACCTTTTAGAACAGCAATAGTTCACGGTATATATGGCAGAGTAAATTGAATCTTCTGAAGTTATTTTTATGACACAAAGACTGAGTAGATTTAAATTATGTGCTTTTTTTGAAAACTAAGTAAAGTATCTCTTAATATCAAGGCTTGCTGTCTATACTATAAAAAATATAAGGGTAAGGTATATGATAACACTCCGTACACGTACAAGTACACGTATACTGGGCTCTAAAGGGAATATCAAATTCCCATTTACTCATGAATATTTCTCAGCAAAAAACAACTGTTTTTTGTCATTTTGGTCCAGGAATTTCATTATTATGCTCAAAGCGATTCAAGTTAATAAAGGTATAAGCAACAGATATAAGAAGTAGTACTTAATTAGTTCACCATGAATTGCACATTCAAGTGCACCTCTTTGACTGTTGAGATAGGGTAGATGCAGCAGAAGTACGAGCATGACCCAGCTCTTCATGCAAGCATGTGACAGAGTTAGCACTTTAGAATGAGAACCTCTTAGGTCCCCTTGAAACTGAACTTTCTGTAAACTCGAAACCTGCAAACTTTGTACGAGCCCAAGTTAGCATTCAAGTGTATAAGAGGGCACTCTTTAAACTAATTTTATTTTTTTCGGTTGTGGAAAAATCGACAATGCATTTAAATTTAGTTTTTAGTTGTGGAAAGGCACAGATTTTTTTTTTTTTTGAATTTTGTTGTGTCAATAAACTTTTTCGTTCGTCTTTACCTGAAATTGTTTAACTATGCAGACACAAAAACCAAACTAATTCGTCTATGAAACGACCTGCAACCTAAAGCTATTTCTATCTGTTTAAATAGGTTCACCCGTGCGGTAGGTATCGTCATAACACAGTTGTGTTCATCCTAGCTAAAGAGTACAATCTAAAAAATTTGAGGACAATCCATCGGTTAGACCGACTTACATCTGGGCTCCTCCTGTTCGGAAGAAGTCCGAAGAAAGCTAGACAAATGGAGCACCAGATACGAAATAGGCAGGTGCAGAAAGAGTACGTGTGTCGTGTGGAGGGTGAATTTCCCGAGTAAGTCAAATGGAGATATTCAATTGATTTTGTGAAAATATAGCCAAAATCTCATTTCAGTGGTATAATAGAATGCAAAGAACCAATTGAGGTAGTCAGCTATAAAATTGGAGTCTGTAAAGTTTCTCCCAAGGGCAAGGAATGCACAACAACTTTCCAGAAATTAGGATACAACGGAAAGACAAGTGTGGTCTTGTGTAAACCACTTACAGGGCGAATGCATCAGATTCGAGTCCATCTACAGTATTTAGGTAGGACGAACCGGCAAATTGTTTTCAGTATTTTTTATCTTCAAATGCATTTTCTCCGGCAGGTTATCCAGTTGTAAATGATCCTCTGTACAATCATGAAGTGTTTGGACCAAACAAAGGGCGTGGAGGCGACATTGGTGGAAAGACTGATGACCAGCTTGTGAGAGATCTCATTAACATACACAATGCTGAAAATTGGTTAGGAATTGATGGCGATTCGGAACTGTCGCTATTTAAGCCGATGAAAGGAGACTCGGACTCAGATAGCCTGACGGGAGTTTTAGGAAGTAAAGGTGAGTAGTTATCGATTGGTAAACACCCAATTCTTATTAGTATAATTATAAATAATTCAGTAAATTGATTTGTGTGATATATTTGCAACATATAGAGTATTTTAGAAAGATTATGTCAAGCTTACTGCATTCTGTCAATTAGCGTAGAGGTCACACTAACAAAACTCAATATAAGTTCATGTTCTCTTATGCACAGGAGTTTCCTTTTTCGTGCTTTTTATTTATTATGCAGAACTCTACTAAAAGTGCTTATTATATACCATAAGTTAAATGGCTTTATATAATTATCGCTTTGCTTGAATATTCCTTTGCAGGTAATGTTCTTAGTGACGACGACTCAGAAAGCGTATCACGAGAAGCTTCACCGTGTTCAGAAAGTCCTCGGCCGATATCGTTGGGGAGTGAAAGTCCGCATGAAAATGTTATGACCTCGGTGCACGCTAGCGGTAATGTTAATATGAACTTAACGAGCAACACATCATTAACCTCGCAATCAAAAGTAAAGGTAGGTTGAATTTTGACGCCAACAGTAGAATCTGTGATCGATTAACTATTTTCCTCTGAATACAGGTAACAGTTGCAACACAAACAGGTCACGAGTCGCCTGACCTCACATTCAACCCGGACAAAATGACCACAGACAAGCATTGCTACGAATGCAAAGTTCGCTACAGGGATCCCAAGCCACAGGACTTGGTCATGTATTTGCATGCGTGGAAGTACAAGGTAATTACCATGAGTTTCCAAACCAACCACATTTAATTGAGGGTGGGTATCCCTTACCTATCGAATTGCCTTTTCGTGTATTTATCGACTTGACCATGTATAATTTCCCTCCTACTGCTTGTCGCAGTTCATCATGCAGAAATACACTAAATTTCAGTGGAAAATTATTTAAGGTTGCTTTTGGTTAGAGTAAGTGTCATCAAGTGTGCTTATGTGATTAATTCCGACATCAAAAAGAATTTGCAGAATTACTCAACGGGTATCATAAATAGTAGGTGTTCAGAAGGTGCATTGTCTCTTTATGCGATAAAATGAGCGTAAACGAAGAGATTTCACCCCATTGTACCGACTGCTATTTCAGTTTAGCTAAAACAAAAATTACTTAGTTTTTTCTCGAGGATTTCGAGAAATGGACCACATTAAATGGCACCAGACGAAACTAGACTGTCATCCACTACTACTTTGTCTCATATTGGGTGTTGATTTGAAAAGGAAACTTTAATTGTTGTGTAATTTATCAGGCATACGCAATAGTTTTGTTGGATCTGTGGCTTCAGTACATTTTCCTTATGTCTTCCCCTTTTCCCAAGTGCAAGTCTTTTCTTGTTTGACTTTGTCTAATGCATAATTGTACCTATTGAGACTCCCTAAATATGTGTGGTATTATTGTCAAGTTTTGCATTAAAGACATTTAGAGAGGTTCAATTATGCAACTATAATAAGTTTAAAAGTTTATTTTTAGGGAAGTAATTAGTAAAAAAAACACGTAAAAGGACAGATGAACAAGAATTTAAGTTATAGCACAGAATTTTCCTATCACAATCACAATTTGGTTCAGTAAAATGAAGAAATTTCTTATTTACTATTTGAGATTTCACCCCGGGGTCAGGACACACTATTTTAGTTTAGTCAAAACAAAAAGCAGAAGTTTCTTCTCGAGGAAGGATTTTGAGAAATGGCACCAGACGAGACCGAAACAAATCCCTAGGACTGTCATCCAATACTATTTTGCCTCATATTGGGCGTTGATACAAATTTTCACGTGAAATTTCTTATTTACTTTGAAATTTGAAAATTACAGTCGAATTCCATAACTAAAGTAATTTTGTGGAAATAATCCAATTTCGTGTTGTAATGATCCATACAAGCTATAATATTTCTAATTGATTTATCAGCCTAAAGTTGTTAGAGCTTTGACATTTTAGTTTTTTATAAATATATAATTAAATCATGTATGGAATAATTTCCTTGAATATAATTCGTGAAAGTGCTTATTTTAAAAACCTCAGACGATATTTGACAGCTGTTGTTCTGTAGTTGTAAACGTCAATTATTGGAAATAAATTTTATTTTGAGCTCTGGATGTTTCGTAATTTTTATTCGATTCCATTGTAGATTTCCTTAGTTAAATTTAACCTGTCGCATCGCACATTAACCAGGAAATATTTAATTCTTTTTGGATAAGTGTAGCAGACGAAAACAGGAGGTGAAAAATTTGCATTTAAGTAGAACATAATTGAGGATTTTAACACAAAACCGAAATTTTTTTTTATATATGTCTATTCCACTAATATTTATTTACCTTGTTAGGTTACCGCGGTTTCGCCTCACTCCCGTAGGCATCTTCAGACCGACTGAGCCAACTACATTTCTGAGTGATCACATCCATGGTTGAAGGAGCGGTGAATTTAACACAGGGTGATCATTTAATGTCTCCAAACTATGGTCCCTGAATAGTCTATTGATTTCCAGGGTCTCAAGTGTATCCATTTTATACCCCTTATTGATCACGTGTAGGACTTCCCAGTTTTCTTTATTTTGACTGTGGTTTCTTTCAGTAATATGCTTAAAGAAGCTTGAAGTGTGTCTGGTGTGGTGCTCCTTAATACGGGTGGCAAAGGATCTTCCTGTTTGCCCCACATAGGCGGTTGGACATTTTTCACAAGTTATTTTGTAAATACCATTTAATTTGCTTTTGTCCTGTTGAGTGGTTGGTTTTAAAAGCTTGCCGAGATCTTGAAGACAATAGTACGCTGGACTGATGCTTAATTTCCTTAATTCTTTTCCCACTCTATCTGAAATACGGCCTATGTAAGGAATTTTGCGCCAGTTATGTTTTTTTGTTTCTTTTGTTAGAATAGGGTGCAAAATATTTCTAACTTGTTTCCTTTCTTTCTGTTTAAGTATATTATATACCAAGTCAGGCCCATAACCGTTATTGGTAGCTATTTGTTTAATCAAATAACGTTATTTCGCGTTCTGTCGTTTGGAAATTTGTGATAATAACAAAACTAAATACCCCCTAAAGCTGTTTCATTTCAACTTTAACGATAAAAATCTAGCCAATGTTATTTTAAACAACAAAAAAACAACTGGTCCTAAAAAAATTAGATTATGTAGGTGTTTCGCTTTATGAAAACGATGTTCAATTCTTAAAATAAAGAACTAGAGGTAGAGCTGTAACGCGATTTCAGTGAAGCAAATTTTTTTTGTAGTGGAATTTCGAGCAATGTAGTCGTAGCAACAATACAGGCGTAAACTAAGTGTAAAGTAAATTTAAAATCTTGATAATTCGTGAAAGAATAATTTGATTTTAACTTCTCTGCATAAAATATTTTAGCTGCAATTTGAGTTTTTTGAGTTTTAGTTTTTATTGATTCAATTTTATTTAAGATTTCCTATTGATCCCCCTGAAAAATTTTGTTTGACGCCTTTCTAGTGCCTACGACCCTAAACTTTTAAATCAGTTTTCACGTTAACCTTACAAATATTCTTACGAAACTTTTGTTTTTTCCCATAAATTGAGATTTTAATTGAACTTCACATGTTTATAGAATGAATTTAGAAGTAATTCGAGTTATGCATTTGCAAGAAAAACGACTTCCCATTATCTTATTTCTAACACTTCATGTTGATTAATTTATACAAATTCTTGATGTTAAGGCAAAGTCAGTTTATAAAAAATCACAAAATAGTCTAATAACTTTATTTGAGTGATTACATAAAGTTTTCAAAGAAGCTACTTTAACAAATTGAATAAAATTAACTTAATTCACGTACAAACAATATTTTTTGATAGTACGAAGTACGTATCGTGTCTGTTATGCAGCGACCCCAGCTGATTTTAAATTCCTCGAGCAGCTTCACTCACGGATAGAAATTTTACAGGGTACAGTGCTTCCTCTAGTTCTTTATTCAAAGGTTCAATAATGGCAATCGCAGTTTATTGGAAAGAAAATTGTTTCTCAGCATTTTTAGGGAGAAGATTTCGAAAGTGACCTAATAAGTGCGAAATGTGTCTAGGGTAAAGAAATATAGCACGCGGTAATGCCGCAGATGATATATAGGTGGCTGAAATCTTGCTTTATGTGATTTGTAATAAATTTTTTTTTAAAAGTGTAAAATATTAGGAACTTTTAATGCCAATTTCAGTAAGCTGATTTGGTACTGGGAAGTGGACAGAGCAATGGCAGAGTAGATAAAGAGCATTTGGAATGTGCAGTGGCTTCGGCGAATGTAATTTTTGGGATTGAATGGTGGCGAAAGCGGCATTTGATATGTGTTGTGACGTCTGGATGGGGCTTAGCCTTCCTTTTTTAGATTTGGACTCCTCCGGATTCCGTAATAGCCCTGCTTTTCTGCCCTGGTTGCCTCTGTACAACCCATTAGCATTACTTTTGAGCTCTGGGTGCCACCGCATAGCTACTAACCCTAATTGTAGCTCCTGGATGCCTCCACATAGCCTACTAGCCCTACTTTTGTGTCATGGATGATCTCGGATAGCCTATTAGCCTTTATTTTGGATCCTGGATGCCTCCGCATAGCCTACTAGACCTATTTTTGGACCCTGGACACCTTCGTATAGCCTACTAGTCCTACTTTTGGGTGCTGGGTGATCTCGGGTAGCCTATTAGCCCTTCTTTTGGGTCCTGGGTGATCTCGGTAGGGCTAGCAGGCTATCCAGAGGCGTCCAGGACCTAAAATTAAAGCTAGTAGGCTATCCGAGAGCATCCAGGACGCAAAAATAGCGGGATGCGAGCGATGATCTGAAAAATAAAAAAATGAAAAACTGACAGAAATTAATTTTTTTGTCAAATTCCTACCGAATAGCATATTTTTTCAGTCATGTTTCCTAACATTCGATTTTATATTTCCTAACTCTTGTACTACTCGTCGATACCAGTAACCCTTAATCTAACATTCCTAACACTTGACGCTCTAGTCTAAATCTGATTATACTAGTGTGGCTTTGAAACTTGATCACTTTTTAAAGATCAGTTAATTATTTACACGAATTATATTGAGGGAAAGTGTTTCTTACATAAAAACTAGAAATAAAATAATAATTTTGAATCGGACGGATTATACGAAGGAAAATTTTATATACTAAATTTCAAGAAATAATTTAACATGTGCTTTCAAAGTTTTGTTTCTTGCTGTCATCATTATCTGGGTGAATTCAAGTAATATAAAGAAGAAGAATTTTCGGAAATTTTGACTTTTTAGAAAATAATTACTTTATGTCAAAAATTTGAAGTTATTGTTACAATTTTAATTATTATTGTTTACTTTGAGATGCTGAAAGATTGCGAGAATTCCGATGATGCATATCTTCAGCTGGTGGTTTTCCTAAAAAGAGAGTTAAATGTAAAATTTTTTGGAAACTTCCCTCGATATTATATTTGTTTACATCGGTAGGACTGCAAAATAACAACAACAAAATCAAAGAAAATTATAAATAAAAAGAACTATTTATGTCAGACTACATTTATTTGTACTTTTTATATAACAAATTCGTGCTTTTGTAAGATTTTCAATTATTAAAGCAAACGTTGTGATGACTTCTGTTTTGATCGAGATTTCATTGGCCTCTGATGATATGCCTTTCTGCAAAGAGAGGGGAAAATGTCTGTAGAAGTCTAGAGTCGAGAGCTTTTTAACAATTCATTTTTGGAAGATGAAAATAATCCAAAAAAGGAAAAGGAAGCAACAATTATCTGTAAAAGTTGGTTGAAAAAACTCGATTCGATCAAATTCTTTTTCTTGGCAGAGCTGAATGCCTGAAAAATTAAGAAAGCCACACAAAATTAAAGATCAAATTACTCTCATCTCATCACTATGATGCAGAACTATCCTAAGTCCACTTTTGGGGAGGTCTTTGATTTTGATGCCTAGCCCAACTTAGTTGAATGACGAACATTTTGGTGTGAACAGGGTGGATTTATCTCAAGTGTTTTTTTTATATGTCGTGTGCGCGAAATAATAGAATTTGGAAAAAAAAATTTACAAGGCTTTGAATCGCATTTTACAGGAATGCGCACGACTGGAATTAGGATAGTTCTGCATCGTAGCGACAATCTGTCGGCGTGTGCATTTAAGTTCCTATGCCCTCAAAAATGAATTTTATGACAGCATCTCCTGAGTAAAGTGCAATTTTACTGGGAGCCAATTGCTCAAAATTTAATGTTTTTGACACTTCCCTAGACGTGGTTGCTTTAGCAAAGCACTGCTCCATTTCCTTTTGGATGATTTTTCTTCAAAGAATTGATTGATTGTGCAATAGGACTTATTAATTAAAATTTTACTAAATTATATATTCTTTCCCTTACAGGGCCCAGGCTGGGAATACGAGACAGAGCTTCCAGATTGGGCACGAGTGGATTGGACAGAACTTGACTGTGAATAAACTAAGCGAATTTACTTCTTATCATCTCTTGTAAACAGTATATGCCATCAAAACACGTTAATATCACCCAACAATTTGTTGTACCATTTAGCAGGAGGGGGGAGGCAACAAGAGATGCAAATATTTACGTAAAAGCCGCCGCTGCCGTCATCCACGACAGGAATCGTAATTTTCATATCCAGAGGTAAAAAAAAGATGAATAAAAACCAAACAATAAGCGCGACAAAAACATTTTTATATTAAATAAATTTGTGACGAATATTTTATATACAAAAAAGAAAAACAAGCAGCTTACTGTGGAACCATGCAATTTTATGTTTCGCGTTCACGTAAAGTTTAAAGTTTTCTAAACTTGATTACTTCCTTTCCTTACTTTAATAGATTTTTTAGACTTGTTTTCATGGTTAGAGAATCTGTTTTGTTTTGCAGTAGCCTATACGAGGAGGAAGTTACTATTTAAAATAAAAGACACTAGTTTTGAGTTGTAAACGCAAAGAAGGGCAAACCAGTTACTTTAAAGCATTTAAAGTATTTTTGTTGTTACGTTACTTTAGCCTTAAGATACATGTTGGATATTAATTTGTTAAAAGTTGAAAAATATGTTTCGGTCTAGTTTCGCTGAAAACATATTTTCTCGGAGAAAATTTCTTACCAAAAATTAGTTTTTCGTACTTTTTCTGTCTGCCAAACTTTATACAAACAAAAAAGTAATTTTTATTTCAATAAGTGAAATGCACAAAACATTTTAGCGAGTACGCGTAAAGAATTATTTTTCGAGCAGAAAACTTAAACAAAAAAAAACAGAAAATTTCTTCAATCAAAAAGAAGGAAACTTGCAAAAAATAAGAAAGACAATATTTGTATATCAAATATTTATGTTAACATAAAGAAATGATATATTTATATAAATTATATTAAAACTTAGGGGCAGGAGACACTAAGTCGGCCACTGTGAATTGTTTTATGTATAAAGAGGAGCTTTTTTTTAAGTATTTCGAAGCGGAAAAAATTCATATGCATGATTTTGTTGGTATTGAATTTTCCTATTTTATTTAAAGTGATTCGTTTTAAGTTATGGAATAAATAAATCTGATGTTAATTTTTTTGTTTTATTATTTTTGGTTATATATGCATTATATAAAGCTAGGATAGGCCTTGATGCGAGATTGTAATAATGGAGTGGGGTTCCCCAATTGGTTCTTTTCGCGACGTAAATTGCCGAAAATCAAATAATTTATTGACTGTGTCTTCAATTTGCGGTATTGCTTTTATTTAAAAAGGTGAACTATTTGTTGTTAGAATGCATCTCTCGTTTTCTCTGTAAGGTATGATTTTAGAAATCGTGGTGTTAAGTTTATCCGCCAAGTGCGGTGTGAAAAGTGACGGGAAATTGCGTCATTCAAACGGTTTTTTGCAATTTTTTCCATGTTTCCGGGGTCCAGCGACCGAGAAAACCACCTAGCCCCCCATTTTTGGACATGCTCTTTCGAATGGCATCAAAATTTTCGATAAAAAATTTCCACCCAAAATCACAAAATTTCCCTGGCCTATAGCCCATGATTTTTTTGGTGAAAAAAATTTTTTGTTGCGAAACCGAATAAAAGTGGTATTATTGGAAAGAGCACGTCGAAAACACTTGTTTTGGAATGTTTCACGCGAAAGTATCTCAAATTAAAGTATCTGTAGCGCTTTTTGTATCTATTGGAAGCATACATCCTGAAGAATTATTTTGCAGGGAATCGGCATCTGTTTGACTGGAAAACCTATGAAATAATTATTTTGGAATATTTCCCTTCCAACGGCACTGAAAATTTCACTTCAATTTGTCGATTTAATTAAATTTGTGCGGTGTGAAAAGTGACGGGAAATTGCGTCATTCAAACGGTTTTTTGCAATTTTTTCCATGTTTCCGGGGTCCAGCGACCGAGAAAACCACCTAGCCCCCCATTTTTGGACATGCTCTTTCGAATGGCATCAAAATTTTCGATAAAAAATTTCCACCCAAAATCACAAAATTTCCCTGGCCTATAGCCCATGATTTTTTTGGTGAAAAAAATATTTTGTTGCGAAACCGAATAAAAGTGGTATTATTGGAAAGAGCACGTCGAAAACACTTGTTTTGGAATGTTTCACTCGAAAGTATCTCAAATTAAAGTATCTGTAGCGCTTTTTGTATCTATTGGAAGCATACATCCTGAAGAACTATTTTGCAGGGAATCGGCATCTGTTTGACTGGAAAACCTATGAAATAATTATTTTGGAATATTTCCCTTCCAACGGCACTGACAATTTCACTTCAATTTGTCGATTTAATTAAATTTGTGCGGTGTGAAAAGTGACGGGAAATTGCGTCATTCAAACGGTTTTTTGCAATTTTTTCCATGTTTCCAGGGTCCAGCGATCGAGAAAACCACCTAGCCCCCCA
Organism: Leptarthrus brevirostris; assembly: GCA_964036015.1. NCBI lineage: Eukaryota > Metazoa > Arthropoda > Insecta > Diptera > Asilidae > Leptarthrus > Leptarthrus brevirostris. The sequence goes on from OZ038375.1 coordinate 100,023,586, forward strand.
TTTTTGGACATGCTTTTTCGAATGGCATCAAAATTTTCGATAAAAAATTTCCACCCAAAATCACAAAATTTCCCTGGCCTATAGCCCATGATTTTTTTGGTGAAAAAAATTTTTTGTTGCGAAACCGAATAAAAGTGGTATTATTGGAAAGAGCACGTCGAAAACAATTGTTTTGGAAGGTTTCACTCGAAAGTATCTCAAATTAAAGTATCTGTAGCGCTTTTTGTATCTATTGGAAGCATACATCCTGAAGAATTATTTTGCAGGGAATCGGCATCTGTTTGACTGGAAAACCTATGAAATAATTATTTTGGAATATTTCCCTTCCAACGGCACTGACAATTTCACTTCAATTTGTCGGTTTAATTAAATTTGTGCGGTGTGAAAAGTGACGGGAAATTGCGTCATTCAAACGGTTTTTTGCAATTTTTTCCATGTTTCCAGGGTCCAGCGATCGAGAAAACCACCTAGCCCCCCCATTTTTGGACATGCTCTTTCGAATGGCATCAAAATTTTCGATAAAAAATTTCCACCCAAAATCACAAAATTTCCCTGGCCTATAGCCCATGATTTTTTTGGTGAAAAAAATTTTTTGTTGCGAAACCGAATAAAAGTGGTATTATTGGAAAGAGCACGTCGAAAACAATTGTTTTGGAAGGTTTCACTCGAAAGTATCTCAAATTAAAGTATCTGTAGCGCTTTTTGTATCTATTGGAAGCATACATCCTGAAGAATTATTTTGCAGGGAATCGGCATCTGTTTGACTGGAAAACCTATGAAATAATTATTTTGGAATATTTCCCTTCCAACGGCACTGAAAATTTCACTTCAATTTGTCGATTTAATTAAATTTGTGCGGTGTGAAAAGTGACGGGAAATTGCGTCATTCAAACGGTTTTTTGCAATTTTTTCTATGTTTCCGGGGTCCAGCGACCGAGAAAACCACCTAGCTCCCCATTTTTGGACATGCTCTTTCGAATGGCATCAAATTTTTTCGATAAAAAATTTCCACCCAAAATCACAAAATTTCCCTGGCCTATAGCCCATGATTTTTTTGGTGAAAAAAATTTTTTGTTGCGAAACCGAATAAAAGTGGTATTATTGGAAAGAGCACGTCGAAAACACTTGTTTTGGAATGTTTCACTCGAAAGTATCTCAAATTAAAGTATCTGTAGCGCTTTTTGTATCTATTGGAAGCATACATCCTGAAGAACTATTTTGCAGGGAATCGGCATCTGTTTGACTGGAAAACCTATGAAATAATTATTTTGGAATATTTCCCTTCCAACGGCACTGACAATTTCACTTCAATTTGTCGATTTAATTAAATTTGTGCGGTGTGAAAAGTGACGGGAAATTGCGTCATTCAAACGGTTTTTTGCAATTTTTTCCATGTTTCCAGGGTCCAGCGATCGAGAAAACCACCTAGCCCCCCATTTTTGGACATGCTTTTTCGAATGGCATCAAAATTTTCGATAAAAAATTTCCACCCAAAATCACAAAATTTCCCTGGCCTATAGCCCATGATTTTTTTGGTGAAAAAAATTTTTTGTTGCGAAACCGAATAAAAGTGGTATTATTGGAAAGAGCACGTCGAAAACAATTGTTTTGGAAGGTTTCACTCGAAAGTATCTCAAATTAAAGTATCTGTAGCGCTTTTTGTATCTATTGGAAGCATACATCCTGAAGAATTATTTTGCAGGGAATCGGCATCTGTTTGACTGGAAAACCTATGAAATAATTATTTTGGAATATTTCCCTTCCAACGGCACTGACAATTTCACTTCAATTTGTCGGTTTAATTAAATTTGTGCGGTGTGAAAAGTGACGGGAAATTGCGTCATTCAAACGGTTTTTTGCAATTTTTTCCATGTTTCCAGGGTCCAGCGATCGAGAAAACCACCTAGCCCCCCCATTTTTGGACATGCTCTTTCGAATGGCATCAAAATTTTCGATAAAAAATTTCCACCCAAAATCACAAAATTTCCCTGGCCTATAGCCCATGATTTTTTTGGTGAAAAAAATTTTTTGTTGCGAAACCGAATAAAAGTGGTATTATTGGAAAGAGCACGTCGAAAACACTTGTTTTGGAATGTTTCACTCGAAAGTATCTCAAATTAAAGTATCTGTAGCGCTTTTTGTATCTATTGGAAGCATACATCCTGAAGAACTATTTTGCAGGGAATCGGCATCTGTTTGACTGGAAAACCTATGAAATAATTATTTTGGAATATTTCCCTTCCAACGGCACTGACAATTTCACTTCAATTTGTCGATTTAATTAAATTTGTGCGGTGTGAAAAGTGACGGGAAATTGCGTCATTCAAACGGTTTTTTGCAATTTTTTCCATGTTTCCAGGGTCCAGCGATCGAGAAAACCACCTAGCCCCCCATTTTTGGACATGCTTTTTCGAATGGCATCAAAATTTTCGATAAAAAATTTCCACCCAAAATCACAAAATTTCCCTGGCCTATAGCCCATGATTTTTTTGGTGAAAAAAATTTTTTGTTGCGAAACCGAATAAAAGTGGTATTATTGGAAAGAGCACGTCGAAAACAATTGTTTTGGAAGGTTTCACTCGAAAGTATCTCAAATTAAAGTATCTGTAGCGCTTTTTGTATCTATTGGAAGCATACATCCTGAAGAATTATTTTGCAGGGAATCGGCATCTGTTTGACTGGAAAACCTATGAAATAATTATTTTGGAATATTTCCCTTCCAACGGCACTGACAATTTCACTTCAATTTGTCGGTTTAATTAAATTTGTGCGGTGTGAAAAGTGACGGGAAATTGCGTCATTCAAACGGTTTTTTGCAATTTTTTCCATGTTTCCAGGGTCCAGCGATCGAGAAAACCACCTAGCCCCCCCATTTTTGGACATGCTCTTTCGAATGGCATCAAAATTTTCGATAAAAAATTTCCACCCAAAATCACAAAATTTCCCTGGCCTATAGCCCATGATTTTTTTGGTGAAAAAAATTTTTTGTTGCGAAACCGAATAAAAGTGGTATTATTGGAAAGAGCACGTCGAAAACAATTGTTTTGGAAGGTTTCACTCGAAAGTATCTCAAATTAAAGTATCTGTAGCGCTTTTTGTATCTATTGGAAGCATACATCCTGAAGAATTATTTTGCAGGGAATCGGCATCTGTTTGACTGGAAAACCTATGAAATAATTATTTTGGAATATTTCCCTTCCAACGGCACTGACAATTTCACTTCAATTTGTCGGTTTAATTAAATTTGTGCGGTGTGAAAAGTGACGGGAAATTGCGTCATTCAAACGGTTTTTTGCAATTTTTTCCATGTTTCCAGGGTCCAGCGATCGAGAAAACCACCTAGCCCCCCCATTTTTGGACATGCTCTTTCGAATGGCATCAAAATTTTCGATAAAAAATTTCCACCCAAAATCACAAAATTTCCCTGGCCTATAGCCCATGATTTTTTTGGTGAAAAAAATTTTTTGTTGCGAAACCGAATAAAAGTGGTATTATTGGAAAGAGCACGTCGAAAACAATTGTTTTGGAAGGTTTCACTCGAAAGTATCTCAAATTAAAGTATCTGTAGCGCTTTTTGTATCTATTGGAAGCATACATCCTGAAGAATTATTTTGCAGGGAATCGGCATCTGTTTGACTGGAAAACCTATGAAATAATTATTTTGGAATATTTCCCTTCCAACGGCACTGAAAATTTCACTTCAATTTGTCGGTTTAATTAAATTTGTGCGGTGTGAAAAGTGACGGGAAATTGCGTCATTCAAACGGTTTTTTGCAATTTTTTCCATGTTTCCAGGGTCCAGCGATCGAGGAAACCACCTAGCCCCCCCATTTTTGGACATGCTCTTTCGAATGGCATCAAAATTTTCGATAAAAAATTTCCACCCAAAATCACAAAATTTCCCTGGCCTATATATAGCCCATGATTTTTTTGGTGAAAAAAATTTTTTGTTGCGAAACCGAATAAAAGTGGTATTATTGGAAAGAGCACGTCGAAAACAATTGTTTTGGAAGGTTTCCCTCGAAAGTATCTCAAATTAAAGTATCTGTAGCGCTTTTTGTATCTATTGGAAGCATACATCCTGAAGAATTATTTTGCAGGGAATCGGCATCTGTTTGACTGGAAAACCTATGAAATAATTATTTTGGAATATTTCCCTTCCAACGGCACTGACAATTTCACTTCAATTTGTCGGTTTAATTAAATTTGTGCGGTGTGAAAAGTGACGGGAAATTGCGTCATTCAAACGGTTTTTTGCAATTTTTTCCATGTTTCCAGGGTCCAGCGATCGAGAAAACCACCTAGCCCCCCCATTTTTGGACATGCTCTTTCGAATGGCATCAAAATTATCGATAAAAAATTTCCACCCAAAATCACAAAATTTCCCTGGCCTATAGCCCATGATTTTTTTGGTGAAAAAAATTTTTTGTTGCGAAACCGAATAAAAGTGGTATTATTGGAAAGAGCACGTCGAAAACAATTGTTTTGGAAGGTTTCCCTCGAAAGTATCTCAAATTAAAGTATCTGTAGCGCTTTTTGTATCTATTGGAAGCATACATCCTGAAGAATTATTTTGCAGGGAATCGGCATCTGTTTGACTGGAAAACCTATGAAATAATTATTTTGGAATATTTCCCTTCCAACGGCACTGAAAATTTCACTTCAATTTGTCGGTTTAATTAAATTTGTGCGGTGTGAAAAGTGACGGGAAATTGCGTCATTCAAACGGTTTTTTGCAATTTTTTCCATGTTTCCAGGGTCCAGCGATCGAGGAAACCACCTAGCCCCCCCATTTTTGGACATGCTCTTTCGAATGGCATCAAAATTTTCGATAAAAAATTTCCACCCAAAATCACAAAATTTCCCTGGCCTATATATAGCCCATGATTTTTTTGGTGAAAAAAATTTTTTGTTGCGAAACCGAATAAAAGTGGTATTATTGGAAAGAGCACGTCGAAAACAATTGTTTTGGAAGGTTTCCCTCGAAAGTATCTCAAATTAAAGTATCTGTAGCGCTTTTTGTATCTATTGGAAGCATACATCCTGAAGAATTATTTTGCAGGGAATCGGCATCTGTTTGACTGGAAAACCTATGAAATAATTATTTTGGAATATTTCCCTTCCAACGGCACTGAAAATTTCACTTCAATTTGTCGATTTAATTAAATTTGTGCGGTTTGAAAAGTGACGGGAAATTGCGTCATTCAAACGGTTTTTTGCAATTTTTTCCATGTTTCCGGGGTCCAGCGACCGAGAAAACCACCTAGCCCCCCATTTTTGGACATGCTCTTTCGAATGGCATCAAAATTTTCGATAAAAAATTTCCACCCAAAATCACAAAATTTCCCTGGCCTATAGCCCATGATTTTTTTGGTGAAAAAAATTTTATGTTGCGAAACCGAATAAAAGTGGTATTATTGGAAAGAGCACGTCGAAAACAATTGTTTTGGAAGGTTTCACTCGAAAGTATCTCAAATTAAAGTATCTGTAGCGCTTTTTGTATCTATTGGAAGCATACATCCTGAAGAATTATTTTGCAGGGAATCGGCATCTGTTTGACTGGAAAACCTATGAAATAATTATTTTGGAATATTTCCCTTCCAACGGCACTGAAAATTTCACTTCAATTTGTCGATTTAATTAAATTTGTGCGGTTTGAAAAGTGACGGGAAATTGCGTCATTCAAACGGTTTTTTGCAATTTTTTTCATGTTTCCGGGGTCCAGCGACCGAGAAAACCACCTAGCCCCCCATTTTTGGACATGCTCTTTCGAATGGCATCAAAATTTTCGATAAAAAATTTCCACCCAAAATCACAAAATTTCCCTGGCCTATAGCCCATGATTTTTTTGGTGAAAAAAATTTTTTGTTGCGAAACCGAATAAAAGTGGTATTATTGGAAAGAGCACGTCGAAAACAATTGTTTTGGAAGGTTTCCCTCGAAAGTATCTCAAATTAAAGTATCTGTAGCGCTTTTTGTATCTATTGGAAGCATACATCCTGAAGAATTATTTTGCAGGGAATCGGCATCTGTTTGACTGGAAAACCTATGAAATAATTATTTTGGAATATTTCCCTTCCAACGACACTGAAAATTTCACTTCAATTTGTCGATTTAATTAAATTTGTGCGGTTTGAAAAGTGACGGGAAATTGCGTCATGCAAACGGTTTTTTGCAATTTTTTCCATGTTTCCAGGGTCCAGCGATCGAGAAAACCACCTAGCCCCCCCATTTTTGGACATGCTCTTTCGAATGGCATCAAAATTTTCGATAAAAAATTTCCACCCAAAATCACAAAATTTCCCTGGCCTATAGCCCATGATTTTTTTGGTGAAAAAAATTTTTTGTTGCGAAACCGAATAAAAGTGGTATTATTGGAAAGAGCACGTCGAAAACAATTGTTTTGGAAGGTTTCACTCGAAAGTATCTCAAATTAAAGTATCTGTAGCGCTTTTTGTATCTATTGGAAGCATACATCCTGAAGAATTATTTTGCAGGGAATCGGCATCTGTTTGACTGGAAAACCTATGAAATAATTATTTTGGAATATTTCCCTTCCAACGGCACTGAAAATTTCACTTCAATTTGTCGATTTAATTAAATTTGTGCGGTTTGAAAAGTGACGGGAAATTGCGTCATTCAAACGGTTTTTTGCAATTTTTTCCATGTTTCCGGGGTCCAGCGACCGAGAAAACCACCTAGCCCCCCATTTTTGGACATGCTCTTTCGAATGGCATCAAAATTTTCGATAAAAAATTTCCACCCAAAATCACAAAATTTCCCTGGCCTATGATTTTTTTGGTGAAAAAAATTTTTTGTTCCGAAACCGAATAAAAGTGGTATTATTGGAAAGAGCACGTCGAAAACAATTGTTTTGGAAGGTTTCACTCGAAAGTATCTCAAATTAAAGTATCTGTAGCGCTTTTTGTATCTATTGGAAGCATACATCCTGAAGAATTATTTTGCAGGGAATCGGCATCTGTTTGACTGGAAAACCTATGAAATAATTATTTTGGAATATTTCCCTTCCAACGGCACTGACAATTTCACTTCAATTTGTCGGTTTAATTAAATTTGTGCGGTGTGAAAAGTGACGGGAAATTGCGTCATTCAAACGGTTTTTTGCAATTTTTTCCATGTTTCCAGGGTCCAGCGATCGAGAAAACCACCTAGCCCCCCCATTTTTGGACATGCTCTTTCGAATGGCATCAAAATTTTCGATAAAAAATTTCCACCCAAAATCACAAAATTTCCCTGGCCTATAGCCCATGATTTTTTTGGTGAAAAAAATTTTTTGTTGCGAAACCGAATAAAAGTGGTATTGGAAAGAGCACGTCGAAAACAATTGTTTTGGAAGGTTTCACTCGAAAGTATCTCAAATTAAAGTATCTGTAGCGCTTTTTGTATCTATTGGAAGCATACATCCTGAAGAATTATTTTGCAGGGAATCGGCATCTGTTTGACTGGAAAACCTATGAAATAATTATTTTGGAATATTTCCCTTCCAACGGCACTGACAATTTCACTTCAATTTGTCGGTTTAATTAAATTTGTGCGGTGTGAAAAGTGACGGGAAATTGCGTCATTCAAACGGTTTTTTGCAATTTTTTCCATGTTTCCAGGGTCCAGCGATCGAGAAAACCACCTAGCCCCCCCATTTTTGGACATGCTCTTTCGAATGGCATCAAAATTTTCGATAAAAAATTTCCACCCAAAATCACAAAATTTCCCTGGCCTATAGCCCATGATTTTTTTGGTGAAAAAAATTTTTTGTTGCGAAACCGAATAAAAGTGGTATTATTGGAAAGAGCACGTCGAAAACAATTGTTTTGGAAGGTTTCACTCGAAAGTATCTCAAATTAAAGTATCTGTAGCGCTTTTTGTATCTATTGGAAGCATACATCCTGAAGAATTATTTTGCAGGGAATCGGCATCTGTTTGACTGGAAAACCTATGAAATAATTATTTTGGAATATTTCCCTTCCAACGGCACTGACAATTTCACTTCAATTTGTCGGTTTAATTAAATTTGTGCGGTTTGAAAAGTGACGGGAAATTGCGTCATGCAAACGGTTTTTTGCAATTTTTTCCATGTTTCCGGGGTCCAGCGACCGCGAAAACCACCTAGCCCCCCATTTTTGGACATGCTCTTTCGAATGGCATCAAAATTTTCGATAAAAAATTTCCACCCAAAATCACAAAATTTCCCTGGCCTATAGCCCATGATTTTTTTGGTGAAAAAAATTTTTTGTTGCGAAACCGAATAAAAGTGGTATTATTGGAAAGAGCACGTCGAAAACAATTGTTTTGGAAGGTTTCACTCGAAAGTATCTCAAATTAAAGTATCTGTAGCGCTTTTTGTATCTATTGGAAGCATACATCCTGAAGAATTATTTTGCAGGGAATCGGCATCTGTTTGACTGGAAAACCTATGAAATAATTATTTTGGAATATTTCCCTTCCAACGGCACTGACAATTTCACTTCAATTTGTCGGTTTAATTAAATTTGTGCGGTGTGAAAAGTGACGGGAAATTGCGTCATTCAAACGGTTTTTTGCAATTTTTTCCATGTTTCCAGGGTCCAGCGATCGAGAAAACCACCTAGCCCCCCCATTTTTGGACATGCTCTTTCGAATGGCATCAAAATTTTCGATAAAAAATTTCCACCCAAAATCACAAAATTTCCCTGGCCTATAGCCCATGATTTTTTTGGTGAAAAAAATTTTTTGTTGCGAAACCGAATAAAAGTGGTATTATTGGAAAGAGCACGTCGAAAACAATTGTTTTGGAAGGTTTCACTCGAAAGTATCTCAAATTAAAGTATCTGTAGCGCTTTTTGTATCTATTGGAAGCATACATCCTGAAGAATTATTTTGCAGGGAATCGGCATCTGTTTGACTGGAAAACCTATGAAATAATTATTTTGGAATATTTCCCTTCCAACGGCACTGAAAATTTCACTTCAATTTGTCGATTTAATTAAATTTGTGCGGTTTGAAAAGTGACGGGAAATTGCGTCATTCAAACGGTTTTTTGCAATTTTTTCCATGTTTCCGGGGTCCAGCGACCGAGAAAACCACCTAGCCCCCCATTTTTGGACATGCTCTTTCGAATGGCATCAACATTTTCGATAAAAAATTTCCACCCAAAATCACAAAATTTCCCTGGCCTATAGCCCATGATTTTTTTGGTGAAAAAAATTTTTTGTTGCGAAACCGAATAAAAGTGGTATTATTGGAAAGAGCACGTTGAAAACAATTGTTTTGGAAGGTTTCACTCGAAAGTATCTCAAATTAAAGTATCTGTAGCGCTTTTTGTATCTATTGGAAGCATACATCCTGAAGAATTATTTTGCAGGGAATCGGCATCTGTTTGACTGGAAAACCTATGAAATAATTATTTTGGAATATTTCCCTTCCAACGGCACTGACAATTTCACTTCAATTTGTCGGTTTAATTAAATTTGTGCGGTGTGAAAAGTGACGGGAAATTGCGTCATTCAAACGGTTTTTTGCAATTTTTTCCATGTTTCCAGGGTCCAGCGATCGAGAAAACCACCTAGCCCCCCCATTTTTGGACATGCTCTTTCGAATGGCATCAAAATTTTCGATAAAAAATTTCCACCCAAAATCACAAAATTTCCCTGGCCTATAGCCCATGATTTTTTTGGTGAAAAAAATTTTTTGTTGCGAAACCGAATAAAAGTGGTATTATTGGAAAGAGCACGTCGAAAACAATTGTTTTGGAAGGTTTCACTCGAAAGTATCTCAAATTAAAGTATCTGTAGCGCTTTTTGTATCTATTGGAAGCATACATCCTGAAGAATTATTTTGCAGGGAATCGGCATCTGTTTGACTGGAAAACCTATGAAATAATTATTTTGGAATATTTCCCTTCCAACGGCACTGACAATTTCACTTCAATTTGTCGGTTTAATTAAATTTGTGCGGTGTGAAAAGTGACGGGAAATTGCGTCATTCAAACGGTTTTTTGCAATTTTTTCCATGTTTCCAGGGTCCAGCGATCGAGAAAACCACCTAGCCCCCCATTTTTGGACATGCTCTTTCGAATGGCATCAAAATTTTCGATAAAAAATTTCCACCCAAAATCACAAAATTTCCTTGGCCTATAGCCCATGATTTTTTTGGTGAAAAAAATTTTTTGTTGCGAAACCGAATAAAAGTGGTATTATTGGAAAGAGCACGTCGAAAACAATTGTTTTGGAAGGTTTCACTCGAAAGTATCTCAAATTAAAGTATCTGTAGCGCTTTTTGTATCTATTGGAAGCATACATCCTGAAGAATTATTTTGCAGGGAATCGGCATCTGTTTGACTGGAAAACCTATGAAATAATTATTTTGGAATATTTCCCTTCCAACGGCACTGACAATTTCACTTCAATTTGTCGGTTTAATTAAATTTGTGCGGTGTGAAAAGTGACGGGAAATTGCGTCATTCAAACGGTTTTTTGCAATTTTTTCCATGTTTCCAGGGTCCAGCGATCGAGAAAACCACCTAGCCCCCCATTTTTGGACATGCTCTTTCGAATGGCATCAAAATTTTCGATAAAAAATTTCCACCCAAAATCACAAAATTTCCCTGGCCTATAGCCCATGATTTTTTTGGTGAAAAAAATTTTTTGTTGCGAAACCGAATAAAAGTGGTATTATTGGAAAGAGCACGTCGAAAACAATTGTTTTGGAAGGTTTCACTCGAAAGTATCTCAAATTAAAGTATCTGTAGCGCTTTTTGTATCTATTGGAAGCATACATCCTGAAGAATTATTTTGCAGGGAATCGGCATCTGTTTGACTGGAAAACCTATGAAATAATTATTTTGGAATATTTCCCTTCCAACGGCACTGACAATTTCACTTCAATTTGTCGGTTTAATTAAATTTGTGCGGTGTGAAAAGTGACGGGAAATTGCGTCATTCAAACGGTTTTTTGCAATTTTTTCCATGTTTCCAGGGTCCAGCGATCGAGAAAACCACCTAGCCCCCCCATTTTTGGACATGCTCTTTCGAATGGCATCAAAATTTTCGATAAAAAATTTCCACCCAAAATCACAAAATTTCCCTGGCCTATAGCCCATGATTTTTTTGGTGAAAAAAATTTTTTGTTGCGAAACCGAATAAAAGTGGTATTATTGGAAAGAGCACGTCGAAAACAATTGTTTTGGAAGGTTTCACTCGAAAGTATCTCAAATTAAAGTATCTGTAGCGCTTTTTGTATCTATTGGAAGCATACATCCTGAAGAATTATTTTGCAGGGAATCGGCATCTGTTTGACTGGAAAACCTATGAAATAATTATTTTGGAATATTTCCCTTCCAACGGCACTGAAAATTTCACTTCAATTTGTCGATTTAATTAAATTTGTGCGGTTTGAAAAGTGACGGGAAATTGCGTCATTCAAACGGTTTTTTGCAATTTTTTCCATGTTTCCGGGGTCCAGCGACCGAGAAAACCACCTAGCCCCCCATTTTTGGACATGCTCTTTCGAATGGCATCAAAATTTTCGATAAAAAATTTCCACCCAAAATCACAAAATTTCCCTGGCCTATAGCCCATGATTTTTTTGGTGAAAAAAATTTTTTGTTGCGAAACCGAATAAAAGTGGTATTATTGGAAAGAGCACGTCGAAAACAATTGTTTTGGAAGGTTTCCCTCGAAAGTATCTCAAATTAAAGTATCTGTAGCGCTTTTTGTATCTATTGGAAGCATACATCCTGAAGAATTATTTTGCAGGGAATCGGCATCTGTTTGACTGGAAAACCTATGAAATAATTATTTTGGAATATTTCCCTTCCAACGGCACTGAAAATTTCACTTCAATTTGTCGATTTAATTAAATTTGTGCGGTTTGAAAAGTGACGGGAAATTGCGTCATTCAAACGGTTTTTTGCAATTTTTTCCATGTTTCCGGGGTCCAGCGACCGAGAAAACCACCTAGCCCCCCATTTTTGGACATGCTCTTTCGAATGGCATCAAAATTTTCGATAAAAAATTTCCACCCAAAATCACAAAATTTCCCTGGCCTATAGCCCATGATTTTTTTGTTGAAAAAAATTTTTTGTTCCGAAACCGAATAAAAGTGGTATTATTGGAAAGAGCACGTCGAAAACAATTGTTTTGGAAGGTTTCACTCGAAAGTATCTCAAATTAAAGTATCTGTAGCGCTTTTTGTATCTATTGGAAGCATACATCCTGAAGAATTATTTTGCAGGGAATCGGCATCTGTTTGACTGGAAAACCTATGAAATAATTATTTTGGAATATTTCCCTTCCAACGGCACTGAAAATTTCACTTCAATTTGTCGATTTAATTAAATTTGTGCGGTTTGAAAAGTGACGGGAAATTGCCTCATGCAAACGGTTTTTTGCAATTTTTTCCATGTTTCCGGGGTCCAGCGACCGCGAAAACCACCTAGCCCCCCATTTTTGGACATGCTCTTTCGAATGGCATCAAAATTTTCGATAAAAAATTTCCACCCAAAATCACAAAATTTCCCTGGCCTATAGCCCATGATTTTTTTGGTGAAAAAAATTTTTTGTTGCGAAACCGAATAAAAGTGGTATTATTGGAAAGAGCACGTCGAAAACAATTGTTTTGGAAGGTTTCACTCGAAAGTATCTCAAATTAAAGTATCTGTAGCGCTTTTTGTATCTATTGGAAGCATACATCCTGAAGAATTATTTTGCAGGGAATCGGCATCTGTTTGACTGGAAAACCTATGAAATAATTATTTTGGAATATTTCCCTTCCAACGGCACTGACAATTTCACTTCAATTTGTCGGTTTAATTAAATTTGTGCGGTGTGAAAAGTGACGGGAAATTGCGTCATTCAAACGGTTTTTTGCAATTTTTTCCATGTTTCCAGGGTCCAGCGATCGAGAAAACCACCTAGCCCCCCCATTTTTGGACATGCTCTTTCGAATGGCATCAAAATTTTCGATAAAAAATTTCCACCCAAAATCACAAAATTTCCCTGGCCTATAGCCCATGATTTTTTTGGTGAAAAAAATTTTTTGTTGCGAAACCGAATAAAAGTGGTATTGGAAAGAGCACGTCGAAAACAATTGTTTTGGAAGGTTTCACTCGAAAGTATCTCAAATTAAAGTATCTGTAGCGCTTTTTGTATCTATTGGAAGCATACATCCTGAAGAATTATTTTGCAGGGAATCGGCATCTGTTTGACTGGAAAACCTATGAAATAATTATTTTGGAATATTTCCCTTCCAACGGCACTGACAATTTCACTTCAATTTGTCGGTTTAATTAAATTTGTGCGGTGTGAAAAGTGACGGGAAATTGCGTCATTCAAACGGTTTTTTGCAATTTTTTCCATGTTTCCAGGGTCCAGCGATCGAGAAAACCACCTAGCCCCCCCATTTTTGGACATGCTCTTTCGAATGGCATCAAAATTTTCGATAAAAAATTTCCACCCAAAATCACAAAATTTCCCTGGCCTATAGCCCATGATTTTTTTGGTGAAAAAAATTTTTTGTTGCGAAACCGAATAAAAGTGGTATTATTGGAAAGAGCACGTCGAAAACAATTGTTTTGGAAGGTTTCACTCGAAAGTATCTCAAATTAAAGTATCTGTAGCGCTTTTTGTATCTATTGGAAGCATACATCCTGAAGAATTATTTTGCAGGGAATCGGCATCTGTTTGACTGGAAAACCTATGAAATAATTATTTTGGAATATTTCCCTTCCAACGGCACTGACAATTTCACTTCAATTTGTCGGTTTAATTAAATTTGTGCGGTTTGAAAAGTGACGGGAAATTGCGTCATGCAAACGGTTTTTTGCAATTTTTTCCATGTTTCCGGGGTCCAGCGACCGCGAAAACCACCTAGCCCCCCATTTTTGGACATGCTCTTTCGAATGGCATCAAAATTTTCGATAAAAAATTTCCACCCAAAATCACAAAATTTCCCTGGCCTATAGCCCATGATTTTTTTGGTGAAAAAAATTTTTTGTTGCGAAACCGAATAAAAGTGGTATTATTGGAAAGAGCACGTCGAAAACAATTGTTTTGGAAGGTTTCACTCGAAAGTATCTCAAATTAAAGTATCTGTAGCGCTTTTTGTATCTATTGGAAGCATACATCCTGAAGAATTATTTTGCAGGGAATCGGCATCTGTTTGACTGGAAAACCTATGAAATAATTATTTTGGAATATTTCCCTTCCAACGGCACTGACAATTTCACTTCAATTTGTCGGTTTAATTAAATTTGTGCGGTGTGAAAAGTGACGGGAAATTGCGTCCTTCAAACGGTTTTTTGCAATTTTTTCCATGTTTCCAGGGTCCAGCGATCGAGAAAACCACCTAGCCCCCCCATTTTTGGACATGCTCTTTCGAATGGCATCAAAATTTTCGATAAAAAATTTCCACCCAAAATCACAAAATTTCCCTGGCCTATAGCCCATGATTTTTTTGGTGAAAAAAATTTTTTGTTGCGAAACCGAATAAAAGTGGTATTATTGGAAAGAGCACGTCGAAAACAATTGTTTTGGAAGGTTTCACTCGAAAGTATCTCAAATTAAAGTATCTGTAGCGCTTTTTGTATCTATTGGAAGCATACATCCTGAAGAATTATTTTGCAGGGAATCGGCATCTGTTTGACTGGAAAACCTATGAAATAATTATTTTGGAATATTTCCCTTCCAACGGCACTGAAAATTTCACTTCAATTTGTCGATTTAATTAAATTTGTGCGGTTTGAAAAGTGACGGGAAATTGCGTCATTCAAACGGTTTTTTGCAATTTTTTCCATGTTTCCAGGGTCCAGCGATCGAGAAAACCACCTAGCCCCCCCATTTTTGGACATGCTCTTTCGAATGGCATCAAAATTTTCGATAAAAAATTTCCACCCAAAATCACAAAATTTCCCTGGCCTATAGCCCATGATTTTTTTGGTGAAAAAAATTTTTTGTTGCGAAACCGAATAAAAGTGGTATTATTGGAAAGAGCACGTCGAAAACAATTGTTTTGGAAGGTTTCACTCGAAAGTATCTCAAATTAAAGTATCTGTAGCGCTTTTTGTATCTATTGGAAGCATACATCCTGAAGAATTATTTTGCAGGGAATCGGCATCTGTTTGACTGGAAAACCTATGAAATAATTATTTTGGAATATTTCCCTTCCAACGGCACTGAAAATTTCACTTCAATTTGTCGATTTAATTAAATTTGTGCGGTTTGAAAAGTGACGGGAAATTGCGTCATTCAAACGGTTTTTTGCAATTTTTTCCATGTTTCCAGGGTCCAGCGATCGAGAAAACCACCTAGCCCCCCCATTTTTGGACATGCTCTTTCGAATGGCATCAAAATTTTCGATAAAAAATTTCCACCCAAAATCACAAAATTTCCCTGGCCTATAGCCCATGATTTTTTTGGTGAAAAAAATTTTTTGTTGCGAAACCGAATAAAAGTGGTATTATTGGAAAGAGCACGTCGAAAACAATTGTTTTGGAAGGTTTCACTCGAAAGTATCTCAAATTAAAGTATCTGTAGCGCTTTTTGTATCTATTGGAAGCATACATCCTGAAGAATTATTTTGCAGGGAATCGGCATCTGTTTGACTGGAAAACCTATGAAATAATTATTTTGGAATATTTCCCTTCCAACGGCACTGACAATTTCACTTCAATTTGTCGATTTAATTAAATTTGTGCGGTTTGAAAAGTGACGGGAAATTGCGTCATTCAAACAGTTTTTTGCAATTTTTTCCATGTTTCCAGGGTCCAGCGATCGAGAAAACCACCTAGCCCCCCATTTTTGGACATGCTCTTTCGAATGGCATCAAAATTTTCGATAAAAAATTTCCACCCAAAATCACAAAATTTCCCTGGCCTATAGCCCATGATTTTTTTGGTGAAAAAAATTTTTTGTTGCGAAACCGAATAAAAGTGGTATTATTGGAAAGAGCACGTCGAAAACAATTGTTTTGGAAGGTTTCACTCGAAAGTATCTCAAATTAAAGTATCTGTAGCGCTTTTTGTATCTATTGGAAGCATACATCCTGAAGAATTATTTTGCAGGGAATCGGCATCTGTTTGACTGGAAAACCTATGAAATAATTATTTTGGAATATTTCCCTTCCAACGGCACTGACAATTTCACTTCAATTTGTCGGTTTAATTAAATTTGTGCGGTGTGAAAAGTGACGGGAAATTGCGTCCTTCAAACGGTTTTTTGCAATTTTTTCCATGTTTCCAGGGTCCAGCGATCGAGAAAACCACCTAGCCCCCCCATTTTTGGACATGCTCTTTCGAATGGCATCAAAATTTTCGATAAAAAATTTCCACCCAAAATCACAAAATTTCCCTGGCCTATAGCCCATGATTTTTTTGGTGAAAAAAATTTTTTGTTGCGAAACCGAATAAAAGTGGTATTATTGGAAAGAGCACGTCGAAAACAATTGTTTTGGAAGGTTTCACTCGAAAGTATCTCAAATTAAAGTATCTGTAGCGCTTTTTGTATCTATTGGAAGCATACATCCTGAAGAATTATTTTGCAGGGAATCGGCATCTGTTTGACTGGAAAACCTATGAAATAATTATTTTGGAATATTTCCCTTCCAACGGCACTGAAAATTTCACTTCAATTTGTCGATTTAATTAAATTTGTGCGGTTTGAAAAGTGACGGGAAATTGCGTCATTCAAACGGTTTTTTGCAATTTTTTCCATGTTTCCAGGGTCCAGCGATCGAGAAAACCACCTAGCCCCCCCATTTTTGGACATGCTCTTTCGAATGGCATCAAAATTTTCGATAAAAAATTTCCACCCAAAATCACAAAATTTCCCTGGCCTATAGCCCATGATTTTTTTGGTGAAAAAAATTTTTTGTTGCGAAACCGAATAAAAGTGGTATTATTGGAAAGAGCACGTCGAAAACAATTGTTTTGGAAGGTTTCACTCGAAAGTATCTCAAATTAAAGTATCTGTAGCGCTTTTTGTATCTATTGGAAGCATACATCCTGAAGAATTATTTTGCAGGGAATCGGCATCTGTTTGACTGGAAAACCTATGAAATAATTATTTTGGAATATTTCCCTTCCAACGGCACTGACAATTTCACTTCAATTTGTCGGTTTAATTAAATTTGTGCGGTGTGAAAAGTGACGGGAAATTGCGTCATTCAAACGGTTTTTTGCAATTTTTTCCATGTTTCCAGGGTCCAGCGATCGAGAAAACCACCTAGCCCCCCCATTTTTGGACATGCTCTTTCGAATGGCATCAAAATTTTCGATAAAAAATTTCCACCCAAAATCACAAAATTTCCCTGGCCTATAGCCCATGATTTTTTTGGTGAAAAAAATTTTTTGTTGCGAAACCGAATAAAAGTGGTATTATTGGAAAGAGCACGTCGAAAACAATTGTTTTGGAAGGTTTCACTCGAAAGTATCTCAAATTAAAGTATCTGTAGCGCTTTTTGTATCTATTGGAAGCATACATCCTGAAGAATTATTTTGCAGGGAATCGGCATCTGTTTGACTGGAAAACCTATGAAATAATTATTTTGGAATATTTCCCTTCCAACGGCACTGAAAATTTCACTTCAATTTGTCGATTTAATTAAATTTGTGCGGTTTGAAAAGTGACGGGAAATTGCGTCATTCAAACGGTTTTTTGCAATTTTTTCCATGTTTCCGGGGTCCAGCGACCGAGAAAACCACCTAGCCCCCCATTTTTGGACATGCTCTTTCGAATGGCATCAACATTTTCGATAAAAAATTTCCACCCAAAATCACAAAATTTCCCTGGCCTATAGCCCATGATTTTTTTGGTGAAAAAAATTTTTTGTTGCGAAACCGAATAAAAGTGGTATTATTGGAAAGAGCACGTTGAAAACAATTGTTTTGGAAGGTTTCACTCGAAAGTATCTCAAATTAAAGTATCTGTAGCGCTTTTTGTATCTATTGGAAGCATACATCCTGAAGAATTATTTTGCAGGGAATCGGCATCTGTTTGACTGGAAAACCTATGAAATAATTATTTTGGAATATTTCCCTTCCAACGGCACTGACAATTTCACTTCAATTTGTCGGTTTAATTAAATTTGTGCGGTGTGAAAAGTGACGGGAAATTGCGTCATTCAAACGGTTTTTTGCAATTTTTTCCATGTTTCCAGGGTCCAGCGATCGAGAAAACCACCTAGCCCCCCCATTTTTGGACATGCTCTTTCGAATGGCATCAAAATTTTCGATAAAAAATTTCCACCCAAAATCACAAAATTTCCCTGGCCTATAGCCCATGATTTTTTTGGTGAAAAAAATTTTTTGTTGCGAAACCGAATAAAAGTGGTATTATTGGAAAGAGCACGTCGAAAACAATTGTTTTGGAAGGTTTCACTCGAAAGTATCTCAAATTAAAGTATCTGTAGCGCTTTTTGTATCTATTGGAAGCATACATCCTGAAGAATTATTTTGCAGGGAATCGGCATCTGTTTGACTGGAAAACCTATGAAATAATTATTTTGGAATATTTCCCTTCCAACGGCACTGACAATTTCACTTCAATTTGTCGGTTTAATTAAATTTGTGCGGTGTGAAAAGTGACGGGAAATTGCGTCATTCAAACGGTTTTTTGCAATTTTTTCCATGTTTCCAGGGTCCAGCGATCGAGAAAACCACCTAGCCCCCCATTTTTGGACATGCTCTTTCGAATGGCATCAAAATTTTCGATAAAAAATTTCCACCCAAAATCACAAAATTTCCTTGGCCTATAGCCCATGATTTTTTTGGTGAAAAAAATTTTTTGTTGCGAAACCGAATAAAAGTGGTATTATTGGAAAGAGCACGTCGAAAACAATTGTTTTGGAAGGTTTCACTCGAAAGTATCTCAAATTAAAGTATCTGTAGCGCTTTTTGTATCTATTGGAAGCATACATCCTGAAGAATTATTTTGCAGGGAATCGGCATCTGTTTGACTGGAAAACCTATGAAATAATTATTTTGGAATATTTCCCTTCCAACGGCACTGACAATTTCACTTCAATTTGTCGGTTTAATTAAATTTGTGCGGTGTGAAAAGTGACGGGAAATTGCGTCATTCAAACGGTTTTTTGCAATTTTTTCCATGTTTCCAGGGTCCAGCGATCGAGAAAACCACCTAGCCCCCCATTTTTGGACATGCTCTTTCGAATGGCATCAAAATTTTCGATAAAAAATTTCCACCCAAAATCACAAAATTTCCCTGGCCTATAGCCCATGATTTTTTTGGTGAAAAAAATTTTTTGTTGCGAAACCGAATAAAAGTGGTATTATTGGAAAGAGCACGTCGAAAACAATTGTTTTGGAAGGTTTCACTCGAAAGTATCTCAAATTAAAGTATCTGTAGCGCTTTTTGTATCTATTGGAAGCATACATCCTGAAGAATTATTTTGCAGGGAATCGGCATCTGTTTGACTGGAAAACCTATGAAATAATTATTTTGGAATATTTCCCTTCCAACGGCACTGACAATTTCACTTCAATTTGTCGGTTTAATTAAATTTGTGCGGTGTGAAAAGTGACGGGAAATTGCGTCATTCAAACGGTTTTTTGCAATTTTTTCCATGTTTCCAGGGTCCAGCGATCGAGAAAACCACCTAGCCCCCCCATTTTTGGACATGCTCTTTCGAATGGCATCAAAATTTTCGATAAAAAATTTCCACCCAAAATCACAAAATTTCCCTGGCCTATAGCCCATGATTTTTTTGGTGAAAAAAATTTTTTGTTGCGAAACCGAATAAAAGTGGTATTATTGGAAAGAGCACGTCGAAAACAATTGTTTTGGAAGGTTTCACTCGAAAGTATCTCAAATTAAAGTATCTGTAGCGCTTTTTGTATCTATTGGAAGCATACATCCTGAAGAATTATTTTGCAGGGAATCGGCATCTGTTTGACTGGAAAACCTATGAAATAATTATTTTGGAATATTTCCCTTCCAACGGCACTGACAATTTCACTTCAATTTGTCGATTTAATTAAATTTGTGCGGTGTGAAAAGTGACGGGAAATTGCGTCATTCAAACGGTTTTTTGCAATTTTTTCCATGTTTCCGGGGTCCAGCGACCGAGAAAACCACCTAGCCCCCCATTTTTGGACATGCTCTTTCGAATGGCATCAACATTTTCGATAAAAAATTTCCACCCAAAATCACAAAATTTCCCTGGCCCATGATTTTTTTGGTGAAAAAAATTTTTTGTTGCGAAACCGAATAAAAGTGGTATTATTGGAAAGAGCACGTCGAAAACAATTGTTTTGGAAGGTTTCACTCGAAAGTATCTCAAATTAAAGTATCTGTAGCGCTTTTTGTATCTATTGGAAGCATACATCCTGAAGAATTATTTTGCAGGGAATCGGCATCTGTTTGACTGGAAAACCTATGAAATAATTATTTTGGAATATTTCCCTTCCAACGGCACTGAAAATTTCACTTCAATTTGTCGATTTAATTAAATTTGTGCGGTTTGAAAAGTGACGGGAAATTGCGTCATTCAAACGGTTTTTTGCAATTTTTTCCATGTTTCCGGGGTCCAGCGACCGAGAAAACCACCTAGCCCCCCATTTTTGGACATGCTCTTTCGAATGGCATCAAAATTTTCGATAAAAAATTTCCACCCAAAATCACAAAATTTCCCTGGCCTATAGCCCATGATTATTTTGGTGAAAAAAATTTTTTGTTGCGAAACCGAATAAAAGTGGTATTATTGGAAAGAGCACGTCGAAAACAATTGTTTTGGAAGGTTTCACTCGAAAGTATCTCAAATTAAAGTATCTGTAGCGCTTTTTGTATCTATTGGAAGCATACATCCTGAAGAATTATTTTGCAGGGAATCGGCATCTGTTTGACTGGAAAACCTATGAAATAATTATTTTGGAATATTTCCCTTCCAACGGCACTGACAATTTCACTTCAATTTGTCGGTTTAATTAAATTTGTGCGGTGTGAAAAGTGACGGGAAATTGAGTCATTCAAACGGTTTTTTGCAATTTTTTCCATGTTTCCAGGGTCCAGCGATCGAGAAAACCACCTAGCCCCCCATTTTTGGACATGCTCTTTCGAATGGCATCAAAATTTTCGATAAAAAATTTCCACCCAAAATCACAAAATTTCCCTGGCCTATAGCCCATGATTATTTTGGTGAAAAAAATTTTTTGTTGCGAAACCGAATAAAAGTGGTATTATTGGAAAGAGCACGTCGAAAACAATTGTTTTGGAAGGTTTCACTCGAAAGTATCTCAAATTAAAGTATCTGTAGCGCTTTTTGTATCTATTGGAAGCATACATCCTGAAGAATTATTTTGCAGGGAATCGGCATCTGTTTGACTGGAAAACCTATGAAATAATTATTTTGGAATATTTCCCTTCCAACGGCACTGACAATTTCACTTCAATTTGTCGGTTTAATTAAATTTGTGCGGTGTGAAAAGTGACGGGAAATTGCGTCATTCAAACGGTTTTTTGCAATTTTTTCCATGTTTCCAGGGTCCAGCGATCGAGAAAACCACCTAGCCCCCCCATTTTTGGACATGCTCTTTCGAATGGCATCAAAATTTTCGATAAAAAATTTCCACCCAAAATCACAAAATTTCGCTGGCCTATAGCCCATGATTATTTTGGTGAAAAAAATTTTTTGTTGCGAAACCGAATAAAAGTGGTATTATTGGAAAGAGCACGTCGAAAACAATTGTTTTGGAAGGTTTCACTCGAAAGTATCTCAAATTAAAGTATCTGTAGCGCTTTTTGTATCTATTGGAAGCATACATCCTGAAGAATTATTTTGCAGGGAATCGGCATCTGTTTGACTGGAAAACCTATGAAATAATTATTTTGGAATATTTCCCTTCCAACGGCACTGACAATTTCACTTCAATTTGTCGGTTTAATTAAATTTGTGCGGTGTGAAAAGTGACGGGAAATTGCGTCATTCAAACGGTTTTTTGCAATTTCTTCCATGTTTCCAGGGTCCAGCGATCGAGAAAACCACCTAGCCCCCCATTTTTGGACATGCTCTTTCGAATGGCATCAAAATTTTCGATAAAAAATTTCCACCCAAAATCACAAAATTTCCCTGGCCTATAGCCCATGATTTTTTTGGTGAAAAAAATTTTTTGTTGCGAAACCGAATAAAAGTGGTATTATTGGAAAGAGCACGTCGAAAACAATTGTTTTGGAAGGTTTCACTCGAAAGTATCTCAAATTAAAGTATCTGTAGCGCTTTTTGTATCTATTGGAAGCATACATCCTGAAGAATTATTTTGCAGGGAATCGGCATCTGTTTGACTGGAAAACCTATGAAATAATTATTTTGGAATATTTCCCTTCCAACGGCACTGAAAATTTCACTTCAATTTGTCGATTTAATTAAATTTGTGCGGTTTGAAAAGTGACGGGAAATTGCGTCATGCAAACGGTTTTTTGCAATTTATTCCATGTTTCCGGGGTCCAGCGACCGCGAAAACCACCTAGCCCCCCCATTTTTGGACATGCTCTTTCGAATGGCATCAAAATTTTCGATAAAAAATTTCCACCCAAAATCACAAAATTTCCCTGGCCTATAGCCCATGATTTTTTTGGTGAAAAAAATTTTTTGTTGCGAAACCGAATAAAAGTGGTATTATTGGAAAGAGCACGTCGAAAACAATTGTTTTGGAAGGTTTCACTCGAAAGTATCTCAAATTAAAGTATCTGTAGCGCTTTTTGTATCTATTGGAAGCATACATCCTGAAGAATTATTTTGCAGGGAATCGGCATCTGTTTGACTGGAAAACCTATGAAATAATTATTTTGGAATATTTCCCTTCCAACGGCACTGACAATTTCACTTCAATTTGTCGGTTTAATTAAATTTGTGCGGTGTGAAAAGTGACGGGAAATTGCGTCATTCAAACGGTTTTTTGCAATTTTTTCCATGTTTCCAGGGTCCAGCGATCGAGAAAACCACCTAGCCCCCCCATTTTTGGACATGCTCTTTCGAATGGCATCAAAATTTTCGATAAAAAATTTCCACCCAAAATCACAAAATTTCGCTGGCCTATAGCCCATGATTATTTTGGTGAAAAAAATTTTTTGTTGCGAAACCGAATAAAAGTGGTATTATTGGAAAGAGCACGTCGAAAACAATTGTTTTGGAAGGTTTCACTCGAAAGTATCTCAAATTAAAGTATCTGTAGCGCTTTTTGTATCTATTGGAAGCATACATCCTGAAGAATTATTTTGCAGGGAATCGGCATCTGTTTGACTGGAAAACCTATGAAATAATTATTTTGGAATATTTCCCTTCCAACGGAACTGACAATTTCACTTCAATTTGTCGGTTTAATTAAATTTGTGCGGTGTGAAAAGTGACGGGAAATTGCGTCATTCAAACGGTTTTTTGCAATTTTTTCCATGTTTCCAGGGTCCAGCGATCGAGAAAACCACCTAGCCCCCCATTTTTGGACATGCTCTTTCGAATGGCATCAAAATTTTCGATAAAAAATTTCCACCCAAAATCACAAAATTTCCCTGGCCTATAGCCCATGATTTTTTTGGTGAAAAAAATTTTTTGTTGCGAAACCGAATAAAAGTGGTATTATTGGAAAGAGCACGTCGAAAACAATTGTTTTGGAAGGTTTCACTCGAAAGTATCTCAAATTAAAGTATCTGTAGCGCTTTTTGTATCTATTGGAAGCATACATCCTGAAGAATTATTTTGCAGGGAATCGGCATCTGTTTGACTGGAAAACCTATGAAATAATTATTTTGGAATATTTCCCTTCCAACGGCACTGACAATTTCACTTCAATTTGTCGGTTTAATTAAATTTGTGCGGTGTGAAAAGTGACGGGAAATTGCGTCATTCAAACGGTTTTTTGCAATTTTTTCCATGTTTCCAGGGTCCAGCGATCGAGAAAACCACCTAGCCCCCCCATTTTTGGACATGCTCTTTCGAATGGCATCAAAATTTTCGATAAAAAATTTCCACCCAAAATCACAAAATTTCGCTGGCCTATAGCCCATGATTATTTTGGTGAAAAAAATTTTTTGTTGCGAAACCGAATAAAAGTGGTATTATTGGAAAGAGCACGTCGAAAACAATTGTTTTGGAAGGTTTCACTCGAAAGTATCTCAAATTAAAGTATCTGTAGCGCTTTTTGTATCTATTGGAAGCATACATCCTGAAGAATTATTTTGCAGGGAATCGGCATCTGTTTGACTGGAAAACCTATGAAATAATTATTTTGGAATATTTCCCTTCCAACGGCACTGACAATTTCACTTCAATTTGTCGGTTTAATTAAATTTGTGCGGTGTGAAAAGTGACGGGAAATTGCGTCATTCAAACGGTTTTTTGCAATTTTTTCCATGTTTCCAGGGTCCAGCGATCGAGAAAACCACCTAGCCCCCCATTTTTGGACATGCTCTTTCGAATGGCATCAAAATTTTCGATAAAAAATTTCCACCCAAAATCACAAAATTTCCCTGGCCTATAGCCCATGATTTTTTTGGTGAAAAAAATTTTTTGTTGCGAAACCGAATAAAAGTGGTATTATTGGAAAGAGCACGTCGAAAACAATTGTTTTGGAAGGTTTCACTCGAAAGTATCTCAAATTAAAGTATCTGTAGCGCTTTTTGTATCTATTGGAAGCATACATCCTGAAGAATTATTTTGCAGGGAATCGGCATCTGTTTGACTGGAAAACCTATGAAATAATTATTTTGGAATATTTCCCTTCCAACGGCACTGAAAATTTCACTTCAATTTGTCGATTTAATTAAATTTGTGCGGTTTGAAAAGTGACGGGAAATTGCGTCATGCAAACGGTTTTTTGCAATTTATTCCATGTTTCCGGGGTCCAGCGACCGCGAAAACCACCTAGCCCCCCCATTTTTGGACATGCTCTTTCGAATGGCATCAAAATTTTCGATAAAAAATTTCCACCCAAAATCACAAAATTTCCCTGGCCTATAGCCCATGATTTTTTTGGTGAAAAAAATTTTTTGTTGCGAAACCGAATAAAAGTGGTATTATTGGAAAGAGCACGTCGAAAACAATTGTTTTGGAAGGTTTCACTCGAAAGTATCTCAAATTAAAGTATCTGTAGCGCTTTTTGTATCTATTGGAAGCATACATCCTGAAGAATTATTTTGCAGGGAATCGGCATCTGTTTGACTGGAAAACCTATGAAATAATTATTTTGGAATATTTCCCTTCCAACGGCACTGACAATTTCACTTCAATTTGTCGGTTTAATTAAATTTGTGCGGTGTGAAAAGTGACGGGAAATTGCGTCATTCAAACGGTTTTTTGCAATTTTTTCCATGTTTCCAGGGTCCAGCGATCGAGAAAACCACCTAGCCCCCCCATTTTTGGACATGCTCTTTCGAATGGCATCAAAATTTTCGATAAAAAATTTCCACCCAAAATCACAAAATTTCCCTGGCCTATAGCCCATGATTTTTTTGGTGAAAAAAATTTTTTGTTGCGAAACCGAATAAAAGTGGTATTATTGGAAAGAGCACGTCGAAAACAATTGTTTTGGAAGGTTTCACTCGAAAGTATCTCAAATTAAAGTATCTGTAGCGCTTTTTGTATCTATTGGAAGCATACATCCTGAAGAATTATTTTGCAGGGAATCGGCATCTGTTTGACTGGAAAACCTATGAAATAATTATTTTGGAATATTTCCCTTCCAACGGCACTGACAATTTCACTTCAATTTGTCGGTTTAATTAAATTTGTGCGGTGTGAAAAGTGACGGGAAATTGCGTCATTCAAACGGTTTTTTGCAATTTTTTCCATGTTTCCAGGGTCCAGCGATCGAGAAAACCACCTAGCCCCCCCATTTTTGGACATGCTCTTTCGAATGGCATCAAAATTTTCGATAAAAAATTTCCACCCAAAATCACAAAATTTCCCTGGCCTATAGCCCATGATTTTTTTGGTGAAAAAAATTTTTTGTTGCGAAACCGAATAAAAGTGGTATTATTGGAAAGAGCACGTCGAAAACAATTGTTTTGGAAGGTTTCACTCGAAAGTATCTCAAATTAAAGTATCTGTAGCGCTTTTTGTATCTATTGGAAGCATACATCCTGAAGAATTATTTTGCAGGGAATCGGCATCTGTTTGACTGGAAAACCTATGAAATAATTATTTTGGAATATATCCCTTCCAACGGCACTGAAAATTTCACTTCAATTTGTCGATTTAATTAAATTTGTGCGGTTTGAAAAGTGACGGGAAATTGCGTCATTCAAACGGTTTTTTGCAATTTTTTCCATGTTTCGGGGGTCCAGCGACCGAGAAAACCACCTAGCCCCCCATTTTTGGACATGCTCTTTCGAATGGCATCAACATTTTCGATAAAAAATTTCCACCCAAAATCACAAAATTTCCCTGGCCTATAGCCCATGATTTTTTTGGTGAAAAAAATTTTTTGTTGCGAAACCGAATAAAAGTGGTATTATTGGAAAGAGCACGTTGAAAACAATTGTTTTGGAAGGTTTCACTCGAAAGTATCTCAAATTAAAGTATCTGTAGCGCTTTTTGTATCTATTGGAAGCATACATCCTGAAGAATTATTTTGCAGGGAATCGGCATCTGTTTGACTGGAAAACCTATGAAATAATTATTTTGGAATATTTCCCTTCCAACGGCACTGACAATTTCACTTCAATTTGTCGGTTTAATTAAATTTGTGCGGTGTGAAAAGTGACGGGAAATTGCGTCATTCAAACGGTTTTTTGCAATTTTTTCCATGTTTCCAGGGTCCAGCGATCGAGAAAACCACCTAGCCCCCCCATTTTTGGACATGCTCTTTCGAATGGCATCAAAATTTTCGATAAAAAATTTCCACCCAAAATCACAAAATTTCCCTGGCCTATAGCCCATGATTTTTTTGGTGAAAAAAATTTTTTGTTGCGAAACCGAATAAAAGTGGTATTATTGGAAAGAGCACGTCGAAAACAATTGTTTTGGAAGGTTTCACTCGAAAGTATCTCAAATTAAAGTATCTGTAGCGCTTTTTGTATCTATTGGAAGCATACATCCTGAAGAATTATTTTGCAGGGAATCGGCATCTGTTTGACTGGAAAACCTATGAAATAATTATTTTGGAATATTTCCCTTCCAACGGCACTGACAATTTCACTTCAATTTGTCGGTTTAATTAAATTTGTGCGGTGTGAAAAGTGACGGGAAATTGCGTCATTCAAACGGTTTTTTGCAATTTTTTCCATGTTTCCAGGGTCCAGCGATCGAGAAAACCACCTAGCCCCCCCATTTTTGGACATGCTCTTTCGAATGGCATCAAAATTTTCGATAAAAAATTTCCACCCAAAATCACAAAATTTCCCTGGCCTATAGCCCATGATTTTTTTGGTGAAAAAAATTTTTTGTTGCGAAACCGAATAAAAGTGGTATTATTGGAAAGAGCACGTCGAAAACAATTGTTTTGGAAGGTTTCACTCGAAAGTATCTCAAATTAAAGTATCTGTAGCGCTTTTTGTATCTATTGGAAGCATACATCCTGAAGAATTATTTTGCAGGGAATCGGCATCTGTTTGACTGGAAAACCTATGAAATAATTATTTTGGAATATTTCCCTTCCAACGGCACTGACAATTTCACTTCAATTTGTCGGTTTAATTAAATTTGTGCGGTGTGAAAAGTGACGGGAAATTGCGTCATTCAAACGGTTTTTTGCAATTTTTTCCATGTTTCCAGGGTCCAGCGATCGAGAAAACCACCTAGCCCCCCATTTTTGGACATGCTCTTTCGAATGGCATCAAAATTTTCGATAAAAAATTTCCACCCAAAATCACAAAATTTCCCTGGCCTATAGCCCATGATTTTTTTGGTGAAAAAAATTTTTTGTTGCGAAACCGAATAAAAGTGGTATTATTGGAAAGAGCACGTCGAAAACAATTGTTTTGGAAGGTTTCACTCGAAAGTATCTCAAATTAAAGTATCTGTAGCGCTTTTTGTATCTATTGGAAGCATACATCCTGAAGAATTATTTTGCAGGGAATCGGCATCTGTTTGACTGGAAAACCTATGAAATAATTATTTTGGAATATTTCCCTTCCAACGGCACTGACAATTTCACTTCAATTTGTCGATTTAATTAAATTGTGCGGTGTGAAAAGTGACGGGAAATTGCGTCATTCAAACGGTTTTTTGCAATTTTTTCCATGTTTCCGGGGTCCAGCGACCGAGAAAACCACCTAGCCCCCCATTTTTGGACATGCTCTTTCGAATGGCATCAACATTTTCGATAAAAAATTTCCACCCAAAATCACAAAATTTCCCTGGCCTATAGCCCATGATTTTTTTGGTGAAAAAAATTTTTTGTTGCGAAACCGAATAAAAGTGGTATTATTGGAAAGAGCACGTCGAAAACAATTGTTTTGGAAGGTTTCACTCGAAAGTATCTCAAATTAAAGTATCTGTAGCGCTTTTTGTATCTATTGGAAGCATACATCCTGAAGAATTATTTTGCAGGGAATCGGCATCTGTTTGACTGGAAAACCTATGAAATAATTATTTTGGAATATTTCCCTTCCAACGGCACTGAAAATTTCACTTCAATTTGTCGATTTAATTAAATTTGTGCGGTTTGAAAAGTGACGGGAAATTGCGTCATTCAAACGGTTTTTTGCAATTTTTTCCATGTTTCCGGGGTCCAGCGACCGAGAAAACCACCTAGCCCCCCATTTTTGGACATGCTCTTTCGAATGGCATCAAAATTTTCGATAAAAAATTTCCACCCAAAATCACAAAATTTCCCTGGCCTATAGCCCATGATTTTTTTGGTGAAAAAAATTTTTTGTTGCGAAACCGAATAAAAGTGGTATTATTGGAAAGAGCACGTCGAAAACAATTGTTTTGGAAGGTTTCACTCGAAAGTATCTCAAATTAAAGTATCTGTAGCGCTTTTTGTATCTATTGGAAGCATACATCCTGAAGAATTATTTTGCAGGGAATCGGCATCTGTTTGACTGGAAAACCTATGAAATAATTATTTTGGAATATTTCCCTTCCAACGGCACTGACAATTTCACTTCAATTTGTCGGTTTAATTAAATTTGTGCGGTGTGAAAAGTGACGGGAAATTGCGTCATTCAAACGGTTTTTTGCAATTTTTTCCATGTTTCCAGGGTCCAGCGATCGAGAAAACCACCTAGCCCCCCATTTTTGGACATGCTCTTTCGAATGGCATCAAAATTTTCGATAAAAAATTTCCACCCAAAATCACAAAATTTCCCTGGCCTATAGCCCATGATTTTTTTGGTGAAAAAAATTTTTTGTTGCGAAACCGAATAAAAGTGGTATTATTGGAAAGAGCACGTCGAAAACAATTGTTTTGGAAGGTTTCACTCGAAAGTATCTCAAATTAAAGTATCTGTAGCGCTTTTTGTATCTATTGGAAGCATACATCCTGAAGAATTATTTTGCAGGGAATCGGCATCTGTTTGACTGGAAAACCTATGAAATAATTATTTTGGAATATTTCCCTTCCAACGGCACTGACAATTTCACTTCAATTTGTCGGTTTAATTAAATTTGTGCGGTGTGAAAAGTGACGGGAAATTGAGTCATTCAAACGGTTTTTTGCAATTTTTTCCATGTTTCCAGGGTCCAGCGATCGAGAAAACCACCTAGCCCCCCATTTTTGGACATGCTCTTTCGAATGGCATCAAAATTTTCGATAAAAAATTTCCACCCAAAATCACAAAATTTCCCTGGCCTATAGCCCATGATTATTTTGGTGAAAAAAATTTTTTGTTGCGAAACCGAATAAAAGTGGTATTATTGGAAAGAGCACGTCGAAAACAATTGTTTTGGAAGGTTTCACTCGAAAGTATCTCAAATTAAAGTATCTGTAGCGCTTTTTGTATCTATTGGAAGCATACATCCTGAAGAATTATTTTGCAGGGAATCGGCATCTGTTTGACTGGAAAACCTATGAAATAATTATTTTGGAATATTTCCCTTCCAACGGCACTGACAATTTCACTTCAATTTGTCGGTTTAATTAAATTTGTGCGGTGTGAAAAGTGACGGGAAATTGCGTCATTCAAACGGTTTTTTGCAATTTTTTCCATGTTTCCAGGGTCCAGCGATCGAGAAAACCACCTAGCCCCCCATTTTTGGACATGCTCTTTCGAATGGCATCAAAATTTTCGATAAAAAATTTCCACCCAAAATCACAAAATTTCCCTGGCCTATAGCCCATGATTTTTTTGGTGAAAAAAATTTTTTGTTGCGAAACCGAATAAAAGTGGTATTATTGGAAAGAGCACGTCGAAAACAATTGTTTTGGAAGGTTTCACTCGAAAGTATCTCAAATTAAAGTATCTGTAGCGCTTTTTGTATCTATTGGAAGCATACATCCTGAAGAATTATTTTGCAGGGAATCGGCATCTGTTTGACTGGAAAACCTATGAAATAATTATTTTGGAATATTTCCCTTCCAACGGCACTGACAATTTCACTTCAATTTGTCGGTTTAATTAAATTTGTGCGGTGTGAAAAGTGACGGGAAATTGAGTCATTCAAACGGTTTTTTGCAATTTTTTCCATGTTTCCAGGGTCCAGCGATCGAGAAAACCACCTAGCCCCCCATTTTTGGACATGCTCTTTCGAATGGCATCAAAATTTTCGATAAAAAATTTCCACCCAAAATCACAAAATTTCCCTGGCCTATAGCCCATGATTTTTTTGGTGAAAAAAATTTTTTGTTGCGAAACCGAATAAAAGTGGTATTATTGGAAAGAGCACGTCGAAAACAATTGTTTTGGAAGGTTTCACTCGAAAGTATCTCAAATTAAAGTATCTGTAGCGCTTTTTGTATCTATTGGAAGCATACATCCTGAAGAATTATTTTGCAGGGAATCGGCATCTGTTTGACTGGAAAACCTATGAAATAATTATTTTGGAATATTTCCCTTCCAACGGCACTGACAATTTCACTTCAATTTGTCGGTTTAATTAAATTTGTGCGGTGTGAAAAGTGACGGGAAATTGAGTCATTCAAACGGTTTTTTGCAATTTTTTCCATGTTTCCGGGGTCCAGCGACCGAGAAAACCACCTAGCCCCCCATTTTTGGACATGCTCTTTCGAATGGCATCAACATTTTCGATAAAAAATTTCCACCCAAAATCACAAAATTTCCCTGGCCTATAGCCCATGATTTTTTTGGTGAAAAAAATTTTTTGTTGCGAAACCGAATAAAAGTGGTATTATTGGAAAGAGCACGTTGAAAACAATTGTTTTGGAAGGTTTCACTCGAAAGTATCTCAAATTAAAGTATCTGTAGCGCTTTTTGTATCTATTGGAAGCATACATCCTGAAGAATTATTTTGCAGGGAATCGGCATCTGTTTGACTGGAAAACCTATGAAATAATTATTTTGGAATATTTCCCTTCGAACGGCACTGACAATTTCACTTCAATTTGTCGATTTAATTAAATTTGTGCGATGTGAAAAGTGACGGGAAATTGCGTCATTCAAACGGTTTTTTGCAATTTTTTCTATGTTTCCGGGGTCCAGCGACCGAGAAAACCACCTAGCCCCCCATTTTTGGACATGCTCTTTCGAATGGCATCAAAATTTTCGATAAAAAATTTCCACCCAAAATCACAAAATTTCCCTGGCCTATATATAGCCCATGATTTTTTTGGTGAAAAAAATTTTTTGTTGCGAAACCGAATAAAAGTGGTATTATTGGAAAGATCACGTCGAAAACAATTGTTTTGGAAGGTTTCCCTCGAAAGTATCTCAAATTAAAGTATCTGTAGCGCTTTTTGTATCTATTGGAAGCATACATCCTGAAGAATTATTTTGCAGGGAATCGGCATCTGTTTGACTGGAAAACCTATGAAATAATTATTTTGGAATATATCCCTTCCAACGGCACTGACAATTTCACTTCAATTTGTCGATTTAATTAAATTTGTGCGATGTGAAAAGTGACGGGAAATTGCGTCATTCAAACGGTTTTTTGCAATTTTTTCTATGTTTCCGGGGTCCAGCGACCGAGAAAACCACCTAGCCCCCCATTTTTGGACATGCTCTTTCGAATGGCATCAAAATTTTCGATAAAAAATTTCCACCCAAAATCACAAAATTTCCCTGGCCTATATATAGCCCATGATTTTTTTGGTGAAAAAAATTTTTTGTTGCGAAACCGAATAAAAGTGGTATTATTGGAAAGAGCACGTCGAAAACAATTGTTTTGGAAGGTTTCCCTCGTATCTATTGGAAGCATACATCCTGAAGAATTATTTTGCTCTTTCGAATGGCATCAACATTTTCGATAAAAAATTTCCACCCAAAATCACAAAATTTCCCTGGCCTATAGCCCATGACTTTTTTGGTGAAAAAAATTTTTTGTTGCGAAACCGAATAAAAGTGGTATTATTGGAAAGAGCACGTCGAAAACAATTGTTTTGGAAGGTTTCACTCGAAAGTATCTCAAATTAAAGTATCTGTAGCGCTTTTTGTATCTATTGGAAGCATACATCCTGAAGAATTATTTTGCAGGGAATCGGCATCTGTTTGACTGGAAAACCTATGAAATAATTATTTTGGAATATTTCCCTTCCAACGGCACTGACAATTTCACTTCAATTTGTCGATTTAATTAAATTTGTGCGGTGTGAAAAGTGACGGGAAATTGCGTCATTCAAACGGTTTTTTGCAATTTTTTCCATGTTTCCGGGGTCCAGCGACCGAGAAAACCACCTAGCCCCCCATTTTTGGACATGCTCTTTCGAATGGCATCAAAATTTTCGATAAAAAATTTCCACCCAAAATCACAAAATTTCCCTGGCCTATAGCCCATGATTTTTTTGGTGAAAAAAATTTTTTGTTGCGAAACCGAATAAAAGTGGTATTATTGGAAAGAGCACGTCGAAAACAATTGTTTTGGAAGGTTTCCCTCGAAAGTATCTCAAATTAAAGTATCTGTAGCGCTTTTTGTATCTATTGGAAGCATACATCCTGAAGAATTATTTTGCAGGGAATCGGCATCTGTTTGACTGGAAAACCTATGAAATAATTATTTTGGAATATTTCCCTTCCAACGGCACTGACAATTTCACTTCAATTTGTCGATTTAATTAAATTTGTGCGATGTGAAAAGTGACGGGAAATTGCGTCATTCAAACGGTTTTTTGCAATTTTTTCTATGTTTCCGGGGTCCAGCGACCGAGAAAACCACCTAGCCCCCCATTTTTGGACATGCTCTTTCGAATGGCATCAAAATTTTCGATAAAAAATTTCCACCCAAAATCACAAAATTTCCCTGGCCTATAGCCCATGATTTTTTTGGTGAAAAAAATTTTTTGTTGCGAAACCGAATAAAAGTGGTATTATTGGAAAGAGCACGTTGAAAACAATTGTTTTGGAAGGTTTCACTCGAAAGTATCTCAAATTAAAGTATCTGTAGCGCTTTTTGTATCTATTGGAAGCATACATCCTGAAGAATTATTTTGCAGGGAATCGGCATCTGTTTGACTGGAAAACCTATGAAATAATTATTTTGGAATATTTCCCTTCCAACGGCACTGACAATTTCACTTCAATTTGTCGATTTAATTAAATTTGTGCGATGTGAAAAGTGACGGGAAATTGCGTCATTCAAACGGTTTTTTGCAATTTTTTCTATGTTTCCGGGGTCCAGCGACCGAGAAAACCACCTAGCCCCCCATTTTTGGACATGCTCTTTCGAATGGCATCAAAATTTTCGATAAAAAATTTCCACCCAAAATCACAGAATTTCCCTGGCCTATATATAGCCCATGATTTTTTTGGTGAAAAAAATTTTTTGTTGCGAAACCGAATAAAAGTGGTATTATTGGAAAGAGCACGTCGAAAACAATTGTTTTGGAAGGTTTCACTCGAAAGTATCTCAAATTAAAGTATCTGTAGCGCTTTTTGTATCTATTGGAAGCATACATCCTGAAGAATTATTTTGCAGGGAATCGGCATCTGTTTGACTGGAAAACCTATGAAATAATTATTTTGGAATATTTCCCTTCCAACGGCACTGACAATTTCACTTCAATTTGTCGATTTAATTAAATTTGTGCGGTGTGAAAAGTGACGGGAAATTGCGTCATTCAAACGGTTTTTTGCAATTTTTTCCATGTTTCCGGGGTCCAGCGACCGAGAAAACCACCTAGCCCCCCATTTTTGGACATGCTCTTTCGAATGGCATCAAAATTTTCGATAAAAAATTTCCACCCAAAATCACAAAATTTCCCTGGCCTATAGCCCATGATTTTTTTGGTGAAAAAAATTTTTTGTTGCGAAACCGAATAAAAGTGGTATTATTGGAAAGAGCACGTTGAAAACAATTGTTTTGGAAGGTTTCACTCGAAAGTATCTCAAATTAAAGTATCTGTAGCGCTTTTTGTATCTATTGGAAGCATACATCCTGAAGAATTATTTTGCAGGGAATCGGCATCTGTTTGACTGGAAAACCTATGAAATAATTATTTTGGAATATTTCCCTTCCAACGGCACTGACAATTTCACTTCAATTTGTCGATTTAATTAAATTTGTGCGATGTGAAAAGTGACGGGAAATTGCGTCATTCAAACGGTTTTTTGCAATTTTTTCTATGTTTCCGGGGTCCAGCGACCGAGAAAACCACCTAGCCCCCCATTTTTGGACATGCTCTTTCGAATGGCATCAAAATTTTCGATAAAAAATTTCCACCCAAAATCACAGAATTTCCCTGGCCTATATATAGCCCATGATTTTTTTGGTGAAAAAAATTTTTTGTTGCGAAACCGAATAAAAGTGGTATTATTGGAAAGAGCACGTCGAAAACAATTGTTTTGGAAGGTTTCACTCGAAAGTATCTCAAATTAAAGTATCTGTAGCGCTTTTTGTATCTATTGGAAGCATACATCCTGAAGAATTATTTTGCAGGGAATCGGCATCTGTTTGACTGGAAAACCTATGAAATAATTATTTTGGAATATTTCCCTTCCAACGGCACTGACAATTTCACTTCAATTTGTCGATTTAATTAAATTTGTGCGGTGTGAGAAGTGACGGGAAATTGCGTCATTCAAACGGTTTTTTGCAATTTGTTCCATGTTTCCGGGGTCCAGCGACCGAGAAAACCACCTAGCCCCCCATTTTTGGACATGCTCTTTCGAATGGCATCAAAATTTTCGATAAAAAATTTCCACCCAAAATCACAAAATTTCCCTGGCCTATAGCCCATGATTTTTTGGTGAAAAAAATTTTTTGTTGCGAAACCGAATAAAAGTGGTATTATTGGAAAGAGCACGTTGAAAACAATTGTTTTGGAAGGTTTCACTCGAAAGTATCTCAAATTAAAGTATCTGTAGCGCTTTTTGTATCTATTGGAAGCATACATCCTGAAGAATTATTTTGCAGGGAATCGGCATCTGTTTGACTGGAAAACCTATGAAATAATTATTTTGGAATATTTCCCTTCCAACGGCACTGACAATTTCACTTCAATTTGTCGATTTAATTAAATTTGTGCGATGTGAAAAGTGACGGGAAATTGCGTCATTCAAACGGTTTTTTGCAATTTTTTCTATGTTTCCGGGGTCCAGCGACCGAGAAAACCACCTAGCCCCCCATTTTTGGACATGCTCTTTCGAATGGCATCAAAATTTTCGATAAAAAATTTCCACCCAAAATCACAGAATTTCCCTGGCCTATATATAGCCCATGATTTTTTTGGTGAAAAAAATTTTTTGTTGCGAAACCGAATAAAAGTGGTATTATTGGAAAGAGCACGTCGAAAACAATTGTTTTGGAAGGTTTCACTCGAAAGTATCTCAAATTAAAGTATCTGTAGCGCTTTTTGTATCTATTGGAAGCATACATCCTGAAGAATTATTTTGCAGGGAATCGGCATCTGTTTGACTGGAAAACCTATGAAATAATTATTTTGGAATATTTCCCTTCCAACGGCACTGAAAATTTCACTTCAATTTGTCGATTTAATTAAATTTGTGCGGTTTGAAAAGTGACGGGAAATTGCGTCATTCAAACGGTTTTTTGCAATTTTTTCCATGTTTCCGGGGTCCAGCGACCGAGAAAACCACCTAGCCCCCCATTTTTGGACATGCTCTTTCGAATGGCATCAAAATTTTCGATAAAAAATTTCCACCCAAAATCACAAAATTTCCCTGGCCTATAGCCCATGATTTTTTTGGTGAAAAAAATTTTTTGTTGCGAAACCGAATAAAAGTGGTATTATTGGAAAGAGCACGTCGAAAACAATTGTTTTGGAAGGTTTCCCTCGAAAGTATCTCAAATTAAAGTATCTGTAGCGCTTTTTGTATCTATTGGAAGCATACATCCTGAAGAATTATTTTGCAGGGAATCGGCATCTGTTTGACTGGAAAACCTATGAAATAATTATTTTGGAATATATCCCTTCCAACGGCACTGACAATTTCACTTCAATTTGTCGGTTTAATTAAATTTGTGCGGTGTGAAAAGTGACGGGAAATTGCGTCATTCAAACGGTTTTTTGCAATTTTTTCCATGTTTCCGGGGTCCAGCGACCGAGAAAACCACCTAGCCCCCCATTTTTGGACATGCTCTTTCGAATGGCATCAAAATTTTCGATAAAAAATTTCCACCCAAAATCACAAAATTTCCCTGGCCTATAGCCCATGATTTTTTTGGTGAAAAAAATTTTTTGTTGCGAAACCGAATAAAAGTGGTATTATTGGAAAGAGCACGTTGAAAACAATTGTTTTGGAAGGTTTCACTCGAAAGTATCTCAAATTAAAGTATCTGTAGCGCTTTTTGTATCTATTGGAAGCATACATCCTGAAGAATTATTTTGCAGGGAATCGGCATCTGTTTGACTGGAAAACCTATGAAATAATTATTTTGGAATATTTCCCTTCCAACGGCACTGACAATTTCACTTCAATTTGTCGATTTAATTAAATTTGTGCGATGTGAAAAGTGACGGGAAATTGCGTCATTCAAACGGTTTTTTGCAATTTTTTCTATGTTTCCGGGGTCCAGCGACCGAGAAAACCACCTAGCCCCCCATTTTTGGACATGCTCTTTCGAATGGCATCAAAATTTTCGATAAAAAATTTCCACCCAAAATCACAGAATTTCCCTGGCCTATATATAGCCCATGATTTTTTTGGTGAAAAAAATTTTTTGTTGCGAAACCGAATAAAAGTGGTATTATTGGAAAGAGCACGTCGAAAACAATTGTTTTGGAAGGTTTCACTCGAAAGTATCTCAAATTAAAGTATCTGTAGCGCTTTTTGTATCTATTGGAAGCATACATCCTGAAGAATTATTTTGCAGGGAATCGGCATCTGTTTGACTGGAAAACCTATGAAATAATTATTTTGGAATATTTCCCTTCCAACGGCACTGACAATTTCACTTCAATTTGTCGATTTAATTAAATTTGTGCGGTGTGAGAAGTGACGGGAAATTGCGTCATTCAAACGGTTTTTTGCAATTTTTTCCATGTTTCCGGGGTCCAGCGACCGAGAAAACCACCTAGCCCCCCATTTTTGGACATGCTCTTTCGAATGGCATCAAAATTTTCGATAAAAAATTTCCACCCAAAATCACAAAATTTCCCTGGCCTATATATAGCCCATGATTTTTTTGGTGAAAAAAATTTTTTGTTGCGAAACCGAATAAAAGTGGTATTATTGGAAAGAGCACGTCGAAAACAATTGTTTTGGAAGGTTTCCCTCGAAAGTATCTCAAATTAAAGTATCTGTAGCGCTTTTTGTATCTATTGGAAGCATACATCCTGAAGAATTATTTTGCAGGGAATCGGCATCTGTTTGACTGGAAAACCTATGAAATAATTATTTTGGAATATATCCCTTCCAACGGCACTGACAATTTCACTTCAATTTGTCGATTTAATTAAATTTGTGCGATGTGAAAAGTGACGGGAAATTGCGTCATTCAAACGGTTTTTTGCAATTTTTTCTATGTTTCCGGGGTCCAGCGACCGAGAAAACCACCTAGCCCCCCATTTTTGGACATGCTCTTTCGAATGGCATCAAAATTTTCGATAAAAAATTTCCACCCAAAATCACAAAATTTCCCTGGCCTATATATAGCCCATGATTTTTTTGGTGAAAAAAATTTTTTGTTGCGAAACCGAATAAAAGTGGTATTATTGGAAAGAGCACGTTGAAAACAATTGTTTTGGAAGGTTTCACTCGAAAGTATCTCAAATTAAAGTATCTGTAGCGCTTTTTGTATCTATTGGAAGCATACATCCTGAAGAATTATTTTGCAGGGAATCGGCATCTGTTTGACTGGAAAACCTATGAAATAATTATTTTGGAATATTTCCCTTCCAACGGCACTGACAATTTCACTTCAATTTGTCGATTTAATTAAATTTGTGCGATGTGAAAAGTGACGGGAAATTGCGTCATTCAAACGGTTTTTTGCAATTTTTTCCATGTTTCCGGGGTCCAGCGACCGAGAAAACCACCTAGCCCCCCATTTTTGGACATGCTCTTTCGAATGGCATCAAAATTTTCGATAAAAAATTTCCACCCAAAATCACAGAATTTCCCTGGCCTATATATAGCCCATGATTTTTTTGGTGAAAAAAATTTTTTGTTGCGAAACCGAATAAAAGTGGTATTATTGGAAAGAGCACGTCGAAAACAATTGTTTTGGAAGGTTTCACTCGAAAGTATCTCAAATTAAAGTATCTGTAGCGCTTTTTGTATCTATTGGAAGCATACATCCTGAAGAATTATTTTGCAGGGAATCGGCATCTGTTTGACTGGAAAACCTATGAAATAATTATTTTGGAATATTTCCCTTCCAACGGCACTGACAATTTCACTTCAATTTGTCGATTTAATTAAATTTGTGCGGTGTGAGAAGTGACGGGAAATTGCGTCATTCAAACGGTTTTTTGCAATTTGTTCCATGTTTCCGGGGTCCAGCGACCGAGAAAACCACCTAGCCCCCCATTTTTGGACATGCTCTTTCGAATGGCATCAACATTTTCGATAAAAAATTTCCACCCAAAATCACAAAATTTCCCTGGCCTATAGCCCATGACTTTTTTGGTGAAAAAAATTTTTTGTTGCGAAACCGAATAAAAGTGGTATTATTGGAAAGAGCACGTCGAAAACAATTGTTTTGGAAGGTTTCACTCGAAAGTATCTCAAATTAAAGTATCTGTAGCGCTTTTTGTATCTATTGGAAGCATACATCCTGAAGAATTATTTTGCAGGGAATCGGCATCTGTTTGACTGGAAAACCTATGAAATAATTATTTTGGAATATTTCCCTTCCAACGGCACTGACAATTTCACTTCAATTTGTCGATTTAATTAAATTTGTGCGATGTGAAAAGTGACGGGAAATTGCGTCATTCAAACGGTTTTTTGCAATTTTTTCTATGTTTCCGGGGTCCAGCGACCGAGAAAACCACCTAGCCCCCCATTTTTGGACATGCTCTTTCGAATGGCATCAAAATTTTCGATAAAAAATTTCCACCCAAAATCACAAAATTTCCCTGGCCTATATATAGCCCATGATTTTTTTGGTGAAAAAAATTTTTTGTTGCGAAACCGAATAAAAGTGGTATTATTGGAAAGAGCACGTTGAAAACAATTGTTTTGGAAGGTTTCACTCGAAAGTATCTCAAATTAAAGTATCTGTAGCGCTTTTTGTATCTATTGGAAGCATACATCCTGAAGAATTATTTTGCAGGGAATCGGCATCTGTTTGACTGGAAAACCTATGAAATAATTATTTTGGAATATTTCCCTTCCAACGGCACTGACAATTTCACTTCAATTTGTCGATTTAATTAAATTTGTGCGATGTGAAAAGTGACGGGAAATTGCGTCATTCAAACGGTTTTTTGCAATTTTTTCCATGTTTCCGGGGTCCAGCGACCGAGAAAACCACCTAGCCCCCCATTTTTGGACATGCTCTTTCGAATGGCATCAAAATTTTCGATAAAAAATTTCCACCCAAAATCACAGAATTTCCCTGGCCTATATATAGCCCATGATTTTTTTGGTGAAAAAAATTTTTTGTTGCGAAACCGAATAAAAGTGGTATTATTGGAAAGAGCACGTCGAAAACAATTGTTTTGGAAGGTTTCACTCGAAAGTATCTCAAATTAAAGTATCTGTAGCGCTTTTTGTATCTATTGGAAGCATACATCCTGAAGAATTATTTTGCAGGGAATCGGCATCTGTTTGACTGGAAAACCTATGAAATAATTATTTTGGAATATTTCCCTTCCAACGGCACTGAAAATTTCACTTCAATTTGTCGATTTAATTAAATTTGTGCGGTTTGAAAAGTGACGGGAAATTGCGTCATTCAAACGGTTTTTTGCAATTTTTTCCATGTTTCCGGGGTCCAGCGACCGAGAAAACCACCTAGCCCCCCATTTTTGGACATGCTCTTTCGAATGGCATCAAAATTTTCGATAAAAAATTTCCACCCAAAATCACAAAATTTCCCTGGCCTATAGCCCATGATTTTTTTGGTGAAAAAAATTTTTTGTTGCGAAACCGAATAAAAGTGGTATTATTGGAAAGAGCACGTCGAAAACAATTGTTTTGGAAGGTTTCCCTCGAAAGTATCTCAAATTAAAGTATCTGTAGCGCTTTTTGTATCTATTGGAAGCATACATCCTGAAGAATTATTTTGCAGGGAATCGGCATCTGTTTGACTGGAAAACCTATGAAATAATTATTTTGGAATATTTCCCTTCCAACGGCACTGACAATTTCACTTCAATTTGTCGATTTAATTAAATTTGTGCGATGTGAAAAGTGACGGGAAATTGCGTCATTCAAACGGTTTTTTGCAATTTTTTCTATGTTTTCGGGGTCCAGCGACCGAGAAAACCACCTAGCCCCCCATTTTTGGACATGCTCTTTCGAATGGCATCAAAATTTTCGATAAAAAATTTCCACCCAAAATCACAGAATTTCCCTGGCCTATATATAGCCCATGATTTTTTTGGTGAAAAAAATTTTTTGTTGCGAAACCGAATAAAAGTGGTATTATTGGAAAGAGCACGTCGAAAACAATTGTTTTGGAAGGTTTCACTCGAAAGTATCTCAAATTAAAGTATCTGTAGCGCTTTTTGTATCTATTGGAAGCATACATCCTGAAGAATTATTTTGCAGGGAATCGGCATCTGTTTGACTGGAAAACCTATGAAATAATTATTTTGGAATATTTCCCTTCCAACGGCACTGACAATTTCACTTCAATTTGTCGATTTAATTAAATTTGTGCGGTGTGAGAAGTGACGGGAAATTGCGTCATTCAAACGGTTTTTTGCAATTTTTTCCATGTTTCCGGGGTCCAGCGACCGAGAAAACCACCTAGCCCCCCATTTTTGGACATGCTCTTTCGAATGGCATCAACATTTTCGATAAAAAATTTCCACCCAAAATCACAAAATTTCCCTGGCCTATAGCCCATGATTTTTTTGGTGAAAAAAATTTTTTGTTGCGAAACCGAATAAAAGTGGTATTATTGGAAAGAGCACGTTGAAAACAATTGTTTTGGAAGGTTTCACTCGAAAGTATCTCAAATTAAAGTATCTGTAGCGCTTTTTGTATCTATTGGAAGCATACATCCTGAAGAATTATTTTGCAGGGAATCGGCATCTGTTTGACTGGAAAACCTATGAAATAATTATTTTGGAATATTTCCCTTCCAACGGCACTGACAATTTCACTTCAATTTGTCGACTTAATTAAATTTGTGCGATGTGAAAAGTGACGGGAAATTGCGTCATTCAAACGGTTTTTTGCAATTTTTTCTATGTTTCCGGGGTCCAGCGACCGAGAAAACCACCTAGCCCCCCATTTTTGGACATG
Organism: Leptarthrus brevirostris; assembly: GCA_964036015.1. Classification (NCBI taxonomy): domain Eukaryota; kingdom Metazoa; phylum Arthropoda; class Insecta; order Diptera; family Asilidae; genus Leptarthrus; species Leptarthrus brevirostris. The sequence continues at coordinate 100,065,465 of OZ038375.1, forward strand.
CTCTTTCGAATGGCATCAAAATTTTCGATAAAAAATTTCCACCCAAAATCACAAAATTTCCCTGGCCTATATATAGCCCATGATTTTTTTGGTGAAAAAAATTTTTTGTTGCGAAACCGAATAAAAGTGGTATTATTGGAAAGAGCACGTCGAAAACAATTGTTTTGGAAGGTTTCCCTCGAAAGTATCTCAAATTAAAGTATCTGTAGCGCTTTTTGTATCTATTGGAAGCATACATCCTGAAGAATTATTTTGCAGGGAATCGGCATCTGTTTGACTGGAAAACCTATGAAATAATTATTTTGGAATATATCCCTTCCAACGGCACTGACAATTTCACTTCAATTTGTCGATTTAATTAAATTTGTGCGGTGTGAAAAGTGACGGGAAATTGCGTCATTCAAACGGTTTTTTGCAATTTTTTCCATGTTTCCAGGGTCCAGCGATCGAGAAAACCACCTAGCCCCCCATTTTTGGACATGCTTTTTCGAATGGCATCAAAATTTTCGATAAAAAATGTCCACCCAAAATCACAAAATTTCCCTGGCCTATAGCCCATGATTTTTTTGGTGAAAAAAATTTTTTGTTGCGAAACCGAATAAAAGTGGTATTATTGGAAAGAGCACGTCGAAAACAATTGTTTTGGAAGGTTTCCCTCGAAAGTATCTCAAATTAAAGTATCTGTAGCGCTTTTTGTATCTATTGGAAGCATACATCCTGAAGAATTATTTTGCAGGGAATCGGCATCTGTTTGACTGGAAAACCTATGAAATAATTATTTTGGAATATTTCCCTTCCAACGGCACTGACAATTTCACTTCAATTTGTCGATTTAATTAAATTTGTGCGATGTGAAAAGTGACGGGAAATTGCGTCATTCAAACGGTTTTTTGCAATTTTTTCTATGTTTCCGGGGTCCAGCGACCGAGAAAACCACCTAGCCCCCCATTTTTGGACATGCTCTTTCGAATGGCATCAAAATTTTCGATAAAAAATTTCCACCCAAAATCACAAAATTTCCCTGGCCTATATATAGCCCATGATTTTTTTGGTGAAAAAAATTTTTTGTTGCGAAACCGAATAAAAGTGGTATTATTGGAAAGAGCACGTTGAAAACAATTGTTTTGGAAGGTTTCACTCGAAAGTATCTCAAATTAAAGTATCTGTAGCGCTTTTTGTATCTATTGGAAGCATACATCCTGAAGAATTATTTTGCAGGGAATCGGCATCTGTTTGACTGGAAAACCTATGAAATAATTATTTTGGAATATTTCCCTTCCAACGGCACTGACAATTTCACTTCAATTTGTCGATTTAATTAAATTTGTGCGGTGTGAGAAGTGACGGGAAATTGCGTCATTCAAACGGTTTTTTGCAATTTTTTCCATGTTTCCGGGGTCCAGCGACCGAGAAAACCACCTAGCCCCCCATTTTTGGACATGCTCTTTCGAATGGCATCAACATTTTCGATAAAAAATTTCCACCCAAAATCACAAAATTTCCCTGGCCTATAGCCCATGATTTTTTTGGTGAAAAAAATTTTTTGTTGCGAAACCGAATAAAAGTGGTATTATTGGAAAGAGCACGTTGAAAACAATTGTTTTGGAAGGTTTCACTCGAAAGTATCTCAAATTAAAGTATCTGTAGCGCTTTTTGTATCTATTGGAAGCATACATCCTGAAGAATTATTTTGCAGGGAATCGGCATCTGTTTGACTGGAAAACCTATGAAATAATTATTTTGGAATATTTCCCTTCCAACGGCACTGACAATTTCACTTCAATTTGTCGACTTAATTAAATTTGTGCGATGTGAAAAGTGACGGGAAATTGCGTCATTCAAACGGTTTTTTGCAATTTTTTCTATGTTTCCGGGGTCCAGCGACCGAGAAAACCACCTAGCCCCCCATTTTTGGACATGCTCTTTCGAATGGCATCAAAATTTTCGATAAAAAATTTCCACCCAAAATCACAAAATTTCCCTGGCCTATATATAGCCCATGATTTTTTTGGTGAAAAAAATTTTTTGTTGCGAAACCGAATAAAAGTGGTATTATTGGAAAGAGCACGTCGAAAACAATTGTTTTGGAAGGTTTCCCTCGAAAGTATCTCAAATTAAAGTATCTGTAGCGCTTTTTGTATCTATTGGAAGCATACATCCTGAAGAATTATTTTGCAGGGAATCGGCATCTGTTTGACTGGAAAACCTATGAAATAATTATTTTGGAATATATCCCTTCCAACGGCACTGACAATTTCACTTCAATTTGTCGATTTAATTAAATTTGTGCGGTGTGAAAAGTGACGGGAAATTGCGTCATTCAAACGGTTTTTTGCAATTTTTTCCATGTTTCCAGGGTCCAGCGATCGAGAAAACCACCTAGCCCCCCATTTTTGGACATGCTTTTTCGAATGGCATCAAAATTTTCGATAAAAAATGTCCACCCAAAATCACAAAATTTCCCTGGCCTATAGCCCATGATTTTTTTGGTGAAAAAAATTTTTTGTTGCGAAACCGAATAAAAGTGGTATTATTGGAAAGAGCACGTCGAAAACAATTGTTTTGGAAGGTTTCACTCGAAAGTATCTCAAATTAAAGTATCTGTAGCGCTTTTTGTATCTATTGGAAGCATACATCCTGAAGAATTATTTTGCAGGGAATCGGCATCTGTTTGACTGGAAAACCTATGAAATAATTATTTTGGAATATTTCCCTTCCAACGGCACTGACAATTTCACTTCAATTTGTCGACTTAATTAAATTTGTGCGATGTGAAAAGTGACGGGAAATTGCGTCATTCAAACGGTTTTTTGCAATTTTTTCTATGTTTCCGGGGTCCAGCGACCGAGAAAACCACCTAGCCCCCCATTTTTGGACATGCTCTTTCGAATGGCATCAAAATTTTCGATAAAAAATTTCCACCCAAAATCACAAAATTTCCCTGGCCTATAGCCCATGATTTTTTTGGTGAAAAAAATTTTTTGTTGCGAAACCGAACAAAAGTGGTATTATTGGAAAGAGCACGTCGAAAACAATTGTTTTGGAAGGTTTCACTCGAAAGTATCTCAAATTAAAGTATCTGTAGCGCTTTTTGTATCTATTGGAAGCATACATCCTGAAGAATTATTTTGCAGGGAATCGGCATCTGTTTGACTGGAAAACCTATGAAATAATTATTTTGGAATATTTCCCTTCCAACGGCACTGACAATTTCACTTCAATTTGTCGATTTAATTAAATTTGTGCGGTGTGAGAAGTGACGGGAAATTGCGTCATTCAAACGGTTTTTTGCAATTTTTTCCATGTTTCCGGGGTCCAGCGACCGAGAAAACCACCTAGCCCCCCATTTTTGGACATGCTCTTTCGAATGGCATCAACATTTTCGATAAAAAATTTCCACCCAAAATCACAAAATTTCCCTGGCCTATAGCCCATGATTTTTTTGGTGAAAAAAATTTTTTGTTGCGAAACCGAATAAAAGTGGTATTATTGGAAAGAGCACGTTGAAAACAATTGTTTTGGAAGGTTTCACTCGAAAGTATCTCAAATTAAAGTATCTGTAGCGCTTTTTGTATCTATTGGAAGCATACATCCTGAAGAATTATTTTGCAGGGAATCGGCATCTGTTTGACTGGAAAACCTATGAAATAATTATTTTGGAATATTTCCCTTCCAACGGCACTGACAATTTCACTTCAATTTGTCGACTTAATTAAATTTGTGCGATGTGAAAAGTGACGGGAAATTGCGTCATTCAAACGGTTTTTTGCAATTTTTTCTATGTTTCCGGGGTCCAGCGACCGAGAAAACCACCTAGCCCCCCATTTTTGGACATGCTCTTTCGAATGGCATCAAAATTTTCGATAAAAAATTTCCACCCAAAATCACAAAATTTCCCTGGCCTATATATAGCCCATGATTTTTTTGGTGAAAAAAATTTTTTGTTGCGAAACCGAATAAAAGTGGTATTATTGGAAAGAGCACGTCGAAAACAATTGTTTTGGAAGGTTTCCCTCGAAAGTATCTCAAATTAAAGTATCTGTAGCGCTTTTTGTATCTATTGGAAGCATACATCCTGAAGAATTATTTTGCAGGGAATCGGCATCTGTTTGACTGGAAAACCTATGAAATAATTATTTTGGAATATATCCCTTCCAACGGCACTGACAATTTCACTTCAATTTGTCGATTTAATTAAATTTGTGCGGTGTGAAAAGTGACGGGAAATTGCGTCATTCAAACGGTTTTTTGCAATTTTTTCCATGTTTCCAGGGTCCAGCGATCGAGAAAACCACCTAGCCCCCCATTTTTGGACATGCTTTTTCGAATGGCATCAAAATTTTCGATAAAAAATGTCCACCCAAAATCACAAAATTTCCCTGGCCTATAGCCCATGATTTTTTTGGTGAAAAAAATTTTTTGTTGCGAAACCGAATAAAAGTGGTATTATTGGAAAGAGCACGTCGAAAACAATTGTTTTGGAAGGTTTCCCTCGAAAGTATCTCAAATTAAAGTATCTGTAGCGCTTTTTGTATCTATTGGAAGCATACATCCTGAAGAATTATTTTGCAGGGAATCGGCATCTGTTTGACTGGAAAACCTATGAAATAATTATTTTGGAATATATCCCTTCCAACGGCACTGACAATTTCACTTCAATTTGTCGATTTAATTAAATTTGTGCGATGTGAAAAGTGACGGGAAATTGCGTCATTCAAACGGTTTTTTGCAATTTTTTCTATGTTTCCGGGGTCCAGCGACCGAGAAAACCACCTAGCCCCCCATTTTTGGACATGCTCTTTCGAATGGCATCAAAATTTTCGATAAAAAATTTCCACCCAAAATCACAAAATTTCCCTGGCCTATATATAGCCCATGATTTTTTTGGTGAAAAAAATTTTTTGTTGCGAAACCGAATAAAAGTGGTATTATTGGAAAGAGCACGTCGAAAACAATTGTTTTGGAAGGTTTCCCTCGTATCTATTGGAAGCATACATCCTGAAGAATTATTTTGCTCTTTCGAATGGCATCAACATTTTCGATAAAAAATTTCCACCCAAAATCACAAAATTTCCCTGGCCTATAGCCCATGACTTTTTTGGTGAAAAAAATTTTTTGTTGCGAAACCGAATAAAAGTGGTATTATTGGAAAGAGCACGTCGAAAACAATTGTTTTGGAAGGTTTCACTCGAAAGTATCTCAAATTAAAGTATCTGTAGCGCTTTTTGTATCTATTGGAAGCATACATCCTGAAGAATTATTTTGCAGGGAATCGGCATCTGTTTGACTGGAAAACCTATGAAATAATTATTTTGGAATATTTCCCTTCCAACGGCACTGAAAATTTCACTTCAATTTGTCGATTTAATTAAATTTGTGCGGTTTGAAAAGTGACGGGAAATTGCGTCATTCAAACGGTTTTTTGCAATTTTTTCCATGTTTCCGGGGTCCAGCGACCGAGAAAACCACCTAGCCCCCCATTTTTGGACATGCTCTTTCGAATGGCATCAAAATTTTCGATAAAAAATTTCCACCCAAAATCACAAAATTTCCCTGGCCTATAGCCCATGATTTTTTTGGTGAAAAAAATTTTTTGTTGCGAAACCGAACAAAAGTGGTATTATTGGAAAGAGCACGTCGAAAACAATTGTTTTGGAAGGTTTCACTCGAAAGTATCTCAAATTAAAGTATCTGTAGCGCTTTTTGTATCTATTGGAAGCATACATCCTGAAGAATTATTTTGCAGGGAATCGGCATCTGTTTGACTGGAAAACCTATGAAATAATTATTTTGGAATATTTCCCTTCCAACGGCACTGACAATTTCACTTCAATTTGTCGATTTAATTAAATTTGTGCGGTGTGAGAAGTGACGGGAAATTGCGTCATTCAAACGGTTTTTTGCAATTTTTTCCATGTTTCCGGGGTCCAGCGACCGAGAAAACCACCTAGCCCCCCATTTTTGGACATGCTCTTTCGAATGGCATCAACATTTTCGATAAAAAATTTCCACCCAAAATCACAAAATTTCCCTGGCCTATAGCCCATGATTTTTTTGGTGAAAAAAATTTTTTGTTGCGAAACCGAATAAAAGTGGTATTATTGGAAAGAGCACGTTGAAAACAATTGTTTTGGAAGGTTTCACTCGAAAGTATCTCAAATTAAAGTATCTGTAGCGCTTTTTGTATCTATTGGAAGCATACATCCTGAAGAATTATTTTGCAGGGAATCGGCATCTGTTTGACTGGAAAACCTATGAAATAATTATTTTGGAATATTTCCCTTCCAACGGCACTGACAATTTCACTTCAATTTGTCGACTTAATTAAATTTGTGCGATGTGAAAAGTGACGGGAAATTGCGTCATTCAAACGGTTTTTTGCAATTTTTTCTATGTTTCCGGGGTCCAGCGACCGAGAAAACCACCTAGCCCCCCATTTTTGGACATGCTCTTTCGAATGGCATCAAAATTTTCGATAAAAAATTTCCACCCAAAATCACAAAATTTCCCTGGCCTATATATAGCCCATGATTTTTTTGGTGAAAAAAATTTTTTGTTGCGAAACCGAATAAAAGTGGTATTATTGGAAAGAGCACGTCGAAAACAATTGTTTTGGAAGGTTTCCCTCGTATCTATTGGAAGCATACATCCTGAAGAATTATTTTGCTCTTTCGAATGGCATCAACATTTTCGATAAAAAATTTCCACCCAAAATCACAAAATTTCCCTGGCCTATAGCCCATGATTTTTTTGGTGAAAAAAATTTTTTGTTGCGAAACCGAACAAAAGTGGTATTATTGGAAAGAGCACGTCGAAAACAATTGTTTTGGAAGGTTTCACTCGAAAGTATCTCAAATTAAAGTATCTGTAGCGCTTTTTGTATCTATTGGAAGCATACATCCTGAAGAATTATTTTGCAGGGAATCGGCATCTGTTTGACTGGAAAACCTATGAAATAATTATTTTGGAATATTTCCCTTCCAACGGCACTGACAATTTCACTTCAATTTGTCGATTTAATTAAATTTGTGCGGTGTGAGAAGTGACGGGAAATTGCGTCATTCAAACGGTTTTTTGCAATTTTTTCCATGTTTCCGGGGTCCAGCGACCGAGAAAACCACCTAGCCCCCCATTTTTGGACATGCTCTTTCGAATGGCATCAACATTTTCGATAAAAAATTTCCACCCAAAATCACAAAATTTCCCTGGCCTATAGCCCATGATTTTTTTGGTGAAAAAAATTTTTTGTTGCGAAACCGAATAAAAGTGGTATTATTGGAAAGAGCACGTTGAAAACAATTGTTTTGGAAGGTTTCACTCGAAAGTATCTCAAATTAAAGTATCTGTAGCGCTTTTTGTATCTATTGGAAGCATACATCCTGAAGAATTATTTTGCAGGGAATCGGCATCTGTTTGACTGGAAAACCTATGAAATAATTATTTTGGAATATTTCCCTTCCAACGGCACTGACAATTTCACTTCAATTTGTCGACTTAATTAAATTTGTGCGATGTGAAAAGTGACGGGAAATTGCGTCATTCAAACGGTTTTTTGCAATTTTTTCTATGTTTCCGGGGTCCAGCGACCGAGAAAACCACCTAGCCCCCCATTTTTGGACATGCTCTTTCGAATGGCATCAAAATTTTCGATAAAAAATTTCCACCCAAAATCACAAAATTTCCCTGGCCTATATATAGCCCATGATTTTTTTGGTGAAAAAAATTTTTTGTTGCGAAACCGAATAAAAGTGGTATTATTGGAAAGAGCACGTCGAAAACAATTGTTTTGGAAGGTTTCCCTCGAAAGTATCTCAAATTAAAGTATCTGTAGCGCTTTTTGTATCTATTGGAAGCATACATCCTGAAGAATTATTTTGCAGGGAATCGGCATCTGTTTGACTGGAAAACCTATGAAATAATTATTTTGGAATATATCCCTTCCAACGGCACTGACAATTTCACTTCAATTTGTCGATTTAATTAAATTTGTGCGGTGTGAAAAGTGACGGGAAATTGCGTCATTCAAACGGTTTTTTGCAATTTTTTCCATGTTTCCAGGGTCCAGCGATCGAGAAAACCACCTAGCCCCCCATTTTTGGACATGCTTTTTCGAATGGCATCAAAATTTTCGATAAAAAATGTCCACCCAAAATCACAAAATTTCCCTGGCCTATAGCCCATGATTTTTTTGGTGAAAAAAATTTTTTGTTGCGAAACCGAATAAAAGTGGTATTATTGGAAAGAGCACGTCGAAAACAATTGTTTTGGAAGGTTTCCCTCGAAAGTATCTCAAATTAAAGTATCTGTAGCGCTTTTTGTATCTATTGGAAGCATACATCCTGAAGAATTATTTTGCAGGGAATCGGCATCTGTTTGACTGGAAAACCTATGAAATAATTATTTTGGAATATATCCCTTCCAACGGCACTGACAATTTCACTTCAATTTGTCGATTTAATTAAATTTGTGCGATGTGAAAAGTGACGGGAAATTGCGTCATTCAAACGGTTTTTTGCAATTTTTTCTATGTTTCCGGGGTCCAGCGACCGAGAAAACCACCTAGCCCCCCATTTTTGGACATGCTCTTTCGAATGGCATCAAAATTTTCGATAAAAAATTTCCACCCAAAATCACAAAATTTCCCTGGCCTATATATAGCCCATGATTTTTTTGGTGAAAAAAATTTTTTGTTGCGAAACCGAATAAAAGTGGTATTATTGGAAAGAGCACGTCGAAAACAATTGTTTTGGAAGGTTTCACTCGAAAGTATCTCAAATTAAAGTATCTGTAGCGCTTTTTGTATCTATTGGAAGCATACATCCTGAAGAATTATTTTGCAGGGAATCGGCATCTGTTTGACTGGAAAACCTATGAAATAATTATTTTGGAATATATCCCTTCCAACGGCACTGACAATTTCACTTCAATTTGTCGATTTAATTAAATTTGTGCGATGTGAAAAGTGACGGGAAATTGCGTCATTCAAACGGTTTTTTGCAATTTTTTCTATGTTTCCGGGGTCCAGCGACCGAGAAAACCACCTAGCCCCCCATTTTTGGACATGCTCTTTCGAATGGCATCAAAATTTTCGATAAAAAATTTCCACCCAAAATCACAAAATTTCCCTGGCCTATATATAGCCCATGATTTTTTTGGTGAAAAAAATTTTTTGTTGCGAAACCGAATAAAAGTGGTATTATTGGAAAGAGCACGTCGAAAACAATTGTTTTGGAAGGTTTCCCTCGTATCTATTGGAAGCATACATCCTGAAGAATTATTTTGCTCTTTCGAATGGCATCAACATTTTCGATAAAAAATTTCCACCCAAAATCACAAAATTTCCCTGGCCTATAGCCCATGACTTTTTTGGTGAAAAAAATTTTTTGTTGCGAAACCGAACAAAAGTGGTATTATTGGAAAGAGCACGTCGAAAACAATTGTTTTGGAAGGTTTCACTCGAAAGTATCTCAAATTAAAGTATCTGTAGCGCTTTTTGTATCTATTGGAAGCATACATCCTGAAGAATTATTTTGCAGGGAATCGGCATCTGTTTGACTGGAAAACCTATGAAATAATTATTTTGGAATATTTCCCTTCCAACGGCACTGAAAATTTCACTTCAATTTGTCGATTTAATGAAATTTGTTCGGTGTGAAAAGTGACTGGAAATTGCATCATTCATAAAAAAATTTACCAATATTTTATTCGCTGGCACTGAAAATAGGTTTATCTGTTTACTTCTGTGTTAAAAAGCAAGGGTAAAAACCAAAAATGTTCTTCTGGTGGAGAGGATAAAAATGAGAAAGGTAACAGACGCTTTTTGGGTAAATTGATGGCAACTGAAGAACTGCAAAAGTAAATTTCAGTGCAAAGATCAGAGCATTTACAAGAAATCTCAAAAATAAATAAAAATGAATAACAATTTACTGAAAAAGTTAATAGTTTCCCGTCTTTATTTTCAATTGTTATTTATAAGTTGTCACTTCCCAAAAATCAATCAGATGTGAGTTGTCAACCACAAGGGATGAAGAAGAATTCTGCCGAAATTATGTCCACACTCATCAGCGTGTGCAAAATTTGGGTGATAGGAGAAATTACTCTACTGTCAAATTTCTTCAAGTTTTAAAGTAAACAGACCCAGTGCGGGCAAAAACTTTCGGTTTTGTGTAAAAACTTTCGAGTAAACAGACAGACCTAATATGTAATTATAATAATAGTTGGTATTTGCGAATTTATCTGTATTTTGTTTTAGTTTTACTAAAACGCAAAATTTTTTATGTGATATAACTACAAATTAACGATTTTCGGAATTGCTCCTTTACTTGTGCTTGTGCTTCTTGACAAATTTTATGATTCTTAGTCAACGGGAGGTACCCTATAGGTTTTGATTTATTTGCAAGTGTCTATCTTGACAGACGGATAACGAAAGCTTCCTTTTTTCGTTGCGAGGTGCGGAACCGTAAAAACCACAAACTAATGTTCCAGTGCCTCCATGCAGAATGATGTTTCATCGGAATACCTTACCATCTCTCAAAAGTCAAAGACAACAGCTGTTGATGTTGTGATACCACGATATATTTAAATCTGAATTTTCATTGTTTTCGAGTTCAACCTCTAATGATTGCAAGGTTTTTTCTAATATTATTTAAAAAAAATTTTCAATCACGCGTTTATTCTCACGTTCTGGAATTACCCTGAAAATTGCACAGCAGAGTTTCCACGTAAAAACTTATTTTGTTAAAAAAAATTAAGATTGGACTTTTTTCGTCAATGATATTTGTGAATATTAAAAGTTTTTATTTAAGCATTTATTTCGTATCCGATTCGAGTTCAAGAGTAGAACTTAACGTACATATCAGAATTATTCGAAAAATATTATAGTAAGTTACATAAATAACACCTTTAACAGAGCATGTTTGTTGATTTTCGGCTATATTTTTATGTGGCGCTGCAAAAACCATAATATTTCTGATTTTCTTAAAGAGTAAAGTTAAAAAACACTTGTCAATAAAGGTTTTTCTGTGATAAAAAAACAAAAACCTTTGTTTTTTAGCCGGGGACTGAGTCATTCGATTCGTAATTTTTTTTTGTAAAAAATACCATAAATCTTAGTATCACAGAGTAAAAATATAAAAACATAAAAATATGAATATTATAAGAATAGGCGAATGAGTGAAAAAGCCCTATCATTACCCACCTCCTTTATTCCTTTATACTTTCGATGAATAAAAACTGACCGCTTCGAAAACGAAACATCTGCGAGTAATATGTTTACTGTCACAATAAAATTTTACTTGCTTGCATTCAGTTGTATTATTTTAAGCAAATTGCCAAATTGATTAACTTCACTTAAAACAATAAATGAAATACATCAGCTCATCAATTGCAATAAAATTTACCATAAAAATGAGCTCCTCCTTCTCATATCCAAAGGAATTTGAATTATTAGTGTTTCTGCTCTGAAATGACTGGGAAATTTAAAGGGTTCATATTTATAATGGAAAACAATCTTACATTTCACATGCTTCAATTGAGAAAAATTATACGAATATGATTGTGCATTTCTTCTCTTATTTACAATTCTCTCCGCTTTAGTTGGCGTTTCAGGATTATCAAATTACATCTCGTCTAAGTTTTTACTTTCGTTTTAGTATTTTCCCTAGATGTCCATCCAGCGGTTCCAAAATCCAGCTACCACAGCTTCAGCTTGCACTAAAAAAGAAATCAATTATTTGTATTTGTTTAAAAAAAATACTTTTTGTATACAATAAATTATTGGTAAAAATATGATTTATTTTTAAATAAATTGTTTTCTGACTTAACGATTTTAAATTTTTTTTCAAATTAAAAAAGCTTGAACATCGAGTAGAATGTGAACTAAACAAAAAGACCAACGACGAATTTCCGCAAAATTTGATGAACGTAAGGTTTCCATAATTTACTTCACTTTAGTTAGAGAGATGAGTGCAATTAGAGGTTGGGTGTTGTACATGGCATGGTCTTCTTCAGCGTAGGTCCACGGTTTCAAGCTTGTTTGAGTTTGTTTCTTGCACTGTAGGCGGATTCTTTGATGATTGCCACCGATTTTAGTAAGGGATTTGATAAGCTGTCTCACTCTATCATTGTTTTTAAATTGGCTAAGTTGGGTTACCCGCCCATTGTTTAGATTAAGTCATATTTATCTAATAGGACTTCTAGAGTACGCTTTCGAGGCGCACCTGCTGATTTTCTGGCTCATTCTGGCGTTCCCCAGGGCAGTCATTTGGGTCCATTGTTATTCATCTTATCTATTGCTGATATTTCGTATTTGTTTCAAAGATCTAAAATTCTTTTATATTCTGACGATTATAAGATTTTTCTCTCAATCAAATCTAATGCTGATTGTGAGATTTTGTAATCTGAGCTGCACATTTTTTATGGGTGGTGCTGTAACAATAATCTTAAGCTGAACATCGGGAAATGTCAGGATATCTTCTTCTCGAGGTCTCGCAACTTTCATACTTTTCAGTACATGTTTGAGGGTATTGGTATAAAACGGGTGGAAGAGGTGAGGGACTTGGGAGCGTCAGTGGGGGTGTAAAGGGGGGGCCGGTGGCGGCAGTCCGCCCCGGGTGCCAAGCACCAAGAGGTGGCAGTATCACGCACTTTGCCATGGTAAACCGTCCTCAACTTCTGTGATCATAGCAGCAGTTCATTCTCACTGCACAGTGCACGGACACATCTACCGCGTGCCATTCTTGAAGAGGTGTGTGATCCCAGTAGCAGCAGCAGAAAAAACATCGATACAAGAGAAGCAGCATCCACACTCTTACCGGCTTTGTGTGACTTCAGTTTTTTATGCTACCTTTCTTTTTGGTATGAAGTCCTAGAAGAAGTGAACAAGACACAAAAGTAAATACAGACATCTGGACTATCGCTGCAGAAGTATGTGATAAAAATCAAAGTTCTTAACATTTTTCTTCAAAGCCAACATATCCAAATAGTAGAAAGATCCATTTCCCATGCAACTAAAAAGTGTTAGGACTTGGATATTTCAATTTAAAGAAGAGGAAGGAGGAGATTCTGAAAACATATACTAGGAGAAGAAGCCAGACATGCTGGACTAACATTGCCAGAAGAGCTCCAGAGATGTCTTGATAGATTTTACGGAAAACTAAACCATCGCTACAGAGCCTCATAACATTTGGTGACATTTGACATCCTCATAACATTTGGTGTAGTGCAGCGTTAAATTCCGCTTCCGTCAATAGAAGAAGAATCTCCATCTTCCAAATCTCACAAAAATCTATGATGAATTTTCTGGAGAGGACATTATTTTGGAGATTTTACGACTGCGGCGCCACTTGGAAGCCGCCAGCATGTCTTTGCAAGTGGCGGTCCGGTGGATTACCTTGGGTCTTCTGAGATTCATTGTAAAATTGGGGTATTCTGAGTCTGTTCCGAGTCTAGCGCTGTGTCTAAGATTTTTCTTAACTATTTACGTTTCGGTGGCTTGTTGTGAAAGAAGCTTTTCAAAATTAAAGTTAATAAAATTGTACTTCAGATCAATGAGCCAAACGCGACTAATCAATAATAAATAATTTCATATAAGACTCCATCTTTATACGTCTCTGGCTAGACCCCTACTTGAATATGCTAGTCAGGTTTGGTCTCCATTTTACGAATCTCACATTAAACGAATCGAGTCCGTACAGCGCATATTTGTGAGATCGGCCTTACATTCTCTGACTTGGAGTGACCCTCTTACTCTGCCACCTTATAAGGAGCGTTTAGGGTTGCTGCAGTTTGTTACCCTCGAGAAGCGACAATGGGTTGCTGATCGAATATTTTTGCACCAGCTTCATCCCAAATATAGCCTATAGAACTTTAATATTCCCTACGTAATCAGATTGTTTTTTGACGCACTAATTATGCCTTGATCGAGCCTATTAACCACATGTGTAGATCTCCTAATGATATTGGAGACGTTTTTAATGCTAATATGGACAAAGTGACACTTAAAAGGAGCATCTACATCTTATAATTAAGTCTGTTGTTCGCACTTGTTTTCGAAGAAGTGCGCCTTCTTTATTAGAAGGGACACTCTATTTATTTATACAATCTTCCTCATTAACCTTACAATAATTCTCTCCCGACCGTAGCCATGCTAAATGCATTAAAGGGTTGTTCTCTGGGCTTTGACTCCATCATAAAAAAAGGAATAAGGACTTGGGAGCTGTTTGATCAAAAAATTCGGTTTTTTTTTTAATTTCCGAAAAACTTTCAAGAATGTGCTAAAAACTTATTATAGAGAAATGAATGAAAGCGTATACCTGTTCGGTTTCAAAGCAATTCTGATAAAATACCGGTATAGTATATCATAAAGGTTTTTACTGAAACATATCCAAGACAAAATAATTGTAATAGTAGAATCTTAGACATCCTACATCTTTCATTATCAACAAAATTATGTTGTAACAGTGGAATTTATATATGTACTTATGTAATCTTGTAAAGTAAAAAGAACTGCCTTCCAGGGAAGAATTTCTTTTGACGAAAAGTAAATATTGTTTTATTTTTTTTTATTTATTTTTTTTTTATTTTTTTTTGATTTTTTTTTTTGAATGTCTTATTAAAGACACCATCAACGACTTTCTTTCTTGTTTTCATGTGAATTAAAAGCGCTACAGAACTTAAATTCATATTTTTCTTACAGACCATCATTATATAGCAACAGAGAACTAATTTTAGAATAATAGATTGGTAAGCTAAATAATAAGATTTCTCTTAAAATTGTTAAATGTTTAGACTTTGCATATTTAATATGTTTGTTAAAGTGATTTCTAAATAATAGTGACGGATATTCATTCGTCTGGCCTTTAAATTTCTGACTTAGTTTTTGTTTAGTTTTTACAAGTTTTAATTAAAACAAAACACACACAAACACAATAATACAATACATATATGCAAGTTGAGTTTGAATTAAAATTCAATACAAACAACAAAGTACAAAGAGTTAAGTTTGATGTGTGCCGTCATTAGCAGATTTTTCTGTCGGTTTTGCTTTGTCATTTTCATTCAATTAGAACCCTTGGACCCCTTTTTCTCTCTCTAAACACACGAAATATTACCATTTTACCTCAAAAAGTGCTTAGTTTAAAAATATTTGACCAGCCGGCATTACCTATTGTGTTCCCATTCTAAGGGATTTGCTCTATTCCTATTGAAATTCGACAAAAACCATTAAAAGCAAATTTTCTTCAGTTTTCATTTTAATATTAGTAGGAACTAGAATAACAACGTTTGCGAAAAGTAAATATGCCTACCCCTTGCTACTAAATTGATCTCAAATCGTCGTCCACTTCAAATAAATGAAGTCACTCTTTATGATTAGTCCTCTCGTCCATTTGTTTTCACAACATCATCCGATGCTTTCATCCAGGTCGTTATTCTGGCCTAGTACTGGGCCAGAGTTTCTGAATGAGCAAAACTTTTTCAAGCCAATTTAACTAACTTCCTCTGCCGACACAGACTGACGGAACTTGAAAAGCCACTTGTTTTTGACATATTCGTTTATTCTATTTTACAAGGTCGATTTAAGGCAAACGGATTTTTCAAGGCAACAGGCTAGAAGCTTTATTTCAAGGCAAAACAATTTGTTGGAACAGAAAGTAGGAGGGGATTTTATCGATTTTACTAAATTACCATATTTAATCTGGATCGATTTTAAATAAATTAGAAAATTTTCATCCTAACCTCGTAGCCAAAATCTCATTGAATTTATACTTACGAAAAGGCCAAGAAATTGCTTTGCATGCAAAAGTCAATCCTATTCAATTTGTGCTATGACATTTACAAATTTTCAGCACCTCAGGTAGGCACTTGTGTCTGATAAAAAGTGATTTATTTGGAATTAGATTGAATTACGAAATTTTCGCTGCTTTGAAAACAATAACAATTCATTGAAATTAAGTGGGATTTCTTGTGTACTACACGGAGAATTTTTGCAATTTTTATACGAAAATTTCGGTTCTCAAATGTTGTGTTATTGCAAATGTCAGCAACCTTAATTTTTACGGAACAGCACTGTAAAATTTTCTGATCGATGAGCCCCGAGTATCTGTTCGGTTTCAAAGAATATTTCGAGGATAGAATTCAAAAGGGTTAAATGTAATCAAACTAATTCACCTTTAGTAGAAATAAATGTACACAGTCTGAGATTCGAGCCCTTGTTCTAAACAGCCCGCCCCAGCGTCTTCATCATTAAGCTAATCTTCTCTTTAAACAATTCACTTCCAGAGAGTGCTGTCTCTATGGTAATTCACAATTCACGAGGGTTGCTACTTAAGTTTTTGAGTTTTGTTTATTTTCAAAGTGGTATAAGTCCATTTGATAGATATAACAAATTTCGAGCTCCAAATTCAAAAAAGTTTCAATAAGTTGTACGTAAGAAATTAATTGTTCCCTATCATAAAGGTTATTAACATTGAAATTCATAACAAATGTAACATTCAAAACAAATATTTTTAAGTAAATTGAAATATAAAACCCGAAGTACGGACGAAATCAGTGGATGACGATGGATTGGGCAATTGAGTTACTTAGGGTATGTCGATTCGGTTGTCTTTCACACCTGCCAACTGTGTTAAAATTGTTGTTTTGAAAAACAATTTACAAGAAACGTTGAGTTCGGTAATTTTTAGGGACTCAAGCGATTCATCAGGCGGCCGTGAAAAACCCCCAATTAAAAATATCGAGAAGACAATTAAGAGATACTCAATGCAATGAATTTGCCTGAAAAAATTAACCTTGAAAATGTTAATGTTTAATTATATGGTATAATATCCCAGATTAACATATAAAGCAGTTCCGATTGAATGAAGAGGTATGTGTTTCTGTCCTTGAAGAACTAAATTATCACAAAAGCCAAAGCAGTACCGCAAAGCAAAGCAGTATCCTTTCCGTGTAAATATTGTCTATTACATTACAATTACGTGAAGAAAGAAGACCTCTAGCGAGTCCAAAGAGAGTAGCTCACGTCTTTTTTTTTATACGCGGGGAGAATCAAGGGGTTATTCCATGGAAGGCCACGCAATTCAAATTTGAGGAACCTGCGCTGAACAGCCTCAATACGAGCGCTATGAACCGTATAGGACGGAGGCCAAACGGGATAGGCATACTCTAAAACGGGCCGGACGAAGGTACAAAAGAGAAGCTTAGCGATAAAGGGATTATTAAATTCCTTAGACCATCTCTTAACGAAGCCCAAGGAAACGTTGACCTTGTTAACAATGTAATTGATGTGATCTATGAAAGACAAATGTGGATCAAAAATAACACCAACATCCCTTACTATATCCAGTCTGGTTAGCAAGCTGCCACTGATAGAATACGAGACAAACGTACATTTATCAACGTTCAAAGGCATATTGTTCGCAATACACCAAGAATTAAAAGATTGAAGATCAGAGTTCAGTGTAAAACAATCGTTGCAGTTAGAGACAAAACGAAAAATTTTGGACGCAAATGGCACCACAGAAGTGACCGAAATTTCACGAGAGAGGCAACCGCGAAACATAACACACTGTGTTTGGTCAGAGAGATAAGAAGAAATCCATTGGACGAAAAAAGATGGAAAATCTAACATAGTAAGCTTCAAAACAAGCATCTTGTGGTCAATGCGATCAAAGGCCTTACAAAAATCGGCGGAAATGCAATAATTAGAGAATTCCACAAGGTTAGTAGTCGCTGATCTGCCTTTAATAAAGCTGTGCTGGAAGGATCCCAAGAACGGTTTACAGTGAAAAATAAGGACATCACAAACCATTGCTTCGAAAAGCTAAGCGATGGCAGACAAATCAGCAATAGGCCTATAAAACAGGTCTACAAATACCGGGGTCATGTCAGTTGTTGGAAAGCTGAGTGTCATTTCCGAAGAAATTTGCTGAGTAGAATCCGAATCCGGGGTCAGAATTAACCCATCACGTCAGGATTTTGAGATATTTGAGGTTATGTACCCGAAAGGCTTAATGCAAATGCTAATGACGTCGAAGGGAGATATTTCATAATTTCGAATAGCCATAACTTTGCGAAAAAAAATCTTTATTGATCTCTTGAACTCTTAAATTAAAGGGTAAGAATGGTACTAAATGATGTAACTGGAGAGACAGACCACACAAATTTTTTGCACCCTGTACATAACCTCAAAAATAAGAAAAAACGCGGTTTTTCGAGTACATAACCTCAAATATCTCAAAATCCTGACATGATGGGCCAATTCTGACTACGGGTTCGGATTCTACGCAGCAAATTTCTTCGGAAATGATCCTAAGCTTTCCAACAACTAAACCATGTTGACCTGTGTAATTAGAGATATAATCCTTCTTACCCTTTTTATGAATAGAAAAAATGGTAGACGATTTCCACAGTTTAGGAAAAATACCGCAGGACGAGGATAAGTTAAATAAATAAGAAAGAACAGGAGTAAGATAGTGGGCACAACTTTTTACGACAGATACGGGAACACCATCGGGACCGGGTAAAAAAACTATTATACAATTTCATAATATGCATCATAACTGAAGTATCGTCAAAAAACAAATCCTTAACCGATAAGGAGGTCGGGGGATAATTCGTCAAAAAATTAAAATCTCCTAAACTAATATCACAGTTATTTGTTGAGAAGGCAGCTCCAAAGAAACTAGTAAAGCAGTTGGCAGCAGTCAAGGGGTCATCGGTGCTCCGATCACCAAGGCGCATAACAGAGGGGAAGCCGTCACTCTTACGCTTAAGATTACACAGGCCGACAAGATTCCAGAACCAGAAACCAGAGTATACTTTTCCGAAGGTTTTCGGTGCGCTGAACAAGAATCTGGCCTCAGAATTGCTCCATCACGTCAGGTTTTCGAGATATCGTAAGCTAAATGTGCGAAAATCGTGGTTTTTGCCTATATTTGAGGTTATGTAGCATAACGATTTAATTTTTACTGCCAGCATCTTAAAGTACAAGCCTTGCCCTTTCAAATGCGCTTTAGTGTGCTCAAAAATCATTTTTTTTCTTTAAGATATCCAATATTGAAGTTTGGAATACACCGACTTCAGATCCTTTGCAAGGTGTACAAACTGTACAAGGTGTGAAACTGAAGGTGAGTATTCCAAACTTCAATATTGGATATCTCAAAGAAAAAAAAATGATTTTTGAGCACACTAAAGCGCATTTGAAAGGACAAGGCTTGTACTTTAAGATTCTGGCAGTAATTTTACAATAAAAGTTATGCTACATAACCTCAAATACAGGCAAAAACCACGATTGTCGTACATTTAGCTTACGATATCTCGACGTGATGGAGCAATTCTGATGCCAGATTCTTGTTCAGCGCACCGAAAACCTTCGGAAAAGTATACTCTGGTTTCTGATTCTGAAATTTGTTCGAATTTTGTCGGCCTGTGTTATTGAAGTTCCAGAACTTTTTGGGATTGGGGGATGGACCGGCCAGCCTCATTATGATAATTCCGATACATAAGATAATTTTCCGAAAATATAAGATAATCTTCGTCACTACGAGAGAGACAGAACCTCCTCGAAAAGAGTTGGGATTCCTAGAATGAGGTACGGGAACAAAACGGGTGAAACATGAAAACATAAAGTCATACTGTGAGCTTTTGAGTAAGATGAGGAACGCTTGGGCCGCTGAAAGAAGCACTCGGAAGACAAAGATTCCAGGACAATGTAGGAGTGGAGACCATAGGAAACACAACCCTCTTCATTTTACGATGCCGGTATCAAAAACCTGCCAATACGATGGGAAAAATTTGTTCCCAAAGCAGGAAATTATGAAGCGTGCTTGGCTGTTATTTTAAACCAAATTACAATTTTTTATAAATAAAGTCTCGTTGATATTTGATTCACCCTCGTAACATGATTTACTTCATCAGAGGCAAGTTTCAGAACTGGCTGCAAGGCTGAAATGTGTTTGGGACTTTAGGCTCTGCTCGATTAATTTCTGAGAGCAATACGACATTTTTTGTTTTGCTTTAATTTAAGGTTTCACTAGAATTTTAAAGTATAGAACTAGACTTACTTTGGCAGAATGGTAGTTCCACATGAAATCTTGCACATAAATTAACACTACTAGTATCAGAGTTTTCTTTTAAACGCAGCAATTGAATAAAATTAATTACATAATTTGAGGTTAATTTCGCATAAGCCACTATTTCACGATAAATTTACCGAAACACTCTAAACCCACCGTACCTAAGCATTAAATTTTTATTTCAAAACTTTATAATTTATTTATGGGTTAAAAGAGCGAATATGTGCTTTTGATTTTGATAAATTTTTGGGTACATAAAACTGACGCGCATTCTAGAAACGAAATGAAAACTTTTGACAGCTTTGACAGGTTCGAATCAGGAAAAAATCCATGAAAAACAATTGTACAGATTTTCGCAAACATTTGACAGGTTTTGAAAACGGCGCTGGAAAATATGTTTAAACAAATTAAGGGCAAACAAAATGATTAAACTGTTTAAAAAAAACTAAATCTCTTAATTTCTTTGTACTTAGTTTTTAGGTTGAAATAATTTATATTAAATCTCATATTAAAAATAGCACTTACAATATTAACGTTGCCTAAAATCATGGAAGGTTATGTCTTTATTATCATAAACTGTAAGAAAACATTCATTCTGTAGATGAAGTAGATTTAAGTTTAGAGAACACAACATTCAGTAATATTTTGTAAAAAATTGTGAAGGAAAAATACTTGAGCGAAAAAAATCCAAAAAATCAAACTAAGTAAAAATCACTTAATTAATTAATTTGTTATAGAAAAAAAATGGAGAATTTTATAAATGTATTTGTGCCTTGTTATATTTAGTAATAGTCAAATGTAAAGTGAACAATATTAGAACAAACAACATACAGTAAATTTTAACAGAAACGAGTAAAACAAGAAAACATGAATAGACACCTATTTCTTGAGAAGAATATACTTATATCAAAATCCGTAGAAAAGGAGTACTAGTTTAATGTAAGGATACGATAAGATTTGCTTTAAACAAATTACATTGTAAGAAAAATTACAATTTTAGAAAACTTATGAGCTAAAATAAAGTTTTATTATTTTGCTTGCAAATTTGAAGTTTCCTTTCTGACCCTCTAAATGTAATAATAGTACAAAGCAGTGATGTCCAAACCTATGCCCGCGGGCAAGTGAGCTTTTGAGCTTTTAAATTCGTATATGCACTTGTTTGGATGTATTCGGTTTCCTGATTTTGCGTTTTTAATTGTTAAACCATACAAAAGTTAAAAGAAATTGTCATATTTAAGTAGTTTTGTAACCAGTTATGCAATATCTTAAGATATACAACCTTTTACAAAAATTTAACGTTCTAAATTAAACAAACAGTAGGAAATGCTTCTAAAGCTTTTAAGCATTCCTCACATTAAGTAGTGTGTGTTTGGCCATCACTGGTACAAAGGCAAATGGATTTGCTTAATCTCGCATTGGCTGGTTTATGAAGGTAAGAAATTTTGTTTTTTATATACAGGGTGTTTCAGATCTGACGTTCAAAATGAGTGGGGTGATAGATCTCAACTAGACAAACAAAAAATTGTATGGCAGGGGGAGGAGGGGGGGGGGGGGGGGGGGAATCTCAACCGTTTTTGAGTTACAGGGTGATTCGTAAATTTCAGTTTTTCATGGTATGCACATTACTCTTTTATTTTTATCTCTTGATCTATTCAACACAGCCACATCAAACAAACGCTAAAATACTACTATCTGAATGACGTTTCCAAAATTGTCAACAACATTAACCTAACTCCTATCATTGTAGGTACAGTCACGGTCACAATTGAAAAAAATGTTTTGAAAGTACGAAAATTTCAGTATTTTCCCAAATTTTCTCCGAAATTTGTGTAATTTGTATACCTCTTTTTTATTTTTTCCAAAAAGGTGCAACATGGCAAGGTAGACAAAGAATTAGAAAAACCGCATTTTTAGAAATCTCTGACTACCTAATTATTTTATTGCACTTTCGGTAGCAAATTCTTTAAGTAAACAAAATTTTTATGATAAATGGTGGAAAATGTTGGTTTTGGGTTAACAGGTAAATAGTTTTAATTATTGCTGCAAAAAAGTTATTAGAAATGTTGGTGTAATTTTGTTTTATTGCCGATATTAGCATGAGTTAGCCAGAATTCACATCCTTGTATCCTGGCATTTTGTTACTCGTACCTGATGGAAATTTTGCTATAAAAAAGGGTCAGTAAGCAAGAATACCTATCATAGTTGAAAAACAAATCAATAAGAGCGGGTGTTTTTAAGCAAAAGTTAGTAAAATATGGCAGAATTTAGTTTTGAGGAATACGCGGATATTATTTACATTTATGGTGTAGTAGACCGAAACGAGAGAACAGCTGTATTGGAATACCAAAGGAGACTCCTTAACCGGCGAGCACCCCAAAGAGGGGTATTTACACGGACTTTCCGAAGGTTAAGAGAAACAGGAAGTGTAACTTAACACGACAGGGAGACACGACCCGAAACTTCGGGAGCTTCTGCCGACGTCGAGCAGCAAATAATCACCATCGTAAGGCAAGAACCTGAAACAAGCACGAGAAGAGTCGCAATGCGATTAAGAGTGTCTTCATCTAAGGTTTGGAGGGTTATTCATCGAGAGCGATTACGTCCATATCACCATCACCCAGTTCAAGGACTACTAGAAGGAGATTGCGAGAGAAGACTGGAATTTAGCACTTGGTTTTCTGGTCCGAATTCTGTGGACGGATGAATCTCAATTCACCAGGGATGGTATCACGAACTTCCATAACCTCAATACCTGGTCGGAAACTAACGCAAGAAAGGACAAAGGTGACATCATTCAAGCAGAGATTCAGTGTCAATGTTTGGGCTGGTATCATCGGCAACCATTTGTTAGGGCCATTCATTTTGCCGCAAGTGCTTAATAGTGCAATTTATGCAGACTTTTTGGACAATACACTGCCAGATATAATAGAGGAGAACTCTATGGATAATCTTAGGGGAATTTTTCACCAACACCATGGAGTACCAGCGCATACGGCTAACATTGTGAAGGAAATACTAAGTGAAAAATTTCCTAACCGCTGGATTGGACGAGATGCACCGATTCCTTGGCCTGCTAGATCTCCAGACCTTACCCCATTGAACTTTTTCTTATGGGGAACAATGAAGGATGAAGTTTATTCAAGCCCTGTTAAAATTAGGGATGATTTAGTTAGCAGTATTGGGAGTGCAGCGACGAAAATACGGGAGACGCTGGTTGAAATACGGCTTAAACAGGGACTTAGAAGGAGATTGTTGGCATCCAAAGTGACGGTGGACATTTTGAACAGCTTTTGTAAGTTATTAAGGGTCATTGTAATACATTTTGAATTTAATAAAAATGATTTTTGAGTTAATTTGAGTTTAATTTTTTTAATTTGTTGATTTTTATAATATTCTCCGATAGGAGAAAGAAATTAAGGATGAGGTTAATAGGTTAGGAGGTTGAGTGAAGGAGGTGTCGATCCACGCCCCGTTTGAAAGTTTGAACAGAAGATGGTAAACTGTTCCACATTCCTGTTGTTCTGCTCAGAAAAGATTCCCGAAATTTGATGGTACGTCCAAATTTGAACTGAAGAGTATAGGGGTTGGAGCGACTTGTAGCTATCGCGCGTTGTCATGTATCTACAAAGAATCAGGCTAGCAATTTTGGTAGGATAATGGCTATGGAAATAGCCATAGAAGAGTGAGAGACAACCGACATTCCATCGATGATCCAGAGAGTCAAGGCCCTCAGAGATTTAGGAATCGCCAATAAGTTTAATAGCCTTACGCTGGACTTTGTCTAACGCGGACAATGCAGTGCCTCCGGCCCCTGCCCAAATATGGGAATTGTACTCAAGTCTAGGCCTAATGTGGGACTTGTAGATCAGCGCTAAGTCTGGTATGGTGAAATATTTCTTACATCTCTGTAGAAAATCCAAGCATTTCATCGCACTTTTGGCGATTGCAAATATATGATCAGTCCAGTTAAGATTGCTGGATACGTGAATACCCAAGATGTTTAGGGAGGGCGAATTGGGCATATTCACTCCATAGACTGAAATGGGTTTGGGGTAAACTGGGGGGTTTTTTTTGGGGCATTAAATAGCATTGAGCTTTTGATGCATTTAACGAAACACGATTTGCTCTGCCGCAAGCGAGTACCATAGAAATTTCGTTGTTTAATGATCTAAACATACGTTTCTCGATTGACTTCTGTAGAATTTCCACGTGAATTCATTACAGAATCAAATGCGTACGCGAAATCAAGGGTGCTGTCGTCGGCGAAACAATGAATAGGATTGAGAGTAAGAGATTAAAGATCATTAATAAAAAGAAGAAATAAGGTTGGTGAAAGAACTGAACCCTGAGGTACACCGACATTTATTTCGTAGGAATCAGATGTAACTCCGTCAATTACTACACGGACTGAACGGTCTTAAAAAAAACTCTCTATCCATTTAACGAGGGTAGGGTGCAGACCAAATGATTGAAGTTTGGCTAAAAGGGCAGGTTGTCAGACTCTATCAAAAGCCTTTGAAATATCAAGAGCGATATGATGGTTATTTTCTAGATATTTTATCAACTGAGAGTTGATTAGTGTTTCAGTAAATCTACGAAACTAATGAAAAATACTAAACAAATAAATCTCTCTTTTCGAGTATTCCCCAAACAATATTCTATAGAATGTACAGGGAACCAAATAAGTGCCAACACATAGAAATTTTACCAGACCTTATTTATCTGAGAAAAGGAATTATTTTGGCAATAAATTTTCACGCCATTCATTTACAGAACATTTCCGATATTGACGTAGACCAGTAGAGAGACATCGCTAGACCCAGAAAATCTTTACAAGGACTCGCCTCGTTGTGTTATTTCATTAATGCTAGCAGGTAAATATGTACTTACTAACAAAGCATATCCTGCCGACACAAAAAGGGTCGCATATATCTGCAGTAGATGACCTCTGTACTATGGTGTCCCAAGGAGTACAAGCGGAAAGTAAACACCTTTATTCAAGAGAAACTGCAATGTAGCAAAATTGGGCTAGAGACCAGGGCAGATAATAGACTGCATTGTTGTGACGGACTGTTAGGCTTTGGTCTTTTAAAGTAATTTGACGGAATTAATTGAATGTGACTCCGAGGACTTTTCAAAGGTCTTCAATGTTAGTGCAGTAAAACAAACTTAATTTATTACTCCGTAGGAAATTGCTTCCCCGTTGTATCTGCAGTCATGGAGCAGAAATTAGATCAGCACAAAATACTATTACAGGCATGACCAAGGATGCCTGGTGGTGCGATATAACTATAAATATATTATAGATTGAAGCACTGCGACATAACACACAACCTAAACGGGAATTAAAGAATGTTATCTCATGTTTTAATAATAAATGTGCAGCCTTCATTACAACACAGGAAAGGAGTTCTTTGTTTTCACTTCTAATCTTTAAATGAGAAATAATAATGCAGTGCTAGAAAGTAATTGAAAGGGATATTGACGAAGGGGGATATTTGATATTTATTAAGTGGCTGCTATCTAAGGTCAGCATAAATTCGGGTACAATTATAGTCCCGGCTGATAGCAATTAAAAAAGAAGGATTTGGAGAGAATGAACGAAGGGACATTTATTATTAAAAAAAAAAGTAAAGCTCGATACTGTAACCCAATAGGGTTCATGCCATTCCATTACACTTGTGATAGCAATATTAAGCATTCCTTAATGGACCATGAATTTGTTTTTTTGTTATTCGTTATTTAAAATTGAAAACCCTGAGCATATTATAAATATAAATATTAGACAAATTTGGAAGAAAAAGTTAACAATTTTCTGGTACTTAATTAAATTTTTCATTTAAATGTCCAAAATTGCTGAGAGCTAAGTAATAGATTTTCGCTCACTGAATTTTGACAAGAAGAAAGTATTATTTGACAATTGGAAATTACGAGGAGGAACTAATGGAGTGATACCCTTACGTAGTAATTTACTAGTACGATACCAATCCATTTCTCCATTTTCTCTTTACTTTACAAAACAAACTTGTTGAAAGATTTAAAAGTTTCGATTAAATAATTTTGACGTAAAACCTATAAATCATTAAAAAATTAAAATTAGTGAAGTGAGAGAAGATTTATATGAAGGGCTGAGAGTAAAAGTGACCTATTTCTAAGGTTCGGGTAAAGGTGGCTTAGAAAATGTTCCGCGCAAAAACGAATCGCGTGAGATTCCGAGCAAAACCGAATCGTAGAAAATTTCCGGTCAAAAAGGACTTAAGGACTTTTGCCTGGAATCTCACGCGATTCGTTTTTGCGCGGAACATTTTCTAAGCCACTTTTGCCCGAACTTTATAAATATGTCACTTTTACTCTCAGCCCGTCATATATACTTTAACGGAAACTGTTAGTGGAATAAACAAGAATTTGGTGAAAAATTATAACGAAGTGAATTGTGGAATTTAGTCGATAATTTGGAATATCCTATCACACCAGTTAGCCAGTTATATAGAAATGTGAAAAGTTATGAGATTAATTGCGAAATATTCATATTTTACGTAAAAATAAAATTTCGTTCCGAGATCACTAGCTGTGCTGTAAATATCCTGCCAGTGGTAGATCTACGGAGAGTGTAGAGAGAGGGAGGAAGATGCCATTGGTGAAAATATTTTATGACGTATAAATTTTTCATCAATAACATTTTAATTTCTTACCAGAGAGAAGCTTTTACATACTTTTTTTAAGGACTTCCCAGATGTTCTCTCAGCACAGAAATGTTAAAATGCGAAAACAACTATACTCGTTACTATCCTTTGTTCCTAGGTTCCGAAACAGGTATTGTGTAATGATGGGGGAGGGGGGGGGGCACTGGATGCAAATGGTAATAGGTTAGAAAATATTTACAGTAAAAAGTACCGTCAATATTATGCTCAAGGGGTTAAAGAAACTAGAGGGAGGAAACTGATCATATATTTGCAGACGCTAAATATACTTGGATTTTCTTCTTGGATTTCACTAGAATTGACTTTGCGTTAATCTACAAGTCCCACATTAGACTTGGACTGGAATATAATTCCCGTATTTGGGCATATCGCCTTCTCTGCGTTAGAAAAAGTTCAAAGAAAGTTTATAAAACTTATTGGTCACTCCACTATCTTTGAGAACACTTTCGTCTTATCATTAACACTCTAAACGTATTAACCCTTATCATCAATTCCTTTTCTGCCAAGGCTGTGTTTAAGTATTCTAGGACATGCTCTTGATTAAATATTAATTGAATATTATTTAATACTTTTATTAATAATGTAATAAAAAGTTTGGTTAAGAGCACGTTGGACACGTATATTATAGGGTTCGGTAGAGTTATACCTAATGTTTGCATAAACAATTTTTCCTTGAGTGAAAAAGTTTTAGAAACACATTTTAGGAGACCTATCAAAAGACACCTCACTACTTGGGGTAAGTAAAAGAAAAATTTTCGCATACTTTTCAGTCTATGAAAGGTAAGTCCAAAAAAATTATTTTTCCAAAAATCTCATCAATTATGTATTTGGTAACGTCCTTATATCAAATTTCATCCTAATAGGTTTATAAATCAGAGGATGGGAGGGCTATGACATATAGACGGAGGGACGTGCAGACAAAAATTATAAAGATTCTTTGTTGCTACGGTACCCTAAAACCAAAAATTCATATACATAATCCCACGCATAAAGTGAAACTTCGTGAGTCTCTGTCAATTGATAAATTTAAATTAAACGAGTGAAAAAGATTAATGCACAACATTAAGCTTCAAATTTTACAACTTTACTAATGGTTTATGGTAACTAAAGTGTGATACAGCTATTCATTAATTTTCTGTTTGTAGATATTTAGTAAAAACAGCGTCTATGGTTTGCTATTATCACCATGTCTTTATTTTGTAGAATATTAAACTAAGTTCTTATCCAATTTCAGTCTCACACACACACACGATTTGAAATCTTCCCCCTACTATTCTAGGACCGGGAACCCAGCAGATTGTGATCGCGTTCCGGATAGAGTGCGTTCAGGGTTTCCTTACATTCCTTTACTAGCTATGACTATGTATAGGATGTGGGTTTCACTATCTTGATTAAAGTGCGCACATTTTATAATGGCGTATGTCTCTGCTTGAAAGGCAGTACAAAAAGCATACAGCCACTCGGAGACATTAGTTTCTTCCGCTCCACAATATACGCCAGCGCAGCGACGGGGTTGTGGTTTTGCAAAAAACCGTCAGTATATCAAATAGAGCTCTGTGGAGTGGTAAGATTCTTCAGAGTTTCTTCTAACTCTTCTCTAATGGAAAGCATGACTCTGAAATGTTTTGTAAAGATTACTTCAGGAATCATTTTATCGGAAATCATCTAAAGCATTCGCCTATATCTACTAGATTCTTTCAGAGTAATGAGTGCCCCAAAATTTGACTGTGTAACGGACCACTTGTTCGTTAAAACAAGCCTGTATGGAGACTTTGGAACTTCTTCCTGAATGAAAAAAACCCAAAGGCTTAAGGCAAAGAGCCACCTCCATTGCTGCAGTTGGAGTGGTTCGCAAGACCTCCGCCACCCTTTAAATTTTACAAAGGTTATTGTAGGCTGTGCTTAGTAGAGGTCTCTTCCACCAGAGAATTGCACCAAAGCAGAGACTAAGTCTAATTATGGCGGTGTATATCGAATGAATGAGGCTAAAACTTAATCTCCACGTCATCCCAAAGGCTCGTCTAAACTGTCAGAGAGACGCAATGGCTTTGCTGATTTTATTATCCAAGTGCGCCTTCCACATTAGCTTAGGGTCCTGTGTAATATCTAAATAATTTACGTCATACCTTCGAGTTTTCTTCTCTTTGTAAAATAAAGCACAAATGTTTTGTCAGGATATTGATGATTTCTTTTTGTTCACCATTTTTCAGTCACAGTTAAGACTTTCTGTTGTAGCTCACAAATAGTATTTAAAAACTTTCACTTTATGAGTACAACGATGTCGTCGGCATACTCAATGGTGTAGAAGCTTAGAGAACTCTGTCGCTAGGTCGTCGACAACCAGGCTCAACAAGAGCGGAGAGAAGATTTTCCCTTGAGGGCACCCTCTGTTTACCTTTATTTTGGCCGACCAAAGCTGACACTGTGCGATAACGAAGCATATTATCCTTTCATCTCAACAAGGTTTAATCAATGTCATGCTGCTGCAGTATTCTCAAAGGCTCCTTCAATGTCCATAAAAACACCTAGAACGAACTCCTACTCACACAGCCCCTTTCCAATAAAGTTTACTGTATTGATTGACTTACCTTTTTAATAAGCATGTTGTCTTACATGTAAAGGGGAGCTAGTAAGACAAGTCGATCTAGTGCATTTGTCCATAATTTTTTTCAAGGTTTTCAGAAAAAACTTGGAAGACTTATGCGACGAAAGGATTTGGCTCCTTCCAGGTTTAGGATTAAATTCGACACTTGCCTCACACCATCTATCTGGGGTGTAGCCAAAAGCCCAGCAAGCTTTAGATATATTTTCCAGCACCGGTATTAGTCTGTCTGTTGCTTTCTGCATCTTAATGGAGTAAATCTCATCATTTCCTGGACTCTTATAAGACAGAAAGGAGTTTATTGTCCATTTGATTCTCTGTTTCGAGATATTAGCTATAAACCAGTCTTCATCTATAGGAAGATGTTGTTGGACAGAATTATTTTCTATCCCACTGGGTTTGCTGCATCCTTTAAAGTGGGTTCCCAACATATATTTTGCAATCGCCTGATCTTCTACGATCCGAGTTGGATAAATTTTTATTTCGCAAGAATCTTGTAAATCCTTGCTGATTCGATGTTTATTCAGAAATATTACCAGACTAGTAATTTAGTAATTTTTTTTTTTTTTTTTTTACTTGTGTGTCTGAAGTGATGTGTGAAGAGCCCACTCAAATTCAGTATCCAAATTCTTTGCTCGACTATTCTTTTTCTCCGCTCCGCCATCGTTCTTTGATATTTGTTTAGGGGCGCTAATGAGGCAGGCATCTTTAAAGATTTCTTGAGACTTTTTACTAGTTTTTAAACTGCTGTATTTAGATTATTTGTGTACCCCAGAGACGGATCCCAATCAACCAGCTCCGAACCCAAAGCTGTACTGAAACTGTCCCAGTACGTTTTTCTAAGATTCGGGAACACAGATGGTGACTATCTGGGACTATCGCAAAACGTGCAAAATACACAGAAAAAAATTCCGCGATTTAACTAAAATAATTTGCATCCGCGACTCTTAATATCACTCATGCACTCCCACATAGTAGCATTATACTAAGCGTCAAACAGAAAAATCCTCCGGATTATGAAACACTTGACATATGGCGGGAGAAATGCGCC
The DNA here is from genome assembly GCA_964036015.1 of Leptarthrus brevirostris. Classification (NCBI taxonomy): domain Eukaryota; kingdom Metazoa; phylum Arthropoda; class Insecta; order Diptera; family Asilidae; genus Leptarthrus; species Leptarthrus brevirostris. The sequence goes on from OZ038375.1 coordinate 100,095,891, forward strand.
TTTTTTACTTCCTTACCATAGAGCAGAGCAGTTCAAGGAAATACAAAAGCGCATTGACAGAATTCCTTTTTTCTCTTAATTGCATTCACTTGCAAGTACTGTAATCGCGCAGAGTGTGCCTTGAGGCCTTCTTTTCACTTTATTTATTCCCGCTGGATTATTCCAGCAATTAAGGCGAACTGGTTCGAATTAATGCCTTGCGAGACCTCTTTGAAAAGATTTCCAAGTTGTACAGTTTATGAAATCATTTAGAAAATGTCTCTTCCCTCAGGAGTTTTTCGGCACACAGCACTTGTGGTTGTTTGTCTTTTAGTTATTAAACAGATATGTTGAAGAACATCGAGATTATGCATTTGTGAAGTGAAAACATTTTAGAACTAAACAGGAGTTCATATATTTAATTTACAACCGAATTGGAATACCGTACGTCTTTTAACAGAATACAGAATTAAGTAACGAAACTGGCGACCAAAATCAAGTCCACTGATCGAAGTCACTATCTGTAACTGTAATCGTGTTGCAACTGTCAGCCACCTTAATTTTTACGGAACAGAATCGTAAAATTTCCTGAACAATGAACCCCGAGTATCTGTTCGGTTTCCTCGTGGATAAGGGGCGAAGTCGTTTTTATACCTAAAGGTGGGAGGACCTCACACTACAAGCCTAACGATATCAGGCCTATCCCAGTCTCTCCTCATTCCTCATTCAAAACTCTGGAGAGATTCTTAGATATCTACATTAAAGAGACCGTAGAAGCTGTCCATAGCCGTCCGTAGAAGCCGTCATGCAGACAATAAAGGTAGGTCCATCGAGACTGCTTTGCACAATATAGTACTCACCTATCTCACTCGATATCGATGGTTCTTTCAATATTATTAAGCCAGGGGCGATAACGTCATCCTTGAGGAGGCTGGATCTTGACGATCCTCTTATCAACTCCAGTTTAGGACGATCTAATATACAAAGAGTCGTTACTAGAGGCATTTCTGAGGGAGGTATCCTATGAACAATGCTAATTCATGATTAGCTACTCCTAGATCTGGAGCACTCTGGCCACAGGGTTATCATTTACGCCGATGATATTGCCCTGATTAGCTTAGGTAAGCACACTAATACATTGGTTTAAGTATTGCAACACTCCCTCTTCAAGATATCTTCATGGAGTGATGGGTATGATCTCCGTTTTAAACCCGAATAACACAGCGTTAATACTCCTCTCTCGGAAACACAATGTTCCTGGAAGCCTAACACCCAAGAAAGAGTACAGAAAGCTACAGTATCGTTGTACTCGTGTAAAACAGCAATAGGAAAAAGTATGGGTATAGAGCCACGTATTGTGTACTGGCTCTGCTTTAGTATCATCCGACCCATACTCATTTATGGGGTGAACATCATCCAACCCAAAGCACTTGATAAGATTCAAAGGACTACTAATAACCACATCTTCTAAAGCCCTGAACACTATTCTCCACCTTCTACCGGTGGATCTTTTTGGTAAGAATCCGCATCCTCCTGTCATTAGGTTATACTCAGTCCAGACTTGGAAACGCACTTACTACGGACACTCCAAAATCATGGATGGAAGAACCAATACCCAAGCCTTGCTTTGAAGCGAAATTTGATTCCTCTTTCCCTACCAGGTCAGAGTGGGAGAATGGTCCCCCTAAATAGGGAGAGTCAGTGCATCTTTACACTGATGGTTCGAAATTGGAAGGCAAAGTTGGTGGAGGTATCTTTTTGGAACACCTGGACCTCCACATTTCATTTCGCTTACCTGATTACTGTAGTGTTTTTCATTCGGAGAATATGGCTATAAAAGTAGCCACACAACATCTGAAGCGTTTAACGCTGCCTAAGGATATATTCTCAGATAGTCAGGCTGCTATTAAGTCCCTCGCAGGACTTCAAAACGGTTATAGCATGCCACTCAACTTTGAATGACATGGCTGAGCATCAGAACGTACGCCTCCTTTGGGTATTTGGCAAAGTGAAATTTCGGATAACTGTAGGGCCGACGAACTTGCAAGAATTGGTACAACTCGTCCCGACTCGGATATTAATCAACGACTTGACAAACCGTTGGCCACTTGCAAACTGGAGATTTCACAAACATCCTTCAGGATTGCAAATGTTAGATGGCAGTGAGAACACACCTGCCTTATTACCCGACGTATATGCCAAAAGCTTGACCCTAAGCGGTCAAGAGAGCTCATATCACTCGGACGAAGTATAATAAGCATTGTCGTGGCCGTCATTTCGGGCCAATGTCTCAGAGGCAGACACACCTACAGAATACAGATAAGGAGGAAGAGGAAACCATACTTCACTTCCTCTGCAATTGCCCGGCTATAGTCAACCGCAGGAGCCGGTTTTTGGGCTCCCCCTTTTTTAAGAGTTAACCGAATTCGGCTCACTGATGTCAGGGATTTAGTTCGGTTCATCAGGAGCTTTAAATAGTTCACGGCTACGTGATAGGGCTAAAACCTTTTTGCTATAGCTAATAATATCTACTGACTCTCCAGAACTAGATTCCACTGGCGACAGGGAACTAGCTCGGCCTCCTAGAGAGCTATAGGTAGGCTCTCCTCTCTCCTTAGGGGTCTACAGGTTTGAGGAAATAGCTTCAACTGTGATATCACAAAAAAGTCTGCCTTTTTAGACAGCCACTCAAACCTTATGTTTGGTTTCAGAGAGTATTCCGAGTATAGAATTCAAAAGTAAGTAAGTCTTCCTTTTATTCAATCCAAGGATCCTGGTGGCATTCCTACTAATATCGTGAAACGATGAGGTATGTCGCTTGTTTCTGTGCACTTCTCCTTACTTAACTTATCCATCCGTAGTGGCGTTTTCCGTCTTTGAATCTTTCTATTATCTTTCCAACGCATAAAAAGTTAAATCTGATATTTCTAATTATAGGCCCATCGCTAACCTTTCTTGCCTGGCTAAGCTCTTTGAAACCTTGGTATGTGACGTCTTCTATTTGCACTGTAAGCCCCTCTTATCTAAAGGGTAAATCAACAACAACTAAGCTATCGGAATTCTCAAATGTCGGCCTATCCTCTATTCAATAAGCTAAACAAGTCGATTGTATTTTCACCGACTTCAGAAAAGCTTTTGATCGAATTAATCATAAAATTCTCCTTCACAAGTTGTCGATTCTTGGTTTCCCTTCAGGTTTTGTTCAATGGCTACCTTCGTATTTGTCTGAGCGCTTTCAACGTGTTTTATTTTGCGGAATTCTTTCGGATCCTATCCGCATCAGTTCTGGGGTGCCACAGGGTAGTCACCTGAGTCATTTATTATTCAATATCTACATCAACGATGTATCACCAATTCCATCACACTCGATAATTTTATGTTATGCTGATGATTCCAAGCTATTTCGTTTAATTTCGTATGATCTCACTGCCATCTGCTGAACTGTAACTTGACGCTTTCTACAATTGGTGTTCCATCAACTGCCTCCCTTTAAACGTGTTCAAGTGTACTGTCATGTTGTTTTCCGTAAAAGAAACAATCCGCTGTTTAGCTATTCCATGGATGTACACACTTTAAATAGACTTGACAAATCCAATGACTTGAGGGGTCTTGCTTAATGCTCAATTCTCTTTTAACGACCACATTGATGTTATTGTTGGTAAGGCTAATGCTACCTTGGGCTTCATATGGAGTTTAATGGTCCGTATATCACTAGAATTCTATATTGTACATTTGTTAGGTCAATTCTTGAATATGCTATCCCAGTGTGGTGTCCTTTTTATGATACCTATGTTAAGCGCATTGAGTCTGTCCAACGATGGTTTTTAAGGTTTGCTCTGCGTAACTTTCAATGGAACCATGATTATCTTTTACCTCCGTACGCTGACAGGCTTAGTTTGTTATCCTTGGACTAGACGAAATAACGCCAGAGCTGTTTTTACGCTTGAATGTCTGCAGGGGGCTATTGACTCTCCTGAATTGCTAAAATGTTTTAATATATGCGTACCGTCACGCTTCATGAGGAGTCACGACTTCCTCCATATAACTGAATAAGCCAGATATAGCTATGTCATATGGACTTTCAGTTGTCAAAGGGCTTAAGGGGGTCTTACTATGTAATACCTCATTTCCGAGCGCTATATTCAAAAATTGATTACTAGAAAACTACAAATGATTTCGGGAAGCAGTTTTTTCTAATGTTATCATTCATTATTGAACTTTACATAGTTTTTTTTGGTTTTACATAAAAATGACGTATGTGACCGCTACACGTCCTTCACTGTCCTCGTCAAAAGTGTCCAGGGCGCACGGGGTGAACGATTTTGACCGATCAGATGATCTGAAACCAAAAAACCTTTAAAATTTATTTTTCTCATCCCCTTGGCTATGGATAGACACGAGCTTTTTCAAAAATTCTTAAAGTAATAGAATTTTGAAAAAAAGAAAAAATTTTTTGGCACTTTTTTTCTGCTATTCAAGGCTGTTAAAAATGTTTGGACAAGAATTTCAAAAAAAGCTCGTCTCTATCTGTTGCGACATGTTTTTTGATAATAAAAATGTTTAGTATGACAAGATCGGTTAGGTAGTTTTTTCGAAAATGTTCACCCCACCTCTAAAGAGACGACTTTCGGAAAAACACGTTTAAAGATTGACAACGTAATAAAATATTGTTAAAAATTCTTACGATCAATCTGCGATCCCAGGTCCATAGAGTTCACCTTCTTGTTCGAGGAGGAATTCGCGTTTAGCCACTTGCTCTTCTCTTTGCTCGATCCTGGCGCTTTTCGCTGCATCAGTCACCCTACACTCCCAGCGGTCGATGCGTTGCTCGTTGCGGGACTACAGCAGAAACGCGAAAAACGACCGCGCATGACCGTGAAAAATGCTCTGTCACTGCCAAACGAGCCCGTCCACAGTTAAATCCTTTTACCAGCGTATTTCTAACACTATTTAGATGGAAAAAAATGTAAAAAAAAAATCGATTTTTTGAAACTGTTACATAGTAAGACCCCCTTAATAAACTGCCAATTGATGGGTCAGCCTAGTTAAAATTTATTTTTCTTTGTATTTAGCTTCATGTTTGTTTGTAAGCTCCTTTCATGTAATCAGCATTTGATGGATCAGAAATAAATAAATAAGTATTAGAAATGTCTAAAAATGCAACAGAATAAAAGCTGAGAATTTCTCTCTCCTCGTGTGTTATCACATTTGTTCAGTGAAGAAAATAATTTCAAGTTTGTTTGAAAATGTGGAAGACCGTAAAGAGAAGAATTGTGTACTAATCGGCCAATTTTTCCTAAATCACACAGTAAATTTTACGAGTCACGTAAATTTTACGGTGCTGTTCCGTAAAAATTTCTTTGAACACATTAAAAATTAATGCAAATTTCGGAAATTTTTAGTAAGTCTTCCTGGAATTGTCTTTCCATGTAGAAGTAAAGTTAGCATAACAAAGTGTCCTTTGCGTCCGCAATCAATAAATGCAAATATGTTCCTTTAAGTTATTTAAATTGCATTGAAGCCTAGTCACTGAGAATTTCTCTCTCCTCGTGTGTTAGCATAGTTGTTCAATTAAGTCAGTCAGGAAACACTTTATCCAGAATGCAAGAAAGCTTCGAAAATAAAATTCTTTATCAAATAAGACGTTTAGTTACACAGCACTATATCATGTGTCTGGAAATACCTATACTCCATTTGCACACTTGAGAACGATAGTCGACGTTATTAAATTAAAATTATAGAGATTGACATTAGTTTAATGAAACCTGATATTTCCGAACATTTGGCTTTTATCAAATCAGAAATATCTCCTTTCAACGTGCACACATTCCTACAACCGAACTGATTAATATTTTTGCAACGATTTCAAATTCTGTTAGTTAAAATGTACGAGATCAAATAATTTGCTCCAGAAATTCAAATAACCCTCGAAAAGACATTATTTAAACTAGACGAGGGACTAGCATAATTTCATCAGTTGAAATCATAACCCGTCTTCAAAGTTTTCTTGACAAAAAATCGAGAATTCAAATAAAAATTCCATGAATGAATTAGGAAATGAAAGGAGGAGATTTGCCGGAAAAGTTGATTTTCTTATCATTCTTAAAATTCCTCACCAAAACGAAAAAATGTTTTTCAATGTTGGAGAACTTTTTATGGGCCACGGCTATCCTTCTAGAAATGCTAGTTTTCAATTCGACTATTCCAGGACCGGCAGGATATATTTTAAGAATTTCAAAGTTATTTTAATAAAATTAACAAAATCTGCTGGGTGCAGTGTCACAGCATCTTCTAGTTGCACTTTAATTAACAAACAGAGGTTGGGAAAGCTTTAACTTACCGAGTGTCGTACATTTCTACAGAATGCTACTATATGCTAAGCACTCTTCCACAACTTGACTGAGTTATCTGTGCAGTGAAAATTAACATCCGATTAGCAACTTCAATTTCTTATTTGCCATGTTGTTGCTTTCCAGAGCAGTCAGAATGGCACTTGGCTCATGGTAAACGAGTTCAAATTCCATTCAATGGTTCATAAAAGCTAGAAAACTCATTCAACTCAAATAACGAGTGCCCCAAACGAGCTCGGCTAGCTGTTTTTGTGTACAAACAGCAGCTGGAATTTGGCATCTTTGCGGTATGCCCTGATACCCACGGAAACAACATAATGAAGCACGAAAAAATAAAAATAAAAATTCTAGTCGTTACTATAATAGTTGTGGGCATCCTGAATTCATTCGTATTCCTGAAGTTCTCGGTCACAATCTTAACGATAGCTTCCCCATTGAAATTGTGCCATGAAGCCTACCTCCTTTACGACATCTGCGGTTCATACACAGTCAAGTTGATAAGATCCCGAGAAACATCAGTAGTGTTAAGTACTGACCTCCTCAACTGAACGAGCTTAATGTTTCGCGCAAAGTAGATATGCAGTCAGAAGCCACCAGGAATTGCAAATAGATGTAATTAGGTCATAGTTTCCCATAAAATTGGAGGTGAAGAGGGTTGCAATCTTCCTGTGCCACCATACTCAAAATGGGTTTGAAAATCATATTTTGGCTTTTTGTATTCATTTATTCATGAACTTTCCTTGTTGTCATTCTGGTGTTGTTTTTGTTTATTATGCAAAAACACATTTTACATTTCGGCAACGTTTGAATTTTTTTCAAATAAGGGTTGAAGGAGGGCGCGCAAGTTTTACCAAAGGTCAATTTCAGGTGGATTAAATTAAACTCAATGCTCTAAACTTTATTGTAGCATAACAAGCTGAAATGCTTCAAGTTAACTAAATTATGTACATCGCGTCACTAATTTCAACCATCTAATTCACCTGTCAGAGTCCCACACCAAAACTAATTTGAATCTCATTAAATTTGAAATAACTTTGCTCAAGAAACCACCACGTGTGATTCAATAATTTAGCACAAAATACCAAAGGTAAGGTGCAAATGGTCCTTCTTATCGTAGATATACAGAAGACAAATTTAGTGTTCATTTTCACTTTGTACTACTCGATCTTAGCTTCACTCTCTCATAATGGAACTATTTTCTGACGGAAATTTAATGCTACTTTAAGTCAACAAGTTTATACGTTCAGTCTGATAACTAAAAGGAGCCCCAACTATGTGTTATCCGTTAAATATTAGGGATTTCTGCCTAATTATTTTTAAGTAATTGTCTGCATCTCATTATCTTGTGTATTTAGTTTAAGTATCCTTAAGGTTGCCTTTCCCGGAGAACCTGCTATGACTAATTCGTTTTAAAAGTTCGAGTGAAAAAGGTTAATTAGGTGGGTGTATCACAAGAAAATTATATGCAAGTAATTTTCCAAGTACTATGAAATTGCCTCTTAATTTACGAGCTTTTACAAATAAATAACACCTACACAAAGGAAATTTACATCGCACCTTTTCTGGAGAATATTTATAAACGACGCTGGAGCTGCTTATAAACACGCACTTCCACGGCAAATCTGCAGGGTGTCAGTCCTATTCTCACTCACGACAGGATTAAATTAGCCATCGCCTCCTTTGAATCATACAAGTCACCATGCATAGATGGAATCTTACCTGTCATGCTCCAGAAAGCTCTGGGGTCCATTATTCCTTGGCTTACGCTGATATATAGAAGCTGACTACTCTACTCTTATGTCACTTACGCTTGGAGACGGGTCAAGGTGATCTTTATCCTCAAGGCATGCAAAAATGGACACATAATCTTCAGACCTATTAGCTAGGTATATTCCTCGACATTGAAGCGGCCTTCAATAATGTCAAGACTGTAGCAATACACGACGCTCTGAAATCCCACGGCATCGATAGACTCGTTTGCCACTGGATTGATGCAATGCTGGGAAGTCGTCAGATCCACACAAAATTAGGCAACTAGGAGGCTGTCAGACCCATATGCAGACGAACTCCGCAAGGAGGTTTGTTGTCACCATTACTCTGGCTCTTAGTAGTTAATAAAATCCTAGACTCACTTGAAGATGAGGGGTTAAAGGTGGTGGCTTATGCAGACAACTCAGGAAAGCTCTTAAGCACCATCAGCGAACTAATGGAAAGACGTCTGTGTAAAATTTACAGGTGGGCAGTCACCTGCGGCTTACCGGTCAACCCGCTGAAGAAGGAAGCAGTTCTCTTCAGAAGGAAGAGAGTGATTGAATCCTTCCAACTTCCCAAATCTGGCGTCACTAACTAATCAGGCCAGGTACTTAGGTGTCATACTGGGGCAAGAACATAGAGGAGGGCATGAAAAAGGCGTCGGTAGCTTTCTGTGCTTGCAAGAAAATGTTTGATAAGCTTAAGCATTCGTATTGTACATTGGATGTACATTTTCGTTGTGAGACCAATCCTTACATATGAAATAATAGTCTGATGGACTGCTATAGAGAAGCAGAACAGTCTTAAGAAAATAACTAAAATTCAAAAAGTGGCCAATTGCGGCATTGGAGACCATGTTCCATCTTCCACCACTGGATGTCCATTGTGCAAGTATAACTGCACTGAAAGAGTACATATGTATGTTGGAATAATATTGACCACGGCCATATCTGTATACTAAGAATCTTTCCTGGAGGTTTTTTGCAAGAGAACACCGACTACACTATACCGAGCTTTAGAAAAATCTTCTCTACTAGAATCCTAGGCAGACAGGATGATGGTGTCATCCTAGCGGGTATAGCGGTCTTCACTGATGTATCGAAAGTTGAGGACAGGGTAATTCCTGGTAGGTGTACCGGGATTGCCTAAACGTAAGTAGTCAGTATCGGTGGCCAGACTACTGTAGTGTGTTTCAAGCCGAGATTTTGGCCAATCTTTGCAATCATATCAGGCGCACCGGAGCAATCATCTGCTCTTCACACTAATCAGTTTGTCTGCAAGGTGGATCAACATAGACTGCATTACGCAATCTTGTTATTAAGATCGAGAAAGCCCCTAAAGGAGCCATCTACAGTTGGCAACACCTCTGTGTGCATTATCGCAGCTAAGGGGTGACCACAAGGTGGTGTACTGTCGCCACTGCTCTGGCCGCTAGTAGTAGACGACTTCTCAAGCCAGCTTAGTGAGCTTAGTCACCAAGCAGTCAGATATGCGAACGACATTACAATCATTATTACGGGGAAATTCGGCCCGTTTGTCGCTGATTTAATGAGGTCAACTCTGGGCACGGTTACTTACTAATAACCCTGCTGAGGCTGTTTTTTGCCGTTCACCAGAAGGCACAAATTGGAGCCTTGTCCCAATCTCGATCCAAGGCACGATCACTGAATACTCCAATAAGGTAAAATACTTGGGCATTATGCTCGATAAAAGACTTAATTGAAATGCTTACCTTAACTTCATCCTAAACAAGGCTACATGAGCCCTACGGGCCTGTCGAAAACTCTTCAGAAGGGCTTGGGGACTCACCCCGAAAACGATTTCCTGATTATACAATACGATTGCTAAACCGATTGTTACCTTCGCCTCCTTGGTCTGGTATCCTAAAGTTCTACACCGGACCGGAAGCTTCAGCGGCTTACGGTTCTCCATACAAGAGCAATCGCCCTGAGAGTGCAGCTGACATCAAATAAGCCGTCTGGTGGCAAGGGTCACATGGGCATCCTTCAGCGCATTCCCGTCTCAGAACACATGACCAAGGAACTGCGCTTTGGCTGAAAATTCAAGATAGAGCGGGACAGCGGTGGCCCAAGTCTGGAACTTAAAAGCCTTAAATTGTTCACTGATGGCTCAAAAATGAACTATGGTGCTGAGATGCTGGTGTCTTTAGTCCTAACACTAGAGTTTCGATTGCATTGAGTACTTTCAAGCCAAAATTCATGCCGTCAAAAAAGAACTGAAAGGTGCTCATTTTTATTTCATTTTCATTTTCGGATAGCCAAGCAGCCCTTAAGGCTCTATCCTCGTGGTGTTTTTCCTCGAGGCTTACGAGGGAGTACTTTGACACACTCCAACAACTGGCCACTCATAACAGGGTCACGCTCTGTTGAATACCTGGTCACTGGGGTTTCGAGGGTAACGATACCACTGACCAGAAAAGGCTCTAGCTTTCGGTGCCAAGGTCCCTAGCTGTTTTGCAGACTTAGCTGGTCGTCGGCAACAGCTGTGAACGTGAGGATTTAAAGTTAATTCCATGCTACTTATCTGGCCACTGAGACGACTGAAACGCTGAATAAGTGTGTTCCCAGAAGTATCAATAATGTCTCCAAGAACGGTAAGTTGTCATGTATCGGCGGATACACCTCGAGCATTACTCAATACCGATTCTACTAACTCAGGCTTAAACCTGATCGGAATTGCTGAGAATTCCCCGTACCCACAAGTTTATTCCATCACAAAATTTTGTCCCAGGTCGTAATCGTGGAGATCAGATCCTGGGATTAGTCGCGCGGATATGGATGACTGACCGAGAGCAGATAGTAGTGCTGCCTGGTTTTAAGCTTTCTGTCTCTCATTCCTAGGTTTACGCCTTATTTGCCTGGGCTATTTAGCAATAATTACTTGAAAAACATTTAAAAGAACAATCGATTACAGACGAAAACATTGAGTATTTAAAGAACAGGATTTATCCAAGAATCGATAAACATTTCTCTTTCCGATAGCTTACTGTTCAATATTGAACGAAAACTAATGGTGTACTTAGTTTTCGGCTACGTTTAATTGTAATTGCAGATGTGGGTTCTGCAGCTAATTTCGGAAAACCAAAACCGAGCTGCAAAAACAAAAATCTTTCGTAACGGGCAAAAGCTTAATGCAATCAAGCATTAAAATTTTTCGATTTAAATTCAAGGACCTTTGCATATTTATGTACATTCTAAAACTACAATAGCAAACTTACCCAACAGAAACATATTTCTTGGAGAACCCATTTCAACAATCCACCCACAACCTTCTAGAAAAACTTATCGAAGAAGTTCCTTTGCAAAACTCAACAGATCCATTATGCTCTGTATTTGATGAACTTGTTGCAGGAAAAAGAACCAAACTGAATATAGAAGCAGAAATCCTTCGTATCTCCTTGCTGCGTGTGAACTGACCACAAAAACTTTTCAAGTATCAAAGAATTCAGATAAAAGTCGGTCTCAATTTATGCCACTCCATTATGCAAATAGAATTGAGGGCTCCGATTGCAAATGCAAAAGAAGTCAGTCGTTCAACCTCCTTGGACGGGATAGAAGGTATTGAAAAAGATCTTGTTTGACTCAGAGCAGAGCAAACAATGTCTCCAAGGAAATCGTTTCGGGAAATCCATTTGAAAATGTTTTTCATGTGTAGAAGGAGCCATAATTGATGGTAAATTAATGTATAATTTGTGCCGTTTCGGATCAACATTTTTCATAGAAGAATTACAGCTTTTGTACAACTTACAATTAGAGTGCACATAAAAACATAAAAATGTCGTGACAACATTTCACATTCTATATATACGCTGTTTCACATAAGGTGTGGAGCAAACAAAAAATTGAATGGCAAAGGGCAGTGGCGGATCTAGGATTTTACCAAGGGGGGGGGGTTGGATATTTACATCGAAACTTATTATTCAGACAATTGTTCGTTAATGATTTGTGTGTCGCAGGTATAAGGCAGATCTAAGCTATTGTTGCAAAATATCCGACAAAATTCTGAAAGCAGCCTTTAATTAGTACTTTCAATCAGGGTTCCGAATCGATACGAAATTTCACTCCAAATGTCGCTCCAGATCGGATCGGTACGATATTTGGATCGATTCAGCCTGGAGCGTTATAAAAATATCGAACCGCTCCGGAGCGGATCGTTATTTTCCAAATCCGCTCCGGAACGGTTCGATATTTTCATAACGCTCCAGGCCGAAAAGGCGTGTGATAGCGTTTCGCACAAGGATCTGCTGAGCGTTCTCAATGTGGATTAAGATCATCAGTGGTCTGTATAGAGATTCATTGATTTTCATAAAGCAACATGGGGATATATTGTCTCCTATTCCGTTTCATCGGGGTATCAGATTGGAATACCCCTTGTCAGGTATGCTTTATAACCTTTCACTGGAGCCCCTGTTCCTGTTGGTAAATCTCCGTCGATCACTGAGGGAATATGCAGTTTACTTACCATACACTAATATAAGGCCACTTATATAAGCGTATGTTGACGACCTATCTATTTTCATCATGAAAGAGGATGGATTTTCAATTTCATGTAGAGTTTTCGAACAATACGAGCGACTGGCAGGCGCTAGGGTTAACGTGAGCAAAAGCCAATGTGTATGATGTGGGATTTATCGGAATCGAACAGATTCTCCCCTCGGCATACAATGGACGAATCCTTGCTTGAAATATTTAGGGGTATATGCGCTTGGATGGTAAAACATGGCTCTGAAGAAACTCTCTGGAGCTGTGAATTCGTGGCAGACAAGACTGCACCCCTTTCGCTGAAAGAACGTGCAATCGTTATTTTATTATCTCGTCCATCGTACACCTTTTAAAATCGGAGTGCTTCGAAGAAGGCTTCGTGAAACTTTTACAGACGAAGACCGTTGACGCCTTCTTGGGAGGAAGACAATGGATCGCTGAAAGCAAGCTCTGCTGACCAGTAGCGGAGAGTGGTTTCGGTCTTACAGGCATGGTCGTAAAATATCGTTGTCTCAGGTACGGGCATTTCAGCGATCCAAAACGATAAAAGAAGAAGACTGATTAATCTCAGTTCACCTGGGATGGTTTCGCAAACTCCATACCTGGTGGGACTCTAACCCAAATAGCACAAGCGGACCTAAATTATCTGGCAATGTTTGAACTGATGTCACCCATTTAATAGTTCGTCGATTTTGAGAAGACGTTTGACATCGTTGATCGCGAGTATATATGGGTAGGTTTACGTAGGAGAGGCATTCCAGAAAAATTATCATCACCATAAAGGAGTTCTACTCAGGAGCCCAATGTAACGTCCTAAACAAGGAAAAACTGTTGGAGCCCTTCCAAGTGCTAAATGGATTGAGACAAGGATGTATACTGTTACCTTTGCTTTTCCTGATCGGGTATTAATTACGTATTGTGCAGCGTCCTAGACAACCACCCATCGCGAGGGATTAGATGGAAACTCTGTAACCACCTTACGCACCTGGACTATACCAACGATGTACGTCTCCTCTAGATTGGATTTCACACGGAATCCAAGGAAGCCGCCGAAGATAGAAGATGGAAGGTACCCAGGTCAACAAATCGTGGCCGTAGTTAAAGGCGTTGGCACAGAACCGGCCCAGGTGAAGAGTCGGTGTCATAGACGCCTTATGCCCCACAAGGGGTTGCAGGAACGAGAGATTTAGTAGTATCATTAATTTAGCCTCAAGTGCTTAATAGACAAATTTATGCCGACTTTTTAGAGAATACACTACCAGATCTACTAGGAGACACCTGTCTGGATAATTTTAGGGCAATGTTTTACGCTGGGGACCTTACTACTACATATGTACTACCCTACCCTACTACATACTACCAACATTGTGAAGGCAATATTAAATGAAAAATTTATTGACCGCTGTATTGGACAAGGTGTACCGATTTCTTGGCCTACTAGATCTCCAGATATTACTCCATTGAACTATTTTTTATGGAAAACAATGAAGGATGAAGTTTACTCAAGACCTGTTATTGATAGAGACGAATAAGTTATCAGAATTGGGAGTACAGCGACGAAAATATGGAAGAGGCTGGCTACAATACATAATTAAAGAGGGAACTAGAAGCAGATTATCGGCATACATCGAAAGTAAGTCTCAAACGATTAAAGTTGCCCTCCCCTTCCATACAAGTTTTTATTTGCCTAGATGAGATCGGTTAACCCACTTATTTTGACACACCTTATATGAAACACGCTGTACATATTCTCCAGATGATGTGAAAATGTATATGTCTTTTCTATCGGAGTGTGAGACAAGAGCGGACACAATAAAAGCGTGAAAACATCATATTTGGTATCTGTTGGAGCGTCATAAAATCATTATTAAGATGATTGACCTAGTAGCACTGAGTTTGTGAACGAAAATACGATGTGTTGACACTTTCGCTGCCTGAAGAATCCTATAAATTTAATAGACTAATTTAAGACTTCTGGATATCCTTGCGTTATTTTAAGCAAACAAAATGTTCACGGGGACAAGTCAAGTATCACACTTGATCCGGGATTTTATTATTATTTTCATGTGCCATCTTTGCTGTACTTTTATTATACCTACTTTGGCACAAAAAAATAAGGAAAAGAAATTTCACTTGCAGTTAAATGTGCTTACGACAGGAAAACCCACCGTGGTAGTAGTCCCTTAGTAAACTTTAGGGCTAACTTCCCATCAACGGTGAATAATTCAGAAACAAAAAAAAGGTTTACGTGACACGATAGACATCGTTTTGTATGCATAAATCATTTTTTATATAAACAACACAAACATTCTAAATAAATGCGAACTCCCCAAATGTCTGGCTGGCAATTACAGCGCTATAAACTTGGCCTGGAAGGATACACCTAGAAGAATCATACTAGAGACGTCGTCTATTTAATGGAAGCGAAACTTGTTTAACATAAAGCAGTTTGGACGGTTTTAAAGTAACTAACATGGACTTAGCCTTATCTTGAGCACAGAGAAGTCTGTATTGAACTTTCCTCATCATACAGGGCGATTTCCTCTGGAGCGATGAGGCAAAGGTATGCAGAAACTGCTTAATGAGCTCTATAAATTAGGTATTTTCAGCACGAAGACGATACTAACTTAAGGATTTGTGGGGGCATAAGAACAGTTTGTGGCTTTAGAAAAAATTAAATAGAATTAAAAGGGTGAGACTTCATAGAAGACTCTAAAACTGAAAACTATACTTTGTTGAAATATTTCGTTCCTGAATATTCGTTTTTCAATTAATAAAAAAATACCGACTTAGTGTAAGTCGGACTTGCGCCACTAGCATTCCGAACCGCGATTGCATTTAAAATAAAGATTTTAATTACGCGAGAGAGCGAGAGACGGTATAGATACAGCCACGCCACTTTCTTTTTATTTTTGTTTTATATAACCAGATATATTGTGAAAGATAATGCACTCGTGATAATTTTCATTCAATATACACCTTATGGAGAGTATTAAAAAAAAATCGAATTGTTAGGATTGTACTTTTGGATATAGAGTGGGGGGACAGCGATCTACACCACTCGATGATTCACTTTGAATTTCACATCTCAAAACTAACGTAAAAAAGATTTTATGTAGAGGCCCCTCGTGTGCAGGTGGAAGGGATTAGGATTCCTTAGCTAATGAATTGCTGGAACAAAACGCTAAGCAAACTTGGAGTGGTTAGAAATTAAACGAAGCTTTCGCATGGGCTTGTGCTGTGAGCAGGCCTCGGAAAAGATCTCAGCCCTATTGGCCTAACGGAAATATACCGCAGAGTACATGCCCTATTCATTCTGGGAAAAATGTCCAGTGAACAGGCAGCATGGGCAGACTATAGGGCGGTTCTTACGGATTTTAAGAAGAATGTCAGATCAGCTAAAAGAAAGAGCTTAGTCCCCTTCTCTAAACAAAAGACCTCAGAAACGACTAGGTTGAGTAGGTTGAGTCTGGACAAAGAACAGCGAGGAAACACTTGAAGTACTGCTAGAAACTCACTTTCCTGTCTGAATATTCCAGAAGAAAGCGTAGTTACAAACTGGAAGTAGCAGCTGTTATTATCTGCCAGGTCATATGGGCAATCAACTCCTTTGATTTGGAAAAGTCACCGGGCCCAGACGGTATATTGCCAGTTATGTTACAGAAGGTACTTGAGCTGGTAACTCCTTGGTTGAACATAATTTTCAAAGGTTGTTTGAGTTTAAACCATATACCCGAAACGTGGTATCTCTCATGCGCAGTCTTCATCCCGAAAGCGGGCAAGTGTGAGCACGCCAAGCCCAATGACTACAGACCGATCAACCCACCTCGTTCCTGTTAAAATCCTTTAAAAGGGTTCTGGATCTGAATATTCGGGAAAATCTCGAGCCCAAACTACTATCCAAGACCCATCCCGCATACCCGAAGGGCAAATCGGTTGACTGAGGGCAGTGGTGTTCGAGATCGAAGAGTCCCTGCACTATAAAGAATACAACTTGAAGACGTTTACAGATGTACAACTGGGTTGAAGAAGGGGGTCTTTAACAATGTAACCAGCAAAGGTGTACAAAGCCATCTATATATTAGTTTCACACAAGTCATTGAACACGATTAGCAAAATTACGGAAGGAGCACTGAAGAAGCTAGGCTCATGGACGAAAACCGAGGGGCTTGGCATTAACCAACGCACGACCGAAATTGTACTCTTTACTAGGAAGTATAAGGTATCAACATTTAAGGCTCCACGGTTAGACGGCAGCTTAAATATTTGTAATTAAATGTAGAAGAAAGGATTGCTAAAGCAAACAATTCTTTCTATACCTGCAAGAGACTCTGTCATGCAAAGTGGATGCTGAGACCCAGCATCACGCAATATCACAGCAATAGTGCAACCTATCTTGCTGTACAGAGTCATGGTTTGGTGGCCAGCTATGGACAAGAAAACTTACCTCTCCCGATTAGAGCACATACTAAGAATAGCGGGTGTGGGGTGGCTGCTGCATTTACAATTACTCCTCCCGTACTCTTGACGCAATCCTTTACATCCCCTATACGAAAAGAACGCTGCGCTGAGGGCAATGTTGCACCTTATAAAGTCAAAGATCCTCAAGACACGGGGGTACGACCATAGTAGCGTACACGGTTACTGATTACATGCTACCGGTTATGGATTTTAACAGGATGTTCGAGGTAGCAATTCCGGACAGGCAGTTATGCGAAACAAGAACAGAAGAACCTGTAGATACCGTAAACATCGATACAGATGGCTCTAAAATGAGCTCCATAGAGACTCTCCAGTCACTGCAGCGTCTTTCAAGACGTTGCGGGAGCACGAAGTGGCAGAATTGGCTTACAATCAGCAACAGGGAGTTCAATCATTATCTATGTATGTGGACAGCCAAGCGGCACTAAAAGTTCTTAGGTCAAGATAATTTAAATCGAAATCCCTCTTTGATTGATACGTAGGTTTACAAACTGTTAGTACGAATAGAAGAATATAATCTCTCAATAATGTGCTGCTAGATCTTTCGAAAAGAAGATGGGAAGAGACCAAAATGTGTAGACTCGCGAAAACCATGCGATTGCTAACAAAAGACAGGGAGTACTAAGCAACCACTTTATTGAAGGCTTAAAGCAAGCCTCGGAAGTTAGCTTGTAAAGAATTCTGAAGTTCGCAACGAAGACAGGCACCTTTGATACTGGCAGGGTAGCTCTAAGACGATTGCAAAACGAAACTACCAGGAAGTAGGTCATCATCTAATAGTGGTAGCGCTTTGAACCCAATGTGGTCTATGCGAGGCATTTTCGCCACCTAAGTTAGGACCTAACAGCACGTGTTGTCGATCAACACGTTGACTGAGTATTCTTTCGTCTCTGCGTGAATATATCTTATTGATGAACTCCTGGTAAGACTGACTTAAAGTCAACCCTGCCAAAACAACCATTGTGCCCTTTACTAAGAGAAGGAAGCTGAGGTTAGAAGTTACTATCTTTGAAGGAACACTAACAGAATTCTCAAGTGAGGTCAAATATCTAAGTGTGCTTCTAGATCAAAAATTTACATGGAATCTTCATCTTGAAAGAGTTACAGGTAAGGCTATGACCGCACTCTGACCGTGTCGAAGATTCTTTGGCAAAACCTAGGGACTAAAGCGCCAAATAGCTCTATGGGCATAACAAGCAATTATAAGACCTATAGTCATCTCAGCCTCTTAGATGTTTTAAGTAGATCGAATTTAGTGTACAGCGCAGTTAGGTCTTCCTGCATTACATTGTTTTTGTGAATTTGTTCAAAGAAGGATTTTCTCTTTGCTGATTTTCCTGTTGCTTTTATGTTCATTAGTGCCATCTCTTTACCGTTTTAACAACAACCGTTTTAATAACAAGCTATCGGGGCTCCTGCAAGGCCGTAGCCAACTTAAGATACAAGACTGGTAAGAAATTTGAACAGCTATTCATTGGAAGTATAAAAAAAACTAAAACGAGTTTGGGTTGCGTCAATGACATCAGCATTTTCCTTTGGTTTTGGTTAAGAGAGTGTGCAGTTTTATTTGTGTGTTAGGATTGGTTAATCTGTGGCAGAAGAAAAAAAATGAAATAGCGACAAAATGCTTGGAGGTGATATGGCTACGATTGTAACATCTTCTAGGCTTGTACCTAAAGTAGGCGCTGGCAAGAGTTAATTTTAATTCAAACGATGGCAATTTAATTAATTGAAATCGAAAATTTAATTAATTGCTCACGAAAGTGTATTACATATTTACCACACATTCAAAAGTAGAGGAAAAGCAGAATGTGGAAAATTTTGACATGAAACGTCTGTCGTTAATATAAGGTTTTGGTAAGGTACTATACATCTGAAGGATTTCGTTTCTATGGCAATGAAAGATGGCTGGCTTTTATCATAGTTGGAAAACTTTCAATAATATCACTAGAGCGACACTTATACGAGACCGTAAAACTATTATTCTACCATTCTTTTGTGCACAGAAAGTGGAGAGGGGACAATTTAAAATGAAGTGAAAACTCAAAGTCACAGAAATGTGATCATGTATCCGGATAAGTGTTGCAAATATCCGTCCGAATCCCAACAATGAAAAACTTCCGCAAAACTGTTTATATACAGTTGCCGAAGTCCATGCAAATGGTCAATATCAGTGTGCATAATGATCATCTAAAACGAAGTTAAAGCCTCTCGGATGCTCCGTAAGACCAATGAAAAGTTTGCCAGGATTTTCACTCGAATCAAATAGGTCATTTGAATATATTCATGTATACCCTGCCAGAGGCTTCCGACAATGACACTCTGCACAGAAAGTCATTAAAAGTTACTCATCCTGCAGCAGTCCGTTAATCTCTGTGGATTTGCCCGTAAGCTCTTGTCAAAGTTTAGTATCCTTTTCTTGTATGGTCCTCATTTAGTTTGCCTATCGAGGCAAACGTTTCCAATTTCGATAGTGGTAGCAAACCCTACAGTACGGACAGTATGTGTGGTTAAAGAATATCCCTGGGCAGTCGTGCAGCTCTGATTTTGCAAACCGTAGAAATCAATGGCAGTAAGCATCTCCTCCCCTAAGGACAAATAAGCCGAAAGCACACTTTCAGTTTTCGGCTTGTCCTTACTCTCACTTTCCTTTTCCGGGGACGGTCTGCAACCATCTAGACTTTCGAGCAAAAAACCGCGGCTATCGTGAAAATTCCTATTTACTTAATGCATCCAAATCTGTTTCTTAATTAAAGCAAGAAAGGCACCTAGAATATCCGGCACTTGATGGAAAAAGTTTAAAATCGCTTGGAACAGATTAAACTCCTTTTTTATCGTCGATTTTTTCCTGTCCTTGGATGACTTTGAGCAATAGAATTGTCACTTTCACGACTTGGCCGGGGTGGAACCTCTTTTCATAACTTCCACTTAAAGGGTTTTCTGCACCGCAGGGATAATAAGGCTTATAACAGTAAGAAGGAATTCTTTTAATTAACGAAAAAGGATTTACGTTTCATTTTCTAAATTCGAATGTTTTGTAAACGAGAAAAAGGCGAATTTGGTTACGCGGCAAAAAGTCCCTGGTCCCAAAGATACAACGGCTGGAGAACAGCAACAAAAATACTCTGAGGGTATGTACTTGGAATTCTGTTCGGGTGGAGATAGTATAATTCAAAAGGCAGCCCAGCAAAATACTACCCTTTCCCAAATACACCGCGTAATTCGCTTGTTTTGTGTATTTTTTCCCTCTTCGTCATAAAGGATAAAAAGCTCCTTTCGTTCATTCCAGTTTATCCACGCCGTTTTCATTTTATAATTACGTAAAGGGTCCAAGTTTTTTTCTGCCATTCTCAATATCTCAGTATATGTGGAGAAGTATGTGCACATATTTGCGGTTTTATTAGAATCAAAGTTTTGCAGGAATTCCAACCAACCGAATTTCATTTGAAGTTCCCTTTGGAGTGGCTTTTGGACGGGTTCAATTCATCATTGGGACACTACTGTGCGATTTTTGGGTTCCATGCTATCCGATCACAAATTTTCATTTTCTCAGTATATTTGCTAGTGGACTGGATATCAGAGTTGGATTTTTTTCTGAATGGAGCTAAGAGGATTTATGGGATTGAGCTGCAACCATGGCTTTTAAGCAATTTTCATTTGTGTGATGAATTTAAGCTGATCTCTTTGGAGTGCCATGTTTTCCAGCATTCGAGAATAATTTTCAACGAAAATAAAGAAATTTTAATCCTTCGGACGTATGTAATAATTCTATTTGCTCCTTGTTGGTAGGCCTGATTTTGCGATACATACAAGTTTATATATCTGATCCGAAAAATTTACTAAATAAAATAATATTATTAGAAGATTTTGGGAAACTAAAGCTTAAGCAATTCGAAGTTGAAGCTAAATAGCTGAACTCTGCGCGACATCAATGACAGATGTGATTATTGCCGCCAAGAATATTTGTGATCTCGCAAATATAGTTTTCTTCAGATAAAAGGACTAGTGCCTACAATAGGTATTATTCCAAACAGCAATGTGGAAACCATCGTCACCAGAGAAAGAACGACCTGGGCTTTACCTCATACAAATTCCTTGTGCTGGATGGAATTATCCCAATCTTGCTGCAGAACTTGTCAGACTTAGTAACGAAGTGGATGATGGTCATTTTCAGGAGATGTATTAATCTCAATTACGTTCCTCAGATCTGGGGGAACGTTAAGGTTGTGCTCATCCCTAAGGTTGGCAAAATGGGTCATGAACTGCCAAAGGAATTCAGACCAATCAGTCTGACATCCTTTTTGCTTAAGACTCTGGAGCGTGTGCTCGATGTTCACCTTATGCAAACTCTTGATACAAACTGTATCCCATAATCCCAACATACCTACTGCAAGGGAAGATCCACAGAGATGGCTCTTCACGAGGTTGTACGAATGATTGAACACTCTTTAAAATACGAGGAATTCACTCTTGCTGCGTTCACAGACATTGAAGGGGCATTCAATAACGTTCGCTCTGAATCTATCTCTAACCGAGCTAGGTTTAGAACAAATCCAAACTGGGTACCAGCCGTAATGTTAGAGACTTATGTAGGAGTACGCCTCTAGGAGGAGTTCTGTCCCCCCTGCTTTGGCGGGTAGTAATGCTGAAACTCGATCAGTGCAGAATTAAGGCTGTCGCATACGCCAACGATTTGGCAATAATGGTATCGGGAAAGTTTCTTCCCGTAATCAGCGACATAGTGGAGAGCGCGCTAGGCAAAGTTAGCACACAAGGAAAAGTTCACTATAAAAACCAAAGTACACAACTTTGTCATACCCAAACTAAACGGGCATCAATTCTCGTTATCCTCCAAGGTTAAGTACTTGTGTTTGGTTCGCGACCCTAAGTTGAACTGGAAGCGAAACATTGAAGAACGAGTGTTGTCTCTTTATGCCTGCAGCCGCATCTTTGGCAAAAGGTGGGGACTCAAGCCTAGAAGCCCTATGGATGTATACAGTATTTGATGGCCGGCCATGGAGAAGGGGTATAACAAGATCAAATTAAACAAGCTGCAAAGAACCGCTTGCATTGGGACTACTGGGGCGCTGCGAACAACAATAACGGAGGCTCTTAATGTCATGCTGCACTTCCTACCTCTGGATCTCCATATAAACTATCAGAACGTTGGCATTTTTACTGACATCCAGGCTACCATAAAGGCACTTGACTCGGTTACTTCCCCCTCAAAGCTAGTGAGGAGCTGTAGGGAGAAACTCACCTCTCTTGTTGGGAGATTCAATATCAACCTTCTCTGGGTTCTAGGTCACAGGAACATTCCAAAAAATTAGAGAGCTAATGAACTTGCGAGGAACGGCTCTGTCCTTCACTGGAGCAGAAGCAGTTCACATTCCACCAAAAAACCTTACAATGGAGTTTCTACAATATTTCTTAGCGAAGGCTTATCTCACATAGGGCGCTACATACCTCTACCTGTGCCTTTTCTAGAGTGACATACATGGCAGAGATTCAACAAAAATAGAACACCGGAGCTGCTCAGCATGCGTGATAAGCGTGCATGCAGCCAAACTGGGACTTCCCCACAACAATCAATGCCGCAGCTGGGGCATCCATAGTGAAAGAGAAACCGTACTTTATTTTCTCTGAAGGTGGTTTAAAAGGATTTTATCGAGTCGATATTTTTAAATATTCTAGGTAATTTTTGGGGACGAATGTTAGCTTGAGCCAATGACAGAGTCACACCGTTTTATACCAAGAAGGACTCAGGAGCGTTTCAATGAAGACCGCGTGCAAAGAACTGTGAAACACCCACCAGCTATTATGGTTTGGAGCTGCATCAGCGCCGAGGGACCAGGTCCAATTTATTTTGCGGAGGATACTTTGCGAAAGGAGTAGTATAAAAATAAAGGACATTTAACTGTCTTATGTGCACTCCCTTTGCTCAATTCAGAATATACTTTCATGCAGGATGGCGCGGCATGCCATACTGCCAGATTTATCACCATTTTCTTAGATGAATCCGAACTTTCTAGCCTTCCTCGGCCGGGAATTCTCCGGATCTTAATCCCATCGAGAACTACTGGGCTCTTCTAAAATCTAAAGTGTACGCTCGACTGAATACTTTTGTTCAAATTTTGAAGCAAAATATTACAGATATTTGGCAAAATGACGAAGATCTAAGAGAAATGATCAACAGTTGTATCAGGAGCTTACCAACTCCAATAAAAGAAGTGATTTTTAATGAGGCGAACGTGACTCAGAATTAAAAATAAATTGTACTTATCCAAGCACTTCATTTTGTGTTGTTTAATTTCCTTTTCGCGAAAAGAAATCACTAAAACTTAACAAATTTAAAATTGTTTACTTGTGCCAAGTTCAATGGTTACATACTGTATTAGCAATGGAGAATCATTTTCTACACAACAAAGAAATAACCATCCAAATCGGTCTACATATAACGAAGTTAGGTTCTGCCCCCAACCCTCCCCACGAAAAAATTTTTTGCATGGTACCCATCGGGGAGCATTCTCTACCCAATCACAGCCTACTCTAAATAAAAGCCCGGAAGCTGACATTAACAGCTGATCATTGGTGGTGCAAACAAACCAAAACTTGCCACAGTAGACATAAGGAACAGTTTGGGGAATTGTACCTTCACGTAATATTTCTCGCAATATATTTAAAGTCTTAAATTGGATATCTGATGTCTGTAATTGACCCTCATTTTGGAAATAGCAACACCCTTACACCGCATAGCAAATACAGCAAATTCACAGAAATCGTTTAGGGTATAAATAATTACTCCAACACTGCCTCTATGACTATTTATTATCCCTCCCTCCATCAAAACTTGGGAAAATCTTAATGTAACTTTGCAAAACTCGGTTAAATTACGTGAATCTGCAATTGCTTGAAATCCACCTAAACTCATTCCAATAAAAGCCAACAATCAAAATTAATTACTTTAAAAAGTAATATCTTTCCTTTTTATTAGATTCTCCGTCCCGTCAAATATACCATCGCCTTCAGTCTCTCTGTCTGGAAATACCCTGCCAGAATTTACAGCAATTATCTCAGCATCTAACCTCATCACATTCAAATCCGCTCGTTGCTACACTTCTTTTTTATTTTATCATAAAGGAAGCGTAAATTACTTCCCCGGTCTCCGTTTTTAAAAAGGGCTTTCAAACTCATCAGAAAGTTATGCATTAGATAAATGGAAAACTCAGCTTGCCCTCGCCACAATTGCTTTTCACAGAATGCAAATAAAACGTTTTTTGTGAGTTACTCGTAAGTTCAAACCTCTCTATAGGTGTTTTTTGTCCCCATATCTGTTGTTGGTGGTGACTAGACATCCTGGAAGACCACTTGAAAAAATATTCAAGAAAATCAAGCAAGCATTCAAAGATGGTAGTGCAGTGCGTGCATGGAGATTCATCTCTTTGGCAGAAATTTGCTATTAGTTTGAACAATAGAAAAAATGTGATATTATTGCCTCAAAGTGGAATAAACAATCAATCAACTTCAATCTATCTAAGCTTATACCTATTATTACTGGAATACTTTACGAGATGGAAGTCCCAAAGTCTGAACCAGAGCAAAATGCCGAAAATTTTGTAGCTGTCAATTGCTAGCTCGTAAGATTCCTTGTTTTATCAAATATCAATGGCTGATTACTTAAAAGAAATAATTTCAAAAATAAAATACAAAAAATTCGGCAAATTGAAATCCCCAAAAGACAACAATTCGTCACATGACCGCAAGGCATTGGACAGTCCTTCGATGCGGGAGGTAAGCTCCTCCACCGACAGGAGCGTTCATCATTCGAAGATGACGATCACGTCGAAAAACCATGAATTCAGGACCAAAAACCTCAACATCAGAAAACGATCCACCAAAGTTTCGGTCAGACAGACCAAGTCGAAATATGAATTAGTAGAGTTGATGTAGAGGCTAGACGTCTTGGAGCGAAGCCCAGTTACAATTGCGTCGTAGAAAGACCCCTCGCCAATAAGTTTTTTAAACTTTTTGAAGTAATCTTAGAGCTGGAACGATGCCCTGAAATGAACTCACACACAATGGTTCCAGCACGCCAGATTCTCGCAGAGATGACAGTATGGAACAGAGCATCAGGAACAACTGCCTTAAAAGATGCGAAGTAAGATCCAGCGTAATTACGTGATTTGTCTATGCGCCTGTAAATAATGCCGTCGTTTGTAACCCCAAGGTGAGACGAGATATTACGCACGATGTCGTCTGAAGTAGTGCCGGGGTGAACTCTAGAGATGAAGACACTTCGAGGAAGCACCGCCGGCCTCAGAGCAATGACTTCAGTAGTCCCAGAGGGATCCACCGCACGTCTCGAGAGTAACAACCGCTGTTTGCGATGGCTGCAAATCTAGGTCCGTTGGGATGTCAAGTACGAGATTCAATGCCACTGGTGTCTGCCACCGGAAGGGAAGGCGAAGTAACCTCAGCTGTAGAATCTCTTAAGGACGCGGTTATAACAGGTCACTGCCTTTTTGGTAGTCATGCAGTCTGCATGCGTATTCCTGCCAATGATTTCTGCCCGGAGTTAGTTGAAAGCACTTAGCATTTACTTTGCGAATGCCCTGGACTAGCCAGGTGAAGGTTTCAGGCTTTTCGCAAGCACTTATTTAATGGACCAGAGGAGTTCGCGAGCTTGAAGTTGAAGGGCCTAAGCAAGTTCCTCAATAGCTGCGGCTGGTTCAACTAATCACTGTATGGTATAGCTAGAGTGATCCAGGTTGAGGTTCCATATCAAGGCCTATGTGAGGTCGACTACGAGTGGCCGCCAGCTAACCTGACCTAACTTCCGTATGGTAGAGTGTGGGTGGTGGGGACGGGGGGGGGGGGGGGGGGGGGGTGGTAATTTGGTACAGAAAATTGAAAGGTTTAGGCTTATGAGAACGGTTTTAAACTAATATAACTTTGTTGTACATTCACGGTGATACTTATAAATACGGAAGTAAATGGTCACGGCAATACAGTGCGGACGGCTATCATTATGCAAGCGTGAAGATCGGGAAGATGCAACCAAACGGGCCCTACGTCTCCGTCGTGATAATCGTTTAGGGAAAGGAGAGTTTACAGCAGCAACAGGCGCAGAGCCGACATCAGAAGACGCAGAATCTGCAAACGCATTCCGCAGATTCTCAAAAGAGGCGAAAACAGCAGCAGCAACAGCACCAGAAATATCACGTATCTTCGATAGCACACAAGATGAATTGGAATTAAGTGCAGAAACAGTATTATGAAGCCCATCCAGTTTAGTACTAAGTGAAACCACGTCATCCGACAAAACATGAAAGCCGGCAAGCTTGGTGAAGACAGAATTGACCTTGTCCGCGTCAGTTATACCTCTGACAAGGCGCAAAATATGGCAAGAAATAACCCCGGAACACTCACCGCAAGTGGTAAATCCGGCAGTAGAAACTTTCCAAGAGCACTTCAAGCAGGGTGGATCAACTCTTGCAGAAGGACATTGCGTATAAGGTTGTTGCATATAAACACTGCCAAAAATGTAATGTGATCCTTTTTTACACAACGCAACAAGGTCAGTCCGGTGTCACATATAAGAAGATTCGGAAATAAAAAAAAATTCCTACGAGCACAAGGAGGCCTTCTAGTTGTTGTCCATAAATTTCATCCGCTACAGATTTAATTTCTGTGCAGATATATCAGTCGTTGGCAAGCGGAGAGGAAATTGAGGCACATTTTTTCCTCTTCTAATAAAGACGAATATCCTCCCGGCCGGGCCTGTAACATTCGCTTAACATGAGAGCCCAACAAGTAGTGAAATATTTGCCAAGCATACTATGAATATTCTTTAACGAGGAAACTTTTTGGCCATCCGGAACAGCGCACGAGGAGATAATTCATCTTAGGCTTTCGAGAAGTGGTAATTTAGAAAATCGATTGAGTTCATTAAATTGTTTTATGGGTATCTTCTAGTGGCTCTTCTGGATGGTGCTGGCTTTCGGTTATTGTTCATGTTCTTTCTCATCAGTGTGAAATCGCTTTCACACTCCTCAACATTTACGACAAATGCAGAGCCACGTGCCATGCAAATAAAGCAGTGAGGCAACCATTTCGTACCTAATCAACATTGTGCTACAAATTTCGCCGTACTTGGAACGTGTCCTTTGTATGTAGGTCTACTATCAACCCTTATATAATCAATTGTTTACAGAATTTATCCCTATGGAAATTGTAGGTGGGTTCCATTGTAAATAGAAGCAAGCTCGTGGCTTAAGGCTTCGTGAATTCAAGCAAACGCAAAGTTTTGAATATTCTAGGAGCAAGCACTTGTACGAGACATACATAAGTTCGTGCAGTCATATATTTGCTGGTAGAATAAAGGGAGCTTGTGAATGGGTATAATTAGCTGGAGATGTTCTGAAACTATAGCAGTAATTTTAAAGTTGTAGTGCACGATGGACGCAAGAAAAAGAAAATTAAGTGATCACCAAACAAAGCAAATCTACCACCGAGCAAGGAAGAACTTTCCACGTCTGCGTCGCAAGTGTAGCAACTTTATTTTCGAGAGGTATCATCTATCAAGACCCAGTTTAGTTGAAGAAGTGATATGTTGATATTAAATTTTCTCTTTTCCTTTTAAGCTCTACTATCTCTTTTACACTAACGCTTTTTTTTAATTTATTTTTATTCCTACGGATTACTAGGATTCGAAGTCACCCATTGTCCGTTCATTGTCCAACATCATTGTTCAACGTTTCAGTTTTCCTCAAACATGCCCCTGAAAAGTATCGAAAGTTTATAAAGCCTGAGTAGTAATAAGACTCGCCCATTCCTAGGGTGGAACAGCACAGCATCAAAACGTCTGAATGGCACTCAAATGGTACGACTGAGTGAAAATTACACTTTTCCAAATGCCAGTACGTTGCAGGCACGCATTAGTAAGAGGCGCACGAAATAGTCCAAACCAAGCACGGTACGCTACGGAAATAAAATTATTTTCGTAGATTAACTCATTGGAGACCGACGTCAAAAATAACAAAACTATCTCCGCAACCATCTATTCGCTATGCGTGTTCGCAGCGGGCGCGTATATACTTTTAAAAATATTGACATCTGTACTTGCTTTGAGCGGGAATCTGCCAACTCAATTATTTTTACTCGGGATATATCTCTAGACAATGTGGCTTACTTGTGCGAATGATAGATATGTGACAGAGTAGAATCCATTGGATAAGACGCAAGATCACTACACCTTTACTCCCGAGTTCGTTTTTCCGAGAATTTTCGATTAGAAATTTAAAATCCACTCCGTATCTGGGTTCTTGTCTAGGTCGCAGGAATGCAAAAACAAGATATTCAAGTTCGCTTATTCAACTGATTTTCCATTGGCCGAAGCTATGCCAACGCATCATAGGGGTGTCCCCTGGGCTTTGGCTAGATCATTAAAAAAAGTGGCCGCATAACCGAATTTAATAAACGAGGAGGAAATTGTTTATCGTAAACACTATTTCCTTAACAACAATTTCTCTACATGGCATCGAAGGTTTCAAACTGGATATTTCAAACAGGACGATCTGCGAGAAGAACAGTTTTCTACTTTAATTGACAAGGATTTTCGAGTAGAGAATGCACAGGATGTCAGAATGCACATCACTTGCAATTGGATCTCTCTGTCCTGGACGAAGTTTTACCCTCCCAGATCAGTGATGATTCAGAAGTGGACACGAAGACAGAGGAACATCTCTTGAAAGTTACAGACCAGGCATTCAAGGAAACTGATGCACCCAAAAACAAGAAATCAGCCAAGCAAGTAACCAGATCTGGTTACAAAAGCACAGCGAAATCCTCGGATGGGTACGAAAAACGCCGAGACGTCGAGATACTTAACATATATGGGGAACGCTACAGTAAAGTGGTATCTTCTGAAGTCTCAGCAACAAGTGCACCTTCAATAGCCATAGCCAACAAAGAGGTTGGAAAGATCACTGAGACGGATAAGGGCAAGAAACCGCTTACGGAAGCAAATCAAGCCCACTCCACATCCGCAGCCAATACCACTGAAAAGAAACTAATTGCCAAGGAGAAGGAAAGGAGGCGAGAAATTACTCGAAAGCAATACTTAAGCCCCCTCCACAACCAAAGCAGCTTAAAATCTGAGCGACAGCTCAACGGGTAAAGTAAAGCCACTTACTAAACCAAAGTCTACAAAATATGTGGGAGAAATAAGCTCAGCTGATGATGTAAGGGCTGAGAACTTGAATAAAAGAACAGAAGAGAACTGGATGAAAGTGGGGGGCCAAAATTCTATAAATCATGCTAGCCGCCGGAGAAATAGTGAATGTTGAAAATATCTGCAAATTCAACTGGGCTGGCTGGCGGAAAGGTGTCCAAATTATGAGGCGCAACATGGAATTTTATGACTTCCTCACTATTTGCCTCCGTAACCTAGAAGACCTCTGACCCAGAGAGAGGATAGAAACCCCGGCGCCGGTTAGCTCACTTATGGATACCTCTTCCAGTAATAGTCACCACAAAGTTTTGGACCGAAATCACTATTTCTGTGGGCAGTTAAGCAGCAATCAAGGCTTGAAACTCGAGGCAGTTGATTCTCTGGCGAAAGAAGGTTCGAAGATGAACGCTACATAAAAAGACAGATCAATCAGACGGTCTCTAACCTCAGTAAAAAGAGAGATCGGC
This sequence comes from Leptarthrus brevirostris, assembly GCA_964036015.1. Taxonomy (NCBI): domain Eukaryota; kingdom Metazoa; phylum Arthropoda; class Insecta; order Diptera; family Asilidae; genus Leptarthrus; species Leptarthrus brevirostris. The sequence continues at coordinate 100,125,655 of OZ038375.1, forward strand.
CGAGCGCAGGTGGATCGATCTGTTAACCTGTGATATGTCAAGAAGGATGTGGCCAGAGTGGAATGAAAACGAACGGCGTTTCTACTGAACGGAAGCCGATGGAATCTCCGAAATATCCAATGAATTCTGCCGGAGTTGCCTTGACGAGGAAGAGGTTGAAAGCACTCAGCATTAACTTTGCGAATGTCCTGGACTAGCCAGGTGAAGATTTCAGGCTTTTGGCAAGCACTTTCTTAATAAACTAGAGGAGTTCGCCAGCGTAGAGCTGAAGGACCTAACTAAGTTCCTCAATAGTTCCCGCTGGTTCAACTCATCAGTGAATGGCAATGCTAGAGTGATCCAGGTTGAGGTTCCTTTTGTAGTGTGGACCATATAGGGCTATGTGAGGTCGACTGAGGAATTTGGTACAGAAAATTGAAAGGTTTAGAATTATGAGAACGGTTTTAAACTAATATAAATTTGTTGTAAATGGTCGTGGCAATACAGTTCGGACGGTTTTGCACTTTTGGAAAGGTCGTTTCGATAGTACACAGCCTACTATAGATACAAGCCTGGAAGCTGACATTAACAGCTGAGCATTGGTGGTGTAAGCAAACCAAAACTCAGTAGTCATAAAGAATGGTTTGGGGAATTGTACTTTCTCGTAGTATTTTTCGCAATAAATTTAAAGTCTTAAATTGGATTTTACTTGAGGTTAACCTACAAAAGTTCTGAACAAGTGAACACAATAAAAAGTGTATCTCTTATTCCATTTTTATGTGCTTAAAAGGGAAAACTCTCTTGTGCTCGTTTTGTTGAAGTATTGAGCTTAAAATGCGTCAATGACATCAGCGTTTCTCTTTGGTTTTGGTTATGAGAGTATGCGTGTAAGGATTGGTTAATCTGTGGTACAACAAAAATGAAATAATGACGAAACGCTGGGTGGTGCAATGACGGAACTGCCTTGTTTTCCGGGCCTGTATCTAGAGTAGGCTGTGGATAGTACAGTTTTTTGTTATGTTGCCGCGTTGAGTAGATCAGCAGATAGAAATAAAGTAATGATGGGGGCATACCGTGAAAATTGTAAGTTTATGAATCACCCTGTAACTACCAAATAGTTGAGATTGTGCCTCCCCTCCGATAATCCGCAAGTTCTTGCTATAATTTTATGCGAAATATTCACAGTGCTTCAAAACTCGCTGGGGAGATATTCTAATACGAATTCAATTCACAACAAGCAAGGCAAAAGGATTTACATGCGATTGTATGTCCCATTTTATTTTCGTTCAAGAAAATCGAAGGATTTCCTCGGTTTCATTTCAACGTCAATACATACTCCGCAAATCTATCACACTTATATTTCGTTTTGCTATTATTCCAGTGCAAACTTTCGGCAAATATGGATACCTCATACGTGATATGCCGCCTTGAATTTATCTACGGGAAAGAAGCTCATCTGTAAACAAAGCCAGCAGTAAAGGGAAACATAGTGAATATATGTTTTGAACGGCAAACTATAAAGTAAATATTTTGACTCAATTTTCACCCTTCGAGTTTAGATAACCTTGTCCAATATGAAATAGATTTCGTGGACTCACACTAGTTCATTTCCTGCAAGGATGCTTAATGGTACATGAGATAAGAATCAATGCTTAACAATCTCAGTCGTGCTATTTATCAGGATTAATTAACTGGACCACTTGAGAGTTTATCAATGTCTTGCTTAAAAGGTGTCATGTAGAACTAGATTTATTGTAGAGTGATTTGTTTTACTAATTTTGAAAGCATGTTTGAAACTTAATTAATTAATATGATTTACAATATTCATTCTTCCATCACAGTTGATGAGAGCATTCAGTTTACCTTTTGCAAATCAAACTATTGCTGTGCAATATTTGCACTACGACGGAATAAGACTCCTTTCTTTTGAAAAATGAATTCAAAATTGCTGTTGCTTATGCCAGAGAAGATTATAAAGAGTCGAAAATTAAATGGATACGAATTTCCATGGTACATCAATTTTACCAGGAAGGTATGCAAGTGTGAAATTTATTTTTGTTCTTACTTTCCTCTTTCATCTTATCGCATAACTGGGAATATTTATGGTGTAGGATACAAACAAAATTTTTCACGTACTCTTCAGTCCCTATTTGTTTTCTTAAGGATAAATTGGAGCTTCAGGAAGTAAGCAGATCTTCTACGCTTACATAAACTCTTCTTTTTCCCCATTTTTTCTTCCTTGTTTCGTGCATTTTAGAAAATTAAATTTATCCTTTGATAAAAACATGTTTGGTCAATAGAGGAATTTTAATCTTTTCTATTTTCTCAAACGATTTTAATGAATTATGCTATTTACTTCGAATGTGAGCTCCGAGTCCGCCGTGACCATGGCGCAGTAGATTTTTAATTTATTTCATTGCCGTCATCGTAGTTGTTTTCTAGCGGAGTAGCATTAGGTGCCTTTATTTTGATTTTAACAAAAAGAAAAAAAACAGGTTAATTTGATGTTCTTGAAAAGAGATCCATCTCCCAACTATATGAAAGATTGCAGCTGCTGAGTTCCTCGAAGCAGCTTGCGTGCTACTTTCTTCCTACTGCACCTTAAACGCAAACATTCCTCTATCCACTCTCTCTGGTTCCTTTAACCCCTTGTGGGGCATAGGGCGTCTATTACACCTACCTGGTCTGGCTCTGCGCCAACGCCTTCAACTATGGCCACGATTTGTTGATCTGGATATCTTCCCTCTCGACGGATCTTCTCCATGTGTTGCGCAGTCGTTCAATTCGGCGTATTCCTTTGATTCCATGGGGATTAAAATCTAGAGCCTGCTATGCGATGTTGGTTGGCTCTTTTCTTTGTATTGTGTGGCCTATCCACTGCAACTTTTGCCTGCAAATACTGGTGTCTATTCCGTCTTTGCCTGTAAGGCTTCGTTGGTAATAACCTCCAGATTCCGGTTGACAAAGGCTTGTAGCTTATATGTTATTTGACAGGTCACTTTCCATGTTGAACAACCGTACAACAGAACAGATTTTACTTTTAACTCGAAGATCCGGAGTTTTTTGCGTCTGGAGATGTTGTTATTGCGCCAGATCTCAATAAGATTATTATATGCAACTAGAGCCTTATTGATGCGAGCTTCAGCTCCGCAGTCTGCTGTAGATAACTATGTTTCCGAGATAGCAAAATTTATTCACTTCATCTATTTGTATCCAAGCCAGCACTAACAGCGACATTATCCTGTAGCAATCCACTCACAACGGTTTACTTACGCGCCAGATATTTCGCGCGACGAAAAGATACTTCAGTTGGGTTCGGGACCGTCGAATTGCTTCAAGAAAAATGGGGCCTCTTCTTCTTCTTTGTGTTCTTTCTTTCTTGCTATAACGTACCTGTGCCACTCGGAAATGGTTGGTTGGTTGGTTAGTTAATCGGGCTGTTTGCTGCCGAAGTACCAAGTCCACTCGGAGACATGGTGGTCCATTGTGAATGCCTTTAAAGCGCCAGCATGGTCAGAACTTAAAACCAGCCAGATCTCTATAAAAATATATTTAGATTCATAAGTGCTATCTCAGCTAAGTCGTTAAAATTGTCAAATAAGATTGCTCCCAAACACACCAGTCGTCGTTCTTTTATATCTGACCATTACAAAGTAGGTCAGGCTATATTATGGTGGTGGCTATCGGATCTAATAGACCTAATGGTCTGTTGTGCTCCCACTTTCGCAGGACCACACCTGAATGTCAGTATAGCGTTTATTTAGGACTAGCCACTATTAATAAAGTGGTGAAACTTCTTTAGCCCTATGTTCGCAACCTCGTCTAGTCCACTGAGGATGTACGCATATAACGTTTTGTACCCTCCTCCTCGTCGGGCCCGGGCAAAGTAAATGCTGTACGCTTTCCACTTATTCCTCGTCCATACAACTTCTACAAAAGTCGTTGGTGGGGATGCGTAAGCGTTCTGCATTCCTTCTGAAGAAACAGTGGCTAGTAATGACTACCACAATAATTCGGAGATCGGTCCGGCTTCTCTTTAGCAGGAAAGCCGTTTTCTTAATGTCCCAAACATACAGTACCTATGTTATCAAATTAACAAGCTGAATAGCCTTAAGGTCAACTTCTCTTTTCACTGACTTCAGAAGCCGGCCGATCGACCTGTCTATACAAGAAGCATTCAGTTGAGAATCTTCCTTTGCAAGCGTGTCAGCCGCTTCATTGCCCCGTATCCCACTATGACCCAGGTTCCAGCAAAGAGTTAACTTGTGCCTTGCTCCTAAGTTCTGAAGACTATTGTGACACCTACGTACTAACTGTGACCTTATTACAGCGTCTTTATTGCCGCTTCACTGTATATATAAATTTCTAGGTCGCTACCATTAGGTAGATTTGAGCATGATAATAACATCCTTGCCGCTCTCTCTATGGCCAAAATCTCTGCTTTAAACGCACTGCAGTAGTCCGGCAATTGATACTGACTATGTATGTTTAGGCAATCCGATTACATCCCAGCTCCCACCCCGTCCTCCACTTTCGATCAGTCAGTGAAGACCGCTATATCTGTCATGGTGACATCACCATCCTCCCCACACCGCTCTGTCTGGGAGTTTGGTTGAGAAAACTTTCCCAAAACTCAGTGTAGGAATATTGTAGACGGGGTTCACCTTCAGGATAGACCCTTAATATACTGATATGGCCGTAGTCAGAACTTTTCCAACATTTAGACTTTTTCAGTCTTACGGTGCTGCAAGCAGCTATACTTTTACAGTCGACGTCAAGTGGTGGAAGATGGAGCATGGTCGCCAATGACGCAGTTGGCGTTGTGCTAATTGCTCTGGAGATGACCAGCCTTGAAGAAATGGTATCTTTCCATTTGACTTTTCGCTACGTATAATAGGAGCCTGAACCCTATTCATGGTCATTTCGATATCTGTATTTTAACCTTTTTTCACCAGTTCGTCGGCTTTTTCTTTGCCATCCATGCCGACATGTCCTGCAACCCAGCAGATCCTGACTGTATGGTCTGAAAAATCTCTTAGGTCTCTGATACAGTCTTTGACGCATTTTTATTTTATCAGGTGGGAGTTTCAAGCCTTGAGTGCTAATTGACTACCTACACAAATAGTGAACTCGGTTCTCGACATCTACTTTGCTTGGGCAGTGAGTCAGCTTTCATAATGGCGTACATTTCCGCTTGGAAGATGATGCAATCTTTAGTGAATCTATAAGACTTTTGCATTTGTTGCGCTTCCGAGAAAACTCCACCTTCAACTATCCCTTTTCCGTTTTCGATCCGTCTGTGAAGATGAGAGTTCCTCTAATCATATTTTCAGAGTACTTTAAATCTTCCCTGTTAGGTATGATAACGGAAATGGTTTTCTAGAATCATATTGTGGCCTCCTGAAATTCATTTCGATTTCGATTAAAGGAATTTTGTCTGACTCGATGTCCAAAACTTTGTGGTGTACATTGGCCGTTTTCTCTGAGTCTGGGATCTGCCAAGGTTGCCAAGGTTTTATTGTGAGTTGAAGGTGTAAATTGGTTTCCAAATCAACTTATACTGTGGATTTTATTGCACTGTGTTGCTGAATAATTATAGTAAATTCAGCATATAATCTGAACACCTGTAGAAGGAACTTTCCGGCCAATTAAAGACTTTCTTTGACATTTTCTGTAGATTTGACTCTTATCAAAAGAACAATTATTGACGAAAGAACGGAGCTCTTTTGTTATTACAAGACTTTTCAATTAGTTCGTAATCCTTCGCTAAGCACCCTAAGGTGAAATGAAGTGAACCAGTACATTTCTACGATTCGCTTCACTTTAAAAACTGCAAGGTATTGTTTTGAAATGCACTTTGAAGAAAAGATCAAGTCAAGAAAATGGGATCGATTTCGATTGTATAGCTACCCAGAAGGGTAGTGAGCGTGAGAATTCCGTTCTCATTACCATTTAAATTAGGAACAATGCCATGTCAAGTGCAAGTCTTTATAAAAATTAAATATTTCATTTGAAAATAGTTTCTTATATTTCAGACCAAATCTTAAGAACAACCTTTGAATCGATAGATCAAAAGCACTATTAGGAGTTATGTAGCTGGTGTGACATCATGAAATCAAATGTAATGAGTAACCAAAGTAGAACTTGGTCTAAACATAGCATCCCACAAACAACTATGATGCCTACCTGATAAAATAACAAAAGCTTTTATAAATGAAGAATTTATCATTTCCTTCAATTATCGACTTATTTTACCATTAAATCTTGAAAACACGGAAGCAGGTCAAAGGGGTGGGAAAGAAAATTTCGAGGACTGTGCTAATCACGTCTTCGTTAAAAAATGTGTAACAAAAACAGTAAATGAATCCTTAAATTTACCAGCTAGTGAGGTTACTGCTTAGGTCTTAATTAAATTTACTCGAAAAACGATTTTCCAAGAGCCCACGGACGAGAACTTTATCCAGGTAGACGTACCTTTGGCAAAGAAATTTATATTTAATCAATTTTAAACTTACAGGAAGGGACTGTTGTATGTACATAAATATATAAAAGGAATTAAAGTGTTGTTCTAAAGAATAACATAAATCTTAACTCAGGAGGTAAAGCAATTACTTCTAAAAATGTCTAAAAAAAGATTCATGGAATCGAGAGTCCTTTTTTTCCTGGGTAATGCAGGATCTGATCTGATTGCAATGAAATGTCATTTCCGCTTTAATCATCTCTGTTCTGTTCACTGTGAAACTTAATAATAAATCGATTCTGGCTAGTGCAGTAGTGTAGTAGAAAAAAAATATACAAGGACGTGAGATAGAATGTAATGGAAATGATGCAGAATTATTGTGCTATCAAATATAAATAAATGGCAACTCCTGACAGCGGAAGAAGCACAAGAGAGGTCTAATTTAAAGAGGGATGGCAACGAGAATCGATTTTTGCAGATAAGGTATATCTTTAAAGAAAATTGTAAAATTTAATTATAAATGAAATGAATCTATACTTTAGCGACTGTTGTAATAATACAACATTTTAAATTGAATTTAGATAAATCTTGCATAGGTGCTCACCATAACCTTTGAGTGAGTTTTAAGGGACTTGTGTTATACGTAAAGTACAGTATCTACGCAAATTGTTTGGAACAAAAATTTATGCTAATAAAAATTTTCTAAGAAAGTACAGGGTGGCTAATAAAAATTGTCTAAGAATGTACAGGGTGTCTCCCTCCCCACTTATTGAAAAACACAAGTCATGCATTTACCATTACCAAAATGTTTCCCCTCTAATTCTATAAAAAATTCTAAGCAGGGTTTAAATATCAACTCTCCAGCTCTGGTTTAGATCATATTGTGGGGCCGTTGAAGTATTACGTAACGCAGTTAGGGGGAGGGGGGTCTTGTGAAACGTTACGGTGCGGTATGGGGGGGGGGGTCAAGCAACGCGTTACGTAACATTAAGTTTTTGTTGAAATTGAAAGTCCTAACTCTTAACTCCTGACTCCCGTCGCAGTTTATATGGTATACTGCACCTGACAAATAACCACAATAAGCCGTGTACCACGAGTCGATAGTTTGGACTCTAAGAGTCCGACCGATGCGGTCAAACAAAACCTCCGAAACAACAGGCCATGAACTTACAAATTTCACGCACACATATTAGGGCCAAAGCGGGCTGAAATTTCGTTTAATTTACATTAATTCTTATTCCGGTATTTTGCGCAACATACTTGACATTTTTAGGTAAAAATAATTATCTGTGTTACGTAACGTTTCGTTGGGGAGGGGAGGGAGTAACGCAAAACGTTACGTTATGGTAACTTGAATAAGGTGACCAACAACTTTTCATATACCGAGAAATACATGAACATAAAAATTTCAAAATGCGATATCTCGGCGAAAAAAAAAATGACATTTGAACAAACTCAATGGCATTTGAAAGAAGAAGACTTGGACTATAAGATCCCATACATATTTAAAAAAAATAAAAATACATCGCGGTGCTACATAACCTCAAATATGACAGAAAACAGTGTTTTTGCACTTTTAGGTTAGAATATCTCAACAACCTGACGTGATAGAGCAATTCTAAGCCCGGGAGAAACGTCGGAAACAACTATACATCCAGGGTCAGTCAGTGTTTAGTTGTGAAAAAGTGAGTTTAAATCAAAAATTTTTTTTCTTTAAAATTTTTTTTTGTGTTATAGTTTTGAAGAACTGTTTTGCGCATATTTACAGCAAGTTTTTATATTTTTAAATATTACATTTGTTTATTTTACTTTGTTGGTTTCTGATTTAATAAAGTTATTTGGTAAAATTTTAGAAAATGGGATGCGCTGACATTTCTAATGAAGAAAGGACAGCCATACAAACTCTCTTAGAATCAGGAACACATTCTATGAGAGAAATATCTGGAATTCAGGGAGTATCAGTAAGTTAAGTGTCTCATTAAGCAAAATATTTCTATTGGAAGGATGTGTTACTGCTAAAAGAATAGGTAATTGCGATAAGAAATGAAAGATATTTCAAAGAACTGACCGGAAAATATTGCAATTGGCTATGAGGGAACGTTCCATGACAGCAGCAGAAATAAAAAAGCGGATGGATACAAGGGACGCCACCGTTTCTGTTAACACGGTAAGACGACGCACAGTGGCTCCAAACCCCCGTTTCGGCACCCAAAAGTCCCATTCCTGTTTGTTCACGACTTTGTGGTTTCCAATCGTTATCTAGAGTAGAGTATAGATACTTACAACGTTTAGAACTTTACCGCACTTTCCTTTCCTCTTAATTTTTGGTTTTCAATGACTTAATATAGTGTCTAATGATTATAAGCGTCCAAAGTCGCAATCACTAAGGGGAGGGGAAGTATTAAATGCGGGTTGTCTGCTTCCAGGGGCAAATATTCCCGAGCCGAAAATGCCTACCCTTTAATATAAATGGATTTGTTTTCTTTTTTTCACTAAATAAGAACAAGAAGGGATTTCTAAAGGTAGAATTGCTAATAAATAAACCTTTTGTTCTGCAATGACGCCCGCGCTAATGCTGCAAGCCAACTAAACACGCGCTGGGGATTTACACAAAGCCAATGTCAGGTGATCTGATGATGTCATATTTGACGGGCTGAGAGTAAAAGTGACCTATTTAGAAGGTTCGGGCAAAATTGGCTTAGAAAATATTCCGCTCAAAAACGAATCGCGTGAGATTCCGGGCAAAAACGAATCGTAGAAAATTTCCGGGCAAAAACGACTTAACTGCATTAACTTTGCATTACTTTTTGCAGTTAAATGGTTTTTGTCCGGAAATTTTCTACGATTCGTTTTTGCCCGGAATCTCACGCTATTCGTTTTTGCGCGGAACATTTGCTAAGCCACTTTTGCCCGCACCTTATAAACAGGTCACTTTTACTTTCAGCCCGTCATTTGTTTATCTTAAACTAACACTTTTCGTACAGTAGAGTCTCCTACCACTCCCCCCCCTCCACCGCACACACCCACTCCCAACATACCTTAATGCTCAGTACAGTGCAGGGTTAAGCGTGTAACATCTCTATGTCATGATTGCAGCGTATTCCTATTGGTTCTTAACAGCAAATGTTAAATGGATAGTTATGAACCTGTTCCCCTTGCCTATCCATGGCCCTATTATTATTATTATATACAAATAATCCATGACCCTAACCAATGCTCTGTTAGCATACTAAACGTGTTGTATTTTCCAAGTCCACAAGCTTCCCCAGGTGTAAACTTGCTGAGGTGATAGAGTACTTGAGTACAATATCAGCCCAAAATTGCGACAGGGAAAAGCGGGGTTTTTTTGTAGCTCTACATTTACTTCAAAATTTTTTGAAAATGAGGCATATTTTTTACAATAACTGCAAAGTTTTATTTTTTTAAAAACGGGAAAATGGTGTAAAATAATCTTCGAGGCCTTGAGATTAAATCAAAACAATTATATACCAAAAAATATTTAAATGTGAGACTTGTAGAAGAATTTATTTTTAAGTACTTTCTTGGGCGCATTTTGACTTAACCAAATTTCAAGTTGACCGGAGGTTGTGCCAAGAAAACGGCTCGTCAAAATAACATACTTGGTACGGTTATTGAGGCTCTGGACATAGTCATTCAAAATAACATACCGTGACAAGCAGGAAAAAAAACTTTCTAGTTTTGGGCGGCAAAAAAGTGGTTTTGGCCCTACTGTGCAAAACATGAAGAGCCGAAGACCCGTAAAAAAGCTACGTTTGACAAAAAGGTTGTGTCTGGCTCGTGTAAAATTTTCCAAGAATCAGCAACACTGCACAGTAGAAGACTGGATTAAGGTGAGTTCACTAGAACAAAAAAAAAAATTAATTAAACCAGGACTTGTATTAATAGCTACTTTTGGTACTGGTTTATTTCAGTGAAATGAGTCAATGCTACAGTCACTCACTCAGAAACGGCAATTGGTCCGACGAATATCTGGTGATAGGTTTTGGATGTATCATATGTGGATAAAACCATTAAACAAACACCGGAAGTTATGATTTGGTCCGTAATTAGTGGAAAAGGACGAGGACCACTTAATTTTATAAGGGGGACAATGAATAAAGACCAATATTTAATCGTACTTAAAGAGCAACTTTTTCGTCATATTAGTGAAGGTCGACGTCTAGACAATGGGACTGTATTTACGATAGTGCCCCTTGCCATAAAGCGAAAATTGTCAACAATTTCCCAGAGAAGGAAAAAATTCAAATTTTATCTTAGCCAGGTAACCCGTCAGACTTGAAACCGATAGTCTGGAGTTACCTGAACAGTCAGGTATACACAATGGAAAACCCTACTCTAGACATTTTAGAATAAAATATTGCAGATATTTGGCAAAATGATGACGAAATTAAAGAAAACCACCCTTGCAACGCGCCGTAACGTCCCTCCCCCCCCCCCCACCCTCCACACAAAAACGTTACGTAACACTTAGATGATTATTTTTACCTAAAAATGTCAACTATGATGCGCAAAATACCGGAATAAGAAGCAATTGAAATTAAACCAAATATCAGCCAACTTTGGCCCTTATGTGTGTGCGTGAAATTCGTAAGCTCATTCATGGCTTGTAGTTTAGGTGGTTTTGTTTGACCGCAACGGTCGGATTCTTAGAGCCGAAACTATGGACTCGTGGTACACCGCTTATTGTGCTTATTTGCCATATAATTATATACTTATGTATACTCAGTGACGCGACTCTTTTCGTATGTAAAAAAATATGTGTAGTGTAGTATGCCATATAAACTGAGCCGTGAGTCAGGAGTTAAGAGTTAGGACTTTTAATTTTAACAAAAACTTAATGTTACGTAACGCGTTACTTGACCCCCCCCCCTCCTAATAACGCCCGTAACGTTGTCCAAGACCCCCCCCTAATTGCGTTACGTAATACTTGAACAGCCCAAAACCTAATAAGCAAACTTCTGAATAAAATCTGGTGTCTACATTACCAGATATTTCCTCAAATGAAACTGCGTAGAACGAAAGTATATTCTCTCCTTTAAATACAAACAACAAAAAGTCATTTTTAAGAAAAGCTCCAATTTTTCTCATCATAATCTCTTCAAATCCTTGTATTACACTCTTCCCCATCAGGAACGAAAACATCCTATCTACATCAAGTATGTACTCATATCATGCAAACTTGCTTGTGGTTAGAGACTCTTGAAACAATAGCCCTTGAGGCTTCCATCTGCCGTAGTCGGTATCTTATATCATGAACAGCTCAAGAGTTCTAATATTATTGTTGACGATAATTTACAGGCCTTTTGTTCACTGGCCTTTTTTCGAGGTTGATGAGGGACTAGAAGTAGTACCTTTGTTACCCAGTCACAATTGGCTTAACTGCAGGACTTCTGGGATGGGTTTCGTAACATAAATTCATCTAGAGAAATTGTGAAACTACTATTTTTTTTTTGAGTAGGCAACAAGAAGCTGACGAGGGTGAGCTCTTAATTAATGAACCGTAAGCCACTACTTCCGAAGTATCGTAAAGTGGTTTACAGGTAGATTCCTTCCAAAGCAAAATGTAAGTGAAACTATAATTATAAATTTAGCACTACTCTTGTGTTTTGAGTATATCTGAATGGGAAATGTTCTTAGTTAATAAGGTGAATGGTGCTTGACTTTTGGTTGGATCCCAGCATTTCAGTATTTACTTTGTAGGCGTTGAAACAACTGCAGATCGTTCAAATAGTGAAGCATTTCTTGACTACGTAGAACTTGAATTAATCTGAAACTTTTTCGAATTCATTAAATGTGGGAAAAAGGAACTTACAACACCCCTAAGGAAATGCAAAGTCCTACTTTAGTTACGAAATTTCAAGTAGAAAACTAGTTTGTTAAGAATTCATTGCACATTACGCTCTTGAAATTTAATTAGGAGATTGCAGTGATTAATAAATTTAATTAAATTTGATTCATTTAATTTAAATTAACTAAGTGCAGAGTCATATGTTATACTTAATAAGCAATGCAGTCTACTGCTGCAGCAAAGGATTCATTTCAGCAATTAAATAAAATTGCTATCCTGCGAAAGGCTTTATAACAAGCACTCAAACTGCAGTTCTCGATAAAAAATTTACATTAATACACCACAGGGAGACTTTCACAATAACAATACGAAACAGCTCATCAACAGAGAACACTGTCCCGCTGTAGAAGCAGTACAGAAACAACTTTCTCTTCGTAATAAATTATCTTGATTTAATTAAAAATTAACACGTCCAAAAGGTGCAGTTTAACGTGAGTCATATTGGACAACATTTTGGATATTATTATTTTGAAAACTACAGAAACAATAAGGCGCCAGCACATATGATAAATTTTTCGATTTGTAACGAATACGATGGATACCAGATAATTCCAGCAATACAATAGGGAATAACCAAATTTCTCAGCGAAAGAATACAGGGTGTTTCAGATCTGACGTGCGAAAATGAGTGTGGGGATAGATCTGACGTATTTAAAGAAAAAATTATATGGGGAGAGGAGGCAATCTCAACCGTTTGGGAGTTACAGGGTGATTCATAAAGTTTTTTTGGTATATGCACATCACTTTTCTTATTTTTATCTTTTCATATACTCAACGCAGCGACATCAAAGAAACACCAAAGCACTACTAACCCAATGACCTTTCCAAAATTGTCAACAATTTTGATTTAACGTCTATCATTGCAGGTACAGTCACTTCCAAAATTTAAAAAAAAATGTTTTGAAATCACTAAAATTTCAGCATTTTCCCAATATTTCTACAAAATTTATGAAACTAACGCACCTGTTTTTGTCTTCCACCACTCCCTCTTTAAGGTGAATTGTAGTCAACCTCTCCCGTGTTTACGTCGTTGTAGTCCCAATTCGTCTCTATTGTTAACAGGCCTTCATTGTTTTCCATTAAAAAAAGTTCAATGGAGAAAGATCTGGAGATCTATCAGGCCAAGGAATCGGTGTAACTCGTCCAATCCAGAAGTCAGGAAATTTATCTTTTTTTTATACAGAATTAACCCTTCTAACTCCGAAGGCGCACTTCTCAGGCAGGAGCCTAGAATGAGTTAACCTATTCACCAGCATATAACAAAATTATTATTATTGCGGTGAATGAGGCTCCCACACCAACATGCAAAAAACATCAATAAACAAAACTAGACTACGCACAACATAACAATCAGGAGTGCACAGAGAACAGAGATCGTTTCAGCGAATCTTTAGTAATGAACAGCATAGAAAGGTGAACAAACCTAAGATGCATACTCGAGAATTGGTCCAACCAAACAAAAAAATAAGTGAAATAAAGTCTACCGATCAAAAAACTCCCTTGACCACCCAGAACTGAATTACTCCTAGACACACAATATAGTTTATGTGCAGAGTGAAATCGAACTTTTTGTCTAGCTTCACACCAAGATCAGTAACGGACTGCACACGACGAATAAAAGTATCCACAAAGATAAAATCAAAGACGAGCAGACTGAGGTTTCTAGAGAATGACATACACTTCACATTTATTCAGGCTAAGTTGCAGACCATTTGATCCACACCAAACCTTGAAGGTATTTAAATCATCCTGAATGAACAGGAATCATAACTGTTTCTAACGCAAGAGAAAATCTTCATATCGTCTGCATAGATTAATACTTTGGAGTATTTAATCAGGGGGACAATCTCGTCAATGGAAAGAATAAACAGCAGCGGACCAAAATGGCTACCCTGAGGTACACCAGAAGAATCCATAGCGCAACTCTAGATAAAGTGTTACGAAAAGATACTTGATATATCCTATCTTTTAAGTACGAGGAGACCCAGTCGAGCATCAAAGACGGGAAACCCAACTTTCTAAGTTTGAGCATAATCAGGGAGTTTATCAAATGCCTTGCTGAAGTCGGTGTGGACGCAGTCCGTCTGGAGACCCTGTTGAAAGGCAGAGATTATGTGGGAGGTAAATTCAAGCAGGTTAGTTGTCGTCGATCTACCAGGCCGGAATCTATGTTGATTAGACGAGATTAGCCCCTCATACGGCCCCATAAGCTGTGATTATGTATAACAACTCGAACAACTTGGGTTTGTAGGACAGCTTAGCGATTGGCCTATAATTTTTAATCAGGTTTTTGTGACCCTTTTTATAAACAGGACTTATAAAGTAGCTCTTCCATAGCGTGGGAAATCTATCGGCCTGAAGAGACTTGCTGAAGATGAGTTCCAGTGGAATGAGTAATGCGTCAGAGCAGGACCTCACGAACGCAGGTGGAACACCATTTGCACTAAGGGAAAAGTCCATTTTAAGTTCCCTGATACTATCCATGCTAATATCACGAGATATTAGATATAATTGGGCAAAGGAAGAGAGGCAGCAGGACGCTCCTGGATATGACCAAACTCTTCCAGGGATGGCCCAAAATTGCGCGAAGAAAAGGCGCTCTCGAAGAACAACGCAAAGTTATCGGAAATATCGGGCGCGTTGTAACACATTGTAAAGGAATAATTATCAGTTTCTTCTTCATATTTACAAATTTGAAAAACGTACGAGGATCACTGTGCAAGTTATTGCTAACACTATCCGGATATTCCATGTCTAACGATGATGACAACGCCATTTCATTTAATATTGTCTCGCAATGTTGGCAGTATGCAATAGGTCTCCATCATTTTGGTAAAACATTGCCCTAGGATTATCCAGAGGGATATCCTCTCAGGTATGTGAAAGTGTGTGATACCATCCCCTGAAAATTTTGTCAATGTCGTATTCCAGAACCCAAAAAATGTTAATCCTTCGCAAGCTAATATCGGCTATAAAACAAAACCACACTAACATTTTTATAACTTTTTTGCAGCCATAATTAAAATTAATTACCTGTGCAGCCTAAAAAAACATTTTCGACTCTTTGTCTTAAAAATTTTGTTTATTTAAAGAATTTCCTACATAAAGTGCAATAAAATAATTAGGCAGTCAGGGATTTCTAAGGATGTGGTTTTTCTAATCCTTTCTCTACCTAGACATGTTGCACCTTTTTGAAAAAATATTAAGATGGGCAATTTTCCCAAAATTCTGGAGAAAATTTGGGAAAATGCTGAATTTTTGATAATCGCTGAGAGTAAAAGTGACCTATTTATAAGGTTCGGGCAAAAGTGGCTTAGAAAATTTTCCGCGCCAAAACGAATCGCGTGAGATTCCGGGCAAAAACGATTCGTAGAAAATTTCCGGGCAAAAACGATTTAACTACAAAAAGTAATGCAAAGTTAATGCAGTTAAGTAGTTAAGTCGTTTTTGCCCGGCAATTTTCTACGATTCGTTTTTGCCCAGAATCTCACGCGATTTGTTTTTGCGCGGAA
Source organism: Leptarthrus brevirostris (assembly GCA_964036015.1). Taxonomy (NCBI): domain Eukaryota; kingdom Metazoa; phylum Arthropoda; class Insecta; order Diptera; family Asilidae; genus Leptarthrus; species Leptarthrus brevirostris. The sequence continues at coordinate 100,141,475 of OZ038375.1, forward strand.
AATTTTCTAAGCCACTTTTATCCGAACCTTATAAACAGGTCACTTTTACTCTCAGCCCGTCATTTGTACACCATAATTATAATTTATAAACGGAGCAATAACACAGGTCTACAAGTTTCTGCGGTTGGGCAGCTGGCGGTCATTTAATATTAAATTTTCTGTGCAGAATCCGAGTCCGAGGTCAAAATTGGGCCATTGGATCAGATTTTGAGGTTATGTACTCAAGATGTGGGTTTTTTTTGGCAACTTTTGAGGTTATGTAAATAAGCTATTAAGCGATCACCTACGATCCTGTGAAAAAATATAAACTCAAACATAAATGTTCGATTTTTTTGGAAAGATAAATAAACTTTAATGGTTGGCTTGCATCCCGAAATGGTGCCCGCCCACACCAACTCAGGTACATTTCTTTAGTGGCTTAATTCCTTTTAAAAGGAAAAGGGATCAGAATTTCTGAAAAAAGGACAATTTTACCTGTGAAAAAGTATAAACTCAGCCCTCTATTCAACGGGACGCACTGTTGCAAAGTGTACCTAGGTGTGATAATTGTTCATTTAATTACAGTGCAGCCAGTTTAAGTGATAATAAAGTGACTTTTGTTATTTTTGGATTCAATTTAGAGTTCTAAATATGCCTCGTGGGAAATAGTTAACGAAAATTGAAAAAAAAAGGAATAATTGATTTGAAAAATCGTGGAATGACGCAGAGACAAATTGATAATGAAATAATTCGTTCTCAAGGAGTATTAAAAAATTTTCTACAAGCTGGGATTGAAAATTACGGAAATACGAGGCGATCTGGGAGACCAAAAAAAATTGCGCCGACGGTAAAACGAGTTGTTTTACGTGAAATTTCAACATCAGGAGCTTCTTCATCGCAAATGGTTCGACGTTTTAATTTGGACTGCGATTCCAGTCTTGTCAGGAAGTGGGCAGCAGCTTCGGGCAATTAAAATATCGAAAGTGTTTGAGTAAACCTGCACTCAAAAAACTGCATAAGGAAGCACGTCTTAAATTCGCCGAAACACACATCCAACACAGCGAAATGTGGCGTCATGTGATCTTTAGTGATGAGAAGAAATTCAAACTGGACGGTTCCGACGGCTTCAAATACTATTGGCATGATCTCAGGAAAGAAAGGAAAATCATGTCACGTAGACCTTTACGAGGAAGAGGAGTTATGGTGTGGGCAGCTTTTATCGGAAATCTTAAAACAGAAATTGCCTTTATTTCTGGTAAAATTAATGCAAAACAATACCAAGAAGTGTTAGAAGAGCATCTTGTTCCTTTAATTATATTAACTGGGGACAAAAATGTTATATTTCAGCAAGACAATACTCCTATCCGTACAGCACGGAGTACAAAAACTTGGTTTCAAGAACACGGAATTAAACTTTTAGACTGGCCAGCTCTAAGTCCAGACATAAACCCCATAGAAAACCTGTGGGGCATCCTGGCAAGGGCGGTTTATGATCAGGAAAAGAAAGAAATCCAAAATGTAGAACAACTTAAACAAAGAATTGTTGAAGCATGGGAAAATATACAGGAAGGTTCTTTAAACAACCTTATTTCCAGTCTACCATGAAGATTGTTGGGAATTATACGAAATAACGGAAAAAACATTTCATATTAAATAAATTGTTAATTAAAAACAAATGTTGAGTTTCTACTTTTTCACAGGTAAAATTGCCCTTTTTTCAGAAATTCTGATCCCTTTTTCCTTTTAAAAGGAATTAAGCCACTAAAGAAGTGTACCTGAGTTGGTGTGGGCGGGCACCATTTCGGGGTGCAAGCCAACCATTAAAGTTTCTTTATCATTCCAAAAAAATCGAAAATTTATGTTTGAGTTTATATTTTTTCACAGGAGTGTAGGTCACTTTTACTCTCAGCGCGTCATATCATAATAGGTTAAAAAACGGAAAGATAGTTGATCCTTCCCCTGAGCTAGTCCTGCGCTAACGACTTTAGCATATTAACGTAAAATTTTGATTTCTATGACTTTGCCCATTTTTGCAACTGCAACATCAACTGCAGACTTAGACTTTCTATTGGTGCCAACAAACGATTAATCCGCACTATAAATTTAAGCAACAGACTACCAAGTGGTGGAGCTAAAGTTGGATTTTAAACAACCTCCCCGCAGTCAACATTGTTAACATCTATCATTGAATGTGATGGTCTTTGCAATGAAATCTAGGACATGCGTAGAAATATTTTTCGTCAACTTTTGAAAGCTCTACAGAACTAGTTCGTGTAGCCTCTCAACACAGAGAGTCTTTTCAATTCATCTGTTCCGCTTTCTCAACTACATCAGTCTGTTATATCTCAAAGTCAAAGAAAAGATTTCAGTCCATCGCGGTCGTCTCTGTTGAGAATACTTTTCTTTAAATTTTCTGGTAAAAATTAACGTCTTAATTGACATAGCCCTTAACTAACTCTATAAAGTAAAAGACATCCGTTGAAACGGTGACGTAACATTGATTTTATTTTTAAAATTTTCATACAAAATAAACGTAGGAAAAGTTTGTGTTATTCTAAGAGCAGACATCAACTACTATTTAAGTAATTAAATATTTAAAATTCAGCCGGAAGTGTGTTCGAAAAACTACGAAAAACGACGGAAAAAGGTGTGACAGCAACAATTTGTAACTGCCCCAAAGCTCGACAGCATGTTGCGTAAACATTTGTTGCTTCTTATTTACGACACGGGGTCACACCATTCAGTGCATGTGTGTACCCCTTTTAAGGTTTACTTTTAAAGAAACTGTCTCCACATGTAAATAGAAACTTATAAAAAATATACTTTCCATATTTCGTAGAAAAAAAAAATTTCTTTCTTTTATTCGATTTTATTTTTTAATATTTATTGATTGTTTCCTGCACTTAAAATATTTAAATATCCTGTCCCCGAATTTTGCGGATAATAAAATATTGAAAGTGGAGTTTCGCAGAATTAACACATGAACCTTCTTCATAATGATTGACATTTTATTTTCAGTATTCTCAAGGGTATTGAGATGACAAATTTAATATTTGCGCAGTCTACAATAGCGGGAAGACACAGTCGGTAGCAAAGAACTTCTTATTTTGATATAATGTTGGATTCGAATGTGTTGTTGTTTTTTGTGTGCAAACTGTTTGTTTCATGTACCAGTGGTAGAACTAATAAAAAAGTTTTCTTTTCACAATGACTTCTGTTATTATGTTTTCTCCCTTATATTCTTTCATAACCTGTAGCGCACACGAAATGCATCAGTGCATAGGACAAAATAATTACTATTTGTTACTACAATTTGAAATTATTTTTGATCAATTTATTTAAATTTATTTTAATCAGATACCTTAATTTTTACCGAACAGCACTGTAAAATTTCCTAAAACATCCCCAAATATCTGTTCGGTTTCAAAGGATTCTTCGACGAGAATTATACAGGAGTAGAGATGGGAAAAACGGATCTTTTGAGCGAACCGGCTCTTCGGATCTGCTTCTTTTAAAAGATACGGCTCCAAGAGTCGGTTCGAAAGAATTACTAACAATTTTAAACTTGAGACATTTTGTCTCTAGAGCGAAGACTGCATGTGTTGCGTTCGCTTCAGTTTAAACCGTACTACATCGACTGTGACAGTATGCTTATGTGATCTCTACCGAACTTGGTATAAAGTTAGTCAAAACGTTAATATTGCCACATATCACATATGGCTCCATTATTTATCCCAGACTCGATTCACGCTGCAAGCGCAAGCTTGAAATAGCTTACAACGATGCCATTAGGTTTGCATTCAGGTTGCGTAGGTATGATCACATCTCTCTCTTCCGATATAAAATTCTGGATTGCTCATTGGAAATATACTTAAAACGCAGAACTACTTTTCCTTCATCAAATCCTTTATAATCGAGATCCGGCATCTTTTTACGTGGTAATAGACGCTGCTGACCTGCTGTTACCTCGCTGTAAACATTCTGTCTTGGATAGTTCTTACCTTGTTCAAGTTGGTCGTATTTGGAACGCACTTCCTGTTCCGATCCAGCGAGCGGGTTCGACTACTTCCTTCAAATGGTTACTTTGGCGACATACATCTTAAGTATAATATTGTTATCATAAAATTTCATTTATACAGATTGATCGCACAGGCATTCGGGGATTGCACTAGGTTTTCATTTCTTTTTTCTTTTTTTAAATTCTTTGTCTTTTTTCTTGTATAATCCCTTCGTTGTGCGAAGCCCTGACTCCGTAATACAATACTGACTTTTCAGTTGCCGAGTAGATTTTAATTTTCGATGAGTGATTTATATTAAAGTTATTCCAGGTTCTGCTGATTACGCCTTTTGCTGCATATAAACTAGATCACCCGCATACAAAAGAGTCTTGATGGCCAAATCATTTATCTTTACTCCCTCCATGTCCACTTCAATATCGCTGATGTAAAAGGAAAAAAGCAAAGGACTTAGTGTGCATCCCTGTCTAAGTCTTTCTGTGATTCCCTCTGATATTTCCACTTTTGATTTTACCTACGCCTAAGCCTAAAGATTTAGTATTTGACGTTGCTGAACACTTATCTAATTTGGCGGAAGGCTTCACGGGTGATCCCGACGGTATACCCGCTTCCTTTCTGAAGAAATGCCAATTATCTCTTGCTAGTGTTCTTTGTTACTTGTTCAATCTATCCCTGCAATCCGACCGCTTTCCTGAACTTTGGAAGCCTTCAGTGTTGATTCCTCTCCATAAGAAAGGTAGTAGGTCAGACGTCTCCAATTACCGACCGATTGCCAGCCTGTGCCATGCCGCGAAGATTTTTCAGTCTCTCTTCAGTGACGTTCTTAGATTTCACTGCAGGCCTTTCTTGGGTTCCTTCCAGCATGGCTTTCTCAGGGGGAAGTCTATGACCACCAACCTCCTCGAGTTCATTAATTATTCTTTACCAGCCGTCGAAGCAGGCAAACAGATGGGTTGTGTATTCACAGATAGGCTTTTGACAGGATCAACCATGGTATCCTGGTTTATAAATTGACTCTTCTTGGGTGTTCTTCCTGCTTGTCAACTGGTTATCCTCTTACCTGTCTGGTAGTACCCAGCGCGTCCTGTTTCGCAGAGCTCTTTCTGACCAAATCCTTGTCACCTTGGGGGTGCCACAGGGCAATATCCTTGGCCCACTAATCTTCATCTTATATATTAACGATGTTTTGCTTCTACTGACCCGTAGTAAAATTCTGCGTTATGCGGACGGTGCTAAGATTTTTCGCACTGCTTCTCACGAAGAAGACTGCAGTACCTTGCACTCTGACTTGGCTGTGTTCTGCGATTGGTGTGTTGTTTAGTTTCAGGTTCTTCTGTTTTTTCATGTATTCCTCTTTCCTTCATTACTTTCTTATGAACGCTCATTCTCATTAGTCAACAAGAAGAATCAAATCAAACTGTTGCAAATGTTGAGAAATGACTCTTTGGGATCCGTCACGGGACAAAACTGAGATCCGGTTCACTTGACTCACTTTTGAGAGCCTGTTCAGATCTGAGTTACCCATCTCTGTATACAGGAGTGCCAAAATAAGTGGGGTGACAGATAGGTGTAGGTAGGAAATTCATAAAATCAACAACATTTTTAGACAAAAGGGTCGAATAAGTTGCTTTTGGCTACACAGGTAATTAATTTTAATTACTGCTGCAAATAAAAAGATTTGTGTAATTTATTTTAATGTCGTTATTAGCTTGTGTTAGGCAGAGCTCGCACCCTAGTATCCTGACGTTCTGTTACTAATACCTGACGGACATTTAGCTATTAAATAGGGTCAGTTAGCAAGAATAGCAAGATCGTAGTTGAAAAAAATTCCATAACTATGGGTGTTCTTAAGCTAACATTATTAAATATTTGTAGAATTTAATTTTGAGGAATACACGACTATAATTTAGATTTTTTGTGTAGTAGACGGAAACGATAGAGGAGCTGTACTCTAAAATCTAAGATAACCTGATCGCTGTTCATCTCTAAGAGAGGTATTTGCGCGGACTTTCCAAAAGTTAAGGTAGGAGACTCGTTTAGAGGGTCAAAAAAATCAAATTTATGCAAATAGTCTTAATCGATAAAAGGCATATCCGAAAACATTCTCCTGACGTTTCAGATTAAAATTCGAAATACTTTCGCAGCTAGGGCTGAAGGACTGATACATGGCGCGTAATTTTCTCAGAACAGGACACGATAAAAAAAATTTTTTTGCAATACTGCCAAAATTTTTAATTTTACTAACTCACATAGAACAAGGGTGACCTTATTCCAGCACAAATTCAGTGTCAATGTTTCGCAAGTTTCAAAATTGTTTACGTTCAGTATGCGTGTAGCTCTAGCCCGAACTACGGATATTAATTTTTATTAAAAAATAAAAGAATTGAGGACATTTAAAAAAAATTTCAAAATACGGGGTTTTTTCATTGTTTTTCGGCCAAAAAAAAAATTGTAAAAATCAAAATTTGAATTTGATCGTAGTTCACGCTAGAGCTGTTTATGTGTCAATATGTGGTTAAAATTTCACGAAGATCGGTTCAGTGGTTTCGGAGAAATCACTACCGCCGACCGTAAAAACATAGTTTTGAGAAAAACGCGTTTAAAGTTTTTTAGGCGTACTGAAATAGTAGAAGTGGCAACGTAAAGATCGGAAAATAATATAGTTAGACTGCTCCGATAATTTTAATTTTTGAACACAATACTTTAAGATATATATACTTTTGATAAATGCAAAAAAAATCGATTTTTTGAAAATTATAAACCAGAATGATCCCTTAATAGATAAATTTATCCGAACTTTTTGTAGAATACACTACCAGATTTATTAGAGGGATTAGAGGGCATCCCTCTGGATAATCTATGGGCAATATTTTACCAACAGGATGGATCGCTAGCGCATACTGCAAACATTGTGAAGGTAAGATTAAATAAACAATTTCCCGACCCCTGAATTGGACGAGGTGTACTAATTTTTTGGCCTGCTAGATTTCCAAATTCTATTGAACTCTTTTTTATGAAAAACGATGAAGGATGAAGTTTACTCAAGGCCTGTTAACAATAGATACAAATTGGTTAACAAAATTGGGTCTACAGCGACGAAAATACGGGAGAGGCTGTTAATGAGGGAGTAGGCCGTTGGCACCTTTTACGATGTACTTTTCACATGTTTTGTCCGATGTATTCCTGTTTGTATTTCTAGGTCAGGATCTACTCAGTTGTTCCGTCCCTGGCTCGACGATACCTTGAGACAACTGAGGAACCTGAGGGGCGAACCTTGGAGGAGGTTCTGTATGGTACAGGTCTACTATGCCGAAATTTTGGCCATGAATTCCGCATTGATAGCTGACCCTCTCTGATTTATCGTTATAGTGAGAGTGATGATCACTCTAAAATAGCAAACTTTTTCACGGATTTCTTTCACACTGCCTTCTGTGATTCAAAATGTGATATTTCCTCTATTGATTTTAATCATCTTCTTCCCTTAGGCTCAGAGACCTAGTATTTGATGACGCATCTGTTGCTGAGCACCTATCTAATCTGTCGGACGGCTTCTTCGGGGGCTCTGACGGCATTCTTGCATCCTTTTTTAAAAGATGTCAGTCGTCTCTTTTGCGCGTTCTTTATTATTTATCAACCTCTCCTTGTGTTTCGGTCGTTTCTCTGTTCCTTGACTACTATATTTCCCTCCATAAGAAAGGCAGTACCTCTGATATCTCAAATTACCGACCGATTTCTAGCCTATGTCATGTCGCAAAGATTTTCGAGGCCTTGCTCAGGGACGTACTACGCTTTCACAGCAGGCATCTCATTTGCTCCTTCCAACACGACTTCCTCAAAGCTAGATCTGTCTGGTCGCACACATCGTATTCTGTTTCGTTGAGCTCTCTCAGACCTAATATCTGCCACTTCTGGGGTACCTCAGGGCAGCATCCTGTATATCCTGTATATAAATGATGTTTCGCTTCTTTTACCTCTAAAATCTTGGGATGCCAACAAAAATTTTTAGCACTGTTTCTCACGACTCTGACGGTGATCTACTAAACACTGATCTTGCCACGTTTTTTGAATGGTATGCTCGCCATCGCATTCCCGGAAATACTAGCAAGTGCACCATTATGACTTTTTCCCGCAGTAGGCGTCCTTTGCTATTCGACTACTCTGTGAATGGTACTGTATTGAACAAGGCTGATAAGGCTAGAGATTTGGGATTGGTTCTCAACTTACATCTTTCTGTCGCATCTTCAATAAGTCCAGTGTGATCTAAGCTTTTCCAGGCGACGATTGAAGAGCCAACTTATGCTTGGCTCTCATTGACTCCTCATCTAGAGTTCAACTAACCTGGCCAACGTTTGGCCAAAGAATGCATAATTATTTAATTTTCCAATTTTTTAATTTTAAGTCTATTGTATTTTTATGTATTATTATCTGCTGTCTGTCTCATATTGATGAATCTTTGAAATAAATAAATAAACATAATAACATTAATTGTAATAAGTTTTGAATTCAATAAAAGCATTTAAGGGTGTATGAGTTTAATTTCTTTAAACTGCAAAAGATTTTCCCCCAAAAGATTTTCTACGTAAAAATGTCTACATCTTTTCTCTACCTGGACATGCTGTGCGTTTTTGGAAAGGAAATAAGATGGGCAGTTAAATAAAAATAAAAAAACAGATGTATTAATTGTTTTTTATACAATATGGCCAAATCCCAGGGGACAACCCTTTGATGCGTTAGCATGGTTTTGGCCGGAAGGGAATTTAGGGTAAGGGAGGAAAACTTGAAAGTCTTGTTTTTGCATTGCTGCGAGATAGACAACAGCCCAGAGACGGAGTTGATTAGTTTAATTTCTTGATAAAAGCTAACGGGTAGATCTAGATCTGGTCTCGAACCCAGAGCCCATGGCATGGTGGTCGTGCGGCTCAACGAATTGATCCAAGTCCGTCTCCCACTTTTACAAATGACTGTACTAGCAGTAGTAGTAGTTTTTTTGCGTTTGTTTGATGTCGTGAGTATATCAAGAGATAAAAATAACATACTGATGTGTATACCACAAAAATTGCAAATTTATGAATGTAACTCCCAAACGGTTGTGTTGCTCCCTCCCCCCACCGCGGCCATATAGTTTTTGTTTGGCTAGGTGGGATCTATCACTTCACGTTTTTGGCAAACCTTATGTGGAACACCCTGTATATAAACTTACTACTTATTGACACTTGCAATAGTTGATTAATCATTAATATTCATATTAAGATTCAGAAACACAGAAAACTAAATCTCACACAACGAAAAAAATGAATTCAAATTTATTTAATTTTACCTCAATTCATCATTATCATCAGTATCACCGAATTACGATGAAGAATCGTCAAATTTACTGGTTATTTCGTGAATAATTGTGTACACGATAAATTTTTCTAAAATACACAATAAATTTCACGTGTCACGTAAATTTTACGGTGCTGTTCCGTAAAAATTGCATTATGAATACATAAAAATTATTCGGCGGATCGTAAAATTTTCAGGCTGCTTGAATTTTGGCAGAATATGTTACTTGCAACACGATTACGGTGAGTGGAACCGTAATTTTTTTTGGAATTTTCTCGCCGCATATAGACAAAAATGACCTGAAAGAGAGGCAATGGCAATATATAATAAAACAACTCCAGTAGAATTTCCTTCCTGAACTAAACTTAAGGCTGACACACTGGCTGGTGAAAGATCTTAATATGTATTTGAAAAGAATGGAATTTGAGGCGTTATTACCTGAGATACTACCTATTGCTATGAAATTATTTCGCAGCAGTTACCTACTTGGGATTAAGCTCAGTTTTTCAAAAATGGCTTGAAAATATTTATCAATTTTTTAAAGGCTTAATAATGACAAATTGTAAATGGATTTTTGGCCATGAAGTGAAAATAAATGACATTACCATCTTGGATACCGAAATATTGACTATTAGCAGTCAATCATCAAATGACCCATTAAAGGCATTCGGTTCGGTATTCAAATTGCCTATTTATCACAATAAAATTGTGCCAACACAAACGAGTATTTATTTTAACGGCAGTGACGTAAAATCAATTGTGCAAATGCCAACATAAATCTAAAAAACAGATATCCAGATGTACACATGGTGAGCAGTAAAGAAATGTGTAACTGAGATCAGATCAGTTCAAAAAATATCTCTTAGCCTGGAGACGTACCCGGAAAATTATTGTTAAGCTTGCAGGTTGTGAAATATTTCATGCAGGCTTTTGAACAAACCCAAAATACTGTAGAATCCTTTTTGGGTTGGAAATCAATTCAAAGGAAGAAAATGGGGGGGGGGGGGGAGCAATTATGATATATTTTTTTTCGTCTTCTTACAACAATATGACTTGGGGCAATTTTCAGGGTACTCGAACTGTTTTTGTTTATTTACTTATACCCCACATGTTTAGGTTAAAAAGGTTTCCATATTTTGGTAGGTTTTTAAAAAACGAGATATATCAATTTACCATATCAAAGGGTCTTGTGAGTGCGTGCGACTGTATGTATCTGAAATCTAATAAAGAACCCAAGGAGCCTATGGCATTAATAAAATAAAAGACGATCAATTTTTTTTCAGTGTAAACAAATCTCTTAAATAATCCACTTGAAATGGGACAAGAAAGTTTCAATTTTACCACCAAACCTGCTGCAGTCAAGAAGGCTCCGTTAAGCTTAATGGAATAGGACGAAAATATCGCATTAAGGAAGACCTGTTCAACCAACTCAAGCCAGCTTTCCAACGCCTGATTGGATGTAAAATGGCAAAAGCAATTTTCCTTTTTGTTGTTATTGACGCATAACTCCAGGAAAAGTCTTTATAGAAGACGGAATTGGAAAAGTTAAATCAGTTTATGGAAGGGTTTTACGGTGTATTGATGGCCTGTGAGGAAATGAAGGTGTCGCGGATATTTATTTTATGTTGTTTGGATTTTATGTCTAATTGCGGGAATAAAATTTCTAGTGATATTGCGTAAAATAAATGGGAAACGTGTCAATATTGCCGTGCAATCTGGGACATAAAATACGTGGATATTGTGAAATGACGCAATACTGAATTAGACAGTTCCTTACGTCTGCGATGGGCCAAATCCTTTGACTTTTACGAGCCATCTTAAAATTTATGGTAATCTTCAGGCCTTCAACTGTATGATATTTGATGCTATTATTTTTCATAAATTTAATCAAAAAATCAATATTCTCAAAAATTTCCAATTGTCTTGTTTTCGCACTTAAATTAAGTATTCATGCGATGTTTTTATCATCTTCCAATAACACATCTGATGAGAGCATGGCAAAAATTCTGTAAAGTGGGTTGGCCCTCACCAAACATTTTGTTTTCTAATTTAAGATAGAACAACCCTGAAAAAGTCTCACAAAATGGAATCAGAAATACAGGAAAAACGGAAGGATCTCAAATAGTAATTTACTTCACATGAATTCTAAGCAGCCAGAAGAGCAGACCCTTTTTGCAACCATCAAACGAGGCAAAGACGTCGCAACTGTCGACCTAAAAAAAATTCTTAAACATTAAAGAGAAGAAGGCCACAGATCCGCAAATGTATCCATAGTTATATGTAGCTATGTATACTTTCACGTTGACGGGTGGTACTTTCCAGCAGCTAAGCTATGTGACTTCTATGGCAGATAAAATAAGTTAACGAACTCCTATTATGTCGACACAAGGTAGGATTTAGTCATAACTCAAGAATTATTTTGGTCTTATGACATTATGACTACCTCGAGGGTCATTTATTTAGGAAAAGAAATGAGAAACGAGAAACGAATTCTTCTATGGAGTACACCAGGATGGAAGTCTAAATGAGTCGTCAAATGAGAGTTGGCTAAATTGAATTAGGGAAATTCAAGAATATGTTAAGTTGCGACACCTTGTTGTCAAGCTAAAATTAGCTTTTATTACAACAAAGTCATTAACAGAAGAATAATCCCTTCTTATCTAGCTCAGTTTTTTTTTCTGAATCCTTATGTAAAATTACTAAAGTTTTACCAACAACTGGAGATACTAATCAAGAACTATCTCCGATGATAGGGTCAGATGGATGAGACGGTATATTGCCAGCGATGCTGCAGTAGATGCTTCAGCTGGTAACACCCTGGATGACGGCGGATTTTCAAAGGTTGTGTAAGACTAAACCATGTAATCGAGTCCTAGAGTTTCTCAGGCATAAGCCGGTAAGTACGTTCAAGCTAGCTTCAGTGATAACAGACCGACCAGTTTAACTTGGTTCTTACTTAAATCTCTAGACAGGGTTCTGGATCGGTATGTTAGGGATAGACGCAAGTATGTATTTACAGGCGAAAGTGGCAATGAATAGGTCAAACACTAAGAAAAGAGCCAAACAACATCGCGCAGCAGGCTCTAGATTACAATCCTCACGGAACCCAAGGAAGCCGCCGAATTGGACGACTGCGCCGCACATGGAGCAAATCCGTCGAGAGGGAAGGTACCCAGATGAACAAAACGTGGGCACAAATGAAGGCGTCGGCGCAGAACCGGACCAGGTGGAGAGTCGGTGTAATAAACCCGCTATGCCCCACAAGGGGTTAAAAGAACCAGAAAGAGAGCGAGTGATATTAGGGAAAATCTTAATCCCAATATAATATCTAGGAACCAACATACTGGTATTCCAGATCAAAAAGTCCCTGCATTACATAGAATACACGATAAGAACGTTCACCAATGTAGAAGGGGTATTCCACAACGGAACCACCTGTACTGCTGAGGAGCAGAGAAATATCCTCAGAGTGGTTCGGCTGCAATATCATCAAAGGAGGATAAAAGAGTTCGCTTACGCCTAGTTACATTAGAGTCAGAGCACGACTAGCGGAATCACGGCAGGACTTCTAAAAAGGGAAGTTCGTGGAAGAAAACTAGGAGGCTTGACATTACAACCACACAAAACCGAAAAGGTACTCTTCACTCGGAAGTAGAAGATTCCAACATTGAGGGCACCGCGCCTAGGCGGTATGTTATTGAAACTGAAGTCGTGCTAAATATTTGGGATTCATTCTAGCCAGCAAATTGACCTGGAAGCTAAACGTTCTTTACCGAAATAAAGAAAGTATGGGATGAAGAATTATTAACGACTATACTTCGTGTCTATTCAGTGACCCTCGATTCGTTCAGAACAATTTTCCAATTTACTTTCCTCTTTCGTGCTGACTCAACAAGTTAATGATTCTTCATCCCCCTTTCTAAGAATACAAAAGGCTCTGCGGTAAAAAGTGGAGCTGAATCAAAGCCTCACGATATTAGCTCACAAGAAATAGTGCGACCAATCCTGCTATATGACACCATGGTTTGGTTACCAGCCGCGTTCAAGAAAATATGTCTTTCCAGGTTGGAACATAAGCAAAAAAATAGCGGGAATGGAAATAGCTGGTTCATTCAACACGACTCCCTCTGGTGATCTTAATACAATTTTACATCTAACCATGTGGATCTGTACACAAATAACGCTGCGTTGAGGACAATGTTACGAATCAAAATGTAAAATTTCCTCAAGGCGGTGAGATACGGCCTAAGTAGGGACCACTGATTACATGCTACCGATTAAGGACTTTAATAGAAAATTCAAGGTAGTAATAAAATAGAGGCCGTTCTGGAAATAAGTATAGAAGAACCCGTAGTAGTACTGTAAACATTCGAACAGATGGGTATTAAACGAAGTCCCGAGTAGTATTAGCAGTGTTCTCCAAGGAGCTCATCCTACATACTTCCCACGAATTATAGCCATTTTCAGGCCGAGGCAGCAGAGTAGGCGCACAGTCACCTGGTAATGGGTATTTTATGTGGACTGCCAAGAGGCGATAAAGGCTCTTGGGTGCAACGAGTTCAAATTTAAATCACCTTTTGATTGCTACAGAATCAACAAAAGGGTACAACTATATGCTAGGTAACCGAGAACTATATGAAAATCGTATAATCAAATTTGGACGAACTGTCAGATTTCGGGAATCTTTTATAAGCCGAACAACACAAGTGTGGAACAATCTTCTCTTGTTCTCTCGCCTTATAGCCCGAAATTTTCAAAGGAGGAGTATATCGACACCTCCTTCACTTAACCGCTTAACCCATTTCCCTCACCCTTAATTCCTTTCTTGCAAAGCATGTGCTTTATCATCATAGAACATCCCCTGAGTTTTGGCATTACAGTAAAAGAAAAATGAAAAGAACGCTAACTACCTACTTAACCCAACTCCGACTCAATTTAGAACTACGGTCGGAGAATTTACACCTGCCACTATCTCACTCGGAGGTACAGGCGCTCAAAACTGGTGGTGGGGGGGGGGGGGGGGGGGGGGGGGGTTTAATAACTGTAACTGCAATACCAAATACATAGGTACCACAGGGAAGTTGTTAATAAGTAGATTTAGCAATCATAGATCGGATCTAAAACACAAACACTAGCACAAAACAGCGCCTGCTGAACACTGCATCTACCAAAATCACAGCCCTGACTTTTCGAACACAAGAATACTTGGCAGAGAGAAGAATCGCAGCAAGAGAATGAAGTTGGAAGCTCTACACATATACTTCAACAAAGATTCCATCAACAAGAGAGAAGACGTCGAAGAAGTTAGTATATTGTATTGGCCTTTGCTGGATTGATGCACCCACCACAGATTGGACCCACAACACAATGTATCCACAATTTTGAAACCATAAGCAACCTGTTACACACTTAAAGGTTGTAAATAAGAAAAGGATTTAATGGTGCACGAACGTTGGAAATGTTGGAAAAGTGTTTCGGCAACGATTCTCTAAAGAAAATGGTCGTTTACCAGTGGCACGAGCGGTTCAAAAGTGGTCGTGAGTCAATCGAAGATGATGAACGCACTGACAGACCATCGACATCGAAAACCGACGAAAACATTGATAAAGTAAAAGAAATTTGGGTCAATAACCGCAAATTAACCATCAGAGAGATAGCGGAGGACTTGAACATTGCCTATGGATCCGTCCAAGACATTTTGGTTAATGATTTGGGTTACCCGTCGTGTAGCAGCAAAGTTGTTGCCAAAAGACCTCAATTTCATGCAAAAAAGAGACCGTGTTGACGTCGCAAAAGAAATGATTTGCGAGGCTGAATCCGATCCCACATTCATCAAAAGAATCATTACTGGAGACGAGACGTGGGTTTATGAGTACGACACGCAATCCAGATATCAGGCAAGTGAATGGCGTTCACCAAATGAGCCGAGACCAAAAAACCACGTCGTTTTCCGTCAAAAAAGAAGGCAATGCTCACGGTTTTCATGGATTACAACGGCGTAGTGCATCATGAATTTTTGCCAGAAGGCCAGACAGTAAACAAAGAGTATTATTTGGGCGTTATGAGACGTTTGCGTGAAGCAATTCGCCGAAAGAGACTAGAATTGTGGGCAGAAAACTCGTGGA
Organism: Leptarthrus brevirostris; assembly: GCA_964036015.1. Classification (NCBI taxonomy): domain Eukaryota; kingdom Metazoa; phylum Arthropoda; class Insecta; order Diptera; family Asilidae; genus Leptarthrus; species Leptarthrus brevirostris. The sequence goes on from OZ038375.1 coordinate 100,156,920, forward strand.
TTTTGCACCATGATAACGCACCGTCGCACAGTGCCATCATTATTCGTAATTTTTTGACGAAAAATGGAACAAATACCATCCAACAGCCACCAAATTCACCTGATTTGGCTCCCTGTGACTCCTTTCTGTTCAATCGAGTTAAAAAACCATTACGGGGAACGCGTTTTAGCAGCCGAGAGGAAATAATGGAAAAATCGCAGGAAGCACTGATGGACATACCGAAAACCGAATATAAAAAATGTTTCGAGGATTGGATCAAGCGCTGGCATAAGTGTGTTGCAGTTGATGGGGATTACTTTGAAGGGGACAATATAGATTTAGATGAATAAAGTTGTATTTTTAATTTTCTGAATAAATTCCGGGAACTTTTGTGTGGTATTTTGCAGTTTTAATATAATATTCCGCACGCTATATATGTAAAACAAACAAACAAATTTACAGTTCTCTCGTCGGCCCACAATTTAATTTATATAGGAATACATAGAATAACTATTATATTTTCGAAGCTAAAGGGCGGAACGAGAGACGAATGAACCTATAAAGGCTCCGTTTTTACACTTTTAATTAGGTAATCCTCGAAAGGCTAAAAGGATTTCTATTTTCCTTCATAATACAAGAATTCTACGCATAAAAGTATATAAATAACTTGCGCGATAATGTTAAAATCCAGAAAAAAGGTGAATTTTTTGTAGACATCCCACAACACAATGTATCCACAATTTTGAAACCATAAGCAACATGTTACACACTTAAAGGTTGTAAATAAGAAAAGGATTTTCTGAGAAAGGGTGAGCTACTTGCGTTCTAGCAACGGAAATTTGTGTAGTCATTTTAATTTATCTGTTTTCTCTCTAGTCTTACGCAAACACTAATTAAATTAAAATATGATTTATGCCAACAACGTCTGCTATAAAAACTTGTAGGAAAAGTTCTCTGGCTGACGATAGTTAAGAGGATTACAACTTTATGTAGAGTGAAAAGTGTTTACAACCCTCAGTAGCTTGAGAATTTAATGAAACTAAATTTCTGGAAACATTGACTTAAGTAAAAAATTTTATAAAAGAGGCGTTGGTTTTTTTTCGGCCAAGAAACCGAAAATATAAGGAAAAGAAGAGAAAAATTGAAGTGAATTGAACAACGCGTGCTGGTGGTTGTCATTCATCCATAGACTATGGGTAGCTTCTGAAAGCGCAAGCCTTTCATAAATGGTGCAATGGACGTCCATTGAATTTCCGCAAAGCATCCTCTTTTCTAATTGGAAAAAGTAATCTGGAAAACCAGCATAGCTTCTTGACTATCCAAGTTTATTCTGGATAAAAGCGTTTTGTTTGCAAAACAGCGTACGGAAATTTTTATTAAAATTCTGCAAAAACACCAAATCTTCATTTCAAAGAAATAATACATAATACTGCAAATAATATTATAATTTATCAAATTAAACAGATTAGTAAGACAGGCGAGGAGCACAATCAATTTTCCGTCAATTTTGACTGCGGTATTTACCTATAAATTTAGGGTCGAGGTTAAGCCTCAGGTCTCGTAAATAATCGAAATATTTTTATGAAGGATAAATCCGTGTGCTATATGGTCATAAAACCACAGAATAACATCAAATCAACCTTCTATTAAAAAGGAACCAGTTGTGTATAATGGGGTGACCGAGACGGCTTAAGTTCATCGCACAAATAACTTTTTCCACATCCTTAAAGTTTTCTCATTGTGGAAGGAGATTGCACCCGAAGTAGTCCTGTGGGCGAAACGTTCCTTGGCTTCTTAGTCAGTATTTATATGAATTTCTCTATTGTTTATATAGGAGAGCCAGAACATAAAGAAATGGTAACAAATCTTGATGGGGCCATATTTCATGATGTAAAGACGGATCAAAAACGGACAAAACCCAGAAAATACGCTCAACAGGGATAACGTAAAAACAAAAGCGATTGTAACTAATACGGACGTTTATTTTGGCGAGAGTGAGTTGAGTGGAGCTAAATTCAATTTCTACTACTTCTATTCCCTTTAAGAAGTTTTTAGGGGAAATGATTGAAATATTTTTATTCTGTAAGGCTGACGAATATTTTCAGCATTTTTCTGTCATATCAGTAAGACAATCTCCAATTACACAGGTCTAAAAAAAATGAGGTCATGATTGTTGTTGGGCAGCTGGGGTTCATTTCCGAAGTAAGTTGCTCCGAGATCAGATGTGGACCATTACCTCAGTATTTTGAGATATTTTGGCTACTTTTGAGAGGTTACGTACAGAATGCACAAAATTTTGTTAGTCTCTCTTTCTGCTTTCATAATTTAGTACTATTCTTACCCTTCAAAATAAGCTATAGAGCGGTCACCTACGATTTTTTATGGTAAAGTTATGAAGCTCATATTCATATTAACATAATATGACGGGCTGAGAGTAAAAGTGACCTATTTATAAGGTTCGGGCTAAAGTGGCTTAGAAAATGTTCCGCGCAAAAACAAATCGCGTGAAGCTCCGGTCATAAACGAATGGTAGAAAATTTCCGGGCAAAAGCTATTTAACTACAAAAAGTAATGCAGTTAAGTAGTTAAGTCGTTTTTGCCCGGAAATTTTCTACGATTCGTTTTTGCCCGGAATCTCACGCGATTCGTTTTTGCGCGAAACATTTTCTAAGCCACTTTTGCCCGAACCTTATAAATAGGTCACTTTTACTCTCAGCCCGTCACTTATGACCATGTAACTGGTTCTATGCGACCGTGTGACGGGTCTATGTGCCTATATGTCTGTGTGACCGGTTGTTCGCTTCGGTAGAACCTTTATTAAATTACGAAAGTACTCGTTTTCCGTGTCACTGATATTCTTATAACATAAGCGTTTTATTTATTTTTCTAGAACCCAAGGGGGATGGAGAGATGGCGGAAAAGACAGTTCAGTGGCTTGGTGTATCTTTTTTTTTGAATAATTAACAGAATAGTTTTTTTTATATTGAATTTTCTGTTTGTTAATATTTTACAAAAAAACAAAAAACACTTTTGGTCTATAAAAGTTTTTAATTACAAATATTTAAATTCACCCCTCGCTGGTTAAAAGATTGGTCAATTATGACAGTGATTCGAGAAAAATGACGTCCATCAGAAATTATTGCATAGATCTGGTATACTCTAGAAGTCTAGACTATCTATAGAACCATTTGTCTTTAGTTGCCTACCAAAAAAGGTTAGAGAAAATCGTGATCTTCGCTAATCTGAAGCTCTTTAGAGCCATGCATGTTTTTTAATTATTTTATCTAAAAGTTTTGGTTCCTGAAAAATAAAATTAAAACGATTTCTTAGCATACATTTAAGGAAAGGTGAACTAAAATATTATATATGCGTTGTTTGGATCATTTTAATGGAAGAACGTTTTAATAGTTGCCTAGTTACAGGAAATATTGATTTTTTAATTTGTAAATGATGTTACACAATTTCTCTTGATTTGTATGATACTAAAGAACGGAAGAAAATATTATATTACAAGTTATGGAAGGTAAGGGTTTACACTTTCGAAAAATAGAATTTTGTCTTATCTAAATTGTTAAACATTTCAAGAATATATTCTCAAAATTTTAAGTCGATCTGAGCAAAACTCTTGAAGTTATGGTCTATAGTTAGTATAGCATAGTTAGCAGGTATACAGCTTATTCACTTCTATTGTTCTGATCAACTATCCTGTTTCGTGAATATTCTATTTAGTTTCGAGGGTTGAGAAAAAAGAGGCTGAAGACATTGAAGCTGCTGCAGGAAGTCTACTCTATGGAGCTTGGAATCGATAATTCTGTGTAAGTTGAAAAAAAAAATTTTTTTCTTCACTTTTTTAGCTCATAAACTTTAAACGCGTTTTTCTCAAAACTACTTTTTCAAAGTCCGTGTTCACTGCCATTTAAAAACTACTAGACCGATTCATTTGAAACTTGGTACACATTTTCTACATATAAAATACCTCCCCCCAACGTTTAGTTACAATTTTTTTTTTACATTAAGGGGGTTTCCCACCCACAAAATGGCGGAATTTTTCGTGGAAAATAGCAATTTACACTTTAGATTGCCACCAAAAATTTTTAATGCAAAAAAAAAATAATCGGAGAACGTTGGGGGGAGGATTTGATAATACTTTGACTAAATTTTAATGGTTTTTGATTTCAGATAATTTCCGACCGAGATACAGTGAACGCCGCAAATTGTATTGTTTCAAAGACGTTCTGGGGCAAGCTTTGTCACCGGCTTGTTTTGCAATATTTCTGCATGAAAAAATTACAGAATATTGTTAAAAGTATGCTTAATAATGTACAAAAGGTTTCAATAAATTTGCTCAATCCATTCCTTCAAAAAAATTAAAAATTAAAATTTTGAATTAAATTTTTTTTGTAAGTTAGTTATCATAAGAATTAAGAGAAATTATTAAACATCATTTAAAAATTAATATCGGATTTTGGCAATCAAAATAAGGAACTGGCGCAATATTTGTATTACTAAAATATTGACAATAAATTTTGTATTTGATTTGGATTTTTTCGAATTAAATTTAGCAGCAAAAGCATCATCCAAATCGGTTCATGCCTTACGAAGTTAGGCTAGCCAATAAAATATCAATGGGTTTATTCAAAAATATTTGTTGCTGGGCGATATTTTCATTTTCTATCATTTTTAATTTTTCCAGTCATCCTATCCTACCGTGAAAACCCTAAACAGCACAAAAGAGAAGAAATGAAGACAACATAAACATTAATTTCCTTGCGAAAGAAAATTCCCAGCGCCCCAGCACTTGCAATTATTATAACTCGAAAAGACCAGAGCAGAGCCAATGTGCTTAGCTACCACTAACTCATCGGTTCTTCGCCTACGGTAGAAAAAGCACGAGTTAATCGAATGTGGTTTTGGCTATTGAACTTCCCTAAAACAATTCAACATAAAAGCAACCTGCCACATGTTTCAACTTAGCTAATCATTCAATCAAAGCAGCGCACTGAGTTTCATTTTACTCGGCCACAGGGTGCGATACTGAACGAGCGCAAGCGCACCACCCTCGCCCAATTCCTTCAGTTTCAGTCGAGCACAGGAGTCCACTGAAATTCACTTCACTTCAACGTTGACTGGTGGTTTCGCTTGATTCAATGAAAACTCATGTGTTTCACTTCGACCGCTGTGCTTGAAAGGAAATTGCTTTGTTCCCGTCAAGCTGTTGTGTCGTCAGTCGTGCAGTAAGACGCTGGCAAGCTTCAGTCTGTGGGGTGGTTGGGTGGTGCGCTTGCGTATGAATTTTTCTCGGGCACACATTTCTCAAATTGCAGTCGCCTGAATTGAACCTCTTGACATTGCGACGATTCAATGGTTATGTTGGTCGGCAATATTGAGTGAGCGAGGCGGGCATGCGCTTGGTGTAAAATGTGCAGTGGCCGGCGTGAAGGGCCTCAAGGAAACTCAGGAACATTTCCGTTCAATCAACTTTGGAACGGAGTAAACTGTAATGACTGAGTGCAGCGCCGTTGTTGGCAAGTTAAGTCGCTTCACCTGTTCAACCTCAGAGCAGAAATGAATCGAATTGAATTGGGAAATTAACTTGTGCGTGTAATCTCTGTCTGACTGCAGGGGTGAAATTTCTGGATATTGTTTGGTTCGGTGGTGGGAAGTAATTTATTTAAAATATCGGAACTATAAAATTGTTTGTAATCTAACTCCGGTGAAAAGTGAAATTAGAAAATTTACAATAATCTCTGTAGGCAACTGTACGATAATATTTTTTTTCTGCATTCCTTTTGTTTTGACCTCCGTTGACTAATTGCGACCTTAAAATGACGAGGTTTTAACTGATAGTTAGTTAGTTTTGCGCAAGAAAGCTTTAAAGTTTCCATTACCGATAACTTGTTCTGTATTATCTTTAAGTTATTGTAACTTCCGCTAACACTATCTTTCTCTAAGAAGAACGTAGGAATATATTTAAACCAATTAAATCCAACCAAGTTTAAGAAATAAATCACTTCCGGTTTTGCAGATAGAACCATGTTAGACTGAACACGACACTAAAATTACCTGAAATGGTTCTAAGCGCCAATAGAACTATTTCAGATTAACTCACTTATATATTGTGAAACTTTTTATGATATATTGAGAAAATATTCTGAAGGAAATAAACAAAATTGTCGAGCAAGGGAAGGAAAAAGGGCGATCAAACTTTAAGACTAAACAAACGAAAAATAATTCCTTTATTTTAAACATTACAATATTCTTTCAAAAATATGTATAAGAAAAAAGCTAGCAAATTAATTTCAAAAAGGGATTATAAATTGCAATATGTGTAAATTTTTAATACTGTTTTGTAATACTGCTAATCTTGCGGCGGCATAAATTTTAACATCTGCTACAGATCATTTACTTTTTCTGTAGAAATTGAAGGTATTTTGCGGATAACCTTTGGTCTTACTTCCGATACTGGTATAGAATCCTTTTCTTTTTGAAATTGTGAGGCGCATTGACTTCTGCCGAAAAAGGAGAGACCGTTACAGTTATTGCTTGCTGTAATGCAGAAGGGAACTTTCTTCCTCCAGCATGTGTATTCAAGGACAAAAATAAAAAAGCAGAGTTTGAAGACGGAATGCCCCCAGGATCGGTGGTCTATATGGGAGAAAAATCCGCTTACGTGAATACCTCTATATTTTTCACTTGGCTTAAGGAACATTATTTTCCGCGAAAACCACAGGGATCAGTCCTTCTCATATTAGATGGAGATTCGTCTCACTGCAGCAACATCGAAATGTTGAAATATGCGGCACAAAACGAAATCATTCTTTTATGTTTGCCTCCACACACCACACAATTCCTTCAGCCGTTAGGCAGGGCCTACTTCAAATTATTTAAGAGTCACTTTTACGAAGCCTGCAAGTTGTTTGTCAAAACACATCCAGGAAGAAAAATTAATCGCTTACAATTTGGTCATTGGCTATCTACAGCTTGGTGTAAAGCAGCTACTGCAAGCAATGAAGTTTCAGCATTTTCTGCAACTGGGATTTACCCATTTAATCCTGCAATTAAACCAGATTATGCATTTATACGACAGAACACTGTTGCAGTAAGTTCAGGGGAACCTCTGATTGAAGATACGTTAACATCGGAACTTCCTAGACAACCACCTGTCACTCCGCCACTAAATATAGAGCTGCAGGACGAAATGCCTGAAACAAGTTTATCGGAGGACGTCAGTAATATTACTCCTGGAAAGATGCTGAATATTATATCACTGATACCCTCCACCTCATCTTCGAGAAAAACTACTTCTAGAAAAATTCAGGTAGCGCGGATCGTAACTTCTCAAAAATACATTACAAAACAGAAGGCTAGATTATCAAGTAAGCGGGAAAGACAACAACAGAAACAAAAAAAAAATTAAAAACCTAAGCATAAAAAGAAGATTGATGTTCCAACATTGCTTTCTTCATCTGACACTGTTGAATATGCCGACGATTCTGATGGTCCAGAAGATTTTGGAGAAGACAGTTGCGCAGGCTGTGGAGAGGAATACAGCAAAACGCAAAAAAAAGATGATTGGGTTGAGTGCATTATTTGCAAAATATGGTCCCACGATACTTGCACCTCTTATGTTAACACGTGCAATGCTTGTGGCAACAAAAACTTAAAAGAAATGAGGTGCCATATCACCCAATTGTATAAACCATACCACCCTACATATAGGGTGATATGGTATTTTTGAAAGATTTTTTCAATAATATTGTTTAGTTATTCGACTGTGAAAAAACGTTCCTTTTTTGTTTACTTTACATTATCTCTCGAATAAAGTTTGTTTTCCTTTTTGTTTCAATTACTTATCTCTTTTGTTTCATAACTTATAGTAAAAATAAAACCTATACCTATATACCCTATATAATACAGATCCGCAACCTTTTTTACAAGGAGTTGGATAGTGAAAGTTACAGATTTCTTAATTTTTTCGGAGTTTGTATGCTAATCCTAGGCTACATACCAAATTTCAGCTTTTTACGTCTTCACGAAGTATCCTAGAGGTTTTGATGATCAAGAATGAGTCAGTGACGAAATCGACGTATTTTAGGTATTCATAAAATCTTAAGTATAAAAGCTAGACAAATGAAGTATAGTGTGCTTCGTTAGTCTGCTGATTACATCTTATCGTGAGAATTTGGGCTCTCTAGTGTTATCCAAAACCGAAGCTATGGGGGTTTGTAAATACGACGAAACACTTCGAAAAAAGGTAGGTAATGCCCTGCTTTCTTTGGCTCGTCTTGGCGGGGGTAGTGCTAATGGGTAAAAAACTGACAAAACGTCAAAAGCAAGCAGCTGATTATCGCCATAAATGATGTGTGTCACCAGTTATCTAATCATTAATTAGTGTCATCATCATTTAGTCATTAACTGTAATCATCATTTAGTTAATTAATAATTTATAGCGCTGTGTGTCTAAGTTATAAAATGAAAGGCCTGTCATACAAGTTAAATATTATTAAATATTTGGACCGGGGTATCCTATCATGGAAAACTTATAGATTGAATAACCGAATTTCACAGTTGAAAAGAATAGAGAATAATGTATGAGCCCATACATAAAAAAACGCTCGTGGGTATAAATGAGCACATATTATGCCCTTTAATGGCCGAATAGAAATAGTTCATCCAAAGAAAGCCGTCGATTTCAGACTCCATTCAAACGGAAAACATTCACTTGGGCGTTTGAATTATTTTTTTATGTATCGGATTTCAACATTAAGGGCTGTCATCCCTTGTTCAATTATGAAGACCGAACGGCTAAAGTGACAGAAGAAAAAGAATTACCGTAGCTCGGTCTATGGAAAAAGGAAAAGAAACCTGAATAAGAATCTCAACGTTTTTTATCCCAGCCCGCTAATATTACACAATTTTTTTTTCTTTTTATAGAAATCCACCTTTTCGGCCAATTGCGTATGGCTTCTCCTGGACAATGTTAATCCTATACCCTTTCATAAATCATCCAATCGACTGATTTTGTCACGGTATCGTTAATTTATTAAAAATCCTTAAACTCAATAGACATAAAGAAGGACATTGAATCCCTGCCTGCATTAGAATGTTATGCTGTCGAACTTCAAACTTATTTTACTGTACCAAGTCACTTATTGTTTCGTTGTAATGGATAAAGTAAGTTAATCTACACTCTCTGTTTGACGGAGAATTGGTTGGAATTACATAATATTATGTCGACGAAGAGCATTTGAAACGACTGACATAGAGATAACGAAAACAATTGGGACGGCGCATACATATAAACATAGAATCCAATGCTTGAAAAAACATTTAATTACAGCAATTACTTTCCAGATTACATTGGTCGTCATGACGTCAAGTCTAATTTATTTTTTATATTTGCGTAATGAAAATTAAAAAAGGAAAAAAAAAGAAATATGTCGTCGAAACTTTGACGAACTTCGGCAGTAGCGTAGGGACTTTATTTGCATAAAAGTCTCTTTATTTTCGGCCATGTTATCTTTGCCAGTCTCGGTAGTTCCGAAACAAGTCTGAGAGAAGCCCAATGGGTAAAAAGTTTGTCTCCAATTCTCCTGCTGTATTATCTCCACTTTCTAATTTAAAAGCATCCGCAGCAGTTACAATCCCCAGGCGGCTTACGTGGAAAAAGTATGGAAGGGATTGGGGTGCGAATGAATTTCCTGGAAATTTGATGAAGTGGTCTTGAAGCACAAACAAAATTCAAGGAAAAATCGAGAGCGAAACTTAATGCGATTACATGGTACCCTAAAAGTGGTAAAAGTCTTCCTTCAGATGAAGGAGACAATTTTCTTTCGGATTTTTAAATAAATATTGTACCGAGGATATTTTATCCACACGGGATGGAAACGAATTAAAATGTGTCTGCGAATAAAAGAAAAAAGTGTAAAGAAATGAGAAAAAATGTTCGAAACATTCCCAATACTTTATGGATTAAGTTTTTAAGTTTAAAAAGTCAAAGACAGACGTCCTCCGTTTTATACAATCTATCTGAGTGGATTATTTTAATTTCTTAATAAAAGCTCACGGGGAGATCTGGTCTCGAACCCGGGACCCATGGCATGGTGGTCGTGCAGCTCAACGAATTGATCCAACTCCGTCTCCCAGACTTAAATAAACCCGGGGGCTTCCTGGCCTTCACCTCTTACTTTTTGACTTTAAATACGAATTAATATTTGATTATGACTTGCCCCCAACATGTGTTTTATTTAAGACTGATTAAAGCCCTTGAATACTTATTAATTGCCTTGATGGATCGACTCAAAATAGATCTTCACCTCCGATACAAGAGGACGCCACTGCTCTTGCTCCTACGCGATTTCTTACCACTAGGCAGTATCTATATCTCGGTAAGCCCCACATCTGTGCCCCATAATTATTTTCTACCTTTTAGTATATCATCTAATGTTAAATAAAACCGTTTAACTTAAAAGTTTCTTTTACCTTTTTTTCTATTTAAAGGTTTGCTATTGGAGATTCCCTATGAGCAAGATCACCCCACCTTCTTCCGGGCTCCTCACAATATGTAATCAAAGGTTGCACTAAGACAACTCAAACGGTTGCTGGAGGATGGACGGATGAGTAGAAGCCTTCTAGGATATGGCGATTCTCAAGTGTTAGTTACACCTCCAAGCGGTAGCAACCGGACAATGCATCCTAGAACGTAGCCAAGTAACTAATGCAGGAGGAGATAACCTCTTGGGTCGTGAATGGCTTCTCCTCAGGCACTTCTGTAGGAATGGAGGTGGAGGGTATGTTAGATCCTAATTTGGCTATACCGACGGTATCCACAACACAACAGAAGCAGTCTTGGGAAAATTACCTTTTGAAGGTTTTGCGGCAGCTATGGAGGCTGGCTTTCTTCCGCCGGCTGAAACTAAATAATACCTAGCACCTCCTCCGGTGCGGCGGTGCAGAGATGGTAGACTCTAACAAGTTGGCTATCTCCGCGGTACACGCACCAGTAGAAGATGCAGACCTACCTTCCGAAGGGTTAGCTGCGGTTAATCCGGAGGAGGTTACTGGTGTTGGCTCTGGACTAAAGCTTTATGGCCTGGATCCCTTCAATGCCGTGGAAAAAGGAGGGGTGATTATAAACGCATGGACCAAGAAGGAACACTGGATACGGTGGAACAGCATGGATTCCTGCAGATAGGCTAGGATTCTATCAGTAACCCAGGAAACCGAGGTTAGTGGCGACAGTGGGATAACTGAATACTCAGTTACCCCCACTAACGGAGACTGGGAGGGAACGAAAAAGAAAGGGACTCGATTCTATGTGGTCGGTGTCGGCTAATCCCCAGAGAGCTGTTTTTAGTGAGTAAAACTCTCACACTACCAGAAGGACTGTCCGGTGTCTTTTAGAAGATTTTCAACTCACCCGCTAAAAAAACAGACAACTCAAACGAGGCTAAGCTTGATTGACTTACCGATAGCCATAGACAAATCTTTATCTACATCCTTCATAATAATACAAGTTCGATGGTACCATAATATTGTATTGTAACTGGAATTGAATAAGTCTATAAAATAAAACAAAAACAAAATTCAAATCCAGGCCATGCTAGGGGTGTCTTACCGGTGCTATTAGTATTATCCTTACAGATCATATCAAAATTTATATGTATACTACCAGCTGCATGTGCCCGGCTTTGAGCGAACTTTTGGTAAGTGAGTGTCGTTTCCAATTATTTTACATCCCATCCTTTCCCACATCCACCGGGGTGTTGGATGTGTATCAACAAAACTTAAAGTGTGATTGTTCATCTCCCCCCCACGGCTTCAGGAGTACGAATAAGACTCGCCCTTGAACGCACAGGGCCAAAAACGCATGAATGGCACACAAATTAGGCACGGTACGCCTGAATAAAAATAATAGTCAGCCCGCTGCAGGCACGTTTCAGTCAAAGACGCATGAAAGAAGCCAAATCAATCACGATACGCTCACACGTTTGCTGGACTAAAATTTAAAATGAAAACAATAAAATTCTTTGAGTTGATTATTTCGTTCGAAACCGACGTCTTAAATAACAAAACTATCTCCCCCAGTAGGCGGCAATATTATTTTTACTCGGGTAAATAATAATTATAACGGAGACTGGAAAATATATAAGAATAAAAATAACCAATTTTAGGCAATTGTTATCATTATTATCGTCATGACCTTGTCGGTCACCGGCTATTGAGAACAATTTTAATACCAGGTGGCCGATGACCCGAATGTGTTATAGCCGGAACGCAATAACAGAAGAGCGCTGTTATGGTGGGCGTATTTTTAGATTTTTATGCATGTAGCGGGAGCGTGAATTCTCGTGTGGCGGGCGTATTTGTAAATGTTTATGCCTGTAGCGGGAGCGTGCATAATACTACCGGGCACATTCGTTCGTTATGCGTGCTCGCAACGGGCGCGTATATACTTTTAAATATATTAACCCCCCCCCCCCCCCCCCCACTACCCGTCCTCCGCGATCGTTATTAACATAATACAATTTAAACAAAAAAACAAAAAAATATATGAAGGTGAAGCTTAATAAAATCATTTAAAAATGTATGTGAGTATGTCTGTTATTTTTTTTTGTTGATGCAGCTAAAGCCAAAGGGACTTGTTTTGTTTTTGCATTGCTACCACATACCTGCAAATTCCATAGACGAAAAGGATTTTTTTTTATTTCTTCTCAAAAACTCACAGGGAGACGGAAGCTCAAACCCTGCAATCATGACGTGGCCATGGCCTAACAATCGCCTCTAACAATTGATACAAAGTCGTCTTCCATATATGTTCTAGCATAACTCTGGAATACATGGAGCAATATACACCAAACTTGGTACATTTGTACAAACATACTGAGTGTTAACACCTCTACAATACCTAGGTTGATCAAAAACGATCAATATTAATGTAGAACCTATAGTTTTTCGAATCATTGCGATGATTTGTAATACTCCCGATGACGTAAGATATGTGCGAGAACACCACTATAGAAGGTGATGACATGTAAAATAAATCGAAAACGACATTCAGTTACCAAAAAAGTCAGAGCTGTGCCGGGCACGCCCAGCTAGTAAATAAATAAACAAATAAGAGTACACGAAAAATTTAAAAAAAAAGGTCTATCGTAAAAGAAACACTAAAATTTGATTTGACCCATTTATCGGCTAAACAGATGAAAGATGTCCTTCAGCCCTTCATCCTATTGAAAATTCGAAGTATGTACCTTGGAAAGCCTCTAATGTATCTAATAGAAATGTCACTGTCAAGATTTTCCACGAGACATGAATAAGAAATAAATTTATGTGCTGATGGCATTTCTCTAGTGGGACGTCTTAAAAGCTATTTACATAACGAACATGTTGAACTTCATAAATTTGACATGATAACGTAAACTTGGAAACTTTGAAGAAGTTCATAACGTTTTCATTTGAATGCAGCATCACCTAAAAGGGTCAAAATAACAACATCTTTCATAAAGTGGAAAGTTTGATAAGAATTGCAACGGACATCTGCTTGTGCAATTCTTCCTACCGAAATGTGCAAGTTTTGTTAAATACTGACAAGGAAAGTTCCGGCCTTTGTTTGAAGATATCTGCCTTAAACTTGGTCAGTTTAATCAAGACTCTTGGGCAAAGTCATATAGCTTGTGACTAATGATCCCTTGCTAGATAAATTTATAATCTTGAATTCAAGATTAAGGCTATATGGGCTGAATGGACAAATATGATGTTTCTAATTAAATTAGTTTAAAAATAATTATACTTGCATATGTAATTGAAGGACCACTTGCGTTCTTGCGAACAACCTAAACAATATCATAAAGCATTTGCTAAATTCCATCGTTATGTATTAATTTAATTGACAATCTGTCATTACCACCTGCCCTTTAATTTATTTCTCTATTAAGCAAAATAAACGGCTCCCTTTTAATTAATTACAAAATACCTAATTTGTCTTGAATATTTAATTGCCCCTGAAAATATATTTTGCTAAACAAAAGCGACAACGTCTCCTAAGTATGGCTGATTTGCATGAATTTGATTAAACAAACTCTTTCAAACTTAATTGGCCGCTTAAAATCTACATACTTTTTGTTGAAGACGACAAGAAAGGTGGGAATATTTAAATGGACCGAGTAAACAAATTTTGGGCGTAAATTATTTTTTCCAAAAACAAGAGAGATTGTTTGCCTCATTACAATTTGCAGTTGTTTCTGCTATTTGAGCGTATATCAATCAAATTATATTAGTTGGTATCTGAAGAATAACAACGGCTTCATATCAGAAAATGATCTTTGACTAGAATCAACTTTATATTTAAATATACTCCTTGCCGACATTCGAAAGCAAAAAGAGCAAACCTTAAAAACCATCACTGGCCGGATTCAATGCGCTTAAGATGAACCCATAGAAAGGAGACCATATTGGACTAGCGTACTCAATTTGTCTAACGAACTCCGCCAAAGCCCGTCCCAAGCCCGGTTGAGAAAGGAGGATGGAAACCCATACGCCAGCCAGAACATCTCTCCCCCTTCTGGAATAAAATAGGAAGGTTTGTAACCCACTTATTTGCAAAGCCAACCATACACACGAAACGTCTAGCACGCCCCGAATACCGTGGACTGATTTTGTGATGAAGACCTTTGGCTATAAAGATCGGAATACGATCTTGCTATGGAACGTGAGAACTCTGTGGGACGAGTGTGGATACGCGAAGATCATACAGGTGGAATGGGAAATGACCAAATACAAATGATGATGGAGAGGAAGTGGAGAGTTAACATCACTTACACCTAAACTGTTCTGCTATACTGTGGCGTGGAAGACTTAGATACACCCCGCATGGCAGGTGTAGGCTTATTTCTAACCAAGCTTGGCCCGCTAATAACTGCTGCACTGGTCATCAATATCCGACCGAATTATCATCGTAAAAAATACAGAAAAGGAAACAGATTAAAGACCACATCAATTCTGCTAATGACCATGTGTGCATACCGATCTCTGACAAGCGCAACTACATCAACTTGTTAGTAGAAAAGAAAGAAGAAGCGGCCTACCGTGGTGACTGTGAAGATCTATACAAGATTGCCAAGAAACAACTCGCAGTAAAGAATCTTACAATTGAACATCCTGTAAGAGGAATTAATGGATAAATTTTGTTACATCAGACGGCGGAGCTGAAGCTAATGTACAGGCTCGCATCAACAAGCCTTGAGTTGCATTTTTTTTATACGATGTGGAAAAATCCTAGGGGACAACCCTTTGACGCGTTAGCATGGTTTTGGCCGGAAGGGAATTAGGGTAAGGGGAGTGACAGATCTGGTCTCGAACCCGGGGCCCATGGCATGGTGGTCGTGCGGCTCAACGAATTTGCCAATTCGGAGGTCCCAGACTCGAATCCCGCCAATAGCGACCCATGGTTGTTTTGTACTGACAACAGATTACGATAAAAAGGCCATGGGGGTTGCAGATTAAATGTGAGTAGTTCAGAATCTACTTTAAATTGTAGGTTCAATTCCAATCGTTGTCTCGAATCGGGTGAAGTTCTCCTTTCCCATGCCCCACGAAGGGTTACGGAAACTAGAGAGAGAGAGCATGTATACTATTACGTTAAAATTTCTGTGACGGGAATGTGTACAAGCTTCTTCCTTAAAGTCGTCTGCGGATCTGTTAGTATTGCAATAAATTGAATTTGTCAGGTGCTGTTAAGATTGCATCTTTCAATCGAAACTGAAATTCTGAGTACTTAAACAGAATCGTGCCATTCAAAACCGAGAATTTACATTCTATTCACAGATTTCAACACAGTATATCAAGGAGTGCAGTATTAAATAAGTTTTCGAAAGTCTAATACGTGTCGATACAGTAAGCATCTTCTACCATGCACATTTGTGGTTGGATTATTCTTGTTTAAAATTTAATCACATCTAAACTAGCACCTTCCAGACTTTCGTATAGTCGAAAAGGGAATTTTCTCAAGGATTCTTTAATATCTACAACTTAGTGTAGTAATTTGTTCAACTTAACAGTACTTCCTCAGAATTAACGTCTATTATTAGAGCCTGCTTCGTCTCCTTTGTCCCGGTGTTGTTTCCAAGTGCTATTCAAGCTTAATTCCGTGGAGAATTAAATGATCCAAAGCCCTTCTGATGGTGTTAAACTCAATTAACCAGCTCGTCGACAGCGTTATAATGGAAATGTGAATGCTATTACAGGGACTTACATGCTACAAGGGTCATTATGGATTGTGTCAAAGTTCCCTTTACACGTACAAATTGCTTTTCTCGATTTAACCGCACTTTTTTTTTGTTGAGGACTGTTTTGTTTTACTCCGGTCATCCGCAAGAAAACGTTCACTAACACACAGCAGTTAACCTCTTGAAAGTTCTCTCCTTTTTTCGTAAATAGAAAGAAACTTGAGTAGACGGAAATTTTCTCAAGTGCTTCAATATTTTTCGGTGGCATAGCTAAATAGTGGCTAAAGGACTAACTTAAACTTTACCTTTTGCCCAGGTAATTCTTTCTTTTATACTAATTTCACATCAAGGCCGGCAAAAATAGGTACCGCTTTGCAATGTAATATGGATTTTTGTTAAGTTTCTAAATCATATTAAAATTGAGTAGATCGAAAGAGAGAAAGAGAAGAAAATTAAAAAATCTGGCAAGGATAATAGAGCTTTAAAATGTTTTGAAGGGAGCGCCCCATTAGCTGCACTGTCATTTCAAAAGTACTATATGTATGTCGTTATGTGAAGTTCAGATACCTTCAAATACCGTTCTAGATTTAACAAAGGCAAAGTCTTTTCTATCATGTATACTATATCTACAAAATGTTTGTCCATAACGCTGATACTACTATCAAAACTCCTGCTACTACCCCCACCATACATCTGATAACTTTTCTGTAAACAAGGGCTCGATACTTTCGTAAAAAATAAAGGAATTCAAATTTTTTTACAGTAGCACACAAAACGGGCAACCCCATCTAAATTTTCCGTTTGACAAAATTTCTCTACAATTTCATGAATGTCTCCCCAGCAAGTTCCTCGAGCTCTTTTCAAAGTCCTCCCGAAAACGGGAGGATGAATATGAATAGTTTATAGTAGTCGTGATCCTGAATGTTGTCGATGGTTATGTGCAGTCTTGTTTGGCTTTCTGACAATCGCCTGCAGCAACAGGACCTATGTTTGGAGTTATGCCAAATTTTTGCTGCTTAATGGTGTGTTACAAAAGATTTAACATAAAAGTTTCATGGAGGTACGAGATACATGAGCAATTTGGTACAATTAACTTTGATTGTTCGTTTATTTCCCATAAAACGGGCAATTGCTCAAATAAAATTTTACTAAAGAGGAAAACGTTTGCAATCCTCAGCTATCATGGGTAAACCATAAAATAAAGTATCAAATAATTTTTGTTAAAAATGAATTTTACTTTCAATTGAAAATTAATAAACTACACTCGTGAAAATGTACGGGCTAGGCTACGTAGGGAGAAAATTATATCAATGAGGAAACCTTTAATTCCACAGAGGCAATAAAATTGCAGGGCTGATGTCGCACACACAAACCAATTCGGGTGAAATGGAAATTTATTGTAATAGCAGAGAACGAGCACATAACACAGGAACATAAAGTCCCTCCAAAGTACCAGAAAACCATTTTACCTGTGTGAGTTCCAGGAATTGAACACTTTATCCTGGTTGCTGAAACTACTTGATAGTGCTACCTCATATAAATTTCATTGCAATACCTGTGCTCTTTGCTTTCATCGATCCCTTGCAATTGTGGCCTGAATTATGTGACATTGACGTTAGCTAGCAATATTAAATATATATCTCAACTTCAACAGAATGTCGGATGTTATATTACCATACCAATATCAGTTTTGAGCGAGCCTTTATTGTTAAGATTGAAATCTTACTATGTAGACAGAAACATTAGAAAAAATGGCAGACCTTGTCAATATGGCTATATATACTTTTATTATGGAGAATTCTAACCGTTGGGATTCTCTTAAGCTTAATTTTCACTCGAGTCTTATTCTTACCAAATTTTTAACCAATCAGCACCAATGATGACAGCTCAATAAACTAAGCCGCGGCTAAGAGGTTGTGTCTCTTTTTTAGACGAAGCCGAATAAGTATAATCTCAAGTCTTGTGTTCACAATGGAAGCGATTAAAGCTGAGAGTTAATTTACATTCCGCAAGTTCAGGCTGCGGCAACAAAGAGGCCGTTCAGGTGGGGTAATTTACAAGGGCAATCGGTATAAACGGTATTCGTAGTAACAGTGAAAACGGCGGAGAAACTATTTGCCAACACCGTTATCGACGCTGTCCTAAAGAATCCCTCAGGGAGCATTACAGTATTAAACAGGTCCAGATGGAAGCATGTCGTCAAAATTTTGGACTGTAAGGACCAAGCGACGTGTGACTTCGCCATCAAACCTATACCTGAGATGAAAGCATCTTGGGAGGGAGCAAAATTAGAACTTGTCCCGATGCAGTAAATAAGGGTGGCGTAGTCCTACGGAACGTCGAAATTGAGAAGAACAGTCTGCTAAGGGTGCCTCAAGCATAAAACCCGGAGATTCCGATGAGGGATTGTGAAGTAGCCGTAGTGGAAGGGCCAAAAGATGAAGGAAGAGGTTTTGTGATCCTTTTAGATGAAACTTTTGTTCCCATTATAAGAAATAGACAGATAAAGCTCCATTTGGCAGTCGGCGAAATATTTCTCAGGCCGTTTAAGAGGAACAAAACTGGAAATGGGCAGGTTATAGAGGTGGATGCAGATAAATAGGTGGTATAAGGCGGTTTTCACCATAGGAGAGCCGCCACGGCAAACTTGATGTTGTTCCTATACCAGGAGAGCATGGATGTGGCCCTGATTCAAGAATCATGAGTACGTGTGAACAAGGTTCAAGGATTAGGGTCAAGAGACTGTAGGGTATTTCAAGGCCAAGTAGCGGATAAGGTAAGGTCTTGCATATTAGTTAATAAACGTATGCTTGTACTACTGCTTATAAATTACAGCTCTAATGATGTCTGGTCGTAGGAGAAAAAAGTAAATCAAACAGATGCTGGATGGCTTCAGCATACATGCCGTCCGGGGAGTCATAACGCCTTTCGATAGATGTAAAGAAAGAAACACATCAACCTTCTCCTAGGATACGATGCCAATGCCCATCATACTATGTGGAGTAGCTCGGATATAAAACAAAGAGGTGAGTCTCTTTTTAACTATATTTTAAAGACTAAACTGGTTATTTGTAATAGAGGCGATAAGCTTACTTTCATTACTGTGACCAGGAAGGAAATTTACGATTTAACTTTAATCACAAGCTTTGCTAGATTTGAGGTGCACAGCTGGAGAGTTTCTATCAGACCATACCTGGATACTTTTCGAGGTTAACTTCAGTAGCGAACCCCCCAAGATCTTCAGAAATATTTGTACATCAGATTGAGGAAATTTCCGCGAGGTTATCTGCGACAGAATGGACAAATTTCCATCGGACTGACTGCAAACTGAGTCAGCAGTGAACAATGCGGTCGATACGTTTATTGATCTGCTAAGTGAAGCATATCGTGTACCATTAGCAAGGCCCATAGTAAGTCAAAGCCGCCATGGTGGAGTACAGAACTGGGGAAGCTTAGGGAGCGACCAAACGAAGAAATCAGACAGACTGGTCCAGTTATAAGGATAGTCTCAGTTCTTGCGATCTGCAAAGAGAGCCTCTTGGAAGATGTTTTGCGAGGCTATAGAAGAAAAATCAAAAAGAAGAAACGGAGTGAATACTGTCAATCATGCTCCAGAAGGCACTAAAGGACATCATAGAATGGTTAGTGGCTTGGTTATATTCTTACAACTTGGAGGGAAGTAAGAGTGATATTTATCCCGAAAGCTGGGAAAACCAATAATGTAACAGCGAAGGATTACAGACCACTCAGTCTCTCATATTTTATGCTAAAGGTGCTGGAGACACTGTTAGATATTTGCTTAAGAGATTTAGGGAAGTGCCACTATACTCCAAATAATCAGCAGGCCTACACCAGAGGCAAATTCTTTAAGACGGCACTGCATGCAGTAGTGTCAGTCGTGGAGAGGTCCTTGGAGTATGAGGAGCACACCTTGGGTGCTTTCCTGGATATTAAGAAAACTTTCAATAATGTGAAAACGGAAGTATAATCAACTAAGGAAGCTAGGAATTAAAAAGGGTCTATGTGACTGAATTAATTTAATGCTTCTCAACAAGACATTCAGTTCCAGCACTGATGACCTTGTGAGGCAAAGAAAAAGCTGGTATACTTCACCAGGAAGAGCAAAATGCTAGGCCAGTCAAGCCTAGGCTAGTGAATCTAGGCTTCATACTATACTCGACACTCGATTGAAGGAGAACGTGTAAAGAAACTCAGCGTGGCATTCTATACGTGAAAAAGAATGTTTTGAATTAGCTGCGGGCTAAAACCCAAGGTGGTGCAGGGGATGTATGCTGTTATAGTCAGACCTATCCTCTGCTATGGATCATTGGTCTGGCGGACAGCTTTGGAGAAGAAACGCAATTTGAACCTGCTGCCTAAGATCCAGAGAGTGGCAGGCATTGGTATGACAGGATCTCTATGTACGACACCAATGGCGGCACTAGAGGTTATGCTGTTTATGCAGGAAAATAGAGATTACTAGCTCCCGGTTCTAAACTTTACGAAAGGCTTTTATACAAAGTTTCCTACAAGAAATGAATGGGACGAGAATAAAGTGGTAAGAATAACAGCCATTCATCCGTATATATGAATGTATCCAAAATTAGTGCAGGTGCAAGAGCGAGAGTATACGCTAGGGAATGACAGTGGCATGAATTATACAGACTGCCAGACAAATGTAGTGTTTTTCAGGTAGAAATAGTAGCGATTTACCAGGCAGCACTGATAGTGCCAAGAAGAAGAGAGTCCAGTAGGGACATCCGCATATACACTGACAGCCAGGCTACCATTTAAGCGCTGGAAGCTGTGGTGGTGCAAGCAAGGGTTGCACAATTATGTAAAGATAGTCAAGAGGTAATATCTAACTATAAAGAAGTGACTATATGCTGGAAGGATGAATGATCTAGAAGGGGTTTTGAAATGGATATCTCGAAAGCAGTGAATTAAGTAAGGACTCCAATTGGTGCCCATAAGAAGAACATCTACAAAGATGCATTTAGGATCTCTGGTGGTAAAATAGAGACACCATATTGCATTGCCAGATAACTGTAGCCTATGTATAGTAGGAAGAAAACGAGGACACACCTCAGCGGAAACAGAAGTGATACCACAACTTTAATGGAAGCATTAACAGGGTACTGGATCATAGGTAATCACGCAAGTAGACTGGAACTTGTTGCTAATGACTATTTTCGTAGCTTCAAGGATTCGGATTAGATCGAGTCAGTTCGCATTGCGCTTTGTGAATGCCCTTTTGTGGCAGTAAGAATAGAAAGAGTTCGGCGAACTGAGTAATGTAGAGCTCAGAGACAACCTGAACTTCCTTCAGGAATCCGGGTGGATATCAAGGGCTTCGGTGAATTAAGAGATGGTCCAGTACGGATTATTAAAACAAATTAACGACACATTTACTTAGTTAACTTACAAGAAACAGGGACTTGCAAAAAACGTGAAAACTTTAAATAAAGCCGCGGCTAACAAGACTTCAACTGGAAACGGCTCCGTCTTGTAAGAAACGTCAATCTCCGGAATTATTTCGCCGTGGCTAACTTAAGCGGCGGAGTCAATTTAAAAAGTCCAGTGTTCTTTAATCCCCGGATCATTATCCGGGTATAGAGAACTAGGTTAGTTTTTTAATGTATGCCTGAAAATTATTTTAAAATTTCCTATCTGGTTTTGGTTTGGCTTTTTATCAATATTTATTGTTCTACCGGAAGAATTTTCCAATAAGTTACCAATAACTCATTTTTATAGGAAACGCCTTTCAGAAGTAATTTTATATTGGGAAACGAAAAGCAAAAAGTATTTATGGTTTACGTGTGGCATTTAAGCATTTTCCAAATGTTTGCGTGGAAGGCATGGCAGGATAACATGAGAAGTGTGTTCAACAGCCTGGGACAGATGTATCAGACGACCCTCTTTCGCAAGCGCCAATCTTCCGAAAGTTATGATTTATTTACATACACAAGAAGGCTCATGCAATATTCTTATACGCAACACACAATTTAATTTGATTCTCACCTTTGCGAATACACAAGTATAACACATGGGGATACTGTTTGGAAAAAAAAGTAGGAAATTGACTTAGTGGCTGCGAGAAAGTGAACTTAAGGTGTGGAGTATGTTTAAAAAAGGGTAAATTTTATATAAGATGGAAGATATAATAATATGCAGAAAGAAACAATTTAACGGAATGTGTTCACGCAATAAATCAATCTGTGGCATCTTCTTATCACAGTTCGAAAGCCTAAGTCTACAACAAAAGTGGTTTTATGAATAATTTGGGTATAACAGTTGGGGGAATAAGAAAACATTTCTCGGTTGGGTAGAAACCTTATAGCATTTTTACTGATTGTTATCGGATTGTTTTTTTAAATGAATTTTTTGTAGAATCTTTCCTAACTCGACTTATTAGCATAAAGCGTTGAAAGAGAAAGTTTCGCCGCACACCATTTGGGACAGTGCAATCAAAGCTTTAGGGCTTTGGCAACTTTAATCTTTGCAAACAATCTTATTTTTCAACAAAAATTAATTTTTGTATTTTTCTTTAAGCTCTATTTGGATTCAACGTTCGCCTGAAGTTTTTATCAAACTTTATTGTAAATGTAATTATTTTTTTTATTTAATTAAGAATTAATTAAAAATATTCAAAAGATACTTCGGTTTGGGTTATGACTACTTACATAGTTTCAAAAATCAGGTAAATCGATATAAAGGACAACAACAACAAGCCCCTTTGTTGTACTGATTAATAGATTTTTATATAAAAATTAACTATTGTAGTTTTTACTATAGGGATGTACTTAAGGGAACACCACTGTGGGCCGTTCAAAAAGAAGGGTCTTAAAATCAATACATTAAAAGAGGACAGCAAGGCCGAGGAGTCATATTGCCTTGAAGACAATCAATAGCGAAAACAATTTCGGGATCGTTTGTTTCGTCTAGATTCGAGAGAATCCAGCTGTACATATAAATTTAAGCGTATCTATATAAGAGGGCAAAATCAGAGGGTTGCTCTATGAAAGCCCGTGAAGTTCAACACGAACAAAGAGACGTTGAATTGTCTCAATCCGCTCGATATGGTTACAATAAAACCAAACACAGCAAGCGTACTCCAGAATTAGTGAAACGAAGGTGCAATAAAGGAACCACGTAATACAAGTCTTTTCAAATTCCTTTGCTCATTTTTTAAAACCCAAAGTTGAATTAGTTTTAATAACAATGTGTTCGCCTAAGGTAAAACAGCGGCTAATGTTTAATCACGGCTTGTGTAACTAAGGTCAAGAAGATTTTTCTTTACGAGTAAAAGACATAGTAGTAACTTATATATACAATACAATATTAAGGGGAAAGCAATTCATAGAACAATAATTGTAAAAGGCATCTAAGTGTTAAGTTAAAATTCTACAGTCGTCTGCAGAGGAAACAACACGAAAAATGTTGGTATCGTCAGCATAACAGAGAATTTTAGAATGTCTTAAGAACATATATACGTCATTGGTGTAAATAATAAATAAGATCGGACCAAGATGACTTCCTTGAGGCACACCGAGACCCATGCTGGGTTCGACATACTAAGTATGAACGAACCCAGTCAACAAACAAGGATGGAAAGCCGAGGGCAGTTAACTTGTGAATTAAAATTTGGTGATTAATTCTGTCAAATGATCGATCGTAAGGGACCAAGAGATCAACATCATAGTCGTCCAAAAATTACTTTCTATATAGTCTGAGGTTAAAAAAAAGGTCTCCCAGTCAGACTATAACTACTACATTATTTTACAGGATTTTTGCATACTGGATCATTTGGGAGGGGGGGTGGGGGGTTGGGTCAGGTTAGGATGCAGACAAGGAGGTGCCATCTAAATCATCAGCAGTCCGTTTAGACACATAAAAAAAATTTTATATTAAAATGAAAATAATTTTTTTTGTAGTATTGTAGTGTTCAGTAAACAATCTGGAACCAAAAGTAAAATTTGTTGTTTCACTGTATAACCCTTAAAATAATTTTCCAAATTCACTCGGTTTTCAGCGCGCGCACCAATTAAATATTAAATTTAAAAACATAAATATAAGCTTTGTGCAAAATTTCTTTTGTAAATCGTAGCAAATTCGTTCATTCCCACTCCATAAGATGGAACTTATTTTTTATCGATCCAATGATCCCACCGCAGCAGGCATACTATTCGTTGCATGAGGCAGAGCTACCTGCGCCGACCACAACTTCGTCATTTTATTAATTTATGAAAATATGAACTTTAAGAAAATCAAAAAAAAATATTGTTTGTTGAAATGCTCAGTCTTAAGATCCGCAAAACCAATTTTATTGCGACAATACTTAAAAATACTCAATAAATTAAGAATAGAAAAAACTTAAATTTAAAATGAGATAAAATATAAATATAAAGTAATAAAATAAATATGTTATAAAAAACAATTAAAAAACGAGGTTCAGTGTGTGTTAAAAACTTTATTAATGTTCACGTAATGATATTTTCGTACAGTTTGCGAAGTTCCAAATTTTCCTATCACCTAAATAATGAATTGTTGAATTTGATGTTCAATAATTGACGGGCTGAGAGTAAAAGTGACCTATTTATAAGGTTCGGGCAAAAGTGGCTTAGAAAATGTTCCGCGCAAAAACGAATCGCGTGAGATTTCGGGCAAAACCGAATCGTAGAAAATTTCCGGGCAAAAACGATTTAACTACAAAAAGTAATGCAAAGTTAATGCAGTTAAGTCGTTTTTGCCCGGAAATTTTCTACGATTCGTTTTTGTCCGGAATCTCACGCGATTCGTTTTTGCGCGGAACATTTTCTAAGCCACTTTTGCCCGAACCTTATAAATAGGTCACTTTTACTCTCAGTCCGTCAATTAATGGTTGTAATCGAAAAAAATTAAAAAAAATTTACTATGAAAAATTTTAATTACAAAACATAAAACGGAAAAAAAGAAAAAGCACCGCGTATGAAATTCCGGACAATTCTCTGTTCGGCTCAACTTCACAGAAAAATGGTGGATCTGTTCTGATTTTTTAAAAAATGTTTCGTCTTTCTTTCTGTGGAGGTTTTCGAAGTGTAAAGCCAAGTTCTGGTCAAGGGGCTCGAAAGGAGGCGTCAATTTTGGGAATATTTGCGACGAAGAACGAAAAGGGTGCTTACCATTTTGTAGAAGAAATATTTAATTTTTAAGAAGAATTTTTTTTAACAAAATTATTAAACAATGTTGTGAATGTCGTTGAAGGTATGTATGAGTCCTCAAAGCATATATGAAACAATATAAATTAAGGATGAAAATGGCAATGGAAAGCCACACACCGATTGTTTAATTTTTGTTATTTTTTTATCTCTTTTAGAATGATGCGCTCGTAAACAAATTACGGCGTTCGGGCGATAATTACCAACATTTTTTAACGTGCTTGGCATTTCAAAAATATTCTGTGCATTGTACAATCGTCTCACAAGTACAACTACCGCTAACGAAGCTGATCCCTGATTTCCGACTTGGATAAGTGGAAGTTAACAAGGTCGATGTGCTCGTTAAACAGACGAGACAATGAAGTAACAGGTTCATGCAGGCCATAGTTTGATGTTTGATGAGGAATGTGTAGAAAGCTGTGACTCCTCAAGGAACGAGATGGAACCGGCAGGATGAAAACACTCAACAACTCCAGAGAATTAATTGCACCCCGCAGGCCGTCGACACAAAACATGATTCCAGACCTGTTGCGTCTGACCTCAAGAGATTCCAATGAGAGCAGCATGAACCAGTCAGCGTATGGACGAAGACGAAGAGGATTATTATAGGGAAGGCGACGAAGAGCGCATCTAACCAATCTGCGCTGGACAGCCTCAATTCGATCGATGTGAACCGCATAGAAAGAGACCAAACTGGACTAGCATACTTTTCGATAGGTCAGACGAAAGTGCAGTACAGAAGTTTCGTAATACACGGGTCGTCAAACTCCTTTGACCATCTTTTAACGAAACCCAGAGACGCACTGGCCTTACTTATAATTTAGTATTTAACATAACCCATAAGTTTTTGCTTTTGTCAAGTCTAATCAATGGGCTACCGTCAATAGTAAAGTTGAAGTGCAGAGGATTCCTTTTGCGGGGCAATGAAATAATAGTGCACTTGCTAATATTCAAAGGGTGGAAATTAATAGAGCACCATCTACAGAAGGTGTATAAGTCAAAGTTTTAAGGGGTACAGTCATTAGTATTAAAAATAATACGGAAAATGATCGTCAGCGCAGCATAGCATTTACGAGTCAGTAAGAAGTATAAATATATCATTGATATAAATGATAAAAATCTGCGGTCCCAGATGACCCTGAGGCGGCACATCTGAGGAATTAATAATCTCATCAGAGAGTGCACAACTCGAATAAGTTCGTTGTGATAGATTCACCCGTCATACAACCGTGTTGCAAGGAGCCTAAGAAAGGTTTGCAATGAAAGTAGAGCACATCGCAGATCATGGCCTCATAAACTTGATGGGTTGATAATTGACGGGCTGAGAGTAAAAGTGACCTATTTATAAGGTTCGGACAAAAGGGGCTTAAAAAATGTTCCGCGCAAAAACGAATCGCATGAGATTCCGGGCAAAAACGACTTAACTACTTAACTGCATTAACTTTGCATTACTTTTTGTAGTTAAATCGTTTTTGCCCGGACATTTTATACGATTCGTTTTGTCCGGAATCTCACGCGATTCGTTTTTGCTCGGAATATTTTCTAAATAGGTCACTTTTACTCTCAGCCCGTCAATTACAGATATCGCATTTGTTGCCTTTCTTATGAAGGCGAATAATAGAGGATAGTTTCCAGGGCTTAGGAAACATACCAGAACAAATAGACAAGTTAAATAGATGACAAAGTACAGGAGCCAAAGAAGTACTGCAGAAAATACACAGGAACGCCCTCAGTACCACACTAGAAACTATTAGCCAAATTCGAGATATATTTTAAGACGGGAGCTTCGTCAAGTATTGTCTTTGGAATGGAGGGAAGTCGGCGGGAGCTTCGTCAAGTATTGCCCTTGGAATGGAGGGAAGTCGGCGGGAGCTCGTCAAATGCGTAAAATCCTCAAAGCTAACATCACAGTTAGAATCCAAAAACGCAGTTTTAAAGAAGAGGTCGGCGATCGTCAGAGGATTATTACTTTCATGGTGTCCAAAACGCAACGTAGAGGGATAGCCGTCAGAGTTACGCTTAGAATTAACTATTTTCCAGAATTGCTTAGACTCAGTGCGGAGAATCTGCTTAGTTTTATATAAGTCGATATAGGAAGATTCGAGAGCTTATCGGAATTGACTGACAGCCTTGTCAACATCACAATCGTCAAAAACATTCTACCAATCACAGGCGGAAAGCCATTCGTTAAGTATGCAGGGATCAGCCTTTATAAAGTTATAACAGTAATTACTAGAGGCAGCGGCATTTAAAGCAACATGATCAAAACTAAATACTACGTGAAGCATCGGATGATGACAAGACTCAGGAACCAGGGGCGACAGACATCGCCTTACGAAAGTACTACAGGCGTCGGAAGAGAGCACCAAGTCTATAAGCCTACCCGAGTCGTTCACCACGTTGCTGACCTGAAATAGACCACAGGAAGCAACACCATCTATGAAGGCAGGTATTTATGATGGAGAAACAGCAAATGGGTGTTGCAGACAAAAGTTATCCACAGAACGTTCCCAGTTCATAGTATGCATATTGAAGTCACCCAAAAGCGGACAGACATCCGACGGGCGCAGGAGATCCATAACACTGTCGACAGAAACAGACAACTACTCAAAAATGTGGGGGGGGGGGGGGGCAGCCTGGTGGAATATAAGTTGTGGTGACAAATATATTCTTATGAGGTAGCCGTAAAACTACGCAAAGGAACTCCAAAAGATCATTCATTCCCAGCAACGGCAACGAACAGCGCACAGAACACCCCCGCCAACAGGAGCATCCAGGGAGCAACCAAGAATTCGGGACCAAAACGCTCGGCATCAGCAATCCTTCCACACAGCCAAGTCTCGGTTAAACAAACAACGTCAAAACAGGAGTCAGTCGAGCCCAAGAAAAGGCCAGTCGTCTTAGAGCAATTTAATAACGAGAAACGGGTTCAGAGACGTAATCTACACACTTCAGGGATATATAGAATGTAAAAAAAAGGACCCTCTCGACCAGAACCTAGCCTTAGTTTGAATTAAATTATTGCCTTTAATTAGGGCCATAACTGATATAATTTATTTCAGAAAAAGTTGAAATACTCGTATATGTGTGAGTTAAATGAAACATAATTTCTACACTTACATTTGCTTTAGATAAAGATGACTTTTATTCGACGTGAAGACTACTATTTCCCCAGATAACCTGAAAATATAAAAAAAAAATCGATTAAGTAGGTTTTGCCTTTACACAGTTACAAAAACATAGATTGTCGTATTTATTGGGGACGAAATAGAGTTCAGGTTCTTTAAGTCGCTTGTAAAATAAAACTTTTTCTGGAGTTTAGTTGATATAGGCCTCATAGTATTAGCTTCTTTCGGAGCAGAAGTATCTTTTTGGGGGGTTTTTAAACGAGAAAATTAAAATCGACATAAATTTTTTGCTCATAACTTCCCCAGAAGACAAAAACAAATTGCAACTAACAAAATATCGGGCACAAATTATTTCATCCCGAAAACAGCCAACAAAACCATATAAATTACTTTCGAAATCATTCAGGAAAACCTTACTAACCAATTCCCTATAATATCGTACAATTTGCTCAGTGCTTCGGAATTTTCCTAATAACACCTCGACTGTTACCTCCAATAAATATCACTTAAGACCTAAAAAACACTGGACTTCGACCAAAGCAATTTGCTATCTCGTTGGACGTTACTTGTGCGTAAAAAGTCACTGAGCGAAATTGAAGATTTAATTTACCGATAATATTTGCTCCAAAGAGGAAAGGATTGTTTACTACTGCCATATAGAGTGCTTATGTGGCTTTTTCTTATCGAGACTTAATACCAACGTGGTCAGAGTGTTTCAGTCTATCGACACAATGGAGAATTCTATTCAATGGAAGTTGTCCATTCGTTCTTATCTTATTGCTGTGCGAAATGAAGGGAGTTTCACTTGACAAGCTGAAAATATTTGCGGATTCTAATCGAAACAAACAAAACCACAATTCGAATTGAGTTTAGAATTTACAATCCTCATAATGGCTTATTGCCAAAAGGTGAGGTCTAGTTGGATCTATTAGGTCTCATGTGCATTTCAGAATGAAGAAAGACAATTTAAAATTTTAATGATAGAGTGTAATTAGAGTTTTTCAATTTGGGACAAGTATATATATATTTATATAATAAAAGCAAACAATTTCAAAATTTTCAAAGAAGACAACTAGCCACAGGGTTCTTTCACGAAAATCATACTCCAAATGTTCGAGAGTTTTTTTCAGTTTACTTATATTTTTGTATACAATTTATCTACACGCAAAAATCACACTTAAATTCATTTCAAAATAAGATTAATTTAAATTTTCAAAATCGTTCATTGTCGTTTATCCAAAGAATCCATTTCCAAAGCCTCCACCAGCACCACCGCCATTGCCAAAGCCACCCCCAAAGGAACTCGATTGAGCTGATGCACTTGATTGACTTCCAGAGAATCCGCCGCCGCCACCGAATCCGCCGCCGCCACCGCCACCAAATCCTCCCGGATATCCGAAACCACCGCCAGGATAGAATCCACCACCATGTCCAGGATATGCAACACTAACAGCAACGATTGCTATCAGCACACAAACAGTCAACAAGGAACGCATTTTGTACGATGGACAAGTTCGACGAAACGTACTGAACTAGATTTAAGCCTTAACTAACAGAAAATGTATTAATCGCGATTTTATATATGAAACCCTGTGGATTTAGGTTTCATCCGAGGGCAAACATACAAAGCATATATTAAAAGAAAAAACCGGTAGTTCTGAATTTCCAAAATCAAAGAATTTTAATGACCGATCGATTTTAGGGGAATTTTGACAATATGGTAATCTCGCTGGTAGAAAACGAGTTTACGCTAATAAGATAACACAAAGTTTCACTTTTTCTGCACATGAAAGACAAAATCCACTGTCACTGCACTTTGCTCATTTTTCAAAGAAGTGTTAATAACCTGAGGATCCCAAAAAAAAGTGAAGTCGTAATACCTAAAACATTTTTGGGTTTAATCTATGATAGAATATGCGAGTTCGTGTATGTTTCTGAATAACCTGAGCTTTCATTTCTCAACTGAAACAGACGAGCAGAAGTTGCTCTAAGATTTAATCTTCGTAAGAATGATTTAGTGAAATTTCTTGTTTGCGACTATACAGAGCAGACCTAGTGCTTAAATTCAAAAATGCCAGACTGAAAGATTTCTAGGGTCTTAGTTACTAGGTAAACAAACTTTTGACAACGTCCCCAATTTGCGTCAATTCAATTTCATTGTAAAAACTTCATTAATTTGTTATTTACAATTTACAAATAAATATTAAAATTGATAAAGTGCTAGGCTATACTTCCATCGTAAGAAGAAACGTGGTATTTGACATTTTCATAAAACAAAGTGGACAATTTTTTTTCGCATAAATTATTGAAAAATAAAGTTAAAATTTTTTTATATTGTTATGAAAAATTACAATCCTATCAAAAACATTTCATATAAAGTACAAGCCCTAACTCTACAAACCCTATATCTTGGTCATCTTGGTGACACAACATTAAAGACCAGCGACTTAATTTGTTACCATAAGTCCATGGAAGTGTCTGTGCAACGGCCACGAAACGGCCAAGCCATACTTTTTGACCTTTTTTTTCATAAAAGGATAGAGATAGGAAATTAGGATATCGTAAAACAATTAGGGGACTCCTTACCTGCGGAATTATAAAAAGGAGTCGAATTTGCAATTGACTGTTATAGTGCTCTAGCAGTTGAACGTGTGAACTCTATTTTGATATACAAGAGTTTAGTAGCAAAAAATGGTGTTAAGCTAAAGTTAAAATACGAAGATTTTCGGAAGCAGGCCTATCAAATGTCGATATAGTTGAACGAATCATTCGTAAGACGTTTTTTGAAAAAATATCGCGGAACTGAGGAAATATTCCGGTAAAGGGGGAAGTGGTAGAAAACGAAAAACTTCTGAAAGGGAAGGTCGGTTGCTGCAACGGCTTAGTATCCGAAATCGTTTTGCCAATTCATCCCAATTGAGGAGAGTTTATAGAGGCAATCAGGGACAGCGGTTTCCAGCAGGAAAATTTGTAGGAGGCTCAGCGAGCTCGGATTAAAGGCCGAATACCAACAAAAAAACCGTTACTTACTGTCGACATGCAACTAAAACGGGTTGATTGGGCGAAGCAGTACGAAAATCTTACTGTTGACGATCGAAAAGCCGTTATTTTTTCAGATTAGTCCAAATTTAACTTACTAGGACCAGACGGGAGGCACCCGATTGCATCACTCATAGTGTGTAATTTTCCGCCTACGTTATGGTATGGGGATGCATCACAGCCTACGGTTTTGGGCGGATAATAATTCTTGAAGGGACGGTGAATGGCGCAAAATACGAAGAGATCATCAAGGAAGGCGTTATACCGATGATAGAAGAATTGTCCGAGAAAATTGACACACCGATATTTCAGGACGATTCAGCACCTTGCCATCGAGCAAAAATGGTACGTTTCTTTTACGACCTTGTTTACAATAAAGACTAATTTTAATATTTTTATTCAGATAATCAATCTTAAAGAGGCTTTGGGTATAAAGTCCCTTCCATGGCCATCCAATAGCCTGGACATGAATTTAATTGAAAATTTATGGGCAATACTAATTTCGGAGTAAAGCTTTAAAAAACAATTAGGGGGTCGTCTCATGTAATCGAAAAATATTTTTTCCCAGAAATCGATTCTCGAAAAAACATATTCACAATGTGTGTGTAAAAGGATTTTTTTAAATTCGGATTTTCCAAGAAATGGCACATGTAGATAGTGTCGCTGGCACGATCTGTAGGTTTTAGTTTCGATTTGGCATTCAACAGCGCTTTTTCGTGCAATAAAAATGAGTGGCAAAAAGGCAATAAATTCGAGAATGGGCATCCGCATCGAACGAGAAAACGTAACTTTCGTGGCAATAGGTATACGTCCAAGGAAAATACAGATTGTACTTCAACATCAGCGAAAAAACTTTCTGAATCCGAAAGAATTGATCCGACAATTTCCTCAAGTTTTGCACACGGCTTCTTGGAATTCTCATGTATTTTCGGCTATTTCTGCAATTGTTATATGCAAGAAATGTGAATTTCAAACAATCAAATTTTCGAGGCGTCAGTTTCCGAATTTCTGTGGGGTGCAAATGTGAAGTTAATCATCCCTCCCATGGTGAAAAATGCAACTGAAATAAATCGTGGCTTCATTTTTGTAATGCGATTGTTGGGAATTGGTTATGAAGGAGTCAATCTTTTCTGTGTCAAGGAATCAGTAAAGTTGCGTACTACACGTGGCTAGAGAATATTCATTCAGCAGCATCTGACATGTATAAAACCATTTCGTCAAGAGCTGTTTGTCAGGAAAGTAAATTTAGTAAAGAATCCGGAAAGCCTGAAGATGAATTGACAGTTTCCGGAGAGGGAACATGGAAGAAACGCGGTTTTTTATCTTTGTTCGGGGTCTCTACGTTAATTAGTAAAAATTCAAATGAAATTCGTAAAGAGCAGTTTCTGTGGTGTATGTAATTTGTGCAGAAACAGAAAAAAAAACCTTTAATGGAATTTTAAATGCTGAGCCATATAGACAAGAACATTAAGTCAGAAAAAAAGAATGCGTCGGGCACGTAGAAAAAAGGATGTGAACGCGACTCCGAGAAAAGTCAATAAAGGGATTGATGGATCCGGCAAACTTACTCTTAAAAAAATTGTCGACACCCCCATTCAACTGAGGAAATCAAGAGAGAAATTTGGGTGACGTTCTATCACAAGTGCTTAACAGATAAAAAACCATGACACGAAAATTGCCCAGCAGGTGAAAACAGTCGGTGCAAATGGCGAGTGGCAGAAGCTCAGGGACGTCTCAATAATTTACATCATGATAAACATCCTTTGACAGAACAAGTCCAGAAAGTTATTAAACCAATTTATGAGCGGAAACTCAAAACAACAACGAGTCACTCAATTCGCTTATCTGGACTTTCGCACCAAAACACCTTCATTCTGGCACGAAGATTGTTGAAATTGCTGGCTGTGATTATGAAGGGTTTCAACCAATTCTGAAGACAATAACAACGTTAGAATGTCCCATTGGCTTTAACGCCCAAACCTAGGCTCACTATCGAGATGCAGCCCGAATTGATCGTTCCGAAAAGACACTCGAGTAGTTTCGCAGAACAAGCCAGAATCGCTAACAGAGAAGAACAAGTGGCTTCGCAGGACTTCTACGAAGCGGAGGAAGGCGTCTTATATGGACCAGGCATAGCAGACTAATGGTGAGCAAAGAGATTTTTTTTGTGTCATTCATACTTAAACTTTCAAACGCGTTTTTTTCAAAACTGCATTTTTAAAAATGGCGACAACAATATCTCAAAAACTAATCGACCGATTGCGCTCAAATTGTTATGGGGACATCGATAGTTCCGGCTCCTATTAAAATCATTGATATCTATCTTTCATTTTTTTCAATTAAAAACATTAAAAAAAAATTACAAAAGTCAGCTAACAATTTAACATAGTGGCTATAGCCACTGGTCTATCAATTAAAACGCTGGGTAAACTTTTGTTTTCAGATCAGCAGAACAGCTGGAATTGGGGTCGCTATTGCCTAACTTTTTTTTGGGGGGTTGGTATTAAAATGTCGATTGGAGCAAAACTGTCGGAGATACAGTGCCTCGGGTCTCCCTCCATTCGATACATCCCATATACAAAAGAGCAGTGTTAAAACTGTAAACGCGTAACACTGTAACTCAAAAACTACTCATCCGATCCTTCTCAAATTTTGCACACTTCTTTTATATATTAATTACGAGGTAAAAACGATTTTTTGTATTTTTTATTATTATAATTAATTTTACAACAACAAATTCGCCGATTTTTATCAATAAATTTTCATAAATTCAAAAAATCCGTCTTTTTTTTACTTCTAAAAATTGACAAATCAATAAAATAAACAAAATCTCAACGTTGTTACCTCGAGAAACTCATAAACTAACGAAATCTTTTTGGTTTTTTGTCAACATATGATCCAGTAATGAGTTATGATGATCACAGCAAGTATTTCTTTTTTCCTGTCAGTCGCTCAATTCAAAATACTTTTAGCCAAAAATTTAACAGAAGATTCTTGAAATGTAGTACTATTATGTTTTTAACTTAAAACAATAAATTTATATTTACCATATTTTTTGTTTGTTTATTTAAAAATTTTATTAAAATATTTAACCATACTGCACCTCCTATACGAGGTATATCTAAAACTTCCTGACCAGAGTAAAGCAACACGGTTTTAGTTGTGGGTGATGTAATCTATCCAGTTATTCGCCATATAGTTTCGCTTAACCCTAAAACATTTATTTTGGACGGCCCAGTACAAAACAAAATACGATCAGGCTATGACACGTGAGTGTGGACACAGAGTTGTCACGTGTCATAGCTCGATCTTAGTCCGTTGTTTATACCCAAAGGTTGTAATCACCAAATCACATCGAGGTATCTAGACGTTTCGTGTGTATGTTGGTTTTTTTTCAGATAAGCGGGTTACAAGCCTACCTATCCTATACCATAAAGAGGGCTGCCCCTTGAAGCAATGGGACTATTGCTATATACTGGGACATGTTGCACCTTTTCGGAAAGGGAATACGATGGGCAATTTAATAAAAATAAAAAACACATTTATTAATTACATGATTTTTGGAGAAAATTTCGAAAATGCTATATTTTAGGTAATCGCAAAAAAAATTTTTTTAACTTTTGCAAGTGACTGTTCCTGCAATGGTGGGAGTTAGATCAACATTGTTGACAATATTGAAAAGGTCATTGGAAAAGTAGTTTTTTTGCGTTGTCTTTTATGTCGCTGCGTTAAGTAGTTCAAAAGATAAAAATAAAATAATGATGTGCATACCGTGAAAATTGCTAATTTATGAATCACCCTGTAACTCCAAAATGGTTGAGATTGCCCACTTCCCTGCCATAAAATTTTTTTTTTTGGCTAGGTGAGATCTATTACCCCACTTATTTTGGCACAACTTATGTAAAACACCCTGTATAATATGCATATTCAGCTTAAGGGGATATTCCGTGGTGACAGCGGTTTTTTTGGGTATAACTTGAGGCATTTTTTCTCGGGATCAGTAAGACACAGTAAGACGGGATCGTACAAAAATATATTAAATTTATTGAAAAAAAAAACGGTGACGACAATTGCAGCCATCTGCGGTATTTGAAACATAAATTTCGAAAATTGTTAATAATTGTTGCCCGGTTGGTTATAGCCTGTAGCGCTTAAGGGTTAAAATATTGAAAATTACATAAGTTATGCACTTACGAAGAAAAAGTGCGATTTTTTGCTTTTTTTCATTTAAATGCTTGTGTATCACCACAATCGCGTTAGCAATTGTACCGAAGGTGTTGTAAAAGTGTCAAGTAAATCGGTTCAGTAGAACTCGAGACATCGTAAGCACAGATTCTTTCCTAATTCAACGAATTTTCCGAAACCCTTTTTCAGGCATATTCTCGAGGGTTTTCGGAATGTAAAAATAAAAAAATCGATTTTTGCAACTATCACTACGGAATACCCTCTCCTTAACTGACGGGATGAGAGTAAAAGTGACCTATTTATTAAGTTCAGGCAAAAGTGGCTTAGAAAATGTTCCGCGCAAAAACGAATCGCGTGAGTTTCCGGACAAAACCGAATCGTAGAAAATTTCCGGGCAAAAACGATTTAACTACAAAAAGTAATGCAAAGTTAATGCAGTAGTCGTTTTTGCCCGGAAATTTTCTACGATTCGTTTTTGCCCGGAATCTCGTGCGATTCGTTTTTGCGCTGAAAATTTTCTAAGCCACTTTTGCCCGAACTTTATAAATAGGCCACTTTTACTCTCAGCCCGTCAACTCGGAATATGACAAATTGGGAAAATTTATTTTACAATAATTACAAAGTGGACTTGCACTGTTCGATTACAAAACTAAACTCTTTAAAGTAGCCAAAAATCACATCACTTTAAAACCATGGAGAGAAGGAATTACAAAAATTATGTTTTAACTTTAAAATTTTATTCTTTAACTCATTTCATTACAAATGCTAACCACGTGCGTTCTAACAAATAATTACAAATAATAACAACAAATGGAAACTTTAGCCGAAGAATCCTTGTCCGCCACCGGAACCGCCACCGCCACCAAAGCCTTGTCCAGCGCCGAACGAGCTAGATTGAGCTGCAGCGCTTGCTTGACTTCCACTGAATGAACCACCGCCACCGCCACCTTGACCACCGCCACCGCCACCACCACCTCCAAATCCTCCGAAACCAGGATAATATCCTCCGCCATATGTAGGAATAGCCACACAATATGTTACAATTGTGAACAGCACACACAAAGCAAGTAAACTCCTCATTTTGTTAAACTTGTTACTGTCGACAGCAAATCAAACTTTGACTAGTACAAATTTTATGATTAGATCTTCTTTTATACCCGAAATTTTGTCACTAATTTTATGGAAAAAATTGAGACAAACAAGCGGTTGCTTGTTATGCTTATATACATTCAGTTTGAGGGGAATTTAAAGAGAATTTTGATTTTATGTTAATAATAATAAACGCACAAACTAAACCAGTTCTTAATTGTTCGATGACGGGTTCTATTTCTCCAAACGTGAGTCCCCTTTGGCACCCTTTCAATGGAAATGTCGGGGAAGGAGCAAAGTCTAGATAGTCTAATTCAGTATTAGCATTTAAAGATCATTCTCAGTAGTATTAACAGTGGTCCCTTTATTTGTCGCACTAACTGCCACAGTAATGAGCACTTTTATGGCTTTTCTAAAGAATCCGGTTGTTATGTGAATTCGATCTCACACACAAAAAAAAACTGGTTGCTAATGTTGGCGATCCCGCGTCTCTTATAAATATTAAAAACTTCGAAGACGTTATGTTGTTTTTATGCGAATGGGCTGGCTAGTGCTCTTTTTCTAGCAACAATAAGAGGACAATTTGCGTTCATTTCTAGCACTAACCCGACCTTTGCTTACTAAGTGGATCATAACCTCTTCGAAAGAATTTTATCGAATTTCATATGTAAGCGCTCGCACCTGAGTAGCGTATTATCGTTTAATTGAAAGAAAAAAAAAACGCTGGAAAATTTGTGTTGAATTTTTTAATCAGCCATAAAATTTTCGTTCGTTAAATTGCTGACACACACACCTGGCTCTCGTAGTCAAGATTAGATACAAAATGAGAGAAGCGTTAGCAAGTTGGGAGTTTCCATTAAGGGTAGTCCGGCAGCAATAAATCTTGTAAACAATGGGAATATCCGTAAGGAGAACTTTCCGGTCTACAAAGTCCTTATCATTTCCACCTTCTGCAAGATTCTTTATCTGGCTTCATTTGCACAAAGATGGGGGGTGAAAGTAAATTTCTGCCGACTAAGTCCTTTCGTTTTGTTCGTAAGCTTTGGATTCGGTTGGGATTCGCAACATACCAGTTCCGCTCTTTCAAGCGATTTTATAAATTCACAAGTTTCTTACAACTGGGGCGTCCGGAAAAGATGTCAGGAATATTGGTAAAGACGACTCGAAGTGTTTTTGTGTTAAATATTTTGAATAAGTTAAATACGATGTGAAAGTTAATTATACAAAGATTACAAACTCAAAGAAAATTTGGTCAAAGTTGTTTTTTCAATATTTTAAAAGTTTCAATTTGCAGAAAATCAAATTTTCACGTTTCATACGTTCTCCAGGGACAAAATTCCTTACCGGAAAACTTTTCGTCTAATATTCGCGCGCCAAATCTTCGTATACGTTCCGACGACAATGTTTGTTGTAGAACTTTCTAGACTTGAGAAAAACTCCTCTATGTTGTTGAGCAGACCTGAAGGCCTACTTTATGGCAATTTCTATATCAAGGCGCCGAGAAGACATCAAAAGTTTGGAATAAAAGACAAACATCTTGGTATCTTGTTCCTTTGTCGAGTACACCTTTTCACCTTTAATTAGTTTCACCTTGTGGGCAAGATTTATGTATTTCATTCGAAAAACTTCAGGAGTTATCGTAAGCAGAATATTTGGAAGCAACAGAGAGTGTCTAAATAAGAAAAATTCTGAATCATAAATCAAAGATAATTTTTCTATTATTAAAGTAAAACGTCACCCTACAAGGGGAGCAGAAAGATCGACAACAACAACAACGTATAAATTTATCCCCCCAACAATTGCTAGAAATTAATTAGCAAGTTCTGAGACGCAATCATGGCAATTGGAGATTGGATACCATGGAGACCTCATCAGGAATTTGGGATTCAACCGACAAACTTTAGTACGTCAAATCACTTGGCATTTATGTCAAAGACGAATGCTTGCTAAAACTTTATCTAAATTGAGAATGACTTGCTTGGTGACATTTTTCGTTAAAATAATAAGCGGACAGCAAGAAAATCGGTGTTATTTTGGAGCTTGTTACATTTTTTTTGTGTTTGAGTTCTCTAGTCTATGCCAACAATCTAATAACGAAATTGTTTCGAGAAAGCACAACGTGACCTGAATTTTCGTCAGAATAGTTGTGACTTGGATTTATTTCCAAGAATTTCCGCTTTAAGGAAAGAATTTCGCCATGACAAGGTCACGGAAATATTCAGTAAGCGTATAAGTTGCGAAGCAACTATACTAGAGGAAAATCTGGAGCTGGTGACTTTTGCACAATTTATGGGTACGACGAAGTGTAATTTTTAACTAACCTTGCACGAAGAACACTGGGTTTAATATCGCCTTATCCGATAGAATGTAGCTTTCTTTAAAAAGTTTTTTTTTATATGTATATGCTCCGAAACTACTGGCTATCAAGGAACTCCATTGATATTTGCCCTCTTTAGAAACAGCACTAATTTGTGATTAAAGTTGTTTACTGTTTACTAAATCGCACATGTCCGCAGTTTGTGGTGACAAAATTTATTCCTCATTCTTGCGAAGTGGATTAAGAACGTGTCTCGTCCCGTCCCAATGACAGACAAGAGATTGCTGGGATTACTGCGATTTGTCAGCAACTCAGGAGAGAAACGACAATGAACTGCACAAAACCACGGGAGACGAATGTTTCTTAAGTGAAATGAGGTGCACGTGAAACTTGTGTGGTTCCTCCTCACTAATCGCATAAATTCCCATGAATAGAAGGTAATTAGAAACGCTTTAGGGAACACATTTTCCATTTAGTGTACAAATTATTGCTTTAAAATGGTCCCGGTTGAGATATTTCAAACTTGCAATGGGTTGAGGTTATATACTGAGATTCCTCAAGCTTTCATTTGATAAGTTCAATGTCTTTGCAGAGGGACGTGAATTGATCTCATTGCCACAACTGGAGGCTATTGAAGGACGCCTCGATAAGCAGCGAAACTTGGCGAAAAGTCTTGAAAGCGGTAAGACCCTGAGGTATAATAGGCTTGTGCTCGCAAACCTGACGTGATTGAGCGGAGCTTGACGGATTTCCAGTCGATACCTCCGCCGGACCCTTCTGAATTTACCTCTGATAATCTCTGCAGGAACGTTAAAAACTCTGCTTGAGCATTCCGCTAGCTTGGATTCCATTATTTCGACCATCGCGAAATTAGTGCCCACGCATCTTTTCGGCCTGCTGACACTGATTGATCCCCCTCTTATTGCCTTCCTCGATTGGAAGTTGTCGTCGATCTCTCTATCTCCTAGGGCAAGTTCCTCTCATACGAATAATGTTCCGTCTTCACAGCACGCGACTATCATCCAGGGTGCTGTTTCTTCTATTTTGATAGATGTGTGATCGTCATCTGCGCTGCCTTGTGAGCTGCATGTATCCTCTTATGGTGGGGCATACACTGATCAGATACTTTGAACTCAATTCCTGTTGATGTAAATCTATTTACAGTTCCAGCGGCTTAATAACCACAGAGTATTTTTATCTCCCGCATTCATCCTGGTACATTGGTGGATGATATCGTATTCCCCGGGACCTTATAACATGCAAACACCTTCATATAGAAATAATGAACGCGCATATACGGCATTTTTAAGCTGCTTTATTCCTGAGAACAATTTGGCCATTAAACTCTATTGTCTAAAAATTCATCTCTAAATCACGGCCTTACGTATCCACTTCAAAAAACGAGGTCTCAGAATACTATGTCAACGTAACGTCTGTTTTGACGACGTCACTGTCACTGAATGCTTGTCGAATTTGTTCGACGGATTGTTGTGTGGTCCTGGTGATGTCCTCTCCATCGCTCATGAAAAGATGTTACTTAGGGCTTCACGATACTCGAGATAGTTCTCGCTGACCAATATCATTGGTAACAGTGCGATTACGAGAATGAGATTGAGTTGACGAGAGTGGGCAAGGTTTTTGTTTTTATCATTTTATTGTAGAAAATTTTTTTTCAATTGTGTCATTTTTTATGTCGCTCCGAAAAGGGTCACTTGTCATTTGTTGCCAAGATATTGATCTTGTCTCGGTGCCGTGAAACCTTAGTGCTGATCCACCGTCAGCTTGTACCATGTTGCGAAGGCGTTCAAAGCCTTAAACAGTGACGTGCTCCGTTTTCATTACAGACCGTTTATTGGCCCTTTCCAGAATGGCTTCATTAAAGGCAAATCTACTACTACCAACCAACTCGAATTCGTGCCTCACTGCTTGCTTCTAATTGTGTCAGGCTTGCAATTCGACTGCATATTCGTTGATTTTAGCAAGGCCTTCGACAGAATTAATTCATAAGCTTCATCTGCTTTGGATGGATCTTGCTTGAAACGTCTGTTTCTTCCGGGGTGCCTCAGGGCAATATTCTCGGCCCTCTCCTCTTTATCATTTTTAATAATGATGTATCGTTGCGTCTTACTAGCTCCAGAATTGTGTGTTATGCCGACGAAGAAAAATTGTCTCCCGTGCTTTATTGAACTCCGACATTCACATTTAGTGCCCCAGTAACCGTCTCCCCCTTAGTACTAGCAAATGTACAGTAATGACTTTTACCTACAGAAAGTGTCCCATTCTCTTCGACTACGCTTTGGATGTAAAGTATGCATCTTCAGCAGACTTGACATGGTCAGGGATCTGGGATGGTTCTTAATTCCCGCCTATCTTTCGAGGATCACGTACACTTCATCGTAGATAGGGATAATTCCATGCTAAATTGGCTCCTCTTCTGCAGATTCGTTAAACCCAGTTTTGGTGAATCTGTTCTTAAATAAGTAACTGGCTTGCCTTTCAAAATAGCTAGTCTGCTGTCCTTCTTGCCTTCTTTGA
Source organism: Leptarthrus brevirostris (assembly GCA_964036015.1). Taxonomy (NCBI): domain Eukaryota; kingdom Metazoa; phylum Arthropoda; class Insecta; order Diptera; family Asilidae; genus Leptarthrus; species Leptarthrus brevirostris. The sequence goes on from OZ038375.1 coordinate 100,198,615, forward strand.
TAGGAATTCCTGGCACTAAGCCCTGAATATGTCTGTGTCAACGTCTTCAGTGTAATATATTCTACCTTCGGCTGTAAGACAGCTCTGTGAGTTGATGTTTTCATACGATAACCTTTTGTTACTGGGTGATTTCAATATGAAAGCCCTTACCTCGGAATATTCCGTAGACGAGGATAGCTTGCGGTCGCACGTTTTAGTGGCCCCCAGCATCAAGATGCTCTCCTGGAGTCTGTTTGTTCGTCCGATCTCCTGCATACTTGATGAACTATCCTATTTTTTAACGATGCTTCGATTAAATTGTCCAATAGCTTTTCGTCCGGTCCAGATTCTATGTCTACGTGTATGTCTGAAACAATGCTGGCCAGTCTCTTGTTCCTGTCCTTGTTTATTGATTTAACTTGACAATGCTTTGCGGTATTTTTCTTAAGTTACGGAAGTTGTATGTCATTATTCTACTCTACAAAAGGGTTAGGAGGACGATATCTCCTATTATATACCCATTACTAATTTGTCTGCAATTGCAAGGCTTGTCGTGTATGTATTACACTTAGTTTTCACAGTATATCGTTCTTAGGGTCCTTCCACCATGGTTTCATCAATAGCAAATCAACCACTGGTTAACAGGTTGATGGTATTTCCACCGATTTTAGTAATACCTGTGATCGCATAGATCACAAGTTACTCATCTTCCCAATTACCATCTTGGGGTTTCCTTCTCCTTTCGTTCAATGGATATTTTTCTATTTCTTTGACCGATCATAGCGGGTTCTGTTTCAAGGTTCTCTCTCTAGTAAAATATCAATTATTTCTGGTGTACCTCAGGGCGGTCACTTGGGTCCGCTGCTTTTTACTATTTTTAGTCAGTGACATATGTTCTACTATCTTGACGAACTCGAAAGTTTTATGCTATGCTGACGATGCTAAGATTTTTCGTAAAATGTTGGACATTATTGATTGTTCTGCACAGAACTCTGATGTTCATTTTTTTGCGCACAATATTTCTGTGAACGTTTATAAGTGCACGTTTGTCTCGTATTGATCTATGATTAATTTATTACAACGTACCTGTTCTGTTTAGCCTCCATCCTATTCGGTACATATTGCCCGTATTGAGGCTATTAAGGTCAGATTTGCATTGCATGGCCTTCTATGGAATAATCCTTTAATTTTTCCTGCATATAAGGACAAGGTTGGACACTCTTTAAATAGTCATAACAGATCTCCTACTTCTTTTATCTTTGATATCTTGCATGGTTTTGTCGACTCATGGGAATCGTTGTTGTCGTCATTGAACATCCAGGTTCCTATTTGCTCCGTTACATATAGGGACTTTCTCAGGCCTCTCTTTGCTGCTAATCAGCCCTGATGAATTTTCTAAATAAATAACGAGGCAACTAAATTACGTACCTTCTTGTTTGGATTGGTGGAGCCAAAACTAATCTCTTCTAGGCAATCGCATGGGAAATTATAACGGAACGGATACAACCCTTTCGAATCGAAAATTTAATTCGCTACTCCCAAGTGTCTCTTCACTCTCTTCTCAAAGCTATCAACCCCATAACAAGTATCACATTCAATCGAACTGAAAGTAAACACGTTTTTATTATTTTCACCCTAAAATGTTGGTGAAATTATTTCCAACTTTCATTGTTCGAATTCACTCAACGCTTGACTTTCTTTAGGCATAGAGGAAGCGGAAATTGCTTTTATCGTAATTTTTCATTTCCTCATTTTACTCTTTCTCCTGCAAAGTATGAAACTCATCAGAAAGTTGCGTCAGTGTGCGGTTGGGTCGTGGAGTACAGATAGCAAGAAAAAAGTTGTCCTTTCGCCATCAGGTTAAATTTTGTTTTCTTCTCGGATGTATATGGGGGGAAAAGAAAGCAATGAAGACGACAATATCGAAGACATGGCAGACAGAGTTCTTACAAAATGTAAAGTGGTCAGTTTTGGACTTCCGTACAAGCTTCTAAATTGAATTACTATTACCTTCAAACATGTACAAACGTTAAACTGATTTTTATTAGTTTAATTGACATAAGGGCCAGGCAGCGTTCTAGGATTCTGGCGTCAAATGTGCAAATGGTTTCTTTGCTTCGCCACTCCACTCCTGTGTCAAAAGCGGACCATTAACGAGATTCTAACTTAAGACTTAAAGACCTAATTCATCTATTAAATGTCGCAATTAATAGAATTACTCCAGAGCCACCGGGCCCCGGTGGAAAATTAGCATATTGTGAAAAGTACCAAATTAGCGGTAAGCGCTAAATATATTTTTCCTTCTTCCAAGCAATTTTGTGGGTAAGTTTGCGCTTATACCTAAACAAAAGAAGCTTTCATAATCTTGAAGTGTTGGAAGGTCCTTTCCTTAATTCCGTGTAAGCCTTAAGGATTTTTTTTTATCTATTGACCGAACTTAGTACATTACCCGACGATAATGTAGAGGGACTCACGACGAGAGGCGTCCCATTAAGCGCAGCTCAGAAAGAATAAATCTTGCAAACAATAGAAACACCTGTAACTGAGACTTTTCAGGAAATAGGATTCTAGTTTTGCCACCTTCCATCAGACTTATTCCTCTGTTGGAATAATTGAATTCAAAGAAAGGCGACAGAGTGAGTTTTTGTCAAACGGATCTTTTCAATTAGTTAATTTCACTTCGTTAGACATCCTACAGGTGGAACGAACCGTTAAGTTTTTCGAGAGATTTTTTCGTTAATCACGTTCTGAGCATTATCACTGGATGCATTCTGTGACGGAAGGACGAATCAATTTAAACCTTCAGGAAATGAAATAGCGTTTCAGGAAGTTGGCTAAATGCTCAAGTTGAGCAAAGGGGAATAAGGAACACCGTGACGATTTGCAGTAATCTCTTTAGGATTACAGTTCTTAGGGAATGTCTTCCGGAGCATTTCAAGGTGTTAATAAACTTGCTGAAGAATTTATTGACATTTCAGAGAATGTTTTAAAGAACTTTAAAAGCAATCTTTATTTTAAATTTAATCAGAGAATAAGTAGTGAAGACTACTTTTGATTATGGCATCAAACTCATCTACGCAGACTTAAGCCTTAATGAAAGCAAAACACTCACTATAAAGTCTAAATAGGCTTCAAAAAATATTCCGAATAAAAAGGTTTCCGCACAAAAGGGTGCAATTAAGAAACTTAGTTAGTTCCCTCAACCACCATCTCTTCTCTAAGCCCAGTGTCGAATTATCTCTACCAAAGATCGAATCCAAATTATCCTCGAAAGAAATACGAGAGCTAAAACAAACCACAAAGAGTAGTCGAAGAGAAACGGACGTCTTCTACAGGAGGAGGTCATAGAACTGCACTTGCCAATCGCGAACAAAAAAGAAGCGGATTAGGGCACGTTGCGTATGACATCACACGCAAGAGGAAATCCAGTTGATGTCCTATGGAAGGCCTGGACTGAGGACTTAAGAGATTCAAGGACGTTGTTCTCTCTCTCTCTCTAATTCACGTAACCCCTTGTGGGGCAGGTATCGGGAGAAGAAGATCACTCGATTTGTGAATTGTGACAACGGTTGCAAGTGTACCACCAATTTAAAGTGGATGCCGAAACACTGACATTTTCTTTGCAACCCCCATGGCTTTTTTTATTGTAATATATTGTCAGCCTAAAACAACCATGGGTCGGTGATATTCGAACCTGGGACCTCCGGCTTGATAGGCCGACACATTATCACTTACTAAATCGACGGGGTTATTGGTAGTTGATTTAAATAAAGCAGCAGAAATATCACAGTTTGAATCACAAAAAGCAGCACGTTAAAAGAAAATCACGATAACTCAGAGATGAAGGAGAGACGTTAAGCTTGCGGTTCGCATTTATAAACTTTTAAAATAGTTTAGGGTCGGTAAGTATCGTAGATCTTATATTACACAAAAATTTGGCATAGGAAAACTGTAGCAAAGAGGAAAACCGATGACAGATAATCCTCGTGACTTAATGAGGCACCGAACGTCTTCCAAGCCTTACCCTTTTACGATCCTCAGGTGTCTTGACGTGCCGTCAAGGCATAGCCGAAACATATGAATGATGAAGTCCTGCTATGAGCACACCGGAAAAATCGTAAAAATCTCTATGAAAATACAAGAGCCATAAAAATATCCGTAACATTATAAACATCACAGAACTAAAACAAGCCAGACGAAATAACACAGTTCAGAAAGGAAAAAACATACTGAGGAGCAGTCATGAATGAGTGTTTCAGACGCTGATCAGAAGTAGGCTCCCATCCCATGGTAGGAAAATTGAAATCACCGTAGATCACGATATCATCCACAGGAAGCAGGGTGAGCTTGGGGAAAATACCTTCTACACAGGAAACCTTAAAACGGCGCACAAAAACTCGCGATCACAGGAACCAACAGGAAGATGCACGCCCGAGCAAAAGATGCATGACTGAGCAGAAGGTATCCTCCCTGGCTGCGCACAGGACCACAACCACCGACCAAGGCACACAACTCGGAAAGTTTACGATCTCGTTGAAGTACTGGAAGTCAGGGCCAAAGAGCAAGAGTCAAAAATCGCGCTAGATAATCATATCTCAGTCAGACAGATAATATCAATGCTGGACGCACAGGAAGAGAAATAAAAGCTGCATGGTCTTAGAGTGCAACCCCATTACGTTAGCAAAGGAGGAGATCCGACCGGCAAGTATTTTGGCTGAAAGGCAGGACCCGCTCGGTCGGGCGGTCATACTGAGAGAATCAGGATGCTGGAGTGCCAAACCTTACGGCCACAGAGTCGTCCTGGATCTGCTGCCGAAAGAACTAGCCATACCTCCCACTGACTACATCACCCCAAAGTTGAACTTCGGGAAAAACTGCGCGGTCAAGATTTCCACAATAGCGGACTGGTAATGGTTACCTTCAATACAAAGATACTCACCGACGGTTTTAAGACTTACTGCGGCGTCTGTACGGGGATTTTCTCGGAGGTACTCTATATATCAGAGTCTTACCGCCTTCCGGATCATGCAACAATCTTCCAGGCTGAAGTACTCGCCATTTTGAAGGTTTATCAAATCGCGAAATAAACACTAACCCTCGGTAGACGAGTCGGCACCTTCTCCGACAGCCAGGCTACCATCAATGTTCTCGACTCGGTTATTATATCTTTCAAGCTGGTAGAATGTTCTCGTGATGAACCACCCCTTCTCTGTGAGCATCTTTAAATCACCCTCTTATGAGTAGGTTAGATCACAAGGGCATTGCCCTACAAGGCAATTGAAACTGCTCATATTTCCATGGGAGCTTCAAGGGGTGCCTTTTTATCGTAGTACGTATCCACGGCTAACTCCGGGTGGAGTAGGCTATCTACCTGTGTCATATCCATGGCGATGCGATGTGGCCCTCCTTTAATAGGAGTGAAAGCCGTGAGATCCCACAGAGACATTGCTAGGTTGATCTCGGCAATAACGAAATACTAGCCGGTGGAAACTCATGCAACTAGACTTTTACTCCCTTTAACATACACTACCGCAGGTGCAAGAATGAGAGCGAGAAAGAAATCCTTCCTTACTCTACAGGAATCGTGCACTAGGCAGCTTCTTTTCTTATGCCCTTAAGGAGGTCTCAAGACTACGAGTTGAAGAGATCATCCATTTTCTAAACCTTACCGACTGGATTTAGAATCAGCTATACCCAACCACCGATCTCCTAACCCATCGTGCACTACAATATACTCACTACCTGGTGGATGGGGTAACAAAACGGCACGCCTTAGTGCTAATTAGACCCTGGGCAAAGAGGTCGGAAACGCTACTTTAACGAACCAAACAATCATCAGCCGGACTAATCATCGAAGCAGTCACACTGCCGGGAGCGCTAGCTTGTGAGGAAATATGATCGGCAATATCACTCTCAGAGGTACTGGGATGAATTCTTGAGACGAATATATATTGGGGCTGCTGCGTTGGTCTGAGAACAAAGGCACCAAGTAGAGAAGGGTAATCAGTCGACTGAGCTAGCGCCACCCCCAAGAGGCAAAGCCGGACGACAATATCTTTCTCGAAACAAACTAAGAGTGTCCGAGCAACCAGAACACAGAGAGAGTTCCACATGATAGCTGATCCTTACTTCCCGATCATAACAAGAGGCGTCAGAGAGAGAGAGAGAGATAGAGAGCAGAGGCAACGGAGGCCAATCAGTGACCAGAGAGAGCGCTCATGCCAGTGGCAATAGAGCCGATCCGGTGACCGTTAGCTGAGAAAGATGCTGGTCACTACATTACGGCGAATGTTATCCACAACCTACAATACAGGTGAGAGGTAGCAAACCGGAGTTGGGAGCAAGTAAACCAGACGTAGCTGAAACTCTAGAGGACAACTCGTGTGATTTCTCTAATAGGGCACAGCTGTTAGACCCCAATGCACCGACAATGTCCAACAACCTACCTAATTTGATGGTGGGGGGGTATTTGCAATATTATTGCATTACACTAAACTGGGTTGTACTCATTGTACATATTCTTATCTTCTTCCAGCCAACCTCCCCGCTCAAGCTTGAACCTAACTTTCTTGAATAATCAAAGAGAATTAAGTATTTGAAAATTGTTTTATGGAAATGTTACGGGAAGAATTTCACAGAAATTTTCAGTGCCTTTTATCGTCACCTCTACGTAAAATGAAATTTCTCTTTCCTTCTATTTTGCGTCCTTGTAAATTGCTGTTGCCAAGAGAATTTTCAAGTTTACAACGAAAATAACACGAAAGTACGTAGTTCCTGGCAATAATGATGTAACGATAAATGGGCTTGTCTAGGAAACCAAAGGAACATAAATAAAGTTTTAAGTTTTTCAAACTGGCAATTGAACGAGTAGCAAATGACATGAATGGGGTCAAAGTATTATTGTGAAGGCTTCTGTAAGGTGAACTCTTTACTGACAGCACTACCTGAGGGCAATGATGTGCACAGATAATAAGTGCAAATTAATGTGCCGTAAAAGTTAAGAAGTTTTTGCTTCGTTTTCGATAGCTTCGCCTGTCTGAAAGTAAGTTAAGTAAAACTCCGGGAATATCTATTTCGTAATATTAAAGGTAAACTAAACACTGTTTATGTTCAGGTGTATATGGATACGCGTATCCAACTAAGTGCTGCATTTGTGTGTAAAAGAGCGTTTCAATATTCGCAGAACAGGTATTGAAACGATTCATAAATTATTTTAATTTATTCTACCGTCGGTCTTAGATAATTCTCACTTTATGTGTGATAACTTCTTGCTTTTGATTTGGCTAGAACGTCACTAGAATTGATTTAGAATTGTTAAGAGATAGAGAAATCGTGGGAATTTCACGTAATTCATTGTTTTTTTTCGCGAAAGATTTGAATTCATTTTTAATTTTAGACAGCAGCTAACGTATTAAGTGTACATACGACAATATTATAATTTTAAATATCATTGGAAGATAAGAAATCGTAAACAAGTAAATCTAGTGATTGTGTAACTGGCGTAAGGAATATAAAGAGCCCGTACCCCTTGGCGCGAACATTGCTTCTTGAGCTTCTAGAAGATTATCATAAAAATAAAGAATTTAATAAAGATAATATCGGACTTAGTTGAAGACGAAGTCCGTCGATAATGTAAATGATACGTCCTTGACTGTGTTTCTGGCGATATGGGTTATTTTAGCGAGTTACTTATGTTTCCAATTTTTTATTGTTTTCTAAAATTTTATTACCAAAATCTATTCATGTAATTTGTTTACTATTTCGAACATTTGAATACTTAAGCGTGACTTCATCGACGCAAAATATATTTTACGCACAATTTTTCAGTTTTGACGGTAATATCTTTCAGCCAACGCACACTTTCCTCTTGAGTCTTACACAAACGGGTTGTTCGCGGTAAAGGATCGCAGGGAAAGGTAATGCTTCCCTCACCTTTTACATCGAAATGATTTCTATCTTTCGGGTGTTAAACACCAATCCAAATATAGAGTGGATATTTTGCCTCCAATACTAACTCAACTCCAACATAAAAGCGAGTCGGAGCTAAATATTATAAGTGTACTTTGGATTCACCGCAATGACTTATAACTGACGTGCTGAGAGTAAAAGTGACCTATTTATAAGGTTCGGGCAAAAGTGGCTTAGAAAATGTTCCGCGCAAAAACGAATCGCGTGAGATTCCGGGCAAAAACGAATCGTAGAAAATTTCCGGGCGGAACATTTTCTAAGCCACTTTTGCTCGAACCTTATAAATAGGTCACTTTTAATCTCAGCCCGTCAAATATGGCTACTGCCTAAATATGGAAATTATATTCGAGTCTAGGTCTGATGTGGGACTTGTAGATCAGCGCTAAGTCAGATGAAGTAAAATATTTCTTACATCTCTGTAAACTCAAGCATTTCATCGCACTTTTGGCGATTGCAAATATATGATCAGTCCAGCTAAGATTGCTGGATATCTCAATACCCAAGATGTTTAGAGAGGACGAATTGGGTATAATCACTCCATCGACTGAAACTGAGGGTGAACTGGGCTTTTTTTATAGGACATTAAACAGCATTGAGTTTTGGATGCATTAAACGAAACACGATTTGCTCTGCCACAAGCGAGGACCATAGAAATGTCGTTGTTTAATGATCGAAACATGTACATATGTAGCATTTCCGCGAGAATAAATCAGAATCAAAAGAGTACGCGAAATCAAGGGTGCTGTCGTCGATAAAACTATGAATAGGACAAATAGTAAGGGATAGGTCATTAATAAAAAGAAGAAATAAGGTTGGCGAAAGAACTGAACCCTGAGGTACACTGGCATTTATTTCGTAGGAATCAAATGTGACTTCGTCAGTTGCTTAACGAATTGAGCGAACTGACAAAAAACTCTCTATCCATTTAACGAGGGTAGGGTGCGGACCAAATGTTTGCAGTTTAGCTAGAAGGGCAGCATGCAAGACTATATATCAAGAGCGAAGATTTCGGACTCACACAAAATTATGGAGGCAATGATTCGAACGCAACATTAGAGCCGTTAGTAAGTCTCCGGTTGAACGGTCTGCGCGGAAACCGTACTTGCAATCGTTGATAAGATGCTTATTTTCTAGATCTGAGAATTGATCAGTGACTCAAAAACTTTAGATAAGACCATAGTTAGTGCAATTGGCATGTAGTTAGAGGGGTCGCATGCCTCTCCTTTTTTAAGTATTGGCTGCACATGAGCAAGTTTCCATGCACTTGGAAACACGTCTGTTGAATATGACAGGTGAAAAAGTTTGCGCAGAGGTTTAGCCAAAGCAGAGGCGCAGTATTTTGATACCAGCGGAGAGAAACCATCAGACCCAGTAGCTTTGGACACGTCGAGTTTCGAAAGTACCCTAAAAACTTCGAAATTGTAGGGGCTTTTGCCTAATAATGCACTGTAATGGAGATGGAAGTGGCTGCGATGACAGCGGCAAGTACGAATTAGCAGCAAACAAGTTGGCATTGTCCAACGAGCCAGTAAAAACATTCCCATTGTAAATGAGTGGTGGTGTTCACGAACAGGTGAAATTGTTCTTTACGGAATTTACTAGAGACCAGAAGCCCTTACTACCCTTTTGAGTAGAAAATACCTCCTCTCTAATGCTCTGGTCAAAATCGAACTTTTCTCGACTAATCACTGAATTGCAAATATTTCGTGCATCTCTTAAGATATGTCTCAATTCCTCTGAAGGGCACGGTTTATATGCTTGGAAGGCTGCTTCTTTGATTTTAATGGCCACAGAACAGTCATTATTGAACCAATTGGTGTTAGTTGGTTTGATGTTTTTGAAGCTATGAAGAGTAAAGCGATGCATTCAAAACCATAGGATGTTCAAGATATAACGTCTCTCATAGAGGAGCAATCAGACCAATCCAGCTCTCTGAGGTATTTATTAAGTTCCGCCCAATCAGCATTTTTATAAAGCAACACTAATCCTTTGGTGGAATTTAGGTTAGTGATTGTCAGAGAGGAGGTGAAGAATTGGGCGGCGATAAGACAATGATCCGAATTGCCTAAGAGAGCAGTTCCCGAAACCGAGTGCTTATCTGGATGCGATGTTAGAAATAGATTCAAAAGGTGCGCGTTGTGACCTATAGTATCAGGAACACGATCGGACACTCAACCGGTTGTTGTAAATTGAAGGACTCAATAAATAACTCGATGTGTCTTCCAGACAGGCTTGTGGTAGAAGAATGCCTGAGTCACTGTGTGTTGTGGATGTTGAAATTTCCAGCAAGAACGAGTTGAATATTTCCAAAATCTTATCAATATCGGAAGATAGCTTATCAGTGTCAAACATATTCCGGCTGCGGTATAAAAAGCATAAATGAATGATGTGCCAATAGAGTTTAATTCGAATCCAGACATAATTAAATTCTGGATTAGTAGAAGAGAATTGAGGGAGAGAAGAGCGGCACTGAGTGATATCCAAGAATGTGAATCTGATTAATATCAGAATCTCCCCCGTGCATCGGAAACACGAGATTAACCTTAAAGAATGAGGCAAAATTTCTGGGTGTGCTGATGGACGGGAAACTAAATTGGGCGAGGCACCTATACGAGAAGAAAAACAAAGCGGTAAGAGCTTCCTGGACGTGCAGAAATGCTATAGGTAAAGTATGGGGACTATCACCCCATATTATAAAATGAATATACACATGTGTAATCAGACCCATGATAACGCATGGTGCGATAGTCTGGTGGAAATCGATAGAGGTGGGCAGAAACCAGAAGATTATGGACCAGGCCCAACGTATGTGCTGTCTGACAAGGGCTTTGGAGGTCATTCTAAACATTACTCCACTAGAATTCTACGTTAAGCAAGTCGCACTCAACTCTGCTATACGTTTATGTATGAATAAACTGTGGAAGAAAATGGGAATGCAAACCCAACATGAAAAGATCGACCGAGTATGTAATGGTAATACGATCAAGAGACTGTTTGAGGAAGAAGATTGCTGGGACTTCAAAACGGATAACCCAAATTTAGAGGCAATCTTCAAAACGCAGTTCCGATCTAAAAGTGAATGGATCAACAATGGGGCGATCAAAGAAAACACTTTAGCGATTTACACAGACGGCTCAAAATGCGAGCGTGGCTGTGGTTTTGGAATATCGTGCGAGGAACTTAACCTGGAGCTATGGGGAGGGGTAAACGACTCCTCCTCGGTTCTTCAATGTGAAATCGCAGCGATAGAGATAGGAGCTAAACAGCTAATAGAACGGGGAGTAAGATCCTCTAGAATTGCAATATGCACGGATAGCCAGGCGTCCATCAAATCTCTAACTAACGCCGAGGTAAGATCCAAAACGATAGAGGGATGTAAACAGACCTTAACGCAACTAGGGAGACAAAATGATGTCACCCTAATATACGTACCGGGGCACTGTGGCATTGGTTTTACTTAGTGCAAAACCAGTTACACGAATGTTACAAACATTAAGTAATAATAAATTTTTGCACATAAGGACTGACGAACAGGTGCTTTAACAGAGCAAATTTAACCTCATTTCTATGTTATTGCAAGCAACTTCGCGCAAGTCAGTGTAGTTGACGCAAAGAGAGTCTCCGGCCCCTAAGAGCAACGAGTTGGTGGAATAACTACCTTACAAGACTACAATCACGTGCATTTACGATTAATTATGGTTTTTTTTGGAGAAAACTGGCTCTAAAGAAAAATATTTAAAATATAAAAATAACTTACAAAGGTGTCGCCAAAAAAGACTTCGGAAGAATTATATTTTGAATTTCACATCACATATAACTTATTTCACATCACATATAACATAACCACCAGAATTTAACAAATAAATCATTTTTTATTTCTAATTGTCTGTTAAAATTATTGAAAAGTAATTTAAAACATTTAACACATTTCTGACGTTTACCAAAAAGCATTTCTTTTGAAAAGTACTAAAAACAACTTGTTACCAAATACCAACACCGTAATCAACCTCATACCCAAACCATATATGTGCAAGAATATATAAAAGTGCAACTTTTCTTGTACTTTTCTACCAAGCTCGTGCCTAACTTCATACATATTTATGTTTTCATTTATCATGAATTGTCAGAATCAGCCAGAACCACTGGCTAGAAATGTGCAAAACTCTAAAGAATTAAATTTTACAAAGTGATCAATAAAAATGTCTGTGATAAAGACAATTGCAACGTTTTTAGTGCTCTCTAGTTTAACGCGTTTTAATGTTGGCTATAAGCCTGTTGTGATCTTGCACGGGATTTTATCAGGGGCTGAAAATATGGTCTTGCTGGAAAGGGTCATCGAAGAGGTGAATTTTTATTACATAAAACTGCGTAAATACAATTTAATGACGACCTTGCATTTCAGTATCACCCAGGCACACAAGTTTATAATTGCGACAAATTTGCTGGATGGAGTAGTTTGGAAAGTGCCTGGAGGCAAGTGAAGGAAATTGGCGATTATCTTTTAAAAGTTTGTGATGAGCATCCCGAGGGGATTCACTTACTTGGTAGGTTGTTGTTGTTAGATTTGAAATTGTATAACATTTCTATTGTGTAATTAATTTAGGTTACTCTCAAGGTGGATTGTTGGCTCGAGCCGTACTTCAGTCGTATCCGCAGCACAATGTCAAAAATTTCATTTCTTTGTCATCACCACAAGCAGGACAATACGGAAGTATGTATATTTCTCAAATGCAATCAAAGCTATATTTAAGCGTAATTACTTTGTTCTCAGTTGAGTTAAACTCAATTTTCTTTCATTAATAGCATACAATCATTCCAGCCGATTTCCTGCATTTAATATTTCCCGATTTGGCAGCCAAAACTGCATTTGAGCTATTTTATTCGCACGTTGGACAATACACGTCGGTTGGAAACTACTGGAATGATCCGCACAAGCAAGAGCTTTACCTCAAATACAGCGTATTTCTACCTTTCATTAATAATGAAATCAAATCATCCAATTCGACTGCATTCAAGGAAGCTCTTACGAAACTCGAGAAAATGATTCTTATAGGAGGACCAAATGATGGCGTCATAACACCATGGGAATCGAGGTATATTATTCTGCAAGGAAATTACATTTTTCAGCGAGTTCAAATTTTAATTTTAGCCATTTTGGTTACTACAATGGATCGTTGGATGTTGTACCATTTGAAGATCGAGCAATTTTCAAAACAGACGCTATTGGACTAAAAACTCTCAACGATACGGGCAAGCTTATTGTGATAACGCGTCCTCATGTTCATCATTTGCGATGGCACACGAATATTAGAGTTATCCGAGAGGTTATATTACCTTATTTAGATTAATACATAGTTAGCCAATTAATAGGAATGAAAACAACTGTTTAGACTGTTGTGTGTGATTTTAGATTAATTTCTGTGTTCTTATGATAATTTCTGAATAAAATTATTCTTTTTGGAATATGAATTGGGTTGTGATCATATCTGGCTGAAGGCTTCGTATACATGACACAACATTAAAGACCAGTGACTTAATTTCCGTGCAACGGCCACGAAACTAAATAGCCATACATAAAAGCATAACATGCATTCGTAGCTCCTCGAAGTCTGAAATGGGTTTGGATTGAGATTCAATAGACCACTAATAAGCTGCCCAACCTTCGCACCATTATGTGTTTCTTTCGATTGTCTCCTTGGCTAGAATACGGGGTAGCCGGTTCTGGTTGTATTGTAATACCCTTCGTATATGCAGCGGTGGCGAGCTAATTAGCACAGCCCTAAGGATATGCATATAGGTTTTCATCTAGAGGATTGAAGAGATTGATTATTGGCGTGTTTAACAAATAAGCGTCCTGGACGTCTCGAGTGACTTTCTTAAATGATTTCATATTCTCCAGTTTTAATAATTAAAATTCCCGAGTCGAAAGTTGGCTTGCAATATGGGAATATTCTATTTCCGGGACCAAATAGTGATTGGCTTCCGTGTGTATAGGAAAACACTTGATTCGTTACAACTTTATTTTGGGGAGATTAAAAATTTGTAAGGTTATTTTAATAAGCAATTTCTCTTGCAACAAGTGTGTTCGTAGTTCCGACGTTTGATAGAGAATTGATAGACAATTCTGGGCGTTTGAACACGTGACATGAGATTTGTGATAAATCTCAAGAAGTAAATCAGGGATGATCAGCAGAGGGTGAATTTTGTTATTTCGTCTAACGGTTTTAATATTCAAGAGCGCCTGCTTTCGAACCTCGATTTCTACCCTTTGTAGCAAAATACTAAACATTATTTCCTCTTTCATTTGTCTAGCTACGAGTTTGTCGGTTGGATTATCTAAATTATTTATCTGGCAGGCTATTTGCCGTTGTCTTTCGACCAGTGAATTTAAAGGTTTTTGAATTTTATTTAGCGTGGTCTTGACTACGCTGATTTGTTGTTTTTCGAAATTAGCGAGTACCTGATGGTTAATTTCCAACTCATCTATGCGCTTATAGACTTCGCGTTAGTTGGCGATATCCATGGTACCGAATGGGTAGTGCATGAGGTTTCCGATGCCATCAAAAATGGATCTCGTTTTTCGAGATTTGGGAACAGCTTGTTTAATTACCTTGGTACGTTGTTTAATATTTTTCATCAGCGCGTGCATGTGTTTTTGCTGGAGTTTGCAGAGGTCTCCTTCTGTGTTGTTTCCACATAGTTGATGCACGTAGTGTTCAGCTCGTTCCGCAAGCGTGGTTTGGTTATCCAACTTGGTCAGGTCCAATACCGTAAATATATTCCATGTGGAGTGGTAAGCCTTGAGGCTCCCCAGATCCTCGAGAAGCACTCCATTGTTGTTGAATGGGTTTACCATATAAGTACAACTTCCCAAAATGGACATAATTAATCCGAGGATGATCCCGTATCATAGGAAATATGGCTAATGTGGGTCTGCGAGATTAATTTTTCTTGTTTACTAAAAGTAGTTTTTATCTAAAGTAGCTTAATACTGAAATTATTTTTCAGCGGGTGTACCTCAAGGCAATAGACTATCAACAGTATCAACAAGGGTATTAATAAAGATGGAAACACCTTAATTGTATATAAACAATTTAAATTTTCTTTAATATCGGTATTATTGGTTACTTTTCCAATGCAATCTCCTAACGTGGCGTAATACGTTGTATTATAATACGTAGTATTATTATGTAACAGCTTGTATTAAGCTTAAATAAATACCACGGAAATTGCATTTCCGCGACTTAGACTTCAGGTAAAAAAAAACTTCCTGTTAGGCCATTGGAGGTAAGTGTAGTAAATAGTTGAAGGATGTAATAGAATAAAAATTGAACAAATCGGATGACACCAAAGTGAATTGATGGGTATTTATGGGTATGGCGGGCGTACCAACTTAGTGAGGTTATCCTGGAAAGTCAAGATGAACTTGTTTTTGGAGTCAGTTTCGTCGGCCCAAATGTCGAGATAGACTTTGTCGAATGGCTGTTCTGCGATGTCCGTGATGACCATCGGCATTTTATACTGAGGTGATGCCTTCATCTTTTAGAACTTTGAGCAACGCTTAACGTATTTCCTAATTTCGCTAAGCATATGCCTCCACCAGGAAGTACTGTATGTTTACACCCTGATGGCCGCCAAAAGAGAGTCATGATAATCATGTAAAATTGTTTGTATTTCTTTGGGGCTTCTGATTATTTCAGGAGGTTTGGTGTTTATCGTCGACTAGCGTCTGGCGGATTTTCTTGTGTAACCTCTTCTGTACTTGGAATCATTGTGATTCCATATTTCGGGGCTCTTGGACTCTATTTGAGCATTTATCGCTGGAGGCCGGGTCATAGCGTTACATTTTAGACGATTTCTGCAAATGGAGGTTGCTTCATTCTCCAATTCCGAATCCATTGTATGATAAATTTTGTCCATTTGTGTCTTCTTTGACTTGCGATGGAATGTGACGTAAAGCGTCGGCATTCACGTTGTACTTTCCTGGCTTGTATTGATTTTATAATCGAATTCGGTAAGTTTATGGTGAAATCTCACAAGACGGGAAGTGGGGTCTTTTACATTAAAGACTCCTTTAAGAGGCTTGTAGTCTGTATAGACCGGGATTTTTTTTTTAAGTAAAACCTGAAGTTACGCGTATCCCAGACTATGGCGAGCAACTCTTTTTCAATGGCTCAATAGTTGCGTTCCGCCTTGTTCCGCCCATAGGCAATGGGCTGATCGTCTCTTACTTCTCCTTGGGAGAGGATGGCTCCTAATGCCTCGCTGCTGGCGTCCGTGGTTAGATTGGAAGGTTTCGAGAAATCGGGATAAATAAGGAGTGGAGGGGAAATTAATGAAGTCTTAATTTTCTCAAACGCCTCCCGACACTTCTCGGTCCATATGAATTTGACATCCTTGTGGACTAAATATGTTATGGGGCACACAATTTTGGAGAAGTCCGGGATGAACTTTCGATAGTAATTGGCAAGGTCGATGAAGGATTGAACTTGTCGCACAGTTCTACTAACTGGGAAAGTTTGGACGCAAGCCGTTTTACTGGGGTTTGGAAGTGCCCCTTTACTGGAACTGGCACTTTTCCGGCTGCAGTTTGAGGTTGTTCTCTCTCAAACGATTGAAAACTTTGCGGAGCTTAATATTGTGGTCCGCAAGGTTTTTATTGTAGATGACTATTTCATCTAGGTAGACAAAACATTTCAAATTTTGTAATCCTGTTAGGACGAAATTCCTTAAGCGTTGGAATATGGCCGGGGCTCCTTTGAGCCCAAATGGCGCACGCCTAAATTCACAGTGGCCGTAAATTGTGCTAAACGTGGTTTTTGGTCGATCTTGATGTACTGCATTTTACAATAGCAGAATGTACTTTTCAGTTTATAACTATTAAAGGCTTTTAAAGATATGTCACTCATATCGTTTAATCAACTCTCAGGCGTACAACTGAGAAATAGTGCCGTGTATTATGTTAGTGATACAGTAGAAGTGGAACTTAATATCGTTGGGTGCGCTAATTAGCTCGCCACCCCTGTATGTGGCGTTGGCATGAAGTGTCTGTATATACATTGCATTAAGTCCAGCCTCTAAATACAGCAGTACATGCTCTTATGGAGTATTGCTGTCTACTTTATTTTCCCATCATTTTCCTATGCCTCCATCCCTCTTCCTCAGCACGCAGTTGCCACGATTTCATCTCAGAACATTTTCTTATTTTTCCTCGTGGCCTACTGCTAAAAGATATAATCTGGCTACACTAAATGTGAATTCGTATTGCATCGGAGAACTTCGCACTACCTACCACCCACCACTGAGAAAGATCGAAAGGATGGCTGTACACGGTTTTTGGCGAGTTTGTAAAATTTGGCATCATAAGATTTACCGTGTACTGCCAATCTCTATGGAACACGGTATAGTTAGGTGTGTTACGTGGAAGCCAAAGAGCATCGCTGAGCTTATCTACCTCGTCGTAGTTCCTAAAACCTCAGATTTGGACACCGTAACATATTACAGCACGTGATACTGATTCAAATACTTTGCAGTTAAGGGAACATCCTTTCTTTCAATATATTTTTCCCATGTGGATCCCGTACAACGCTGACTTATATCTTTCTTGGAAATGTGTCTTCATGTTTAAATTATACGTTAGTATTATGCCCAGGTACTTGTACCCTCTTACTACTTCTATTTCGTCGCCTTTCAATGTCCATCGCTCAATATATTGCCTCTTTATAAGGCGCCTTTGAAAAATCATTATCTTTGATTTTTCCAAATTTACTTTTAAAATCCATGTGTGGCAATACTCTTCCAGTTTATCTATCATACACTGGAGTTCTTCCGGCCTTTCAGAGAGCAGTACCACATCGTCAGCATACATCAGTACATTTATCTTTCGTCCAGTTACTTGGACGCCACCCCCTACGTATTCGGGTAGGTCATTTATGAAGCAGCAAAACAATACGGGGCTGATTGGGCATCCTTGACTTACTCCAGTATCTGTGCAAAACCAATGCGACAGTTTATTTCCATCTTAAACTGCTGATTCCTCCTCCTTATACAGGCTTCTGACTGTCTTCATTAATTTAGTTGAGACGCAAAGATTTTGTAACTTGTTTAGATTATCAAAGAATGCTTGGAAATCTACAAAGAAACTATGGGCCCATGAACAGTGTATTGCTGAATTATGCAGCTGCGGAGCAAACCTACGTTTATGAATGGGCCCTATATGTTGACTTTTTCTCGGCGATCCTAAGTTTAACGATACTCATCAAATTGAATAGATTGTCAGCTGTTAAATTATTCTTTCTGAATCCTACTTGCCGTTCTGTTAGTACTCTGTTATCCTCCAACCAACCCACCAGACGTTGCGTTATAGACCCGGCAAATATTGTTGCTTTCGAGTTTAAGAAGGATAATCCTCTGTAATTAGATGGGTTCTCCGGGCCACCTTTTTTGTAAACAGGAAATATGATTGCCTTTCTGAACGAGCTAGGTAACTGTGCGCTCTCGTATATCTCATTAAAAATATATGCCATCATTTCAATAAGGCAACATGGCGCATTTTTGTAGAATTCGTTCGGTATTCTGTGTTGTCCTGGAGCTTTGTTAGGCTTGGTTCTGCTAATTATTCTCTCTAACTCATCACGGGTGATAGTGACATCTAGTCTGTTATCTTTTATATACGGTTCCGCAAAGGAGACACTGAATGTACTTCTGGGCGAGTTTAGCATCGTGATCAAATGTTGTGCTAACTCGCATTAATAGTTATTTCCCAGAATTGCTTCCTGTTGCTGGTATCCTTAAGGCATTTTGCAATTCCGGCGAAATACATTCCTTCCTTCCTTGTTCACACTTCTTTGTATTTTTTGTTGGCATTTAGATACATAGTTTTTGTCAGTTCAGAGTTCTGTTTTTCTAAACAGGTTTAGTAATCTAAAAGCTCTATTTCTGGCTTAGGCACATTCTCCATCGAACCAATCTTGTTTCTTCTCCGCTACATAGTTTTTTGTTGTTATAGTTAATAACAGTAATATGGAGGCTGAAAACATTCGGTTGAAAAGTCAGACAGAGGAAAGAGCTAGGACTACGGTAAGGCATGATCTAGAGGATAAGCTCAACTACTCAAATGCGCATAACTACTTTGAAAATGATTCTGATGATTCTTATTATAGATACAGTGAAACCTCCCTTTACGGGCACCTCCGAAAACCGGACTCCTCTTAAAAGCGGCCACTTTTTTCAGTCCCAAGCATCTATCTGCCTCAAATTTCCACTTCTGAAAAGCCGACACCTCTTAATAGCGGACATTTTTTTTAGGAACGAACAGTGTCCGCTATAGAGACTATAACTAATTTATTTTATTATGCTTCTGTTTAGTTTCAAGTTATAACCGTAGAATTATAAATTTTAAGAGACCTTTATTTTGTGTATATGTGGTACTCGATCGTAAAAAATATAATAGCCGCATGGCTCTGCAGAAACTCTCCGGAGCTGTGAATTCGTGGCGGACTAGACTGTTTTCACATTCGCTGAAAGGACGTGCAGTCGTTGTCAATTACTTGATTATCTCGTCCATCTGTTAAAATCGGTGTGCTTCGCAGAAGGCTTGGAGACGGAGTTGGATCAATTCGCTGAGCGACACGACCACGATGCTATGGGTACCGGGTTCGAGACCAGGTCTCCCCGTGAGTTTTTATTAAGAAATTAAAATAATCCACTCCGTTTCTGGGCTATTGTCTAGCTCGAAGCAATGCAAACAAGACATTCAAGTTTTTTCACTTCCTTCACACTAATTCCCCTCCGGCCAAAACCATGCTAACGTATCAAAGGGTAGTCCCCTACAGTTTGGCCACATTGTATAAAAAAACAAAAACTTAAACTTCTACAGGCGAAATACGTTGACGGCTTTTGAGGGGGGAGGGGGTGGGGAAGGTTTGGGTATTACAGACATATATGCCTTCAGGTACGGACATTCCAGCGAGTACTCTGTCAAGGAGATAACCTAATTGGGTAAGTTTTATGAAGGGTAGCGGCGCAGGGGAGCTCTTGGTTCGTCCATCATATTCGCATGATTGGTCCCAGGATCGGATCTACACGATAACGAAACGACTTGGGGCAGAAAAAGACCAACATTTCATTCGCGATGGAATGAACCTGGCTACGGGGAATTCTCAACAATGTCGAACAGGTTAAACCCTGAATTAGTAGATTCGGTGTTCAATAATTCTCGAGGTGTACAGGACAACTTACAGTTTTTGTAGACATCATTGATGCTTCTAGGAACGCACAGATACACCCCAAACCACGCAATTAAATGAATTGGTGGATGCAGTACTAGAGTGTTACAGTCGTCTCTCTCCTAGAGAACCTAGCAATCAGGCGATAAACGTTCTCACTTAGATGTCAATAGATGGGGCGCACATCTTGGCGTAGATTTGGGATGGGGTCCATAACTAGTAGAGTGATCCACAGCTATCCGTGCAATTACAAAGACTCTGATGTGGCATTCAAACTACTCCATCATAGTCTCGTGCGTCTAAACCAGCGTCATGTCACATATCGATTGACGAATTTAAAGAGTCTGCACGTAATGAGGTGAATTGTTTGATAAGCTTTACCCTTACACTTGTACGGTATGCGGATCGAGCCTGCGCAACGACCCACAGTTTCACACACGTGCACTTAAGAACCAATTCGTTGCTAGATTGAGAAGGAGATTACGCGCCTATAATTCCTGGCAACGGAGGCGCACACATTCACACATGCATCTGGCAACTTTTGTCGTCAGTGCAGAACGGAAACCTCGTCTTTCACTGGAAATAAAGGCCGCAGCGTTACAGCAGCTTGTCCACGAAACTTCACTTCGCTTTGGTATTGCTGCAAGTACTGCGGGAAAGACAACTCTCACGACGTAGGGATTATAGAACAAGAAGGATAATGGGAGTAGTTTGCAGACGATAGCGACTCTGCAGACCAGTCCCGCGGGACTCTAATCGGTTCGACATTTTTTTGCGTTCGCTTAGGACATTTTAGGATGAGAGTATTTGCTTGGGAACTTCTCCCGGTGCTGCATATACATACTGAGAACACTCAGGCAATCATTATATAGTGTAATTTTTTCTCGGTTACGCTCATTTAGGTTTATCTCTAGGTTTTGTTTCAGAATTGTTTCAACATTTTTGGGAACTTTTATTAGAGCTGGCACTCACTTGGAGACATTTCAAAATTTCTGGAAAACTACCGGGCCAGTTTTGTGAAAGGACTCTACTTATTTCATAAAGTGAGCGAGTATATGTGCCAGGTATCAATGGCTACTAGTAAAATCTGCTGGAGCTGCTCCAAAAGCCAGCATTCCATATCCCGCAAATTGTTGAAAGTAAGCTTGCAAGCAAAAGCTTTTCTGATTGAATTTTAATGAAAATTAATAAGAAAAAGTGATTCCCCTCAGTTGTTAAATTACTTGTTAATATTTCGAATAATTCAGAGCAATAAAAATTTATTTTAGAAAAAATCTACGAAAATAAAACTAGGCATTTGCCTAGAACGAAAACCTTTAGTGACATCTGGTTTCAGAATAGCTCATTAACTATATTTCGTCCCCCAGGTAAAGCTTCTTTTTTACCTCGTTAGCCGATTAACTTATAAATCAAAGGCAACAAAACCTAATGAAAGAATATTTTTCTTATTTATATCTTATTTTGTTTCAAAATATTATTAAAATATCAAATTAGAAAACAAGTGTGTTACAGTGACCTCACGTTTTTACGAATAACATCAATTGGGTTTGTGGATATGATTTTGAACGAGCCTAACGAACGATTCTTAACTCAAGGTTTTATAGAATGTTTTGTAAGAGGCGAAACTATTTCATTTTGGATTTGAGTGTCACTATTTTTGGTTTATTTGAGAATATGAACAGGATTGAAACTGTATTAAAAATTAAAATAAATTATTGGAAACTCCCCTGCAGTAGTGCCTAAATATCGCTAAACTGGTTGCGACCCACACTGTTCGGATTTAATGATAGCTTTTTAACCAAGTCATAAGCTTGGTCAAGTCATCTAATTTGAAAATTCTTTTAATAATTATATCTAAAATACAGAATGTTTTTGCATAAGGTGTGCCAAAATAAGTGGGGTGATAGATCTCACCTAGCCAAACAAAACTTGTATGGGAAGGGGAGGGCAAAGTCAATCGTTTGTGAGTTACAAGCAGAGATGGGCATTTTTTATTCGAATAAAGATAAAAGCTAAAAGCTCAAATAAATTGAAAAATCGAATAAAAATTTATTTGATTACAAAAATTATTTGTTATTTGGAGGATTATTCGCAAATAATTATTTGTTATTTGGTGCTTTTTATTCGAATTTCAAATAATTATTTTTTATTCGATTATCAAGTAATTATTCGATAGTTGATGTCTCTTTATGGAATACTTATTTTTTTTATGGTATCATTTACTAAAATCTTTACTGTACATTTCGAAACATAACAAGGCAATTTTAATTGCCTAAGTACGAGACACCTTATGATATGAAATGAATGTACCAAGAAATAATTTTTTTAAATTGAACTAATGAACACCAACAACAAATAATTATTTCTTAAAGAGACATGAACTATCGAATAATTATTTAATAATCGAATAAAAAATAATTATTTGAAATTCGAATAAAAATCACCAAACAACAGATAATTATTTGCGAATAAGTCATCAAATAACGAATAATTATTTGATTATCGAATAACGAACGATCGAATAACAAATAATTATTTGAAATTGGATTAGGGAGCACCAAATAACAAATAATTATTTGCGAATAACTTAAAATAAATTGAAAATCGAATAAAAATTTATTCGAATAATTTTTTAATCGATTTTTAAAACAAATCGTTATTTAATTGAAAATTTATTCGAATAATGCCCATCACTGGTTACAAGGTGATTAATTTTGCAATTTTCATGGAATCTACTCAACGCAGGACATCAAATAAATGCAAAAAACTACTAGGCCTTACCAAAATTGTCAACAATGTTGATTTATTACCTTATTGATTTCCCAATTCTCCTCTCTGAAAACCACTAACCTAAATTCCACCAAAAGATTAGTGTGGCATTATAAAAATGCTGATTGGGCGGGACTTAATAAATATCTCAGGAAGCTGGACTGGTCTGATTGCTTCTCTATGACAGACGTTAACAAAAGCACTTCAACATAATATGGTTTGGAATGCATCGCTTTATTCCTCAAACATCAAACCAACTAACTCCATGTTTCAATATTTACAGTTCTCAGGCCATAAAAATAAAGCAGCAACCTTCCAGGCCCTTCACAGGAATTGAGACGTATCTATAGAGATGCGCCCGAATATTTGCAATTCAGTGATTGGTCGGGCAAATTTCAATTTCGACCAGAGCGACAGATGGAAGGTTTTTTCTACCCAAAAGGGTAGTAAGGGCTTCTGGTCTCTAGTAAAAACCGTAAAGAATAATTTCACCTGTTCGTCAACACCACCAATCATTTATAATAGGAATGTTTTTACTGGCTCATTGGACAAGGCCAATCTGTTTGCTGCTAATTCGTACTTGCCACCTTAATCGCAGCCACTTCCATCTCTATCACAGTACACTAGTAGGCAAAAGCCGCTACACTTTCGCACTAAGGAAATTTTTAAGGTATTTTGGAAACTCGACGTGCCGAAAGCTACTGGGTCCGATGGTTTCTCGCCCCTGGTTTTAAAATGCTGCGCCTCTGCTTTGGCTACACCTCTGAGCAAACTTTTCATATTCAACAGAAGTGTTTCCAAGTGCTCATGTCCAGCCAATACTTAAAAAACGGAGAGGCATGCGACCCCTCTAACTACAGACCAATTGCACTAATTTCTTATCTAAAGTTTTTGAATTCCTCATCACTCAGTTGATGAACTATCTAAAAAATAACCATCTTATCAACGCTTGCCAGTATGGTCTCAGCGCAGGCCGCTCAACCGGAGACTTACTAACGGCTCTAATAGAGTGTTGGTATCATTGTCACCATAATTTTGCTGAGTCCGAAATCGTCGCTCTTGATATTTCAAAGATTTTAGATAGAGTCTGGCATGCTGCCCTTCTAGCCAAACTTGAAGTATTTGGTCTGCACCCTAACATCATTAAATGGATAGAGAATTTTTTGTCAGGCTGTTCAATCCGTGAAGTAATTGACGGAGTTACATTTGATTCCTACGAAATAAATGTCGGTGTACCTCAGGGTTCAGTTCTTTCACCATCCTTAGTTCTTCTTTTTATTAATGACCTTTTATCCCTTACTCTCAGTCCTATTTATAGCTTTACCGTCAATAGCACCCTCGATTTCGAGTACTCTTTTGATTCTGTAATAAATTCTCGTGGAAATCCTACAGATATCAATCAAAAACGCATGTTTGGATTTTTAAACAACGACATTTCTATGGTCCTCGCTTGGGGCAGAGCAAATCCTGTTTCGTTTAATGCATCCAAAACTCAATGTTGTTTAATGGCCCTTAAAAAACGCCCAGTTCACCCTCAACCCATTTCAGTCGACGGAGGGTGCTTACCTGAACAAATCAAGGTAATATCATCGTTGTTGCCAGAGTGCTCCAGATCTAGGAGTAGCTTATCAAGAATTAGGTACCACAAGAGTGGTGATTGGATACCTCCCTGAGGAGTACCTCTGGTAAGGACTCTTTGTATGTTCAATCCTCCTAAACTGGAGTTTATGATCCTAAACAATATATGTAGTAGTGTTATATTCTAGTGAATAATAATAAATTTATTCAACAAGTGGAGTAAAATAAGACAAGAAGAAAATCTTTTAATCAGTACTACTAAAGTTACTAAATAAAAATTCAGCCAAAGCAATTGTAATACCTATCAAGAAATTATTTATGTAAATTATATGAAAGCAAGCTACAAAATGAAGTACAAGAAAAAAGATAAAGATTTAAAAAAAAGAAAGCAAAAAAAAAGAAAAGAAAAAGAAATAAAAAACTAGTGCAATCCGTGAGCGATCATTCTGTATAAATTAAATTTTATGATAACAACATTATCCTTTGAAGGAAACAGTCGAACCGGCTCGCTGGATCGGAACAGGAAGTGCGTTCCAAATATGACCAACCTGAACAAGGTAAGTACTATCCAAGACAGAATGTTTACAGCAAAGTAATAGCAAGTCATAGCGTCTATTACCACGTAAAAAATTAACCCGATCGTAAAGATATGTCGGACTTCGATTGTAAAGCATTTGATGAAGGAAAAATAGTGCTCTGCGTTTTAAGTATATTTCCAATAGGATTTTATATCGGAAGGAAGAGATGTGATCATACCAACGCAACCTGAATGCAAACCTAATGGAATCGTTGTAAGCTATTTCAAGCTTGCGCTTGCAATGTGAGTCGAGTCTGGTATAAATAATGGAGCCATGTGTGATATGTAGGAATATTAAGGTTTTGACTAACTTTATGCGAAGGTCGGTAGAAAACAAATAAGCATACAGCCACAGCCAACGTAGTACTCCATAAATTTGACCCAGTTTCATATTAACGTGATCACACCAACTCATACGAGCGATAAGCATAATTCCCAGATTTTTGGCTTTCGAGACAATGGGTATGATAAACCGGCCCAGCTCCAAAGGAGGAAAATAGGTTTCTCTGTCCATCACTAATGCTTGCGACTTTTTTGGGTTAAGAATAAAATTATTGATTGCTGACCATTGTAAGAACTCTGAAGATCTTCATTTATTCTGCTGACACAATCATCCAGAAGACCAATGGGGCGATCTCGGTAGATTTGCACATCATCAGCATACAAGCGCACAGAACAATTTTTAATAACTGACGGCAAATCATTAGTAAAAAGACTGAACAGTAAAGGTCCTAATATTGATCCTTGGGGGACACCAGTATACCAGAAAAAGCTTTGGTGATATGATTTCGTCCATTTTAACCCGCTGCGAGCGATGAGTCAGAAAGCCTTTAAATAATTTCAGAGCAGATGAGCCAAATCCAAAAGAGTTTTTCTGTTTGAGAAGGAGTTTAGCGTGATCGACACTGTCAAAAGCCTTCGTGAAGTCTAAAAGGACTAAAAACACTACTCGATCATCATCCAACACAGTTCTAATATAAGTTGTGATTTTTAGGAGAACCGTATCGCAATTATGTTTAGGACGAAATCCCGATTGCCAACGACTTAAAGAGCTGGCTAGATTTAAATGCTCCGATATCTGTTTATCTTCTCCAAGGCCTTCGCTAAAAAACATAATAAACTTATAGGTCAACTATTTCTTGGCTCCTGCCGAGAAGTGCGCCTTCTGAGTTCGAGAGAAGTGGCTATAAATTCTTGCGGAGATTTTTAGATAGTCAAAATGAGTTCTAAGTGTTTCTACAAAAAGGAGGTGGAAGTCCTGGTTCGAATATTGCCCGTAAATGGAAATACTTTTGACAAAGCATCGGAGTAGTCTTTTTACCTGCTCACTTCTGCCCCATAGAACACAATTAATCTTCTAGCTGTTGGTCCATAAGAATTCTAGCCCATGTTTTTATTGCATTCAACGATCATTTACGTTTTCATTCCAGATAAATTTTCATATCCATGTGCGGCGTACCTACTATTCCTAAATACTTATATTCTGTTACTACCCCCACCAGCTACTCAATACAGCCACTATAACCTTAACCAACATGAGGCACTTTGTAATTCCCTTTTTTCCACCACAATGGAAAATTCTGATTTTATCTAGAATTTCTGAAATCTGCTCAATGGTACAATTTACTTTTTTTTATACGATGTGGCCAAAGCCTAGGGGACAACCCTTTCATGCGTTAGCATGGGCCGGAAGGGAATTACGGTAAGGGAAGTGAAACTTGAATGTTTTGTTTTTGCATTGCTGCGAGCTAGACAATATCCCAGAGGAATGGATTTCTTTAATTTCTTAATAAAAACTCACGGGAAGACCTAGTCTCGAACCCGGGAACTATGGCATGGTGGTCATGCCGTTCAACCAATTGATCCAAGTCCGTCTCTGTATATAAGTAAATCAGCCCCTTAGGCACGACAATCTATTCAAGGAATTTACCCGAAAATGTTTTCAGTACCTATAGGATTTTGTGTTTTACCTTTTAATTCGATGCTAGAAAATTTCATTTCGTAATTTGAGTGGTGAGTTTAATTTACACATTTTATATTTCTGCGGAAAAGGACAATTAGTTGTTCCGTGAACTTTGACTTTCTTCATACATTAGAAGGAGCCTGTGTGTGATCCCTTTTTAGACGACTGTAGTTGCCATACAAAAGCCACTTATCCACTAGACATTTTGACAAAACAGTCCATTCGTCGATTTTACTTTTGCCCATTATTTGATCAGAACAAGCTGCTCGTCATAGCTTATAAATAAAAACACCAAAGCGATAGAATTCGTCCTTTTGCCACTACGACGAATATATTTCTTGAAACTTTCCAATCACACTAAGTGAAACATTTATCCAATTTAGCAATTCGAAAGAAATTCGCCAAATCCAAAAGTAACCAAAGGAAAAATCTTAAGACTAAACCACGCCTTCATCCCAAACTACCCAGCCATAGTCCGAGGTGCAAATGAGATTTTCAGATTTTTTTTCTCTTCGTTTTGGCCTTTTCCTTCCGCGCAGTTTCATTTCAATACTACCGCACGCTATAGCAGGATTTGGAGACATCTTCGGGTGTGGCGAGAGACGGGAAAGTGATTTTCCTTAAGAAAATGCAAAAGCAGGATTGGTTCGTGACTTCTTTGTATATTTATCCTATTTCCTTCCAAAATCAACCCTTTTCTCACCACGAATCTCATGTACACATAAAATCCCGCTTATATTCCACTCAATCGATAAATTAATATCGTGCTCAAGAAATATGTTCGAAAATTTCGTACCCTGTACAATACCCCGGGTAGGCGTCTGCCTTCTACGTGGATATTCTAATGACAACAAAAACAAAAATTTATTATGATTGCTGATCAAACACCCGCCAATGCACCGTAATTAATCAAATCTTTGAATTATTCACCACGTAGTCTTGATAGCACCGTTTAGAAGCACTCTCAGAGCCCGGGCTATAATGAAACCAAGTTAGTTAATAATTGAATGATCTAAATGGATCCGGTAGGGCGGTAATTTCGCAGCGCGACGTGTAATCAAGGCGAAATGTCGTAAAACTGTAGAACGGGTCTTGACTGCTAGCGTAACTGAATTAACAACACTATGTCCTTAGATAGGGGTGTCGATATAAAGAAATCATTCGTACTATGTCGAGGGTGAAGGCTCGAGAAGTTATGGGCTCCTGCCGAACATATGTCCGACTTTCGAGTGTTTTTGTAGTTACTGTTCAGCATAGGCGTTAATTATTTGACAGTCAAATAATGGGTCAAAGGATCAATGAATTTTCGTATTCCCTTGGCACCTGATAAGGGAATGAAACGAAGCCTACAATTAATTTGCAGGACATACTAGTTGTTGGCGCAAATTTTCCAAAACTGACAGGAATAATTGATAAAGTTATCTCTTCTATCCGAGGACGTTTCCCTTTATTTTTCTTCAGAATTGATTTTTTGCAAGTTGATTCATGAATAATATGCTATGGTCCAAGTAAAACAGATTGCGAATTGTCCTTAGTAGCGAAAGTCTGGATATTGTCAACACACTGTGATTAATAGGTTCACGTCTCATAAATAATTGCTCCAGACATCTCTAATAGCTTCAAAAGGAAGCTGGAAATCCTTCAAGCAACTTAACTAATATCAAGTCATTTTCTGTCGGATATATAGTATAGCTTTCTTCCGTACTGTTTTCTACTAGATTACCCTTTGATATCCTTGGGATGTTATCAGCGCTCTTTCTGCCCGATTCTATGATGGGAAAACTTTTCAAGTTGATTTTCTTATTCATTCGAGAAAATCGTCTTTGAAATGGTAATTCAAATTGCCAAGAGCACTGCTTTGACTTTGGATCTTAATGTTCTGGGGAATTCGGGTGGAACTTGTCAGACGAAGGTTTACGAATTTTCGCAATGGCATGAGTACTATTTATGTACCGACAAAAATAAATGGGGGGGTCGACTTCGATAACTTAAACCTTAAAAATATGTTTTCGAAGGGTTTTCGCACAATCGTGAAAGCATTTGCTTCGGATTTTTATATTTAAAGGTGATTGATTTTTAGGTAATTGATAGATATGTCATAAATGCGCTATTAAAGAATTTTACTATACTGCAAGTGTTCGGATCATTGACTTAAAGATAATCAACAATTGTGAATCACACGAGTCTTTTAGCCGCGTCTTATTCTTACCACTGTTCTAACCGATCAACGCCAAACTGTTGACAACTTGATAAACTAAGCCCGCGGCTAAGAATTTGTGTCTCTTGTTTAGATGAAGCCGAACGAGTTTATCCTCAATTCTTGTGTTTACAGTGGAAGCAGTTAAAGCTATTTGTGTTGCAGAGTTAATTTTTTTTGTATAAATCCAAGCATTAACGGCTTTGTTACCAGCTAAATAGAAACAAGTAAGATTTGCAAGAAACGTCAAAACGGAAAATTAAGCTGCGGCTAATAAGACTTCAACTGAAAGCCTCTCCGTCTTGTAAGAAACGTTAAACTTGGGTATTATTTAGCCGTGTCTAAAACATACTCGAGTGAAAACTAAGCTCATCTGTAAAATTTGTCGTATGTTAGCATCATTTTTATACTTTTGCTTACATAGTTACGATGTTTTGCTTTTCACATCTAAACAAAAAAGAAAGCAAGAGAATAGATAAAATAAAAAAAGGGTGTGCCGGTGAGTGAAGCAAGGGAGAAGCAAAGCTTCCTTTCCCTTATAAATGTATAGTGGTTGAATCGCTCTCTCTCTTTCTTTAACATCTCTCCCCGAAATTAAAAAAATATATTACGACATTTTTAATATACAGGGTGTTTCACATAAGGTATGCCAAAATAATAGTGGTAATAGATTTCATCTAGGCATTCAACAAAAGTTTCTTTCTGACTCTGACAAGAGCCGGACATTTACAGAGAAGGTGACTAATGGTTTCTTTTACGTTTACGTCGTCACAACTGCGAAAGTGTTATGCATGCTCGCCTAAAAGAAGGCAGTGGCCCGAACAGACTGCAGTGATTTTTGCGATAATAGTTGTTGATATGCTACATGTGTTTAGGGCGCTCCATCTGGCATTTGCCAGCGCCAACGAATGCAAAAAGAGTCCCCTCTTAAGGGAACCTAGTGGAATACGAACATCTTCAACATGGACACGTTGTAGAGCTGCGCCCTCTCTGGAAAGCTTGTCGGCACCCAGTGCAAGGTTACGTTAAACAGACTGCCCAAGGAGCTAAGTATCTCTCGAAAGTCCTGCACCTCCCTAGAAGATATGGTAACTGAGTCAAGCGCTCTAACGGCCGTCTGACTCTTTGTAAAAATGGCGATGTTCTGCATCGGTGAATGTATACCCAGAAGCAGCACCTGCTTGCAAAATGCTCGATGTGTTCAGTAGACGATAAGACTTCGATATATTCAGTGTCTCAGAGAACACTCCTGCACCAATACCTTGTTCCATTTTAGAACCATCCGTGAGTATTACGATATCATAGCTGCTGGCCGGTTCCGTCATTCTCAATTCCCTTCTAGTTGGAATCCTGACACACTGAATCCTTTTTCAAAATTTAGGGCAGGCGTAATGTAGTCAGTTGAGGCATGGGCCAGTCCTTTAGGTGCTAAGCTGAGGATGTTGCTGCGGCCATAGGGCTTAGCAACCCAGCACCCAGACTTTTTGAGTCTTACTGCACTGCATGACGCCTAGAATTTGATCTGGTAATCAAGGATGCAGAAGCACATTAAGAGCTTCGGCTGGGATGGAGCGCAGTGCACCGGTAGTGAACCGTAGGTAAGAATTGGACGCACCACCGCTGTGTATAACCACAGTGTCATCTTAGGTTGCAGTCCCTATGTTTTACTTAAGGTACGACTGGAGGCATAGAGAGCTATACATACTTTCTTTACCCGCTCCTTTATGTTTAGCTTCCAGTTCAGTTTGGGATGCAGGATTAAACCCAAATACCTGGCACTGGAGGATAGTGAGAGTTGTTGGCCGTTTAATTTAGGTAAAGCAGAGTATGGTACCTTGGTTTTTAAGGTGAATAGAATAAGCTCAGTTTTCTCTGGATTCACAGCCAGTGCACAGTTCTCAGACCAACTGCTCACCTTCTTCAGGGCACCCTCCATAATCTTGCTGATAATAGAGGGAAACAACCCTGATAGTATGATCACCGCATCGTCCGCGTAATCCGTGAGTGTATTTCTTTCAGTTGCAATTGTAATAAATAAAATAAACTCCGTATCTGAGCTGTCTAGTTCGCAGCACCGTAAAAACCATTTCCCTCACTCTTCTTACCCTAAACGGCCTAAACTCACGGCCATAGCCATACATGTACACCACAGGGTAGTCCTCTGGGCTTTGGAATAAAAAAAAATTTAATAAAAAAAAACTATTTTTGAGTTGCTGTTACTATGCAATTTTCAACGGCAGGCTCTTTGATAGGACGACCTACACAAATCCCGCTGGTTTAAGTGATCAATTGAAATTTGCTTGTTAATTTCTGGAGATCGATCGTGCCATAAGTCCATTGCAACAGTGTCTGAGAGTAAAATTATTCAGTTTTCAAATTAAATCTATAGTCCGTCTTCATCGAAAAACCTCTTAGCTTCTCGAATTGATTCGTTTTCATCGAAACATTAATAGGCGAGTTTATCTTCTAAGTTCGTGATTTGAGTATCTTCATATTTCGTGCAGATTTCAAATAAAGAAAGAACCAAATCCAAATGACATAAGGAAAATCCTTTAGAAATCAGATATAAAAGCACGAGAATAAATTCTAAGCAATTAGCGCACCCAACACGACAATAGGACAAAAAAAAAAAGGGATTCTGAATCCTTTCCCCACGTACAAGGAGGAGTATGGGCATTAAACGAAATCCGAACAACTCATAAAAATACCTAAAATACTCGATTGGAGGAAACCATTCCAAGGATTAAGCTAGCCTACGCCTAATAAAACCGAAAAGGAGTTCCCCGTGCCTGATTTACGTAATCGCATGCAATCAACATGAGCCAAGTCAAACAAGACCTCTCCCAGTAAATATGTCAAGTGGAAGTTGGCAGACTGCAGATACGTATACTATATAACAGTTCAGACTAGACCAGACCAGACCAGGTGGTGGAGGTATGACTTATCCCAGAGATGCGGCGAGAGGAAGGACTGGACAAGTTATTAATATGATGATCACGCAAGGCAATTAATTAATTAGAAATTTGCATTTTGTGGAAGTGAACAGGAAAAGGGTTTAGCAAAACAAATGGGGTTGAGGCATATTACGAACTTGATGAAGACAGATCAATTACACGACAATCGATTTGTTATTTTGGACTTTGTTTTCTTTTGTGGTGTGGGATTGGTTTGTTGTCTTTGTTCGAAATAACGACTCAAGCTAATTACAAGTGCCAGTTTATATCTGAATTAGAAAAATGTATTTATAAGCGCGGAACTATCGTAGTTAACGATTCTTGTGATACCTTCCCAAAATAGACATCACCCTTTTAAACCTAGTCTCTCCTTGTCTTTTCTGTCAGTAAACTGGCTGACTACCCTGCTAACAACTGCCAACAAAATCAGGTGTACAGTTCTCATCGAGTATTTTGATTTTATTTTGTTCTTTAAAAACACTTGTCGTTCCATTTGTTACAAGTAAGTATCTGAATATTCTAATGTCACTTGTTATCCCTTTGTTCTCATCTTTTCCAATAAATTGCATGTAACCCTAATCCACCGCTTAGTACGGTAGTATTCCTTAGTTCCCTGGAGCACATTTCATCGTAAACAAGGGTTAAACGGCGGAATGGAATAACCTCTTTGATCATCCTCAAATGCTTGTTATCCTTGTGGATTTTGAGGTATCTGCTCAGCTTTATCTTAGCATAAATTTGCTTTTACGCTTTTCTCTTTTAAGGGGACTTTTGATTGTAAAGGAGAGACAATTAAAACAGTAAAGGAGTTGAGAAAACGAAGGCGAGAATTTCTTTCGAAAGCAAAATTAAGTGTATAAAAGTCGTAATCTCTCTTTCGAATATAAATTGACAATTTGTTGTAGCTCGAGGCCTTAAAACCCGTCAGTGAGCAGACCAGTTGAAATGGACTCTATTTGCGAGTAGAGTGGATCCTACTCCCTATCCACTCTACTCCACTCTGCTCGGAAGTAGAGTCCACTCTACTCAGAAGTAGAGTCCACTCTACTCAGTAGAGAAAACTCTACTCGCGAGTAGGATCCACGCTACTGGCAAATAGAGTCCACTCGGGAGTAGAGTAAACTCTACTCAGGAGTAAAGTAAAGTTTTCTCGCAATTTTCTGTCAGGAACACAGGTGTAGTCCAAATGTAAACAGGGAGAATAATATGTAACTGTGTTCTTGTGTCGTAACTCTGCGAGGAATGCGTGTTCAAGGGAAGCTTAGTCGTTAGTATGAGAACTGCGGATACCAGCCGACCTCCGATTTTAACATAGCCTTACTGCGATATTGGGGATCTCTGTCGCAGGGGACTAATAATTCTCCCGTGCTCGTGAGATTCGAATGGAGACAAAAGAAAGTACCAATGAGGGTGACATTCCCCTAAAAGTCCAAACTTCAGAGGCTAGCTCAAAGCCTCAAGTGGCAGAAGAAATTCTCATGAATTAAGACATAATGTAAGTCCTGCCGAGCTGTCTGATCTGTTACTTATGTCCAATGAGATTGTTATGGAATCGGTAGACAAACCCGACGAGGCCACTAAGGACTCAAGGAACTGTCCCGATTAAGTAAATGAGCTTCTTCGTTCCAAGGTCATGGTTGGTAGACTTCCCGGAAAGTCTAGATCTAAAAAATGAGGAGATCCTCAACCAAGTTGATGGTCAAAATTATCTGCTGAAGGTCTTAGTTTGGAAGCTACTGAAAAAGGAGATATAGAGTATTGCGTATATAATAGTCCTGTCGGTAAATGACTTCTCGGTTGAGGCACTTAAGAAAACATCATTCAGGGTGAACTACATGGTTCGGGAAAGTGCAGCTTAGGCCCAGAAGTGGATTCAAAAAAGACAAAGAACAGACTTCGACGGGGTCTAACTCCAACGACGACGGAGCAAGCTGTTCCAGGTCCCACGACCTCGGGAGGTGAGGCTACCTCAGCACCAGTCCTAATCATGTGACGGGAGCAGCTCGGGTTCCTTCTATTTAAACTCTAAGCCTTTTAACTTAGCCATTGATATAAACTTATTTTTCACCGGTAAGAGAATAAGAGTAAAAGAGAGACATATAGGCAGACAGAGAGATAGATATAGGGAGAGCCAGTGAAGGATCAAAGAGCGAAGAATGAGGCAAGTGAGGCAATGGGGATAAGGGAAGCAAGGGATGGAGGAATCAAGAAACAGATTGAGAGAGAAAGGAAGAGGTGGAGAGGATGAGATAAAGAGAAAAACGACACATTTTGTAATTTCCGCTTATTTTTACTTCTTTTTTATCAGACGATACCACATTTATATTTTTCTTATTTTAGCGGTAAAAGGAAGGTCTCAGGTTTGAATCCCCTCGGCGGCGACCCATGGTTGTTTTCTGCTGACAACTGATCACGATAAAAAGGCCATGGGGTTTGCATTTGTAGGTCTAGTTGCAATTGTTATCTAGAATCGCGTGAAGTCCTTCTCCAGCCCCATGCCCCACAAGGGTTTACGAGAACTAGAGAGAAATAACAGTATTTATAAAAACGTAGCGTAGTAGTAAGTGTAGTGGCGCCAACAGCAAGATATCAATTAGTCGTCGATGAGCGCACATGGAACCGGGCGAGAGAATTCGGAATACGCGCGGCCCGCACCGCCATTCTTATACTTAAGACTTTAATGATTTCGCACGTGGGCTGTGGCTTTAGGAAGTATTTTCTCTCCTAAATGACTGTATAAATTGTTACGAAATAGTATTTTCATGTCATACATCACTCAGAGAACATTTTGAGCTTTGTTTTCTGCGGACAGCTCAACATTTGCGATACCACAAATTGAGGCTACAACGATTTTTAAAACCCCATAAAAATACCTAAAGAAGAAGAGTGTGAACCTGTTACCCCCATGCATCGAGTCAGTTCCCTGTTTCCGGTAGTCCCAGTTCACGGGGAGTCAAAATAAATTTGGCTGGGATGGGAAGGGTATTCAGACTTAACCCGTCGTCGGGAACCATTTGGAACTCCTGATAAATCGAGCTAGATCCCTGACGTCAGTGGAGCCTATTTAGGATAGCTCTTCAAAGAAGGGGGAGCCCAAAAACCGGTTCCAACGGTTGGCTAGGGCCGGGCAGTTATAGAGGAGATGGAGTATGGTTTCCTCTTCCTTTTCGTCACGGCAACTCCTACAGATGTCGTTTGAAGATGCGCCTTGTCTCCGGCGTGTCTACCTATGAGGCAGTGGCCCATAATAACGGCCACGATACTGCTAATTGCTTTGCGTCCGAGTAGGATGAGCTCTCTTGACCGTTTAGGGTAAAGTTTTGGCCATATCTGTCTGGTAATCAGGCAGGTGTGTTCCTCCTGCCAATTAATATTCGCAATCCTGAGAGATTCCTGAGAGAATTCCAGTTTGTAAGTGGCCAGCGGTTTACCCAGCTGGTGGTTAATGTTCAAATCAGGACGAGTGGTACCGATTCTCACTAGTTCATCGGCTCTACAGTTATCCGGAATAATACTATGTCCAGGCACCCAGATGAGCGACATGTTACAACCGTTTTGGAGGTATATATTCCCGTGAGGGATTTAACAGCGGCCTGACTATCTGTGAAAATACATGTTGTCTCTAGGTAGCGTTAAATAATTCAGGCGGTCCGCGGCTACCTTTAGTAGTCAGGTAAGCGAAATGAGATATCGAGGTCCAAATGTTCCGAGAAGATACCTCCCCCTACTCTGCCTTCTAATTTGGAGCCGTCAATGTAGTGCTGATGATTAACTCACTGACTGACTAACACATCAAAACCCATAAGGTACTTCCCTTTGACCTAAAATCTTGAAATTTGACGCGAAAAGGCACAACTAAAGGAAAACAAAATCACATAATCATTAATTTCTAATTCTATGTGGAGTTATTACTTAACAATCGTAATTTGGAGGTTTCTTTCATACACGCCAGCCACACCAATATCACCCTTAAATACATCGAATCGCATAATATCTCAACCTCAAGGCACCAAAGTACAAGCGCATACAAAGCAGTGTCGTCACCACAAAATCCAAGATGACGAAAAAGTAAGTTTTGGGACCTCGATAAGAACATAAATGTAATTTTGGGGCCTAGCTTACATACTTGAGGCACAAAAAGTCTAGTATTTAAAATGGTGTAAGTACGGAACATTCGGCGCAGGAACAACCTTCATACTTGACCGTTTTTTTGAGAAAAGGTTGAACTGTATAGGCTTTATCAGGTCCGCTCGTCGACGGCATTATTCTAACACAGTAGTGGTCTGATTTCCGAAACTACTGGCGGAACATAAATTCTCTACGTCTTAAGCTTGAGGGGTGTTTAAAAAGCGCAGCACCCGTCACGGTTAACTAAAATATGATGAGACAACGATTTTCAATGACTTAAAAAAATTGTTTAGACTTTTGTTATTTCCACCAGCCTCGTCTCGTATAGATAAAAATTCAGTCTTGTCACTCTTTTATTAAAACAAATTTTCGGCTGAATTTAACCGCTAGATTAATTAAGTATTTCTTCAATGCTTGTAATCGCCGCCAATTAGGAACTCCACCGACAATTATAACGTTCAAAAGACGAAATCCTGAAACCCAGCAATCACGTAGTTTTGGTTCAGAGAACTCTCAGTTATATAGTCGGCGTCTTGTGTTGATTAAGTCTCACATTTTTAACTACTCCTCCCAACTGAAGAATTATTGTTTAATTCGACGCATAAAGCAAAGCTCATTGGCGTGATAAAAGAGATTTCTCTGAACGACGATTAGTATCAATCTGCTCTGCTCAATAAAACAAAGAGTCACGCAAGTGTTAGATATTCAAAAAAAAAAATTTTATTTCCAGAGTCAACTTTAGAAGAGCTAAAACTTATGTAAGTACGCACTAACGTCTGTTTGCTCTCTGTCCAGTCTAGTCATCTTCTAATTAACAGACCACAAATTCGAGGGATTTTTATTAGCACTTTTTCTTAATTGTCGTTGATAGTGCTGCATTTCTAAATGTCCGGCTGAGTCATGCTATGCGGGTCTTGGCGGTTCAACGTTCAGTTTCGAAAGGGAAAGTGGGAAATTTGAGTTAAATTCAAGTTCCTGATTGCTTATATCAAACCGTTTTTATGGACATCTCCTTGTTCATACTCTTACGAATCATTCCAAATCAAATCTAATCACCTAATTGACTCTGGTTGTTACAGGTTGCCGGATGAAGAGCTCAAATATCACTAGAGCGTACCGTCCGTCACAGGGGAATTAGGGTTGGGCCACGACACAATTGCGCATTCCCCTGCAACGGCTGAATGTCACCAGAAATCAGTCACCAGAAAATCCTTGAACATGCACGCACACCCTATACGGCTACCACTGAACCACTCACGATCTAATCGCAACATATTCAAAATGCCCCGATTTCTGATGGTAAAAGGCGTCTTCCTCCGGTAGTCACGTGCCCTCTAATTTGCCAGAAGATTATTATAACGTTTCGTCCCCAGGAGTATTCCTCTCGTTAAATTCGAAGTATGAAGCTACGAGCATGAATAAAACTTCCCGATGCCTGTGGAATATAATCCAAATCAATTCAGGCAAGTAAGCGAAGGTTTAACCCTTCTGTAGACAATCAGGATAAAAGTTGAATGGGCAGGGAGGGCCAAAGGATTAAGGCCGATATTATAGACTATTGCAAAGATAATTTCACAGTTGGTGTGTGTGACGGCCTAGTCTAGTTTTGGCAAAATAAAATCGGCCCATAACTCATACGAACTAAATGTACTAACTGACATTGAACGCCTGGAGATTTGTATGCACAACAAAGATTTATTACAAATCATTGCCGCAAATTTACAACGCCTTACGTACCTAATAGGGTCACACCAGCTCC
This sequence comes from Leptarthrus brevirostris, assembly GCA_964036015.1. Lineage (NCBI taxonomy): Eukaryota > Metazoa > Arthropoda > Insecta > Diptera > Asilidae > Leptarthrus > Leptarthrus brevirostris. Next base: position 100,236,714 of record OZ038375.1, read on the forward strand.
GCAGCAAATCTAGTGACTCAGTGTCTATTACGATTCCACACCAAAACTGATGCACGCGGAGATCTGGCCTGGTCGGTCATATTCTGTTTTAGCAAATCAATTAAACCCAATTAATCCTCAACACTCTAATTAAAATTAATTTCGCTACGCCGCAGCCTCCGCGTATTATATCTCCTACGGATAATTGGGACTATCCATAGCAGCATCAGTGCGGCTGCACATAAATTTTTGCCCGATTCTCGAGAATCTTTTCTCACGCTCCCATGGTACGAGATTGCCAGTTGTTGGGAAATTAGACTCATTGTTGACGTTTAAGTTTCATGTGGTCGCCTTGGCGCTAATTAACGATTCGCCCAATTGTGCTGTGTTGGATTGAAATTGAGATCTTTTTTGTATTGTATTGTGTTGTGTTGAAAAATTGACACTCACTGGCTGATATCGTTGTATTTTGTCGTTTTGAAATTTTGGAAAACTAATTGACTTTACCAAAATGCCGTGTTAGCACTGAATTTTACAATTGTTATAAAATTAGTACAATGTTCGTACAATTAAAGAAGTTAACAAGATAATTCGAGTCAAAGGTTTGTGTAACCCACGACTTTTTCTAAAACTTTCTAAAAGACAGAGTAGGATCGATTGGTTGAGTGGCACATTCACCGCGCCATAGTTCGACCCTCGGTCTCTCCGTGATAATAAGAAATTAAGAAATCCACTCAGTCTCTGAGCTATTGTCTAACTCGCGGGAATGCAAAAACACGACACTAAAGTTCTCCCACCCCCTTACCCTCAATCCCTTCCGGGCAAGGCTAAAACGCATAATAAACGCATAGGGTTGTCCCCTGGCTATTTCGTACATCATAAAAAAAATCGGAAGCTACAGATCGGATATGCTTCTGAGGAAGTAGGGTGCTAGTGCAGTGAATCGGTTTTAGGGGGTGAAACAATCTGTAGAGGCGGCAGCGAGATTAGACGGTATATTTCCAGCCCTAATTCAGTGGAGTAGTGAGATTGTAGCACCAATATTACGAGGAATATACCTTAGATGCTTAGCAATAGGATATGTCCCGATGTTGTGGAAAGGAACAAAGGTCAAAGGTTCTACCAAAACTGGGGAGAATAGACTATACGAATCCGAAGTCCGTCATACCCGTGTACCTGAGGACTTTTTTGTTGAAAACAATTAAGAAGATTATGGTCTATTACATCGAAGGGACGACGCTCGAGAGATTAAGTAGGAACCAACATGCTGATTATCATCACCCATTTATCGGAATGGAACTCCGTCAAGCTATACAAGTAGCAGAAGAGAGAGATTAATAGCATAGCAATAACCGCTATTATGAGCATTGAAGGATCCTTTGATAGTATATAAGAAGACTGGAAGTTCTTATCGGACGTGGAACTAATCCTATCGTGACCGGATGGCTTAGCAATATATTAAAGAGTAGTAAATATCCAGAGGGGATAATTGAGAGGTTGGGGAAGAGTTTTATTTCCTATTCTGTCGACCCATTACTACACAGGCTTCAGTAAGTAGATTATACCGGTGACACACCAATTATAGCAAAGGATAAGTTCATAAGTCGGTAGAGAAGTGATAACGTGTCGGCCAATTCGGAGGTTCCCCAGGTTCGAATCCCGCCGGCGACGACCATGGTAATTTTCTGTTGACAACAGTTTACGATAAAAAGGCAATTGGGGTTGCAGAATAAATGTGAGTGGTTCGGAATCCACTTTAAATTGTAGGTACACTTGTAATCATTGTCTTGAATCGGGTTAAGTTTTCCCCCCGCCCCATGCCCCACAAGGGGTTTCGGGAAGTAGAGAGTAAGTTCATACACAGCGTAGTTGACACGATAACCATCGTTCAGATGAGGGGAGCGCACGCGGTTCGGCCATATTCAGGTTGACTTAGTCTGCAATCGTGTTTGTTTTACCCTGCACAACGCAACAGCTGCTCTTCTGAATCTGTTCATATGCTAACGTGCTGTGAGACAGCTGTTTTTGATATAACAGTTATTAAAAACAAAAGCAATTTTTTGGTTGTCAAAAAAAAATTGGATTTAATAAATGCGGAAAGAAAGACAAAGTTAAGTTTGCTCTTATTAACTTAAGACGATGAAGAAAATGCGGAACAATTAACAAAAGTCAAAACTCGCCACCGCGATGGATGCATAAATGTCAAAACGTCAACCAAACACAACCACGACGCTCACCTGCCTTAGTGCGGTGGAGCAATGGTGTGGGGGACAGGGCGTCTACGTAAAAACAAAGTAATCTTATTTCATCACTTTCACTAGGAAAATGAAGAACATTAACTTTAGACTGACGAAACTCCTTGCAGAAAAACATACTGTCTCGGGGTCAATCAAGTATTTCGGGGTCTTTCTAGACACAAGACTAGGACTGGAAGAGAAATATTGAGGAAAAATCCAGAGAGCCTTACAGTGAGAGAGGGTGTGTGGACGGAGGTGGGGAGTCTCACTAAAAGTGGCATACTGGATATACATTATGATGGTGAGACCAATTATCTCTTATGCATCGGTGATCTGGTGGACAAGAGCATTAAATATCGCTGTAAAAATGCAATTGAGCAGGGTTAAAAGAATGGCCAGTGTGAGTACAACAGGTGCTTTTCGTACCATACCGATATCGGCGTTAGATATGGTACTAGGACTGTTGCGATAAAAGTTATGTGTGAAAAGGATAACACTAATAAGTGATGGGCTACTCCCTGAAAACAGACTAACTTTTTCACGGTCACGATCTGAAATTGCTGGAAGAGCAGAAGCAGAAATCTTTAGTGAGGATTTGAATCTGAGTATCCATTTAAGCCTAGTATCATATATCTCAGTCGATCAGGCGAAGATGATGGCCCTGATCTATACGCTGAATTACCTACTGTAGCCGTCTTGTGAGGGAAAAAACGAATAGTGTTAGCACTCGACACTCAGGCGGTAGTCAGGTACATGGACAGCAGAGGCATAGGAATACATATGTCAATATAGCTCTGATCTTCGAGTGTGCTTCCGTGAACGAGGAAACATTGGCTTGGGTGAGGGGGTATGTAGGAAACGAAGTTAACGGGCCGCTTCGAGTTTCCAAGGTCCGGAACGGGTGACTGCCTTAGGCATTTATACTGTTGGAGACAGTGTTCAAGGGAGCACTAGGGACAGTGCTCTGTGGGAACTCGTGCAGACAGACTGATATGATGATTAGATCACCCAAAAGCACTGAAAAGAAGAGGATCCTAGATATAAATAGGAGAGCTTGAAATGGCACTGGTAAAGAAGAGGATTACTTCAAGTGTTATATAAAGACGATGAACATTCTTGATGATAATATCTGTAAACTATACCTTGAGGAGTAGAAAACATAGTGTGCCAGTTTCCTGTCTTAGCAAGCAGGAGAAGAAAGCAATTGGGACACAACTGGATGGAAGCCGAAATGCTAGGAGAGGTGTCTCATATAAGCATATGCTTGCATTAAACTGGCAAATCGAGATGAGGAGGAAAACTGAATGAGTCCACGTAAATATTAGATAGGTAAATGTACACCCAATACAATGAAAGTAGCTGTAGCAGTGTAATTAGAGTTGGACACATAGTGCTTTTGCCAGTAAACATGACAATGTCTTACGAGGTAAAGAATGGATCAGGAATGTACGTACATCCATTTCCAAACCTTTTTAGAATTACTTCGGTATATTAATTCGTCGTTCAGGAAGAATCATTTCTTCAATTATTTGATATTTAAGTAATGAAAAAAGCTTGGCCTTTTTTTCAAAGCACTCAGGTCTTGCAGAATAATAGCATCCTGTCAAGATAGTCCTTTCGAGGTGACTAATTACCAACGCTTTACACTAATTAAGCTTAAAAAGGATAAAACAAATGTCAACCTTTTTTTTCTAAGACAAAAAATTAACTCATTTTTTTGCTACTTAATACCCAAGATTAAACAAGGGTTGGTCGTCTTAATTGATTCTCAGGAAAGTCATTATTTTTGCCGTGCTCATTCAGCAAGGGACACGAGAGTAGAACTTTCTAATTGGAAGCACGCAAAGTCCTTTGTTAGCATCAATGTTAAGGAATCAAAACCATACGCCTAGAAGGATTTATTGGCAAGAAAATTCAATTGCAAATTGAGTACTTTATGGATAATTGGCCGGAAGCACGCTATATTCTAGCTATTCATATCAAATTCACTCGAATAACAGATATAAATATAAATCAGCTGTTCAGGTTGTTACATTTAATTCTGTGCAGTTGCGTATTGCCCATGAAATATTCAAAACTTCTTCGTACAGGGATTAATTATCCTGAAGAAATGTGCTTTATGAAAAAATTCCTTGCTCCAGCTGGAGTTACGGGAGAAAACTAAAAATGTCCCTGCAGTGACGTTCGCCCGGAGCGACCTGAGAGAAAAGGTCGAGCTCAGGGAAGATATTAGATTGTTCGATGATTTATTTGTGTCGTCCTGAAGGATCCCCTGCTCTGCATAGACGTGAGCCGAATCAGTTAGAAGGATGTATGCATGACACCACCGTCCTCTGAAACGACTTCACATTCTTAAACTTTTCAAGACTTTCCTTTTTTTTTGTTTTGTTTTTTTTTAATTTCACTCCGATGGAAGGTGTGGCATACGCAAATGCATTCTAAGGACATCGTCCTTTGACATGATTTATCACAAAGCTACAAGTCACCCTTTTCTTTAAAACACACTAAAAAGGATTACAATTAAACAAATTGAGAGTGCCTGTGATGATTGTTGTTAGGTTAATTCTCTTTCAGAGGATTTTATTGACTCAGAAATTTCGTTGTGACGGTAATGGGAGGAAAAATTATGTTTTTGTCTCAAAATGACAAGTCCTTATGATGACGAAATTAAATTTACGGCGTCCCTTTCATTACTACTATTGCAGGAAGAACTAACTAAGTTCTGTACTAAATAGCTATTTTGCTTTCTTGGTTAACATTAAGAATTTCGACAAGAACATAAGATTTTGTGTGAATGGCTATGCCATGTGGTTTTCGTAATAACAGAAACGGGTTTGCTTGGATAGTTGAGTCGGGGGTTTATTGCTCTGAGCCGAATATTACACAATGTGCCAAGTTTTAAGGGTTTAATTAAAGCAGTTTTACATGAAAGATTTTCACATTATTTCTTAGAAGCCCTTCAATAAATTTGATAATTAAATTTTTGGAAAATTAAAAAAGTGGCATGTGTCGTTGTCTCCATTATCGAGATAGAATTGCTATGAATCAATCCATCTTAAAGAATTGAATTTTAAATGATTGACTTCGCAAAAAGAAATTTGCGGTGTCAAATTCGTGGCACGTGTAGCTCCATCCATCGCGAATTTTCTGCATGTTGCTTTTTGATTGATGCGAATAAAGCGATCGCTAATGGAATTCGTAATTTCTAAGACGTTTATCTTTTTGCCAAATGTAAAATGGAAAGAGGTATTAGTACGTGGAAAAAGCGGTTATAAGTTCACTTTGAAGGTGTTTACTTATAGGAATGGGTTAGATAAAAAGAATTACATTTACATATTCGATTCGATAACATTGTGGGTCTGCGCGATTGCAATACGAGAAACAAGTCAGAAGATTATGACATTAAGTTGCCGAAACCAAGATGGAGAGGTGATATAGTAGACACCCTTCGCACCTCAATGCTGAAAAGAAAGAGAGAACAAGAGACCGGGAACAAATGGACTAAAATCTATTTCAAATAATCAAATAATAGTAATCACAAATCAAATAAAACGTCATTTTCGTCCATATATGGAATTTCTATCAACTGTGATACGGTTTAGTAGAAGTTAGAGGAAATATTGCAAGCAAAAATTTAACGAAAAAAAAATAATCCCAGTGGCACTATAGATCCAACTGAGATGATTGGAGCAGGTCTCAGGAGTGGATGAAACATAACTGATTCCACAGTCAACTTTAAAACGCTCTCTACCGGTGCCGTAAAGTAGAATCGGGTAAGCGTGATAACCATAGACAAAGGGACACTTTTGCGATATCCCAGCCAAAAGAAAGAGGCCGACTGTTATGTCCCGATCAAAGCGGGATTTTCGCAGCGCTATGTCTCAATATAAAGCTGCTATTAGGCTTATAGAAGCTTTATATTATAAGAAGCAACACTGTACCACAGAGGAACAGGAAAAGCTGTCTTCGACGAGGGACGATGTGGCCAAGGACAGCGTTTTCTTTGAAAGCAGAAGGAGCTTCGTGGCTAAGGACCCGAGCGCTTATGCAACAAAGTTAAAGAGAACGTTGTCAGTGATCAACTGCGGATGCTGGTGACATTCCAACAAATCCCGGCAAGAAACCTAAATCCAGCCAAAGCAAAGGTCAGCACCAGCACCATTGACGTCCATGCCACCTGCAGAATTGGCAAGCGATACTACAACGAACAACTTCATCGTGGCAAGTTTACATTTACATCAACGTGCTTGAATTTACATCCCACATAATCTCTGACTTCCAACTAGGTCTCCAGACTGACTGTGTTTACACCGACTTTATCAAGGGATTTGATAAGCTCCCTCACCCTGTGATTATGCTTAAAATTGAAAAATTGGGTTTTTCACCTTTATTGCTCGACTGGATCTGCTCTTACTTAAAATATAGGACATACCGAGTATCTTTCCGCAATACTTTGTCTAGAATCGTTAGAGCTTCTTTTGGAGTACCGCAGGGTAGCCATTTGGGGCCGCTGTTGTTTAATCTCGCCATTGACGACATTGTCCCTCAGATTAAGCACTCCAAAGTTTTAATCTACGCAGACGATATGAAAATTTTTTCTTGCGTTATAAAACGTCAGGATTCTTCCTGCATTCATAATGATTTAAATACCTTCAAGAACTGGTATGCATCTAATGGCCTGCAGCTTAACTTGGATAAATGTGAGGTTGTACCATTCTCTAGGAACCAAAATCAGCTCGTCTTTGATTATACCTTTGCGGAAAGTAATATCTGTCGCGTGCAGTCCGTTACTGACCTTGGTGTGAAGCTTGATTTCACTCTGCACATTAACTACACTGTTTCTAAGAGTAATTCAGTTCTGGGAAGACCTTAATTCACTTATTCTTTTCTTTGGTTATGTCAATTCTCGAGTTTGCATCTCAGGTTTGGTCTCCCTGCTATGCTGTTCATTCTAGACGCATTGAGTCGGTGCAGCGGAACTTTGTAAGGTTCGCACTAAGAAACTTTCCGTGAAATGATCCATTCAGGCTTCATCCTTATGTGGTTCGCCTGCGGTTTTCTTAAAATGTACTCGTTAGAAGAACGACGTAGACTTGCTAACCTAGTTTTTATTCACCAGGTTTTGAAGTCGAACATAGATTCTTGCAATTTTATGGGGTTGTTAATTTCAAGCCTCAATGTGGTAGCACAAAGGGCCTCTTAGGCCTAAGTGTGCCTTCTTAGGCAGCCACTTTAACCTAACCTAACCTAGATTCTTGCACTCTCGCAGGTATGGTTTCTTATAGGCATACCCCGTATAGCTTAATGAGATTGCCTTTACTGCATGTTGTTCACTCTCGGTCTAACTATGAGCCTATAAATCGCATGTATAGAGCCGTGAATATGTGTCCTGTTTTTGACCTGAATCTTACTAAGGATTTACTGAAGCGTGCTCTGCTGTCCGTGCATCCCTGATTGTTGTGTGTGGGCGTGTATTAGTTTTTGTTTACTAATGTTTTTTTTTTCATGTTGCTGTGGGAGCCTCATTCGCCTTAATATATTGCCATATTCTGGCGAATAGGTCTAGCGAATGCCTGAGAAGTGCGTCTTCTGAGTTAGAAGGGTTAACTCTATAATCGATCGTAGCGACCCCTATGACAAGATGTCTTTGGAGAGGTTGAAGATCGTACAATACGCCAGCTCTTCCAAGGACAATCCAGCACTGCTAATTTTAGACAACCAAGAGTGGCATCTGCCGCATTATAATTTTGATGCTGTCACCTCACACCATCCACAAGTTGCAGCTATTGGCCAGAGCCGTATTTGGGCCGGTCATACACTTGTTCAACGTTTCCTGCAACAATTGGATGCGTACAAGTCCCGTCATCACCATATACAACACACCATTTTTACAGACGCTGATTTCGTAGGCGCTGAGTTCACCGTTCGTCCACCAAATCGTCCTCGCACTCCCCAGTCAAAGCCAGAGGCCGAACAAGAACAAGAGTAAGAGCCGCAAGTGATGGACTACGTCGCTCGCCCGCTCAAAGAAATGTAGCCCCATCCAAAGGCAGCTTCTCGTTAAGCTTCTGGTCGTGGCCGCAAGTTTTACAAATAAGCAGTTGTCACTGACGATGACGAAACGTAAACATTGCGAGAAGAGCAATCGGAAGGAGCCGAAAAAACGAATAGGAAAGAATCGACAGAAAAACTAAAAGAAAAGAAAGGAGAGAAAAGAAACAAAGCAAACAGAAAAGAATTAAACGCAAAAGGGACCACGGCCTGGTTCAAGTGGCGTTACAACAGCTGTTAAATCAGCCAGCATCCAATCCAGAAAGCCCACTTAAACGTACGATTCCGTCAATTCAGATTAAAAAAAAAATACTTTGAGAATGAGCGATTTTATTAAAGAAAAATTTTACTTCCGAAAAAGTTTGCCCCACCCCCAAATCGATAATCGTTGCAGTTACGGCGAAAGTTGTAGCGCTCAAAGCCTACTCCACGCTTGTATCATCGCTTTTGTCGTAGCTTTAATATAAGTCGAGATAATTGAAAAACAATATGTGCACCTGGTAGCCCCCTCACCTCGAGCGACATAAAAAATATAGAAAATTGTGCATTCTTGACACAGAAGAGGGGGGGGGGGCTAAACCACATATAGAATTAATGCATTTTTGACACTCAGGGGGGGGGGGGGGGCTAACCAAATAATTACTCTGCCGCTTGTACAAAACACACCTTTTCGGAAAGGATCTTTTAAATCAATAAAAAAATGTATTCGAATACAAAAGCTGTGAAATTATAAATTCCAGCTGATTTCGAAATCAACTGACTTAACGACAAAAATCCACAACCACAAACAACATCCGGACGGAAGGAACCCTTGTTTAGTTCAAATTATTTCCAATCACTTTAATATCGGTTTCATTAAGGAACAAACAACTTCATGGGAAGAGGAAAGCGTTGACACTCCAGGAACTTCGGTTTTCGTTCCCTCTTAGGACGAACTAAAACAAAATTTTGGTAATTGAGGTCACGTGTCAAAGCGATGGGCAGTGGGCGCGCTTTTATTGGATAAATGGATAAAAAATAGAGACTGAAACAAAACACTTCAGAAGTGTAAATATTGGTGGTTCCGTAAAAAATACCCGCTCAATATGTAAATAAAGTTCATCAGGCACTGCAGGAAGATCGCACGCAATAGGGGCGATGTAGCTGACTAACGATATTAAGATGTTACGCTGTCAAGCACGGGTCGTTTTTTTAAAGCCAGTCGATGGTTAAACGATACTTTAGGGAAACGCAAATAAAAGGTCGAGGAAACTTGCTATAAAAGTCAAAAGATGATAAATTGAATGTGAGATGACGACGTCCTTCCCTTGATACCACTGATACTGGTGGGAAATATCGGGACGATTGGAGAATGTGAGAGTTCCGAATGTTGCCGTGATATCATGCATTACCTGAAAGGTAATTACACTTATTGCTCAGCGGACTAAATTTTATAATTAATTACAATTGCCATCATACATAACCTAGAACAGGCTGACGATAATGAAACCTTAACAGGAAAGTGCTCGCTGAACCGCAACAATCTTTCGCCACCCATAGATATTCTAATGAAAGGGTTAATTTCAGGTATATGCGTGGCCGCTCCTTTTTATAAAGCTTCATGTACTTTTTCATTGGATGCAAGGATGGGAAATGAAAATTACCACGGGGTGTTGTGAATTACATACGGACCCACAGTCATCACCCACTCACGAGACAATTTCCCCGGCGTATGCTAAAAGGGGTTTATCAGATTAAGTGAATTAGTGAAATTATTTTCAGTCAAGGATGAGTTAATTGCGATGTTATCCTGACACACATTACAGTTGCTCGCTGTTCCTGTTTATTCACGGCCATATATTTAGGAAGGGCACGTACGGCATATGCTCGAAGAAGAAGTGTCATAGCCATAGATCAGTCGTGCAAATATTTGTTAGTCGCAATCGCGACATATGCTCGCAATGACCACATTATGGCAAGTAATTGCGGTCTCCTTTTAATGTAAACAAGGATTGCATGAAAGATCCTAATAAGAATTTGAGACAAAAATAATTTCATGTTTCAATGTTTGAGCAGGAACAATGCCGTCATGTGATTGTTCTTGGAAGCAAACAAATGACAAAAATTGAAAAATAAAAATGTAATTTTCCGCACAAAAAGGGGAGAATTGTTTTTTAATATCCGTAAGGATTCTATATCTTAATTGTTCGTTAATCAAACAATTTTTTTTATATACCTACAATAACCTCGGAATGCTATATGGACGAATTAGAGGACTTCCCAGGTATCAGACAGGATGTGCTATTCTTTTATGGAGGAGAAGCTAAGCATAGATCTGATTCAGGAGTCCTGAATTTTCAAAAGAAAATAATTAGCCTTCCGGAGCGCGTTCCTACTCTATATTATGTAAAATCAGAGAGGAGACCTAGATCATGTATCCTGACACGACTCTGCACGGCGGATCTTATAATCATAAGTGTACATGCGCTTAAGAATTCATTTTAGCATCAGTGGAACCCCATCCAGGGAGAGGAGTGGAGGCTCTAATGATCTACTGCAAGGACAAGCACGCTAACACAGTACGGAGTAGTACCAATAATAACATTGAGAAGTAGAGGTAAGTACTAGAATTTGCAACTAGGTACAACCTAACTTTGTTAACTAAGGACACCTTATCACCTTTATCGAAGCAAAAAAGATGGAGGTAACCGATGTGACTCAGTGAAGGTTTTGTAGATACAGAGTTCAACTGGGCAGAGGGAGACGTGACCGCGATGTCAGATCACTTTACTTGAGACATCCAGAAGAATACTGATGGGGTGAAATACAAGGAGGCGTTAAGGCAAAAACACATGCGCTTGGTACACCTAAAAATACTACACAATTGGAAAAGTAGCTGAATACACTAAATGAAGCTGTGGAGATGGCGTTCACTCCAACTGAAATTGAGGAGCAAAATCTGACCTCACGACGGAGAAGGAAGATAGTGGGAAGGCTTTCAACCATGCTTTAAAGGGGTAATAACCCGGAAGCTTGAAAAAAATATAAGGACTTTAAAAGATACAAAAAAAAGGAAGAAGACATAATTATCGAGAAACTTCTGTTCGGATACTATTTATAATATTTATGAAGTTTGTCGTCTTCAGAAAATGGTGTCGATTGACTAGTTCAAGTATTTGGACAACTAGTTCGTGATAATAATGGTAGAATGACGAAGACCAGGGATCAAACAAACGAAGTCCTCTTGGATATTTACTCACTTTCCCGGAAGCTTCAAGACTGACAAGCCTTGGCTCCCTAATAAATCATAGTGAGAACAGACAAGAGCGAGATGAGGATGGAGTTCGGCGTGCAATAGAGCCGCTTGACCCATTCAAGATAGCATATACCCTGCCCTGTTACCATGGGGCGCAAAGTTTAATTTACATCTTATCTTTGGCAATTGGATATATTTTGGTTTTATTGAGGGAAACCAATGTAATTTTCTTACCGAAGCCGAGTATTTTGTATTATCTTCAATTGTGGTTCTGTAGTTGTTTTATTTGTTTAATTTGCACCGACTTCAAAATGTCGTAATAGATATAAAATTGAAAATTATTTTATGCTTTTTAGCGCTTTTTTTCGGTTTAACATTTTTTTAAAAATTATTTTATTTTTCACTTTATAGTGTCTTCTACTCTATACAACGAAGAAAGAACCACCCAAATCGGTCCACGCGTTAAAAAGTTAGGTTTAAACCCCTACTGCATCCCACTAAAAATTTTTTTCTCATGGTATCAATCAAAGAAATCGGTCGAAGTTACTACCCCTCCCCCACCACCACCACCATAGGACCAAGTTATTCTCCTATTAGCAATGGGGAATCACACACTACCCCTACGCCCTCCCCCCACCTTAGGCCAATTTTTTTTCTCCTATTAGCCATGGGGGGATCATACTCTGTACAAAAAAAAAGAACCATCCAAATTGGTCCACACGTTACAAAGTTATGTTTCAACCCAGCCCCCACCCTACTAAAATTTTTTTTGACATGGTACCAATCGGTGAACATACTCTACCCAACAAAAACAGAATCATCAAAATCGGTCGACGCGTTACGAAGTTATGCCCGGTCAAACATAAAAAAAATAAAAAAATAAATACACGTAGAACTTAGAACCTCTTTGTTACATCAAGTGCGCGTAGTTGAAGAGAAAGTACCGGAGGAATGGCAATGTCCACCATAATGGACACTGATGGAGCCTTCGATAAATTTGGAAAATTGGCAATCGCTTTAAGGAGACATTGCGCAAATCCACTAATATGCAAGTGGATTCGCAATATGCTAAACTTGAGAGTGGTGAATATCGAGAGGTGATTCAAAACTGCGTGCAGTGTCAGCAGGGACTGTCCACAACGGGGAGTTTCATCTCTCCTACTGTGGAATACAAATATGTCTTACGCAAACTCTACAGCGAAGTCATCTACAATGTAGGATATGCTGATGGTAAGAGGAGGGTTTGTGGACATTATGAGGAGAGAAGTGGGGTATCTCACCGAAGTAAACACTATGATGGTAAGGCACATTATTTTATATGACTTAATACTCTGGTGGGAGACAGCCTAATAGGGTGGAATTTTTTTCATGATGTTGTCAAAACCCCGGGGACAACCCTATGATGCGTTACCGTTGCTAGGACGGAAGGAAATTAGGGTAAGGGGAATAAGGGAAAGTGAATGTCTCGTTTTCTGCATTGCTGCGCGCTAAGCAACCTCCCAGTGATAGAATGAATTTTTTGAAATGTATTGTAATTACAAATTAAAAACTCGTTGGAAGACCGAGGCGCGAATCTACATCTATGGCGTGGTTATCGAACCATTCATCCACCGATGAATAAAATTGAGAAAGGTACAAAGAGTGGCTTGTGTGGGTATCGCAAGTGCTTTCCGCACTACACACGCATAAGAGATCATGTTAAGACTGCTGCGTTGGATTAACACATTTAAAAAACGGCAGTTATGACATCGCTCCGTATGGGACGTGACCGGTTCTGGAAATTCCAATGGACGACATAAGATTATTGAATGTAAGGATTATGAAACGCTAATAAATTCTACTGACAGAAGTCAGCCAGATGCTATGATTTTCACAGATGGCTTCCAATTTATGGCAAAACCGGTGCAGCTATCTGAAATACGAAACTAAATCTGGAACGTCTTCTAAATCTGGGGAACACACCACGGTACACCAAGCTGAGATGTTGGCTCTGTTGCATGCACTGGATTACTTAATGGAAAATCTAGTCGTGGGGAAAACGACACTTAGGGCCACAGAGGAACACTCGAGACAGTGGGAAGAAGTAGATTCGTGTAGACAGGCCAAAATAATCTAAACAAAATGAAATGACGCCTGTAGACTATGCCTGGAAAATGAGGAGCCATGGCACATCTAATGTGCGAATGGCAAGCCTTAGCAAGCAGGAGTTGTGCACCACTGAGCAAGTACTGGCTTGAGGACGAAGAGTTTGGCACAGTGTCCTATTGGCAAATGGATTTGAGATGAGAATGAAGAGCTGGAGAAAATCAGTCAATCGAAGGGTCGATTAGGGACCCCAATAGGGGTATGTTTAGAGGATCCCAGGGGGAAGAATTTAGTGGGTAAGAATCCCACAAGGTCAGGAATAAGAGCCACTGACTATCTTTTCAAGAGTTCCATCTCCCCAGATTCAAAAAGAAGGTTGAGAAGAGTTGTTTCGAGGAAAATGCGATTGAAAGTTTAAGCAGTTTTGAGAGTTTGTAAATCGTAGTAAGCGTCGTACGAAACACAAAAAATTTTATATTTACAAAACTTTGGTGATTACGGTCCCGGCGATTCTTTTTCTACTATCGGTCTTATATCCATATGGCAGCAGATGTATTATTCGCCTTAAGAAGACATTTTCTAGATAAGATAAGCATAATTTTTAACATATATCTGTGTGGTCTCCCCACTACCCCTCCTCCCAACCCTAATGCATTTAACCAAAATAACAAACTGGATTCAATGTGCTTAATTTCGGCCCAACAGCTGAACTACAAGTCAGAAAACAAATTTTAAATTCTGGATAGAATTTTACGGCTATTTAATATTTCCACATTTAAGTTTGTTCTATGTTGTGGTCGATAAGAATTTAATCTCGTCAGAAGAAGTTCGAAAAATCTAGCTAGCACCAATCGACTCCGAAACGAAGATTCTGCACAAAACGAGCCCTAACGTCTCTGCGGGTGTGTATGCGAAACATTTGTTTAAATTACATTTTCCTCCTGGGAAAACAGGAAAACAATTTGCAGCCAACGAGATAGCTTTTTTGATACACCTTTGCTACGTCGGATGCTGGGCACACACAGAGAGACGTACGATAAACGATTCCCACTCAATGCACATCGATGCTCATTTTCGAGGTTTTATGTGCAAAATTTGCGCACAAATAAAAGCAGAACAAGGGATTCATAGCGATTTAAATTTGTAGAGGGGGGAAAAACTGTATGCTGTTAGCGTTCCTCTACTTGCCGGGTTGGAAAATTAAAAATAACAAAATTCGTCGTTTGTCGTTAAACGAAAAATTTGCATAAAGTTGTTGTAAAGTCCGATTAAACTTGAGGGTGACATGCCTACGAGAAGATAACATCCATTGGCACCCGCCGGGCAAAGTAGTGTAATTAAAGGATTGCGGTGTAAACGGTGTAACGCCTCCAATTTGCTTCTTATTTAAGTTAAAGAATTGAACAGATGATGAAAGGACGATGGATTTAAGAATTCAATCGGTTGAAATTACAGGGTCCGCCAGTAATCCTTTGGAACAAAAGGGTTAGGAGGCGGGTTTCTTTCGGGTTGTTGGTTATGTAAAATGTTGCAATTTTAAGATTTTCTATCCGATAAAAGATTTAATCTCATGATTGAAACCTATAAAAAAAACAGACCAACAATGAATTGATGCACCCTTTGTAGCAATGATTGTTTTGGGGTTTGGACCTAGATAAAATTTGTGTACAATGCCGTTTAATTTTGGTTACCACAATATCCCAACTATTTCTGTTTCTGTCGTTTGAAATTTGTATAAGACCAAATTTCCATTCCAGTAATCTAAACAAGCTCAGAGCCTTGTTAGCAAGAGAATGACTTTATTAAGCCATAAAAGTAGAATACAAAACTTTTTCAGCACTTACCAGCTACCATCGAATCATATATGAACATACTTCAACGATTTGGGATTCTGGACTTTGAATTGGTTTGACTCCCACAGAATGTCATGAAACACTCAAGCACCCAACAACAATGCTGAATGCAAAACAGTAGAGATCTACTCGTTCGGACTGTTATAAAACATTAAAAACCAAATTTGAACCTTTTCACTTTGAACGATGCCCATAACCATGAAGAGATCTGATAAAATTATCCATTCTGGTATTCTGACTTACTATTAAAACCCTAAACCAACTTCAGACTGTTCTCTCGTTTCCCTTACATTACCCAACTTAACATCCGACCTAGAGTTCTCAGTGCCAGTTCCGACCAATATGCTGCTGAAACTTTATTCTAATGTTGAAGCAACAACAGAACGGGAACCGTTTTACACCCACATAATAATGCCCTCACACTCTCTAGAATGTTTTGATACGTCTAGGAAGTCTGGGGTTATCCACACGAAATGGTTATGGCCGGAACAATGCGAATGATATTTTTCTACATTCGAGCAAAACTTTTAGGAAAGTCAGATAATATTAACTTTTTCTATTTCAGGAACATATCAGGACTAAGAGGGTTCCCCATGGGGCTCGAAATACACAAAATGATATCCTTGTACGAGATTAATTCCCCCAACAGAACATGTTTAATTTGTTCGGTTGGAATATTTGAATTTTTTAAAACTTTCTATGCTCGGATCGTTGGCAGGTAAAAAGAACTGCTTGAATGGTGGCATGATTTCACTTGAAAGCAGGTGAACGAGCAGGGAAAAGTTTCGCCGGTCATGGATTTTATATTTCTGGGACTTTAATTTCGTCGGGAATTTTTCTTTTTCGTAATAAGATTGAATTTTGATTTTTTAAAACCGGCACAGCTCTAATGGTTTTAGTAAGGTTAATTGAAAATTTTTTTTTTTTTACAGAATATGGGAAAAATACTAACAAGGAAAACGTTGCCTACAGATCTGGCATAATAGCCCTGTTTTTAAAATCTGCGCCTTTGCTTAATTTCCGCGCAAACTTTTTCACCTGTCATACTTAACAGAGTGTTGTCGTCTGCATGGAAACATGTACGTCGATGTTAGCTAAAGTGTTTGAATCACTCATTAAAGCTCAGTTGATGAAATATCTATTACTAATACGGTTTCCGCGCCGGCCGCTCAACAGGAGACTTACAAACGGAGCTTAGAAACATTGTCCCCATAATTTTGGAGAGTCTCGAAATAGTTGCTCTTGATATTTCAAAATCTTTTGAAAGAGACAAGCTGCCCTTCTAGGCAAACTTCAAGCATTTGATCTGTATCCCCCCCCTTTTTTTATCAGGCCGTCTAATCCGTGTGAAAAGAGACGAAGGTATGTCTCATCCTTACGAAATAATGACAGTGTACCTCAGGGTTCAGTTCTCATAACAGCCTTATTTTTTCTTTTTATTAATGACCTTTTATCTCACACTTTCAATCCTATTCATAGTTTTGTCGACGCCAGAATACTTCATTTTGCATACTCTTTGATTCGGTAATGAATTTGTGCCTTTCTTTAAACTGATATTTAAAACCAGACGCTGACTGACGGTTCCTTCGGCTTGGTAGAATAAGAACTAATGAATTGTAAAAGTTTAGTTTTAAGTGCACTGTAGAGCAATTAGAATTGTAGATTAAATTCGTAAAATACAAGAGTTCCTAAATTTCGTTAATCTTTTATTTTTTCACTGTATAGTTCTTTAATTTCGTTAACTTCGACTGTGTGAAAAGAATTGAGTTTTCTAATTCTGGGAAAAAATTTGCAATTACAATTCCTAATTTTGTGGAGATTGAAGTGAGTGGAAGGAAGACGTACCTCAGTAGGCTACAGACCAATAAACCGTCAACGCCAGGGACTTAACAGAAAGACTGGGCTTTAACTTACCTGAACACAGCTATTATTATTATTTATTCTACAGTGTCATCAGGACTCCTAAGGCGTTGAATTCCTTAATACGAGGGAAACCAATCATTGTGTCTTTTGCCCCATAGTGAAAATCAGTCTACTTTTTCATGATGTTTATAAGAACGAAATCGATAAAATTGCAACTTTAACATAGTGTGAAATTTGAAGAAGTAATTTAATTATATTTTTATCACAGTACACATCCTGGGTATATAGCATCGAATCTATAAGTGAAAAGGAATGATCTAGCATCAATCAAAATTACAGTTTGAATACTACCCAAGTATCATACACGTATACATCAAAATTTTTTTTCTCGCGGTATCAATTGGGGCACATACTCTACCCAACAGACAAAGAGTCATCGAAATTGATCCAAGCGTTACGAAATTAGAATACCCCCCCCCCCCCCCCCCTCCTAGAACCAAATGGGGGATCATACTCTATATAACAGCAAAGGAACCATTCAAATCGGACCACGCGTTACGAAGGTGAGGGGTAGTTCCTACCCCGCCCGCCCCACCCCCAGCAACGCCAAATTTTTTTCTCCTTTCAGCAACGGGGGATCATCCTCTGTACAAAAAAAAAAAAAAGAACCATCCAAATTGATCCACGCTTTACAAAGTTTTGTTCAGTTTTCTCACATCAAATACCTTGTGGAAAGTGCGTGTTTACAAGTAACTCCAGCGACTCAAGACTGGATGAAGTTCAACTACCATCACTTTTCATCAAGAGGCTTGGGGTGATGGGCGTTGTTGAGAGGATTTTCCGCAAACGACTCGCTTAAGAGGTGCTTTCGATTTTATTACAGAAGCCCTCCCATGAGGATCGTTTTGCTTTCCTAATCAGTTTCTTAAATTTTTTGAGGCATTCTTTATAAGAAGTCCAGACATTAGTTTTCTTCGCTTGGTTAAAAAGCTTACGACACTCCTTTCTTAGGGTCATGATCTCACTCGACCCCCACGGAGGTTTGGGTTTACCTCTGGGGACCCTATCGGGGCAAGAAATTTGCGTCCCCGCATTACACGCAAGCGTTGGGGTGTCCACCACCTTATCAAGGGTTCGCCTATTTTCAATTACCGGCGGACATGTGATAGGTAGGTTATTGCTGAAGACCTTCCTATAGAGGTCCCAGTTTGTCCTGAGCCTGTTTTTATAAGGAGAACACATCTGTTTATGAAGTGTAATCCCAAATTCGATGTAGGCGTGGTCGGAAAAGGATGGTTCCTTGGATACCTTCCACCTGTTATTAGATGGGCGGATTGTTCCGAGACTATTGTAATATCTAAAACTTTCAGCCTAATTGAGTTAGTGAAAGTGGGTTCTGCACCCACGTTACAAATCTGGAGGTTAGTTCCAAGAATAAAGTCAACAAGTAACTCACCTCTTTCGTTTATGTCCGAGCTGCCCCAGACTATATGGTGTGCGTTGGCGTCCGCTCCGATCACCAGCGTCTTCTTTTGCTCAGTGGCTTCTTTGACCGCATTCCTGAGTGTTGTACCAGGAATGTCCACCACATCTACCTACTACCTCTGCAACTTTTGAAATTGCTTTGTTCATACGAGCAGCATTCTTATATATATTACGACATTTTGAAGTCGGTGCAAATTAAACAAACAAAACAACTACCCAAGCACAATTGAAGATAATATATAAAACTACCTGAACGTGTCAGCTCACGGAAGTCGGTTCAAATTTTTGTTTTTGTAAAACTATTTTATTCTCATACAAAAATGGCATCACTAAATCTGACTATTCTCGCAAATTAGTCACCTAATGATGTTGATGTCAATTACAATTATCTCGACACTGTTCTTACTGTGCATGGAGACAAAGTTAAAAAATAAATAAAAGCCTATTTCAAGTGCATACAGACACTTTATCGAATAATCATAAAATTATCACATCAATCATCGTTTGTGGCCGTCACTTTCAATATCATATACATGATCTCTCGAACAAATTGACATCAACATGATTTATTCATGCTTCCATATCGTTAAGGAGTTCCGCATTTAACAATTGGGTGACACAATCCTAGATTTGGTAAGATGCTGTAAAAGAGAGAGCATATAGTATGTAAGTCAAGGCGCCGTCCTAATTAAGTACACAAACTTCAAACACTTAACAACACTCCCGCAACCGATCATCCAATCTCATCAAATTTCCAAGTCCTCACCGATTTCCACACCGATCTTCATTAGATTATGATTCATCTCTGGCTCCGTTTGCCAGAGATTCATTTGAATTGCGATCGTTCAATTAAGAAAGTTCCATAAAATCAGGGAAGAGGCGAGCGCAATTTTTGGCCCAATATATCACAATTGACTGCGATCGATAGTTGTGCGATCTTAAAATAGATCATGAATAGTGCTGTGATATTCAATGTGCCGGCATTGAGATTTTTCTGAAAGTAAGTCAATGGGTTGAGCGCGATTAGATGCCGATATGATCTCATTTGTGGTACTTTTTATTTTTGTCGCCATATAGTGCGAGACCCAAATAGGAATTCCGGGATTTAACCCCAGTTGAAGGGGTCAAATAAATGCTTCCGTCTGAAATAAAAGTCCGTTAAAGGGAGCAGCCTGCTAAAATATTCATTCCTATTGATGGGACCATTAACAGAAAGTATACTACTACTACGTTGTTGGCAAACTCGGGGATATTGCCCCGTCTTTTA
Organism: Leptarthrus brevirostris; assembly: GCA_964036015.1. Classification (NCBI taxonomy): domain Eukaryota; kingdom Metazoa; phylum Arthropoda; class Insecta; order Diptera; family Asilidae; genus Leptarthrus; species Leptarthrus brevirostris. The sequence goes on from OZ038375.1 coordinate 100,256,769, forward strand.
ATATTTTTTTAACCACCGTAACCGTAACAAGCAGCTATTAGAATCTGCTTCGTGTTCAGCGTAAAAGCTTACCGGCACAGAATCCCAAATGGACCATTCGAATTGACATTTTGTTAGTTGAGCGAGTTTGATATTTGTTTTAGTGTTTGTCCCACAGGCTCCCCTCGACAGCGGGTGGTGGACTCGACTGTCAGGAAGCTGTTTGATATCTGGAAATACCTACTCCATTTGCCGTTTTCAAAAATAAATTGCCCCACAGGGAATACCACAACCATCCATGGAGGGCGGGTGAATCGAACGAGAATATACGAGCGAGCAACATCATTCTCACCGTCATCAACCTGTAAAACGCCACAAGATGCATGGAGCACTCGAATTGGAATTGATACCGTTTATTTGCCATCCCACCACCATCGTTTGGATATTATTGGGGAAAACTTTTTCCGATACAATTTCAATTTTTATACGATGCCGGCAGTGCCTTCACTTACGGTCTGTCCGCACGCTTTTTCCTTCGTCCTTAGTGTGACTTTTCGTTGCCAGACCAGGTCCTTGCATTATCCTGATGTGGAGAGAATTAAATTGGTGAATGAATATTGTGGAAAATTCATTTGACGTGTCACGCGATTTCTCTGCTTCTTGTCGATGAAAATTCATAGTATGTGCGAGACTGGTCCAAATGCTAAGAAAAGGCTCACCTGTCGTCGTTTAATGTTTTGTTAGTTCATAAATAAGGGGTTGCACACAACCTGGAGCAATACGATGAATTACCAATCGACAATTCAACGTTTTTATGGGAGTCGCATTCGTTTGTTGATGGCTCTTTTAAGTATCTCAGATATTTTGTGAGCACTCTGTTTTGATGGCGACATTAACTAGATGATTTTATTGATTAGAACTCGTCTTCTGCGGTTACGTGAATTCATGTCATGACGTTATTAGAGTTTCTCAAGAAACGCTTGTTTTATCTTTTTAAAATATTTTACTGAAAACTATTAATTTTTCATAAATGGTGTGAAGTATGCTGCGTGCACATCATTTGACGCGGTTATATGAAAAATGCGAGCACTGCGGACAGAAAAAACCTCGTTACAAAAACAGAACAAATTTCTTCGTCTATTTTTTCCGCCCTTCAGTAAATAGCTAAGCCCACAAAAGCTGAAAGCAAAGAAGCGTGTCGCAAGTTCTAAATAGTGACAAATGTCAGCCCATAAATTACTTAATTAGATTGTCTCCATCAATTGTATTTATTGTACACGGTCATCAACAAAACCTGAAAAAAAGACATTTGATACCGGGGTTTCGTTGGTATTGCTTTGTGATAATTTTTTCGTTATTTATTTCGGAGGATTCGGTTTGTCGCAGTGGTGGCAATCGTAGCTAGTTAAGCACGGACTCACCAATTAACTCATTTTCGTTGATTCATAGTATACTAGAGTCGTCAACAACCCACACTCAAGAAGGGCTAAATGTAGTTGCGCTTACCTAATTTAGTTATTAAATAGTCTTTAGAAGCTGTTACCACTCAACTTGTTTACGTTTCTGGTTCAGGGTGGAGGAGTCACCCAGATCGGTTATTATTTGGCCGTTAACTAAGCAGGGTCGGTCATTAGGGCCCTTCGACTACTGATTACGAATTTGCTTTTAATTAAAGGTTACTGGAAATTAAGTTATGAAATGCTAGGACATTTTCATATTGCACGCGTTGATTATGATTACTGTTGACTGATTGCTATTATCAGCGTGAGGTATGTTGAGTACTGCTAACCTCATCCCTCCTATTAAAGTTTTAAATGCGATTAAGTTCATTTTTTTATATTCTGCTGTGTGGAGAGAATATTTATGTACTACAGGAACTTAAACAGTTTTCAAGAATTTTCTTTATTGCATAGATAGAGTATTATCCTTTGAAGCCTTTAAATCTCCGGGACACAGTGGACTCTTACAAAAGGGCCACGGCGTACTCGCTGCGGTGCTATGTAAGCTTTTCAGATCTTGCTTCGAACTTGTTTATTTACCGACTGTGTGGACATCTGTTAAACTAGCCTAAGTCAAGCAAATTATGCTCTTGCTAAGGTGTATAGGGCTATTAGTCTTATCTTGTTTCTTCTAAAATCGATAAAGGAAGTTGTAAATAAAGCAATCAGGGAGAAGTATCTTCATCACTTTCCCTTAGACTCCCACCAGCATGCTTTACGCTTACAGCAGTTCTCCACCCAATATCCATATTAAAAGGAACTGTCCTCAACAGAGAAATAGCGGTAGCGACTTTTCTCGATATTAAGGGAGCGTTTCATAACACTTCCTTTTAGGTTATCACATGAGTCTTGATGGGATCTTCTGTCGATGGATATATATAGTATAATGCTCGTAATCTCACTGCAAGTCTTCGAGAAAGGTTAATTCAAGCCAATGTCGCCAGGGGGGGTTTTTATCACCAATCCTGTGATACCTTGTAATTAACGAGGTCCTGGTGCGACGTAATAAGAGGAACTCCTTCGCAGATAATACAGTATTACCGAACCTTTCCAAGCAGCACTAGACACGGTTGAAGAATGGTGCCGAGGTTTATGTCTTTTACCCGGACGAGGATTTTGGATGAGTTAGTCTAACCATGCTTGTGTGTAGTATCTAGACTTACCTCTAGCGAAATTGTGAATTTTCTATGGGATAATACTGGATTCCAAACTATACTGAAACCTAGATTTCAACAGAGAGAGAGAACGAGGAAATCATTTTGGGTTTGTCGCAGATCTTGCGGTGCTCCCTGGGGTTTGAAGCCAAAGAGATTTACACAATTGTGATTAGACCTATGGGACGCTTGCACGCTGGCAGGAAGTTAAGCTCAATGTGGTTAAAGCCAAAATGAGCAGCTTACTACGGATGATCTGCCTAAGTATCACTGGGGCCATGTATACTTCACCAACTTTCTCTCTCTCTATATCTCTCTCTCTCTCTAATTCCGGCAACCACTTCTCGGGCATGGGGCGACAGAACAACTTCATCCGATTCGAGACACACGATCGCAAGTGGATATACAATTTAAAGTGGATTCCGAACCACTGAAATTTTCTCTGCAACCGCCATGGACTTTTTATTGTAATCTGTTGTCAGCAGAAAACAACCATGGGTCGCCGTTGATGGGATTCGAACCTGGGACCTCCGGATTGGTAGGCTGACACGTTATAACTTACACCACCGACGACTTATCTCACCAACTACAGCATTTGAGACTCTGCTACTCTGCTACAGTGATGAATAAATTTTCAATCAAATAACGATTTTTTTTTTAAAATCGAATAAAAAATTGCTCGAATAAATTTTTATTCGATTTTCAATCTATTTTAAGTTATTCGCAAATAATTATTTATTATTTGGAGCTCTTTAATCCAATTTCAAATAATTATTTGTTATTTGATCGTGCGTTATTCGATAATCAAATAATTATTCGTTATTTGATGAATTATTCGCAAATAATTATTTGTTATTTGGTGCTATTTATTCGAATTTCAAATAAGTATTTGTTATTCGATTATTAAATAATTATTCGATAGTTCATGTCTCTTTATGAAATAATTATTTGTTTTTGGTGTCCATTAGTTCAATTTCAAAAATTTATTTCTTGGTACACGCATTTCATATCACAAGGTGTCTCGTACTTAGGAAATTAAAACTGCCTTCTTATGTTTCGATGTTTACAGTAAAGATTTTAGTAAATAATACCATAAAACAAATGAGTATTCCATAAAGAGACATCAACTATCGAATAATTACTTGATAATCGAATAACAAATAATGATTTGAAATTCAAATAAAAAGCGCCAAATAACAGATAATTATTTGCAAATAAGTCTTCAAATAACGAATAATTATTGTAATCAAATAAATTTTTATTCCATTTTTCAATTTATTTGAGCTTTTAGCTTTTATCTTTATTCGAATAAAAAATGCCCATCTCTGCTCTGCTAAACCTCCTAGATCTTCACATTGAAATGGTTTATAAGGAGGGGCAAGACTCCTTGGTGCGAATTTAGGAAAGGGCTACTCGATATTGAGGGTAACCTTAGATAGGGTACCCCCAATTTAAAGCATATTGTGACTGTTGTGTTTCAAGCCGAAATCTATGCCATACTATTATGTACTTCTTCTCCGACAGTAAGGCAGTAATCAAAAAAATCGGTCAGGCAGCTCTAGATAAACTGGCAAAAATAAATCGAGTCAACTTGGTTTATATACCGGACCAATGGGGCTTCTCTGGTAAGGAAAAAGTGGATAAACTGGTGCCACAAGGCTCTGCCATGAAGCTTGTGGTCCCTGAACCTGAGTGCGGGGTTTCAACCTGAATTGCTAAAGAGAGAAGCACAATTGATGCTGGGAATCCTGAGCTCATTCTAATAGCTAGATGTCAATTCCATCATTCAGTAGAGCTAAAGAGCTCCTTAGATTTCGCAGATCAGATATTAGACTGATCACCGGTCAGATTACCGGGCACTGGCGACTAAGAAAGCACTTGGTAAAAATTGGTAGAGTAGCTGATCCCATATGTAGATTAAGCCTGTAGGAGATCGAGACACCGCACAGAAAGCCATTTTTGTTCCCAATCAGTTAGAGGTCAGCTCGCTGTACGAGCTTTTGTCTCTTCTCAAAGGGACCAGGTCGACTTAAGGAGTAGGGAGGGTTAGGACAACAGAATTTACTGACCACGGCGCTTCAATACTTCACTTCTCTATTTTAAACATAACGTTATATGGGGTGGAAGAATTTCATCCAAAGCCAGGCATGAAGAACTAATTCCTTATGTGATTCGGATGAGGAATGATCGAAGGTATGTCGAAGTTAGGTTTGTATGAAATACAAAAAAAAACTGTAGTCAGTTTGTACGACAATAATAAAGAATACTTCTGGTCGCGCCTAAGGAAGAAGCCAAATTCGGGCCACATGCAATTGGGGTTTCCTAATGTACGCCGTATCAGGCTTTCCCATTTAGGCACCTCAATCGCGTTAAGAAGACCCGTGGCCCGCAACATTTGGTGTTTATATAAAAACGTTCAAGTAATATAACAGTGAGAACAAGAGTGAAGAAAATTTCTGTCCTATTTTTTTAAATGGTTAATGAACAGGTCTGCCAAGCCACCAAAAAAGTGATTATTACCTGCACTCAATGACAATCAATCACACCACACCTGTGGAAATGTGAATGCAATTTGCACACCCAAAATATAAATCCACCGTTTTTTTCCATGTGTTCATCCAGTGTCTTGTCTCCAGTGATTTGCATGCTTATCGCTCGACACAGATCTATCAAACTGAAAAGCGAGTGCTCCAAAAGGCACTGACAGGTGGGGTCTTCTGCATGTTACTCAAAAAATCTATCATCCAAATGTACTCCCGTAGATAATATCGAATCGTCCTCGTGGTCAGGTATGTAATCCCTGCCATATATGAACTTGGACTGCTATTATTCTCCGTTTTTTTGCGCCCTTATTCAACTCGTTCAGGTATTCCCATCTGAAATCAAACTAATGGACATCCCGGGGTTGCTTTGTTTCTCTCATTTTTGGAACGGATCGCGTGGACATCATCGGGGGACTCGCAGAAAGGACTCGTAAACGCGATAATTGCTAATTAATTCAGTTTTGTAGCGTGATACAGTCGTCCTGGTTGAGTTTTTTTCCTTTTATTTCGATGTGCTTTTCTTTATTCAGTTTATTTCTAAATCACTCGATGGGGATTTGTTAGAATGCTAATAACCCGCTAATTGGAAAATTAGTTCAACATGAAAAGAAAAAATAAACAAACTCGCAATACCGAGAGTTGGTCACCTGAGATTAACGAAATTAATTCCCGAATTTTCTAATTACTGTTATTTTGTGTAATTCTCATTCGTCACTACTTTAGCAATACTTTGAATTCAAAGAGTGGTAGTGTGGTGATATAAAAAGGACTCAGGGATTTGACCCGCAGATGATGTTTAACAAAATACTTTTGTTAGGATCGATTTTCGTAACCCTTCTTGTTCCAGATGCAGGTTCAGGGAATCACTTGCTCTTCAGCCCTATCAAATACACACTAAATTGCTTTTAGAAGCCGTGAAGCTCGGAACGAATCAAGCAAATTAAGTTGTAATTTTCATAAAACGTATGACTGCAGGTTTGTATAGTCATTGCCAAAAGTATGAATGACGTGGATCTAAGCATACAAAGGGTTTTCAGTTTGTGCAGTCCCAATGGAAACTATTTTATAGAAAAACTCAAATTTTCGGGACGTAGGAAACTGGAATCATTTATCAACGTAAATATGTGTAGTTTTTTTTTGATTTCACATTCCCCTCAATCTATGTCGTCCCAGAGATTTTCTTAGAGGCATTCATGGTGTGATTTAGTCTATATAGTATAGTAAGTAGCTAGCTAAACGCGTGAAATTCGGGCTTTAATTGAGGAGCGGGAATTTCTCTGCCGTCAGCATCGGGAACATCGTGAGTATCGTGACGCCTATAAAAGGGTAAGCAATCTTGTCACTTTCAAAATTCGGGCAACTAAACTTAAAGTTTACAGCCTGACATCCTCAACCACCATTTAAGTACAGCGCACCTATGTACCACTTAGTCTCTCTTAGTCTCTCTCTTAGGCCTTAGTCACGAAAACTTCTCGAATAATGTCGGAATCTACCGTGCTGCTATTAGACTTATTTACAGCTTTCTATCAGAAGGAACTCAGCAAGTTAATAATTCGCTTTCTTCAACAGCTTTTGTTAAACGTGGCGTTCCACAAGGATCTACACTTAGTCCGCTGTTGTTTAGTCTATATATTAAAGATCTGTCAACTGTATGCTGGTCATTCGCTGAACGATTTTGCAAGCAGATTGAACGATGATTTAAATCGTACTTATAAGTGGGCAAGAAATAACGATTTGAGCTTCGGCAAAATCCAATTGTATAAACATCGCTACGCTAAGGCGCACACAAATGTTTCGGATTTTCTCTTTATAACACTGAATTAAATGCCTTGAGATTACCATTCTAGGGCTAAAAATCTGGGTTTATGGCTCAATGATAAAATGACATGCTTTATTGGGTAAAATATATGGTGCACTCGGGAGACTAGGTATGTTCGCTTCATTGCTTCCAATTTCAATCTGAATTAGATTAGATAAAACGCTTACATTACCTTTTTTTACCTTTAGTAATTCAATCTAGCCCTCTATGGCTGCTGTCTGTTCTCGCAAGCCCAACTTTGCATACTGTTCGTTTTCGGCCTGCGTCGTCATGATCACATATTCCTTTACCTCCACACTCGGTTATTCATTAAAATCATACCTTAGTTTTAGATTACTTATGCTTTTGACAGATATGTAGTATCGATACCATGGTATTGTGATACAACATGGTATACCATGTATGTGTCACTGCATACCATGTCAATACCATCTGAAACGACATGGTTTCGTCACAATAGGTTACTAAAGCGTACAATATATAAATTATAAAATTAAAAACCAAAAATAAATCGAAAATTGCCGATGCAGTCGACAATCAATAAACAACCCCCGCATTAACCAAGACAATGTTTGAGTACGCCCTTCAAGCGCAGCCTTGAGAGATCCATGTCGAAATTGGCGAAGAGTTGGTTGAAGAGGCGAGACATCGAAGTGATGGGCTCATGCATCCCATATAGAGTTCAATGACCAGAGATATACATGAAGTCACGATTCCTCAAGGAGCGTTGCGGGATGGAGATATTCACAGCCTCTAGTAGTTTGGGTGATGTTATCGTTGCCTGCAATAAATCGAACAGAAATACTAGTTTGGAAATATTACGCCTTTTTCAAAGGAGTCGAGAGAAATCAGCCCCAAACGATCAGGGTAAGAGGAAAGTATCATTCCGGGGAAGTCTACGGTGAGCAAACCTAAGGAATCTGCGATGCACTGCCTCGACGCGGTTGATGTGAACAGCGAAATAGGGATCCCATACAGGGCTAGCTTAATTCAAACTTGCTCTAACGAAGGTGCAGTATAGAAACTTATATAGGTAGGATCATTAAGTTTAACGAAGCACAGCATCGAGTTAGTCCTACCAACGATCGACTACCACCCCCAAGTCTCTTACTTTATCAACCCTGCTTAAGACAACATCACCGACAGAGTAGTCGAAGAGGGAAGGACGTCTTCTAAGGGAAACAATCATAGCGCTGCACTTGCCGGAATTTAAAGGAAGTCGGTTGCGTAAGCACCAGTCGCAGAACACAGTCAAGTCAGAGTTTAACAGACTGCAGTCTGGTTCATAGGAAACAGTGCGAAATATTTTAGCATTGGAGAGGAGGAGCCAAACATCATAAATATACAGGATAAAAAGGAGCGGGCCTTGCCCCCTGCCCCTTTGGATACTACCCTGAGGCACTCCGTAGGTGACAAAGACTTGATCGGAAAGATCCCCCCGAAACAGGACATGATGGACACAGCCAGATACGACAAAGCAAGAAGGAAACCCAAAAAGAGACAATTTATAGACCAGGATACCATGATCAATCCTATCGAAAGCTTTACCGAAATCTGTAAATACACAGTCCACCTGTTTGCCCGCTGCAATGGTCGGTAAAGAATAATTAATGAATTCAAGAAGGTTGGTGGTCATCGGTTTCCTCTTAAGGAAGCCAAGCTGGAAAGACCCCAGTGAACCTGCAGTGAAGTCGGTATACATCGCTGACGAAGGACTCAAAAACCTTCGAAGCATGGCAGAGGCTGATAATCGGTCGATATTTACAAACGTCAGACTTACTACCTTACCAGCTGTGGCCTGAATGGGATTTGAGAAAAACCGCATTCCTGTTAAACGGAAGCCGGATAAACCTCCGAAACATTGTGGCAGATATTACTGGCCACTGTCTTTTCGGTAGACACGCAGAACGTCTGCGCGTTCCCACGAATGACTTCTGCCGGAGCTGTAAGGACGAGGAAGAGGTGGAAAGCATTCAGCGAATGCCCGGGCCTAGCAAAAAAAAGGTACAATGCAATGGGAGTGTACTTCTTGGGTGCCATGGGCGATATATTCGGCATCGGGCTGAAGCAGCTCCTAAGGTTTATTAACAGCTGCGGCTCGTTTTAAATTAACCCGGCAATCAGGCACGGTTCCACGGATGTGGTAACACAACGGACCATTCACAGGTCTATGTGAGGCTGATCGGCTGTAGGGCTGATAATCGCCACCCTAACCTAACCTACTACCTTTCTTATGAAGAGGAATCAACACAGACGTCTTCCAAAGTTCAGGAAAGCGGCCGGAACGCAAAAATAGATTGAACAAATAGCAAATAACACTAGTAATAGACAATTGGCAGTTATTCAAGAAGAAAGCAGGAATACCATCGGGGCCACCCGGTAAGCCGTCCGCCAAAATAGATAGGTGTTCAACAACGCGTGCATCGTCAAATACAAAGTCTTTAAACTCAATGTAGATAGGCGGGTTCCAAATCAGGTGGGTGAAATCAGAAGTGCAGTCGAGCGGAGAATCGGCGACAAAGGTCGAAGTGCACTAAGTAGTCATCGTGGCTTCCAGAGGCACAAAAGCTCTTCCAAGCTCTACCCCTCAAAGTCCTCAGATGTTGTGAGGCACTGTCAAGCCAGGGACGAAACAAATGTAGGGATCCTAACCTAGAAATGCCAGCGGGTAAAACAGAACATCGTAAAAAGCACCAGATCGACGTTGCACTCTCCTAGCACGCCCGACTAATCACAATAAAGTAGCCAGTCATCGATGGACGAGAAGTTAGCCCGTTGTGAAGTTAAAGTAGAAGTCGCCGAGTAGGGAAGGAGATGCGCCGGCGGTGTCAAAACACGTGACAACCATGACTGCAGGGTGATGACTCGATTCAGAAACCAAAGGGGTCAAGCATCTCCTCACAATCGTATCGTCTGGAAGAGGCTAGAGATTTCAAAAAGGGCAAATCGTATTGGGGAGCAGATGTGAATGAGGTTATAAGACCATCAGCGTCAGGTGAATGTACCCTGACCTTCGATGTTCAACGTTTGGGCTCGGTTGGGGTATTCAGGAAGCGTGTATTTGCTCGACTCTCGGTTGGTTGCGTGATAGGTGTGCAGTGATCATTTCTTGTGCGTTCTATTGATTATGAATTTAACTAACTAAGTACTAACTATTCTGTACTTATAAAAGAGATTACTAAATTACTATTATAAAAAGGCGATTACCTTTAATATTTCGCACGCCACTTAAAACTATCAGCGCGAAAATCGTCACTTTTTATTTTACGCGTTATTTTTTACCATCGTCTCTCGGCGTGGGAATCAACATTTCACCAGATCCCAGTAAATTGAAAATAATCCGAAGCTCCAAGTTTCAGTTAAACGCAAGTGACATGAGAATCTCGTTGATCACCGGAAAGCTAATTGCTAACGACAAAACCGTTAATTGGTTAACTAAAATTTATTTGCTACTTTTGGTAAGCTGAAAACATGGGCTCAAGAGTGAAATCCTAAATGTTATAGCCTACAAGCGCCATCAATCATATGCCTTCCCACAGCAAGTTGCATAATCTGAACAGTGACTCGTCATCGATCGTGTTCAATGAGCAAATTTGAGCTGAAAATGTTCACATCTTTTACAACCACCCGCACTTCGTTACGATACTAATTCGAAAAAGTGTGTTCGATCAGTCAAATCTTGTGATTGAAATCAGCACGCAACAAATATTGATAGACCACTGAGGGAAACGACCAAGACGTCAATTAAAGGGCGCGATGAAAAACAATAGACAAAGTCTGACCAAAAAATCGTAAAAATTTCAAACTCATTTTCAGCGGAACAAGATCGTGGCGTTTCTAATGAGTGGAAATTAAAGTGCTCCTGGAGAGGGCGATCTCATGTCATGTTGCAGAATGCGGGCTATAACCACGTTGATCGTTTCCCATATTCCCTGCCGGAGCCATCGTCTTCTAATTGCAAGTCAAGAAATAAATGCATCCTAGCCGCATCAGACCAGCGAATTATTTATTGTGCAACCCTTCCTCGACGTTACGGTTGGATAAGTCGCCGATTGAGCTTTATGGTGACATCTGCTTTCTTAGTGAGTTTCATCAAATTTTCAATTGGGCAATAAATCGTTCAATTTAAAAATGCTATCAACTCACGGGGATGATCGGGGCACGAAGGTACATGATTTGGGGATTTTTTTTTTGATGTAATCACAAGAACTAATTGGGACTGACATGACGGTTGGACAGCATTAGTGGCTTTACGATTATTGAGTAACATTTTAAATATTTTTTAATGACGAAGAGCTATTTCGGGAATAATAGTAAATTTAAATTAAGGATTTGTGCAAAGGCACAATCAAAAAAAAAAAATCTTTCCGAAACTTTCCACATCAAAATAATTGCAAAATCTCAACTTGACCACTTTGCAGTGTTGTGGTCAAAGTGTTTCCCATCAATTAATCTGACTTGACCAGTGGACAAACGTTATCGTATCTGCATATTGTGATGCGACTGTATCCATCGCACTAGAAGGTTTCGGGGGCAGATATAGGCGACATCCCGCACCAATGTTAGTCAGATCTTAGGATTCGATTGAAGCCGAAACTCTGGTGAATCATCTTTTGAGCAAATTAAATGTAAACAAGAGCTCTGGGTTTCAATTAAGTGTGACACAATCCCAAACAGAAGAGTGTCCTCTCCTATGTAATACTTCGTCGGCATAGTGTCGTTGGTCGACCGGATCGTGTCTTTTAGATTGAAAAGTTTTGCATTGCCTGCGGTCCCCAAAAGCTAAAACTTCGGAGTCTGGACAGTACTTGGACATTGTGATAACTTTTGCAGAGCATGTAGAGATAGTTCCCCAAACCGATTTTGTGTACTTAGAGCAGTTCATTAGACGAGCTAATCTGGTTGTAAATAGTTTGTTTTGCTTGGGAATTACGTCATCTACACAAATTGCACTCTGTGGTTTCTGTTGTGGGTGAAGTGCTTATGGATGAGGACTGACTGAGTTCGTGAGTTGGCAAAGAAAAGACTTAACAATTGGGACGAGATTTTTGAGTGATAAAGGTAGGTAAATATCGTATGTTGGTAGAGTTTTATTTTTGTTTAACAATTCAACATTTGGCAGTATTTAGTTTGGAACTAGTATACATTGTAAACGTTTAAACGTTATTAGTTTAACGAGATCCATAATCACAAATAAAAAAATAAAAGAAATTATCCTTGATATTGTCCACCGCTCGGAGCTCTGATCGAAATTATACGAAATTCCTTAGTTCGGATCCTTAGAAGTAGTACATACGCAAGAAGACGAGTCACCGGAACGAAGTATACAACCATGAGCGAATACTCATACGCCAAAAAATGCGTATTAATAAAGGGACAATCTATCTTAATATCGAGTTTCCAATGTAGGTATAATTATGAAAACAAGGTAAACAAAACTGACGCAAACGGTCCTTTATTAGAATATATACCTTAGCCGAAACAACTCAGTCCTACTTCTCTCTCTGGTTCTTTTAACCCCTTGTGTGGCATAGGAGGCCTCCTACACCGACTCTCCACCTGTTTCGGTTCTGCGCCAACACCTTCAAGTGTGGCCACAGTTTGTTGATCTAAATACCTTCCTTTTCTACGGATCATCTCAATTCGTATTCTTCCTTGGATCCTGTGCGGGTTTAAATATAGATCCTGTGATGCGATGTTGTTTGACTCTTTTCTTAGTGTATCTCCTATACATTGCCACTTTCGCCTGCGAAAACTGTTGTCTATCCCGTCTTGGCCTGTAAGTCTGTGTAGGTCATCGTTGGTAATGACATCCGGCCAATGAATGTTAAGGATATGCCGGAGACAGCTGTTGACAAAAGCTTGTAACTTTGATTATATTTGATATGTCACTTTCCATGTTGAACAGCCGCCGGGTTGGAGATGTTGTTATTGCACCAGATCTCAGCAAGAGTATTAAACGCAACTCGAGCTTTATTGATGCGAACCTGTACATCAACTTCAGTTCCACCGTCTGCTGTAACAAATGCTTCCGCGATAGCAAAACTTATCCACTTGTTCTACTTTCTGCACTTCAAGATAAATTTCATTTGGTCTCCTGGAGTCCAAGCTCGAAGTCTGGTTTCAGCAGCATTGATCTTAAGCCCTGCTCTGCGGCCTTCTCTTTGGATAGAAGGCATACATCGTCGGATTAGTCCGGGTGCGTAAGGTGGTTAAAAAGTTTCCATCTAATCCCTCGCGATGGGTGGTCGGTTTCAGATGTGGGTGATTTAAACTCTCCACTTCCGCTCCGTCTAGTTTCGCTTAACCCTAAAATATTTATTTCGTACTGGGCCATTTCCCGTTCCACCTCCATGATCTTCAATTATCCACACTTGTCCTAAAGAGTTCTCGCGTTCCATAGCTGCTGGTATTCCGATGTTTATAGTCAAAGGTCGCCATGACAAATTCAGTCCGTGCTATCCGAGGCGCACTAAACGTTTTGTCTGTATGGTTCGGTTTTCAAATAAAAGGGGTACAAGACTACCTTTTCTATTCCAGAAGGAGGGCTGCTCCTTGAGGCGACCTGGGAGTGGGAATCACCTAGAGTATATTTTCCCCAGTTCGACTTGCTTATTGTCATTAACACTCAAATTATTAGCTGCAGGTGAAAGTTCTGTCGTTTTTGAAGTTGTGTTGTCGGTACTTACTAAGAATTGTGAGTTAACTGAAACCGACTTCAGCAGTTTTTGTTTGCGTGAATTCACGTCTCACTCACACCGAGAGACCCAAATTTGTGTGATAGTGTGAGATTTTCCTAACTAAAAACACCTTTCTAGGGATTAGCCGAAACATACCATTGTTTGGGTCCATTTTCGTCCCTGGGTAGCCGCCGGGATGGAAGGCCGACACATTATCACTTGCTCCACCGATTAGCATAAAGTGGATGATTTATGGATATGTTTCCGTATGTTAGTCAGTATCTTTCAACCTTTAGAACTGTCAATATGACTGAGGGAAAAGTCCCCTTAAGACATTGTATAAGTTTCAAAAAGTTTAAAAAATGGTTTACGTAATTTCGTTCGAGTGACTTTTCTTTGAAAGATGATCCCAGATGAGGAAGGCCATCAGATGTCAAGAACCAAGAGTTACATAGTAAGATTATGACAAATCACACATTAACTTCCATAGATGTCGCCTACAAGCGTGGAATTCATCAGACAACTGCCTAGGCTTTGTTTTATGACAAAAGTCTGTTGAAATTGTTTTGGGATAGAATGTTCATATCTTCTTCAATAGACATATACAACGTGGATAGAAAAAGAGTCTTTGTTGGGGAAACTCCGCCATCTACATCAAAAGCAGATGGCCAACAGAAGAAGGTGTGTGAGTTTTTAAAATAAAATTAAAAAATTAACTCCGTCTCTGGGCTGTCGGCTAACTCACAGCAATGCAAAAAAATCGTCTTTCCGGACCAAACCATTCTAACACATCATAGGGTTGTCCCCTGGACTTTGGCTACATTATAAAAAAAAAATTCCAGAGTTGGGTTGGGAAACTTTACCTCAGCCCCGATATTCTCGTATTGAACCATCGGACTACTAGCTTTTCGCTGCAAGACTTTTGTGATGGAAATGAACAAAACCTCGCGCTCGCGCTGCTTACTACGAAATTCAAATCCACGTATCTTTGTGGTTGGGTTCAGTTTGTTTTCACACCACGATGAGTAAACGAATCTGGACTGGCCAAAAAAATTTCCAGTATTGAGCTTAAAATGCGTCAATGACATCAGCGTTTCTCTTTGGTGTTGGTTACGAGAGTGTGCAGTTTTATTTGTGTGTGCAATGATTGGTTAATCTGCGGTACAACAAAAATGAAATAATGACGAAACGCTTGGTGATGAAGTGGCCGAATTGTCATTTTTTCCGCGCTTTTATCTAGAGTAGGATGTGGTGAAGTCTGTTTTGATAAGACGGATCTTTATGGACTTGGATTTAAGGTTGGTGTTAAGTGCAAAAACTATGAAGAAGTGACTAAGTTAAGCTCATGGCCAGTGATAGGTACAAAGCAGAAGCGATATGAAGTGCTAGCTGACGGGTTGCTGTTAGGGCTGACGGGCCTTCAAACTTTCTGTGCCATAATGGACCTGCATTCGCCATTGACTCAAACAGCATTCTCCTAGCAGATTTGTGTAAAGCCACTGCAGAAAAAACCAAGAAAGAAGAGATACAACTTACAGAAGACGCCAACAACTATCTTGCTGTTTCTGGTAATGGCACATTAAAGAAGCGCGGACGCACTAGCAAGAATGGTGTTGTCACCTTAGTGGGTCAGAAGATAGCAAAGATATTGGACACAACAGTTCACTACATCTGTTGTAAGGAATATGAGTGGTGGGATAATTACCTCAATGATGATTCAGTGGCTTACCAAGATGTGATCGAAAGACTCCAATCAGGGGAGTGCAGGAGCTATGGGGGCATAAAGGAAATTTGTCTACGTAGTAAGCAGCTGTATGGAGTGCGCTACATGTATTTCATCGGAGATGGAAACTCAGCAACATTTAAAGGGTTAGTGGACAGTGAAGTGCATAAAGAAGGGTTTATTTAGGAAAACATCCAGCATGTCCAGAAGAAGATGGGAAAGCGACTACAAAGACCTAAAGAATACTTCTGGCAAGAGGAAAGTGTCGGACAAGAAGACCCTTGATGGAAAGGGCAAGTTGACAGAATCCCTAATTTGTAACACACAGAATCAGTTGATGATATGCATAAAGGCATCTGGGCACCATTGTACGATCACTTATTGACCACACAGCACTTATTGATCCACATCATGACTTCTGTCCTCAAGAGAAAAGGACCTGGTGCCGGTACTGGAAGGCCATGAAATTGAATGAGGATTAAAAGTATCCATCCCCAGCGATCGTCGAAGAACTCAAGCCAATCAATGAAGTGATAACGTCTGCTAAAACTACTTAGTGCACTAAGTCATTAAGACTATTTAGAGGCTGCGAAGCACATGGAGGTGCTGGTCACTCATTTCACGTTGTGTTAAGCTCATGCACCACAAATCCAACTCGAAATTTTTAACAACATTTTTTTTTTAAACAAGCACTTTTACAATAGTTCATACATGGGTTACCCCCTTAAATAAAGGATAAAGGAACCATTATGGTGAGACTTTATTGTCTGTATGTCACGGCCGTTTTTCTTAGTAACTACTACTGCTATCGGCTTGAAATTCGGTACAGCTGTATAAGTCATTTGCCCGCATCTATTCTTAGTGAACGAATTTCAGAAATATTAATATGATATTTTGTATATACCGTGTGGGTATTAATTATTAAAAGGGCTTGCTTTAAGGATTAAAGAAATTAATATTTAATTTTAAGCCGTTCCAAAATTCGTTCGAAATTTTACGGTATTCGCCACTTAGGCGGCAGTGGCAACACGATTACAGTTGAGAACTGTAATTTTTACCACAACTTTCCGTTCCGTGTACACAAAGTGGTGTATAGTAAAAAATAAAGCATTTCATCCATTTTCAGTTCACACTAAAACTTGTTTATCAACGCGAGGTTGCTAAAATTTTAACTTGCAACACGATTATGGTGAATGGAACCGTAATTTTTCCAGAAATTTTTTCTCCGTGTATGAAAAATGTAAAAAAATTTGTATTAAAAGCTTGCTCTTCTCGAATTTAAGCCACTACAACGATAGAATAGCGTGGCTAGTGTTTCAGAGCACACTTAAAAGAAAAATGAAATTTCAGCATTTTAAGATAAATAATTTTATTTGCAATATGACTTAACGTGGCTCGACAAAACTATTAATTTTTAAAATTCCAACGAATGTAAACGAACTTGCTTTCTTTACAGCCTTGAATCAAATATTTCTCAAAAACAGAAACGAAATCAACCGTTGTTACCCTAAATCAACTCTTTTTTTTTGTAAATAATAATCAAAACAAGCCCGAAAATCCAATCGGAACCAATTCTCTGGTACAGCAGGAAGCCATGCAACCAAACAAGAAGGAGAATTCTGAGTATCTTTCATTCGCCCACATTATAGACTTAACCAACCCAACCAGATTGAGACAACTTAAAGTGAACCACTTCTTATGTATCGCCTCAGTCTCAGTATTTACTTAAGGAAGCCAAGTAATGGCAGATTGTCAGGAGAAAGAGACTCCGCCTTTTACATCTTCGATCAGCCAATCTCGGCTCAATAAAATACGCAAGTGTGCTCAGAAAATGAACTCAATTAAGTGTTCCCGTGTAGAACACAAAGCTGATGCGATAGTATGTATTCGCCCTGATCTTTTGTACCTGATAGCAGTTCATTGTAAGGTAAACAGAATTTGTGTGAATCTGTGGTACTGCCGTACCTGCTCCCTTAAGAGATTTATTGTTTTTTTGATATCTCTACCAATGGAGGTTCGTAGATTTTTTCTTCTAATAATGATTAGCTTACACTCGAATTACGTGTGTAATAGGAATCTTTTTAGAAAAACATCTCCTACGATGAGGTTTAAGTACCTAAGCAAACTTTAGTTTCTGTAAATTACAATACAATTTATTTTCGAGACAAAAAATACTACTAGAGAGGAAAATGTAGTACCTATGTAGTTAAAGCTCTCGAAAAGGAATATTTGTATCCTTACGGACAACGAAGTTGAGGTGCTATTCCTAGGAACTGTCCCATCGATACCTAGAACTTTAAACAACTCAACTGTCGCTTATACCTAAATGAGCTAGCAGAGCAGTACCAAAGTCACTTGTGCTGGGTTGAAGGGCACAGTAACAGTTCAGTGAATTGCGTGACAGATGAGCTCGTTAGACTTGGGACTGCACTAGAGATCCAACCGAACGAAACTACGTTAGGTAGGCTTCTAGTACCCGGCAACCAATCAAATTAACTACGAATGGGCAAATACGACCAGAGAGATCTGGCTCTAGACTGGATCCTAACCGCTAGTCTAGTTTCGATGGACAAAACTAACCTAGACGCAGTCATAGTGGTGATGAGACACAGGTCACGCGAGGAGATTGATACTCCTGAATTCTGCAGAAACTGCGGTACTTACCTCCTCTGCTCACGCTCTGCCTTGGCACGCATACGGATGACCTAAAAAGCCCAGCTTTTAAACTTTCATTTCACCTAAACAATCATCTTATTTTTGGATACCGGAGTATGTGAATTCCCAAAAGGACATGTTTGTTTAGTACGCAATGTCAAAGGTAGATTACAGATTGAATTGAATTGAATTTCATTTGCGTTAAAAAATTATTTTTGCACATGGAGCAAGTACACAAGCAGGAAAATGTAGCTTATCTTCTTCCTCTATCTTTCTATCTATCTATGTTATCTATATTTACAGTGTATGAAAAATCATTCAAGTATTGTGTATGTCTGCACCAACCATCTTTCAAAAAGAGATACACGCCATCGAACTCTGCGCACGTGAAATTACTCATAGAGATATACGCGATACCAAAATATAGTTAATCTCTGACAGCCAGGCGGTAATCAAGGCTCTGGGGTCCTAGACCTTTTAGTCTAGAACTGTCTGGGACTGTCTCAATGTTATCAAAGAACTGGCTCAGGGCAACATCATCACACTGGCCTGGGCACCAGGGAACGAGAGCATTGAAAGCAATGAGAAGGCGGATCACCTGGCAAAAAACGGTGCGGATTCTCAGTTCATCGGACCGGAGCCATTCATGGACGGACAAACGCAAATACTCACACTGGACAAATACACCAGGGTTAAGACAAGCAAAGAGGTTTATAACCTACTCAAAACAGAAAACGGAAGCGCTGCTCTCACTCAGCTGACCAGATTTAAGGTTCATAACAGAACTTCTAACTGGTGACTGTCACTTGGGCTAACACCTAAAAAATATGCGACTAAGTGAAGAAGACACCTGTCGCTTCAGTTTGGAAGAGGGGGAAACAGTGGAACACATCCGCTGTCACTGTGAGGCCCTTGGCTGTATCAGACTCAGACATCTCGGTGGGGTTTTCCCATTACCATTAGATATAGCTAAGGCAACCCCCAAATAAATTTTTAGGTCTAATTAAAGAACTAAAGCTTGATTGAATGGCTTAAGTCTCAATTACGATCATGTCACAAAAAATTATCTTGGTCGAAGTGACTAAGGGGCCGTCCAAGTATTACGTAACGCAGTTTGGGGGTCCTGTGAAACGTTACGCTGCGTTATAGGGGGAGGGGGGTGGTCAAGGAACGCGTTACGTAACATTAAGTTTTTATTACAATTAAAAGTCCTAATTTCCATATATACGGAAAGTACACAAAAATACACGGAAATTACACGGAAGTACACGGAAAGTCCACAGAAAGTATAAGTACAAATTTCACGGACTACACGGAACTACACGTAAGTACACGATAAGTGGAAATAGTCACTTCCATATTCATACTACTGGTAATAATTTATCACCGCCTGTTCTAAATACAAACCTGGCGGGGGGAGGGAGGCGGCAGCCCTACCAGTTTAATAAAGCAACTAAATTCGTGAGTAATACACATCTTCCTCCCAGAAAGTTTAATAAAAATTTGACGGAACGTGTTCTGTACCTCTGCCTCCCAGAAAGACTGTTGCGTATTACTTGAAATACCCGAGGTAAAAAATTCGTTAACAACATCTGGAGAAATGCTTGGCTGATGATTTTGCCTAAAACCGACAACCCCATTTCTTCTCAACCGAGAACATAATTTGTTTTTTGTTTTTTAACGACGCGGCCAATGCCTAGGGGACACCCCTTTGCGGCTCAACCAATTGATCCAACTCAGTCTCTTAATGATTCTTTTTTTGTTGGGTAGACTATGTTCACCGATTGGTACCATGTCAAAAAAAATTTTGAGTGAGGTGGGGGTGAAACCTAACTTTGTAACGCGTATACCGATTTGGATAGTTCGTTTTTTGTTGTACAGAGTATGATCCCCCATTGCTAATAGAAGAACTGATTAGGCTTAGGGTGGGGGAGGGGTAGTCTAACTTCGTAACGCGTAGACCAATTTGAATAATTCTTTTTTTTGGGTAGAGTATGTTCCCTGTTTGATACCACGAGAAAAAAATTTTGGTGGGGTGGGGATGGGGGGTGTGTGTGGAACCTAACTTTGTAACGCGTGGATGGTTCCTTTTTCTGTTGTATAGAGTGTGATCCCCCATTGCTGATAGGCGAATAATTTGGTCCTAAGGTGCGAGGTGGTGGGGGGGGGGGGAGGAAAGAAATGTTGGTGGGGTAGGGTGAGGGGAGGGTGGAACCTAACTTTGTAACGCGTAGACCGATTTGGATGGTTCTTTTGATGTTCTATAGAGTGTGATCCCCCATTGCTAATTGGAGAATAATTTGGTCCTATGGTGGGGAGTGGGGGAAGGTCAGTAACTTCGCAGCGCGTGGACCGATTTCGATGATTCCGTTTCTGTTCTTCAAAATGTCGTAATAGATATAAAATTAAAAACTATTTTATGCTTTTTAGCGCTTTTTGTGAAGTCGGTTCAACTTTTTTTTCAAAAAATATTTTATGTTGTTTTTTTTATGTATTTTATGCAAATTATAGAAGTCATGGAAAATATCATCATAATTTACAGTTTTAAAATCTCGGAAAAGATGTATGGATGGATTTACGGGCTTAGACAGATCATATGTCATAAAAATGAAATTATGGTAAAACGAAAGAAAAGATGACTGACTGATTATGGAAATTCTGTCTTAGATGAATCTTTCTGGCTGTATGGAGTACCTATGTTGTCCGACTAACATCATGGTAATAATTTTGTATCCTGGGTAAGGATACCCACACTTGTATCGTACATATTCTATCGATAATGGACGAAATTTAGTGCAAAGATAGATACCTAAAAGCATTAAAATATTTAATTTGGTTATGTGGAATGATGATATGTTTGGGATCTGTATCTTGCTAGTAGTCCTTTGATCCAGCACAAAAGGTAAAAATAAAAATAAATTCAGACGCATGCGCATTTTATTGATCAGATAAACATATCAATATATTACAAACGATAGCATTAGTTCATTGTCATTCGGTATTTCCATACTTGTGCCAAGAAATCGATAAAAACGAAAGCAATAAATTCACAAATAACAACAATTCTACGATTCTAAGTGTCCTAAATCAGTGGCAATAAAACTGTAATCAGTTTTTAATCAGAAATACATGTTCCATTGCTTGTTGAATAACTGATTCGATAACCGGTCAGCGGTTTAAAATAACATGCGAAATAAATATGTGCACCGAGCCTTTCTCAAGTGCTCTTTAGAAACTAATCTCTGATAGAAAGTCCTCAATTTTGTTAATAATATTTTCGTACTTTTACCGGAGTTATCAAATTTTCGATTGTAAAAATTCCTTTCGTTTAGGGTTTTCTCTTTAAATAACACCTGAAGTTTTTTCGGTCGAATATGTTTTCTTCAGACAGTGACTATTGAAATTGATTTTGTAAATAAATCTAAGGAAAATTTATGATTTCCTTTCTCTGTTATCGCGCCTCAGAGATAAGATAATATTGCCAGGGGAAAATTCGGCCGACGAACAATAAAATCTCGAAAAATTTAACAAAATGTGCTATCGTTGAAGTTTTACAGATTCTACCCGGAGCTTTGATTAAATTTTGATTTTTAGAGGACAATGGATGAAAACTATTGTAGATAACACGGATCAGCGAGGGAGCTCTTCAATAGAATAATGCTAGCGATTTTAAGAAGTTAAACAGAATCTTGCAAAATTCAACAGAAAATAATATTTTCGGTAAATGAAAAATGATGGGACCGTCGGCCAGAGAGGGGTGATGGGGGTTAGAGGGCTTAGATACGACCTTGAACAACCCCATAAAATTTTTAGAAGTTGGGGGTCACAGGGTGGAGGCGGAGGGGGTGGACGTAAAAACATTTTTTTGTTAAATTGAGAAATGAACTTTTTTAGTCAAAATTACATAAAATATTTAAATCCTGAACGTGTAGGGTAAGTGAGTGGGGGGTAAGGAGGGTGAGGTAGATGCGGGGGTGGGGGGGGGGGTGGGAGGCGGAATCTGCAAGCGCGTCAAATTGCGAATCACACGATTTTATGCCTTAGGTAAACCTATTAAAAATATTGAAAAAATGTAAAAAAAAACACGTACAATTAGGGGGGGGGGGATATTGAATAAAATATATTCATCATGGACACGAAGTTGGATCAATTCGTTGAGCCGCCGCACGTCCACTATTCCATGGGTCCCGGTTTCGAGACCAGGTCTAGCCGTGAGCTTTTATTAAGAACTTAAAATAATCCGTCTCTGGGCTGTTGTCTAGCTCACAGCAATGCACTTCCCTCACTTCCCTTACCCTAATTCCCTTCCGGCCAAAACCATGCTAACGCATCAAAGGGTTGTCCCCTAAGATTTGGCCACATCGTATAAAAAAAAATAAAAATAAAAATTGGTTTTATATTTAGCATCCCAAGAACTTATGTGCGAAAAACAAATAGGCATTGTACAGAAGACGCCCTTATAAGTGCATTTCATGATGTTGACCAGTGTGAGAGTAACAATAGTGTTGCTTCTAAATGTGGCATTCCAGAGCCCACATTGCGTCGTTATATTAAAACAAGAAAAAATGGAGAAGAGTTATCGCTCCATGGTGTACGAATTAGTACCACATTCAATAAAGAACAAACCACCCAGCTTGTTAGTTATTTCAAGGAAATAGACCACAGATGTTTTGGACTGACATCTACAGCAGCCAGAAAATTGGCATTTGAATTTGCGGAATACCCCATCGTTTTAATAAAAAAACTCGAGATGGCTGGAACTGATTGGCTGAAGTTATTTATGCAAAAAAAATAAGTTAAGCCTTCGAACACCAGAAGCAACTTCTGTGTGGCAACTAATGGTATTCAATAGAGTGTCAGTGAACAAATTCTTTCAGCTCATGAAAGAAGTTCAATGAAAATATAACCTCCCTCCGGAGAGGATTTTTAATGTTCTGGGCCTGTCTAATGTACCAACAAGGTTTCAGAAAGTTTTAAGTGCAACAGGACCTCGACGAGTTTCTAAGGCCGTATCTGCCGAACGAGGTAAGAATACTACTCTACTATGTGCATTTAACGTGGCTGGTTCATACATTCCACTATTTTTGATATTTCCTCGTATGCGTATGAAAAATGAATTATTAAATGGTTGGACCCAAGGCATAGCCCTTGAAAAAGGTTAGATGACTACCGAAGGTTTTCTACTTTACTTACAACATTTCAATAAAAATGTTAGGCCATCTAAAGAAAACCCAGTTTTGTTAATGGTTGACAATCACTCGTCTCACATTTCGTTGGAAGCTATTGCCGTGAAAAAAATTATAATGTTAGGGTTTCCTCCGCACATGTATGCTATGGTGGGATGAATTCTGCACGAGCTACAAAGGTTCTGGATCATTCAATTGCCATAATTGCTGTGCCTAGATGCATTCGCCAGCGTACCCCAACCAGATCGTAAACTTACCCCACCCCAAGCATAAGAGGACGAATTGAGAGGGGGTGCAGGTTATTAATATTATCTTTTCTTTAAACCATTGAATCGACTTTTTTATGTTTTAACTTTTATGAGCAATAAAGTTTTGTTAACTATAAGTTGATTTTTTTTCAATTCGGAAAGATTTAAAAGATTTATAAGCGATTTTGCTAAAGTTCGCTAACTTACCCCGATCTCCCCTACCTAGATTATTTTATACTGATGAGTAAAGACAAATAACGCACGAAATTCGTACAACAATTCCATCACGTGATGGTCTTTGTTTAGCAAAATCTAAACATTTCTTAGATAGAATGTTTCGATGCACAAAAAAGATTGAGAGAATTGAACAAAAACCGCGTGTTTAATTTTTTTTTGAAAGATAGACACATTTGATAAAGGCATAAAATCACGTGATTTACAATTTGGCGCGTTTTCAGTACCCCTCCTCCTCCTCATTCACCTTACCCATTCACTTATCTGACACTGAACAATGGATATTTACCTTACATAGAAATTTATAAGCACATCTATGTTATCAAATATATAAATTTTCACCTCCACCCCTACGCTACCACTTTTCGACTACAACTTTTTATCTCTATTGATACTCAGAGTAGTTATTATTTTCTTTTCTATGTCAGTTTTGTTGTCTTCTTTCGGCGGATAGTTAATTTTTTCAATTTTTAGCCATACTGGGCGTTCCCATCAAAGAACGTGATCTTTAAGCATTGCTGGTAGTATACCTCTTGAAGCGATATCAGCAAGATTCTCAGCTGACCTTACATGAAACCATTTCGTTCGATCAATGATAGAGTGTATTTGGACCCGATTTCCTACGATTGTCTTCCATTTATGTACATCCACGCATAATATGGCAGATTTTCAATTTCTAAGCTAATTCTGGTCTCCTTGATTAAATTTGCTAATAGTGTTGCTCCACATAATCAAGTCGTGGAATAGACAGCTTGGACTTCAACTGTGATTAAACTTGTTGAAATAGTAATTCTCCTCACAGTAGGAAGGTGGTAAACTGCAGCGCTGTACCCTTTCTGCGTGGCGTCACAAAACCCATGGAGTTCACAAGTGCATTCTGTTCCTGTGTACTTAATCCAACGAGGAACCTCCAATTTTTCTAGTTTAGGCAACTCAAGTTTTATTTGCTCCCACCTACTAAGGATATCGTTGGGTAGCCAAGTGTCCAAATGTCTTGAAAAAATATCTTAATGGTCATCGTTACTGGGGACAATAACCCTATGGGATCAAATATTCTTGCTGCTTCCGATAATATATTCCTTTTTGTAGTCACCTTTATTTTCAATTTATCTGTGGACGGATTCCAATTGACTCCTAATGCTTTTGTAGTAATTATTCAAAGTCAAGTGTAACTGCGGCCTCTCTATCTTTACTAGGTAAATTCCTTGGACCTTCCCCTGCCCCTCCCCCCTCCTTCGATCGACGGTCCCATCATGTACTTAGTAAAATCTCTACTCTGAAGCAAGGATAATTAAAGTGTTTCTCAGTGGGTGCATGCCTTAAAATGATGTGATTGATCAGTGAACAGTGTAAGTTGAAAAGGGATTATTGACAAACAGCATATTGTGCGAGTGTGATAAATTAGTAACTGTTAACTATTTCCCCAACCCATACGACATTGTGGTTTAAAGGATTTCATTCCTGATATAAACTGAATAAAGTTTACTCTGCTAAAGGCCGACCTAAGATACTTCAAGATGACGAATTCATTGAAACTGTTGAAGGTTAAGTTTTTTAACTATTTTGCAAAAACCTTTAATTTTGACGAACCTTATGTGATGAAATTGTTTTTTTTTGCAAGACAATGACCCCAACTACTACTTTTTTAAGCTAATTAAATGGAAGAATGTGTTGAATTAACATTTACAAAATTTATCTGTTTTTGAGCTATGAACAAGAATTTAATAGAAGGACGAATCATGCATATTAAGGCGAGGAAAAAAAACATCATAAAAGAGGCCATACTCAACAAATGTTAATTAAGCCTCAAGAACTATCGCAGTTTTAAAATCAACATGAGTTTTGTTGTTCTTCATCGTTGTAAAGGTCAATTAAATTTATTTCAAAAGATTCGTTCAACCCATTCACGTCTGAACGGACTTTTTTTCAGCGACTCTATTTGGTACAAAATCGAACTTGAAAAAATTCGATCAAAATGTTTTTCGACGTGAAATTGTGTGAACTATCGGAATCTGCAATCGAAATTTCATCAAAATGTTTATTTATTTAGCAATTTATATATAATTCACAATAGGCCTAGACTTGAATATAATTGCAATATTTGGGCAGGGGCAGGACACACCGCATTGTCCGCGTTAGACAAAGTTCAGCGTAATGCTATTAAACTTATTGGCGATTCCTCAACCTCTAAGGGCCTTGACTCTCTGGAGCATCGACGGAATGTCGGTTGTCTCTCACTCTTCTATCGCTATTTGCATGGCCATTGTTCTAACGAAATTGCTAGCCTGATTCTTTGTAGACTCAACACAACGCACGATACAAGATCTACAAGTCGGTCCCACCCCTATACTGTCCAGGTCAAATTTGGACGTACCTTCAAATTTCGGGAATCTTTTCTAAGCAAAACAACACGAATGTGGAACAGTTTACCATCTTCTGTTTTTCCCTCGTCTTATGAGCCTGAAACTTTCAAACGGGGCGTACATCGACACCTCCTTCCCTCATCCTTAATTCCTTTCCTGCCAAGGCTGTGCTTTAGCATCATAGGGCATCCCCTGAGCTTTGGCAACATCATATATAAAAAAAAATTTATAGAAATCGTAAAAAAATATCTCCAAATAGTGAAATTTACGCGTTCATAGACCCTAAGCTTGAAAACGCGTTTTATTAGTTTTTTTTTTACATTCAAGCATTCAATATGTCGTCTCAAGACCAAAAAATTAGCAGTTCTTCCGGGAGCTGTTTGTTTTGAAAGACTACGTCGAATTGTGCGAATCTTTGTGTAATAAGGATATATAAATGTAAAAAAAAAGAAAAAAAAGGAATTGAATTTCACAAAACACTAATCTATACATTTTTAAGGGTCCATGGACGCGTAAGTTTTACGAGTTCGATATATTTCGTTACATTTTCGATACGAAAGAAAATTTTTTTCAAGTTTTTCAATTTGACCTTTTACAAAATTTCGATTGCTGATTCCGAAAGTTCAGACAATTTTACGTCGAAAAACATTTGGGTTGAATTTTTTGACGCTAGATTTTGTACCGAATGAAGTCGTTGAAAAAAAAGTCCGTTCAGGCGTTAATGGGTTAATTAATAAAACGTCACAAGTAACTAAACAGTAAAAGAACTTAAAGTTTTACTTTTAATTAAAATTTCTAAAATCCCAAATATTTTTTTTCCCACACAGTTAGTGTCCTGTGAGACATAAACACATCTTCTGCAGTCTTTTCGTATACTAAAGAGCCGAAAAAAAATGAAATCCCGAATCTGAGCTAAGTAGAATCAACAAAAGCACTTTCCACGTGTTACCCTAACTTTCCCTAAGCTTTTATATAACTGTCAGTTAAGCACGTGGTGCCACCACTTTTTATATAGTTCCGCCTTCCAAAATGGTCGCCGCCATTCTTACTATATAGCTTGGAAGTGCGACTGGAATAACGTCGAAGACACAGCCCACATTAGTTTCCCCACTCTTGTATACGATGAAATATAAACGCTAAGAATAAGGGCGTGGCTCTACCTTGTCCTAATCATTCTCAACACGAGATAAGTGGTCGTAATCAGAACGGCAGAACGAGTGATATCAAAAATATTTCCCCTGGATTTTCATCGGATTTGAACATGTGTTAGTGTCCATCTGATTTTGTTGAAACGACCAAGAGAAATCTGTGAAGGCCGCTCGGAATCATTTCCAGAGTTTGTTCAGTCAACACAGTGACGACGGCGACGCGGTTGACTGAGTTACGCAGAGATCTGGATCTGGTACGGGAACGGTTTCCGTTATAAAGTAGTGACATCTTTCCCATTTATCCGTTATCTGAGAAAATAGCACGAACACAGTTAGAATGGAATAGACGACAGCGAATACTTATAAATGAGTAGTGTGGATACGACAGAAAACCTCACTGGATAGAGGAGGGTAGTGCTACCCCCAATGTGAACACAACAGACTTGACACAGTTAGAACAAGACCGAAACGGTAGAGATCGCGTTTTCGATGATTTCCAAAAATCGGTGGAAAACATAACCAACTTTAGTCAGTGCTGTTGCAGTTAGTCAAGTGTTAAAACGTTCGCGGATTGCTTGCTCGGTTAAATCGGGACTTGTATAAACGCGCGAGATTTTCCAGATTTTTTTTTTTCATTTGTTTACAAAAAGATTTCTCAGTGGGTGGACACAAAATGTTATAAATAATAACACGGTTGAAATGTAGTGAATAATTTTTTTGACTTCAGCTTAAATGAAGTTTTCTCGGGGATTTTTTTTCGTAAAGATTAATTGAAGTTTGTTAGTGTCGTGAAATATGGAAGTTGTCGAACAAAAACACTTGCCGCTTGACTATAGCATTGGTGTGAAAAGTGAACCGCACGAGGGACATAATCAACATCATCATCCACATCATCAGACTCAGCCATCTAGTAGCCATCATCATCAGCAACCCGAAATGCCAGTACCAGCGATGGTAACGTTCCTTTCACCGTCGAATAATTCGCAGCCGCATCATCTCAACTGCCATCAGATTTCCAGTGCGTTCAAGGTGGTAACGCCAAAAATTAAGGCCGACGGTAAATATACAATTCGCATGCACCACCTATCACTTTTGATTATTAAAAATGTCACCAAAGCAGACAATGTCCCCCCGCATGCAGGCAGCTAATCTCTGGCTACTTGTAGCTGATCCAGTTATCACCCTCCCCCCACATGATCCTGCATTTCCCCCTGCATACTATATATGCGAATCCGGTCATTGTTTGAGGGAAAATTAATTTTTGGAAAATTATTTCGCACTCGCGGTTTAATGTATTGAGGGAGGTTTGGTCGTTTAGTATAGTGAGGGGGATGATGTTATACGCTTTGCGGATTGTTAGCTTAGTTTTGGAGCTTGTTTTTGGTGAAATTTAATTAGCGAAGAGTAGTCACGTACAAATTAAGTAGGCACCTGTACACTAGGCAGGTGTTCGTGAGCTTACAGGTGATTTAGAATTGTACGATGCGTGTGAATTTTTCAAAACCTAACAAATATTAGATGAAGAGGCAAAGGGAAAGCTCAAATTGTTTATATCGGATTCATATTAGATTAGCAAATAAGTTTTAATATTTTCATGAATTTAGTTGAGTTCACACAAACTTAAAAAGTTTTCGAATGTTATGAGGATATCTGCTTTAAAGGGATGATATTAAGTGGTGTAGCTAAAGAAGACATATAAAAAAAATTTATTTTGTTTTTTAGAAGTATCATTTAGCATACTACTAGGGTATACTAAAATTTTTAAAGGGACAAAAAAATTTATACAAAATTACTGTAATTTAGTAGTTAGAATCACCTGAAGAGTCTTAGAACTGAATTTTTACGAACATGAGGACAAAATTCATCTATTCTCCTAGGTGAAAAAATTCCGGTCACCCCAAAAAAGATGTAAAAGAATTGTGGTAGGTGGAAATACACTTTAGTATCATTTTGTTTAGTACCTGTAAATTTTCAAATAGAGTAATTAACTAATTGAGCAGAGCAAAAATAAATATGTATGTATAATTGCAACTGTTGTCTCGAATCGATTGAAGTTCTTCTCCCGCCCCATGCCCCACAAGGGGTTACTGGAACTAGAGATGTAGAATTTGGTAATCCAAAATTTTTAAGAAAATTTTTTAAATTCGATAGGTGATCGGAATTTGTTTTCCTCCGAAGTGTAGTTCTTTGCAAACGTATGTTTAAGCGGGTTTCGAATCAACAGACTAGTTTCAGTAGAGAATTCGGTTACTTTAATAGATTATGGGATTTGAACCTACGACGTACCGACGCATATTTGCAATATAGTTTATTACTACAAAAAAAAAAGTAAGTCAAGTTGGAACGTTGTTCATGCTTCGAGGGTTCCGTCCTTATTTTTTTTCATTTTTTTTCAAAAGGAATTTTTTTTTTTTATATTTTGTGGGAATTACGTAAAAGCTAAAACTTTACTTTAGCACAAAACTGGAACTATGTAGCTATATATTCGTCGGTCAACTTCTGAAACTACATTTTTTTTTATACGATGTGGCCAAATCCTAGGGGACAACCCTTTGATGCGTTAGCATGGTTTTGGCCGGAAGGGAATTAGGGTAAGGGAAGTGAGGAAATTTGAGTCTTGTTTTTTTTGCATTGCTGCGAGCTAGACAACAGCCCAGAGACGGAGTGGATTATTTTTTTTAATTTCTTAATAACAGCTCACGGGGTCATCTGGTCGTGAACCCGGGGCCCATGGCATGGTGGTCGTGCGGCTCAAGTGGAAATTAAAAAACTTTTATTAATAACTCAAAAAGATGAATTATAATTAAAATCAACGAATAATAGTAGTAAAGTTAAAGAATAAGCGCTGTAAATTTTAAGTATTTCGGTACACTCGCGAACTGCATTTGCCGCTCATTCTGTTGTGACGAAGTTACAATTTGGCCAAAACCTGACAACAGGAAAAGGCCAAAACCTGTTGACAGCGTCAGCAGACCGGAAAGAATTATAAGCGCCACCGGGTGCCAGCCTCACTTACAGAGGGTGATCAACGAATTAGAAACGCATGAACATTTTTACTTTTTAGCTTTTTATTGGTTGTTTTTAGAAAAAAATCAGAACAAAAATCAAAATTCGTATGTACACATATATTTTCGGAACAGATAGATTCGAAACTAATATAAACATAATTAATATCTTGTGATTCCTCTTCGACTTTTTATTACCTCCTTAATTCGTTTGGGCATACTTTCTACACAATTAATAATTATTTGTCGCATTTGGTTGTCATTTCTTCAAAGATTCTTAATATTTTGCTTCAGCTCTGCAATATTTCGGTTCTGTAGACTGTAAACTTTCGCTTTTAGTAAGGCCCAACAATTTTCAATTGGATTCAGATCCGGAGAATTGACGGGCCATGGAAGTACCTCAATTTTCTCCTTGATTAAAAAGTGCTTGACCGATTTTGCTGTATGGCAAGGAGCTTTGTCCTGCATGAAGGTGTAGCAAAAAGGGCGATAATTGAGTGAATTCCTATGTGGAATAAAAACATCCTGGAGGACTTTCTTATACTGATCCTGTCTCATTGCTCCGTCAACAAAGTGTACAGGGCCAGGACCTTCTCCAGTAATACAGCTCCATACCATTATTGACGGTGGGTGTTTGACCGTTCTTTGTATCTCTCTCCTCGCCGCCTCCTTACAAAGCAAAAAGATTCCGTCATCGTTTGCAGCTGAGACTCGTCGCTTAAGATGACCTAAAGTTTAAAAAAATCATTAGTTTTAATACATTTTATACTATGACCAGAAATTTAATAAAAATAAGCATATCAGCTTACTTTTTTCCAGTCATTAATCGTAAGGTGTTCATGGTGTCTAGCCGCCTCAAGCCGGGATTTTTTCATTTTTTGGGTCAACCTTGGCTTTTTAGCTGCTTGCCTCCCTTTCAAATCGCTTTCATATAACCGCCTGCGTAAGGTAACTTGAGATATTGGAATTCCTTCTTCATCCAGACTCCGTTTAAGAACCTTAGTAGGAGCTCTACGTTGTTTTACCGCCATACGGATTATTCTTCGGTCTGTCCTAGGCGTAGTTTTTCTGATTCCTTGGCACTTAAGTCTCCTATTGTATGTTGCAGGTTGATAATTTGTTAACAATTTTGAGATTCTACTCACTGTCGCACACGAAACATTCACTTGACTCGCAATCCCATTAACAGATACATCTTTGATCTCAGGTATTCGACTTACAAAAACATCTTGTTTTAGTGTAAAAAAAGTTGATGAGCAATATAAAATTCAATAAATTTTAGACGTTTCTAATTCGTTCATCACCCTCTGTATATAGTGCCGGGGAGGTCTGGGGGCGCACTGAATCCTTTAATTTTTATTGTGCTGGTCTTGGATTTTGC
This sequence comes from Leptarthrus brevirostris, assembly GCA_964036015.1. Lineage (NCBI taxonomy): Eukaryota > Metazoa > Arthropoda > Insecta > Diptera > Asilidae > Leptarthrus > Leptarthrus brevirostris. Next base: position 100,288,386 of record OZ038375.1, read on the forward strand.
TGTTGTTGTGTTATTCGAATTGAGGCATAAAAGTCGCCATAACCCAACAACAGCAAAATCAAAAACCTTACAACAGAAATATGTACATTAAAGAAATATGTAAAATTAAAGAATTTGTCTTGACAGATAGACAGACGAATACGACTAGAAATTAACGATTTTCGGAATTTTTCTTTTACTTGTGCTGTGAGAGCTTGATTTTTGCCAAATTTCATGATTCTAGTTCAATGGGAAGTACCCTATAAGTTTTGATTTATTCGTTAGTGTCAAAATATGCGGCAAAATCGGTGTAAGTGGTTGTATTTTTTGATTGCGTTGACTTAGAAACTTTTTTTGTAGCTCTAAGGGACCGTGGAACTTAGTATTTGATATTAATTTCAACTAGATACCTCCACGCGTTCCTGAGAAAAAGGGTCTTGACAGACAGACGGCCAACATACGCGTTCCTTTCTTTCGTTTTGAGGTACCAAACCCCACAAACGGACACAGTCTTAAAAAATTCAGCAAGCGTTTGAAACGGACACCTGAAGTACACTATTATTTAAATTTGATAATACAAAAGCGAAACTATTTTACAAAACGAAAATCATACTTTTTCGAGTTGAAGTAAAATTTAACAAAACTCATACTGACCAGTGGTAAAAACGACTCAAAATTAATTTTTAACAAGTTTTGTGAGATTTACGAATTCGAAAAAACCTAATCTTTAGGGCCAATGTCACAGGAGGGCCGTATACCGCGCGTGCTTCGTTTTGGTCGTGGGTCATGAGATTATGTACATGTAATGGAGCTGTGGAGCGATTAAGGCTGCGGTTACGCTGCAAGCGATATTTTATGGCGCGATGAATTATCGCTAGAGCTCGAGCAATGATTTTTATTTTGGTGGTTTACTAGATCAAGTGTTTAAGGGGGGAACTCCCTGTAAAACTTTCAAAAAATCGATTTTTTTTGATAAATTGATAGAGACATGTTTTGAGAAAATGTTTCCAAAGTTTCAAAGGCCAACTCCGAGTATTATGAAAGACACGGCCCCTCGAGCCGGCGCGCTCCGAGTGTTATTTGGCCCGCGGTGCATATGAATGAATTTTCAACTCAAAACTTTAAATCGAGTTTTCTCGAAAACATTTTTTGAAAATTGCGGTACACGATTGCGAGAAAACTAGTGAACCGATTTACGAGTTCTAAAAATTTTTTAGTAGAGTATGAAATGAACGAGTTCATGAATATCACAGATTGTGAAAAAAAAATCTTTTTTATAGAGTTTTTAGCCACATACATCGACAAAAATTATGTAAAAATTGTTATTATTTTTTAAGACATGACTTTCATACTTTGTAATCGACTTTTTATGATATTTTTTAATTCATGCACTCGAGGGAAGCCTGCTGAACAATAAAAAAAATTTCTTGTAGGTTTCAGATAATAACTTTCGACTCCAGCGTGTACCGCGCAAAAGCAGTCTGCCGCGAGCTGCCATACGGGACCTTCAATAACTCCGCCATTTTGAATAATTTGTTTATGTAAAAAACTTTGTTTTGTTGTTTTAAGATGTATTTAAATATATGCAAAAGATGATTCACGTGTGTCGCTATTTCCCAGTGAAAAAAAATCACCAAAAACCACCATTTTTTGACCCGTTACAGGGAGTTCCCCCCTTACGCGATTAGATTAGTTATAGCGATGTCCTTAAGAACAATATTGCTGAATTTTACCTATACAGGGATTTTAATATGTTGTAGATAATTATTTGTACTCTTATAACGAATTTTTTCAAAATAGAATATTGTACACTGACGTCATGGGTATGTATCAAGGTGCAGGAAAAAATTATCTGCCTGGCCACCAATTTTCGCAAGTCCTGGAACACTAGCGGACAATTTAGTTAGGATTAGCATAGGAGTCTAGGTGCATTGTGGCTAAGCCGACTTTATAAATTCGGAAATTTAACAAAATATAAAAATAAATAAAATAAATAACTAATCTAAAAATTAAATTTTTTCCCCTCAAAATCTCTTTGTAATGCTTGGGAAAAATCGAAAATAAAACATTAAAAAATCCTACACTATAATTTGGATAACACAAGCTTGCGAAATATAAACTTTTAATATTTTTTTTGTTAGAAAGTGTGCTGATTTCGAAAATAGTGTTGGTTTTTTTTCTATCAGAGCAAATTTTCTTTTTATAAATTTTTTTTTATTTGATAATTGGGGCATTTCACGTGAAGCGGACAAGCAAAAAAATTTAAGTTTTTTAAATTCGTTGATATTTGGGTACGATATATAGTCCCTAACCAATATACAGAATTTTTAACCTGTGTGAAATGTAGTTAACGACTTACGGGCTTCTGAAAACTTGGCTAAGAGCTAGGTATGACCTATTTCGAAGATCATATTAAGAAACTTATATAAAAATAAGTAAAATAGTGATTCTTATAGGAAATTGCATGCTCTTCGCAGTCGTGGTATCGAATTCGAAATTGAATTTTTTCTCATGTAAAAAATCCAAAATCAATATTTAAAATTAAATTTTGACAAACTTCGACCTTTTTAATTTTTTTTAAATAGCTCAAAAAATAACTTATAGTCTATAGTAAATGCTTGACAAGTTTCATAATGGGATCTACAGTCGTTTCGGAGATAGAGAATTTAAATTTTTTTATGTTTCCATACAAAACAATCGCACTGTCCAAACGCCGACTACGCGCTGCACTGTGTTCGAATGCAGATCCCATTATGAAACTGAACAGGCATTTACTATACATTTTAAGTTATTTTTTGAGCTATTTAAAAAAAATGAAAAAGGTCGGAGTTTGTCAAAATTTAATTTCAAATATTATTTTTGGATTTTTCACAATTTACAATTTATTTATTTAATTAATTTAAGAGATGAAATTATCGTAACAAGACTTATAAAAAAAAGAGTTGAGACATAAGAATAATACTAGGAAATATAATAAAAATATAAAACTACTTATATTTGAAATATCTAACCATTAATAAACAAACAATAAAATAAAGTGAAATTTAGTTACAGAATTATAACTAGAGTACAAAAGTGATCGAGAGGTCACCCCACGTCATCATACACTACCCATGAGAGTCAGAATACTAAATTTATGAACCAAAAAAGACTATTATTACTAAATAATTCAAATTAATGAGTAATTGAGACGTTTTTTGAACTTCCTGACCGACCAGTGCGCTGAATATTTGAAGACAAATTATTCCAAGCATGTACAGCACGAACGAAGTAAGAGTCCTCCTGAACAGAGTAACGAAAGATAGGAACTAGCAAATTATTATGTCGTGTGTCGTTAATTTTAGTTTGCTAAATAAATACAATGGTTTACCAGTATATATTATCCTATGCAGCGAAATGAGCATTTTTTGCAATAAAAACTGCTTTAGCGTACAACCTAATACTGAGTTCTGATAATTTGAGATGTGGTCAACTCTTTTGAGGCCATAGATAAATCTAATACAATCATTAAATGCTACATTCAATCTTCTAGAACACAAAGTGTCTAAATGAGGAAATAGTAGAATGCCTTGAAAGAAGTACGGAAGAAGGAGTGATCTTACGAGCATCATCCGGGTGTTAATAGATAGCACGCTAGCAGATAACCAAAGCCGACGTAATCCTCCATATATTCTACCAATCATGCTAGTGATGTGATCGCAGCATTTCATTTTGGAATTTCGGTAAACACCTAAACTTTTGACACGTTCGGAAAAGGGAATTGAAATGCCATTAAGTGTAATAGTGGGAGTATTAAGACTCATGATATCAGTACGATAAAAGTAAATACATTGTGACTTTAGTGGATTTAGTACTAAGTGATTTTCTGTAGCCCATGAAGAGATCCTCGCTAAGTCTGTGTTAACCCGATCAATACAATCCTCCGATAGGCCAATGGGTCGACTACGGTAAAGCTGCACATCATCAGCATACAGGTGAATATAACAATCTTCAATTACCTCAGGCAGTTCATTTATATATAGGGTAAATAATAGAGGACCCACGATAGAGCCCTGCGGCACGCTGCAACTGAGTTGAATCATGCCAGAGAAAACCCCGTCAACCTTTACCTGCTGGAATCTATTGGATAAATAACTACGGGTGAGCGAAACAGATGAGGACATAAAATTAAAATTGTATTCCAACTTAGCAAAGAGCTTAGAGTGGTCTACTGAATCGAACACCTTAGAGAAATCGAGAAGAGATAAAACGCCCAAGTGGTTCTCATCAAGGGACTTCTGAATATTGGACGTAACGTCGATCAAAGCCGTCTCACAACTATGTGACTTACGAAACCCTGACTGGAAGGGACTTATTAGGCTATACTCATCCACAAATTCAACTAACTATACATTTTAAGTTATTTTTTGAGCTATTTAAAAAAAAATTTAAAATGTCGAAGTTTGTCAAAATTTAATTTTGGATTTTTTGCAAGAAAAAAAATCCAATTTCGAATTCGATACCACGACTGTGAACAACATGCAATTTCCTATAAGAATCACTATTTTACTTATTTTTATATAAGTTTCTTAATATGATTAATTACTTTTGAAACAGGTCATACATAACTTTTTCAAAATTGTTGGTTGTCCGCTTCACGTGAAATGCCCCAATTATCAAATAATGACTAATAAAAAAATCTAATGGGATAGGAAAATACCAACAGTATTTTTTAAAATCAGCACACTTTATTACGAGAAAAACATTATTATTAAAAGGGGAAATTGAATGTATAAATTCGCAGGCCTCTGTAATTTATTTATACACAAAAAAAATTGAGTAAATCAGAGGAATAGTCACAGAGATTTTCTGGCCGCCAGTTAAAAAAAAGGTATTTTCTAGAAAAACGCGTTTAAAGTTCCGAATAACTTAGATATCATAAAACGGTTTCACAACAATATTCTACAAATCTCAAAAAATCCTAATATTCAAAAAAAATTTTTTTTTTAAAGTTTCTGTGTTCCCTAGTGAAATACAAATATTTGCAAACGCATAAAATTGTAGTTAATTCAATTTTAAGAAACCGGCTCAAGTTTGGCGAATTTTATCATATGCATAATATGGTAAAGACGATGAGTAACACTTTTTTTAAAATGGTCCCAATACCCATTTTGAATAATATTAAATCCGTAATAGAGAAGAAAGCAAACAATTTTATCAATCTCATTTCTCCGACCATATTCTACACAGAGATAGCACTTACTATCACCGCGCGATCAATTAGAAATTAGTTCACGGAAAATTCGCATCGCCTGAGTTCACACGATGTATTGCTTTATGTCGCGATGAAATATCGTGCAGTATAAACACGACATAAGGAAGATGTGCTTTTAACTGGGCGTGCAATATCGCTTGCAGCGTACTCGCAGCCTTATCAGGCATCTTCCTCTCATAACGCGTGAACTGTAGAGCCTTTTTTTAACATGTCATTCATTCTCAATGGATGATTTTTGCTTTTAGATCAAGCATACAATTTCCTGACCATATATTCTGTATGGGATTAAGGTCAGGGCTACATGCACCCCACTTCAGTAAACTGATGTCGCAACGCTGAAACCTCTCAAGAGAACTTCTCGAAATGTGGATTGCTGCGTTATCTTGCTGGAATATTACGTCATGGTCACGAACAGTGTCCACAAAATATGGAACTAAATCACTAGCCAACATTTCGTAATACTTTTCCGAATTCATTTCTTCCATATGAATAAAATGCATATCATTAGGCTTCCTCCACGAAAATTACTGTTTAGGCTTGGGGGATTATTGTAGCGTAAATCGTGCCAGTATGAACTAACCCCGTCAGGTGCGTTGGAAAAAATTACGGTATTCCATTCTTCGGACCATTTCATATGACTTCTAACAAAGAACAGGCTTGTTGCGTTATGATGTGATCTTAAACAAGGCTTTTTTGCTGGTTTTTTAAAAACAACGTTTGGTTAATTATGCAATACTTGCTGCGCTAGTTGTTCTGTCACTGGCAAGTTAAGTTCAGCTCCTATTTCTGCTGCTGACAAGCGTGTTTTAGATGCTTCAACAACAATACGGATTTTTTTTTACCTTGATGGGAGCTTTGTATTGCCTTTACAATGCACTCTTTTGCCATAAGTTTTCCCAAGTTTTTTGAAATACCTAATGACAGCTTCGGATCGTCCAATCGCCCTTGCTATTTTTCTATTGCTTTCCTCTCTATCCAATTGAATTCGAATTTTTCAAATATTTTCCTTTGGCCATTTCTTGGTTTTCACTTTAAATCAGAAAAATTAAAAAAACACTAAACAGTTTTAATGCTAAGAAATAATATTCTGTTTTTACCTTTCTTATACCACACAGTAATACACTAAAAAAATTCAAAGTTCACCAGTGCGAAATTACTGAAGATTTAACTTCATTTTTGATATTGCACAAGTCCAAAATTTTGAAGTGCTTTTAAATGAATTTCGCTCACTGTAGGTGCATTGTCACACGAGCTGCAAAGTGTTCGCGCGTTATTTGAAATTGGTTTGTGAAGGAGTATTCTACTACCGAATTATTTCAGGTTCTATAGAGCCAAACAGCCGGCAACTAGCGCAGCAGATTTATTATGTTTATTGTCAGAGCGATCATTCTTTTATTACCTCTCCGAGCTGTCTTTTTCTATGTGATCTTGAAAGGCTCGAGAATTAGTCCACTATTGCTACATAATGAATTTTTTTTACGCTGCAGCCAAGGCTTAGGGTACAACCCATTGGTGCGTTAGCATGGCCTTAACCGGCGGGTATGGGGAATGAGGAAACTGGACAGTCTTGTTTTTAATTACTGTGAGCTAGACAACAGCCCAGAGACGGAGCGGATTTTTTAATTCAATTTTAAAAACACACGGGGAGACCTGGTTTCGAACCTGGAAACCATGGCTTGGCGGTCGTGCCGCTCAACCAATTGATCAAACTGCGTCTCCTACTACATAACATACTAACATTACCGAAAATAACTAAAAACAATACTTCACGAGTTTGCAACAGGATTGTAAATATTTTGTTAAAAAATTGAATGATTGAAACTCCTTATTTTCCTGTTACAATCAAAACTCGGTACCTAAGGTTGCCTAGGGCCGGGCAGTTGCAGAGAAGGTGGAGTATAGTTTTCTCTTCCACTTCGTCTTGGCCACTCCTACAAAAGTCGTTTGAAGGCGCACCGAGTCTATCGGTGTGTCTGCCTATGAGACAGTATCCCACAATGACGCTAATTAATTTACGTCCGAGTGAGATGAGCTCTCTTGACCGGTTAGGGCCAAACTTTGGCCATATCTGTCGGTTGAACAGGCAGGTGTGTTCCTCCTGCCATCTGCAATCCTGAGCGATTAGCCACGATTAATGTCAGATACTGTCCGTAGGCAGCGTTAAATGTTTCAGACTGTCTGCCGGCTACATTAATAGCCATGATTTGCGCCTGAAACACGCTGCAGTAGTCAGGTAAGCGAAATGTAATTTCGAGTTCAAGGTGTTCCGAAAAGATACTTCCACCTACTCTGCCTTTCTGGCAAGCAAAGAAAAGATCAATTCCTTTGGCTCTTCTTTAATAGCAACACCAAAGGGTTAGCCCTAGTACTAGTTGTCTCAAATCTGGCAACTGACTTTTTATCCACTTCTATCTTTTGTGTGTACCATCGAGGGGCGTTAGGAGAGGAGAGGAAGTTTAGCGACATGTACAAATAAGAGACACGACCGATGTTGGTGCTGAATCCACACTTTTGGCGGCCAGTAAGATGAATAATAACACTACCGATGCCGTTAGATACTACGGTAAGTCGTGGGAGATGGAGGAGAGGCAAGCACAGCAAAAAATAATTAAAGTCGACCGATGTTAATAACGATTTCATATGGTGTGGGATACTATGAGGTTAAGACATATCTAGCATCCCTAGGGGTGGGTGTGGGAAGAGAGTGACATGTAATATAGGTAAAAAAAAAACTTTTAAGTTAAACGGTTTTATTTAACATTAGATGATGAACTTAAAGCTAGAAAACAACTATGGGTCATAGATGTGGATCTTATAGTTACTGTCTACTGGTAAGAAATCGCCAAGTGAAGTGACGTTCTCTAGTGTCGAAGGCCAAGATCCACTTTGGTTCGATGCATCAACGGAAAAACTAAGTAATCACGGGCTTTAATCAGACTTAAATAAAACTGGAGGCTTCATGGTACTCACCTCTTACTTTTAGAATTCAAATCCGAATCAGAATTTAATTTTCACTTTGCCACTAATTTTTCCCAGAATAACCGGCAAATTTTACGGTTCTGCGTAACTTCAAATCAACTTGCAATCTTCGTTGTGTGAGACTTAGTTTTCGGTGTTTCTGAATTTTCCTGTGAGTATTAATGAATAAATAACTTCCAATCAATTTATTACCTATTGCAAGCTTCAATAAATAGTGAATTTATATAGAGACAATCTCTATGGAAGTGAATTCTTCCAAGTAAAGATTGGCTTAGTAGTAAAGACTGAAAACTGGAGCTAGAGCCTCAGACTGTGTACATCTTTCTTTGTATTTTTTTGTGTGCTAAAAGTGAATTAATTTTAGTGCTTAACGATACTCGAGAAAGTTCTCGGAATGAGACCGGCACCGGCAGCACGACCAATATCATTGGTAACAGTGCGATTACGAGAGCGAGATTGAGGTGGATGAGATTTCAATTTTTATCATTTCATTGTAGACACTTTTTTAGTTGTTTTAGTTTTTATGTTGCACCGAAAATGGTCAACTGTATAATTCACTATTTTCCTCATTCGCTTCTTCCTACATTATTTCGTTCTTCAGGCATTTGCATTTTATCCCTAATAAGAAGAAGAGTCTTGTTCGGTTTGAGGGGAATAAGAAAATGCATATATACACATACCCCTATATGAATTGTCCTCGCTCCTCATTTTCCCACTGAAATTCCCTTTTTTATCTTGCTGAGAGCGAGACGGGACAGAGACTGGTCTTTATCTCGCTGAGATTGCGATGAGAGCAAGATCGTCTTCACCTTTACAAGATTCGGACACGGATATGGCAAACATCGGTCTTGCCTCGGTGCCGTGAAGTCCTAATTTATTTTATTACTTTTAAGCCTTTTGAATTCTATGCTCACAGATATTCGAGACTTAACGTTTAGGAAATTTTACGGTGCTGTTCCGTAACAATTAAGAACCGCAAATTTTACTGGGATTTTCGTATAAAAATTCTAGAACTCTTCTCTGCGGAAATGCACAGAGATGCAAGATGTAAAGGATTACAATTTATATTCATTCTACGTCAAGCCAATAAATTCCTTTGCCAATTAAAGACTTTTATTGTAACATTAAAAATAAATCACCACAAAGAGACATCAATCAAAAATCTTTCAAATTTATCCTCTGATCGATTGGGGGCGCCCCAAAGAAAAAATCACAAAGACCTAAAACATGAAGCTTGTCAGCCACATCCTGATCATCCTACCTGGCAACAGCAAGTAATCTGTATCCATAATTGATGATGCAATTTGCTTTGAGCCATATAACAGGCCTGCCCATCACGAAGATGTCCTGATCCAGATTTGTCCTTTAATTGATTTTCAGACAACACTCAAATCTGATTACAACAAGGTTGAGACAAATCTGAGCCTAAAGCTTTCCCATGGCAAATTTAGACTCCTTGGTAAGACTGATTGGGGGTACTCAGGGTTCGTCATGGATATGTGATACTCTTCTTTACATAGGTACGTGTTATTGCATTTGCCTCATCGCTGATTTCATATCCTTGCTGCGATTAATCAAACACGATTTTCATAACCGTCAGTCATAATTATCCTTTTGTGAAAATCAAAATCCTGTCTATGTGGTGCTATAGGGCGGAGGGAGTGAATACTTATTCAGTATCATTACCTCAAAGAGGCATGGCTGGTATCGTCGGTTAAATGAGGAAAATCCGTTTAACCCAGCAATTGGGATTTTGGGACGAGGAAATTTATCTGTTAAGTGAGGATTGCGCGCTCTGCTAATTAAAATTCATGGCACAAAATTTCCACGACAAATGATGTGCCTTGTTCCATCTACTTCCCTGTTTTATCCAGGATGACGCTCGGATATTATCCGGGCTGAAGTGAATTAATTAATTGAGAATCTGGATCACGACTTGATTAAGGATTTTCGTTAAATTGTTAAGGAGCGCTTGAAAGTGATTTTTTATTCATAGTCAAACGTGACGAGACTGTTTAATTTATTCAGTCCAATATAAATCATAGACCGGAAGCACTAAATGCTATCGGCAGATACATTTCATAAATGTTTGCAATTCAATCTGGAGCATCATCGGGAGCATATTTTGCTGCCTAATGTTCACATTTGGCCCCATACACGTCCAGTTCGACCTTTAAATCACGTTTTTTGCCAGCTAAATGTCGATATCACTGTAACCAGAGATTCGTTTCTATCATCTGTTGGCATATCTAGGCCCATAACATCATCCGGTACTTAGTCACTGCTATCCAAACAAAATCATGTAACAGCACTAGAAACATGAAAAAGAATATTCAGATACATTGGCAACTACTATGGCAAAAACGCGAGGCCGCATCTCGTTTCGCGGTCCCCATTTGCAGATGTTCCTCTGCACTCAAGAATACCAAAAGTGCCGAGAGATGCGTAACTCTGATCGTTTTTTGATTCATTCAAGTCGATCTTGATGACATCGATATAAATAAGGCTGCGTGCGCATCTTATTCTTAAAGTCGCGGTCTGAACTAAATTCAATGAGTCGCCGTAGAGATGGGAAGAGATGTGGAGAACACGTTTTTTCCTTCCGGACTTCTACTCAACTCAACCGTTTGATTATAACATTAATGAACAGAAAAAAACTTTATGAATTGGAGAAAAAATTTGTTCGGATTATGGTATAACTACGGAATTACCACATTGGGACAGGGACGGACGGACTGATTATGAGGGCGACTTATATGACTCGGATAATTGATGCGTCACATTTGGTTGCTTTTTAAAAATGTCAAAGATTTGACATTTTTTGTGGTTTAATCAGAGTTTTTGCCAGTGATTTTAAAGAAGTTGACACCATATGCAAGCCTTTGAACATAATATATAGTATCCAACGGAACGTAAGGGTCGCGAATAAATCTCGGATTGCTGAGTTGGCAGGCTTTGATTTGTGTGAAGCAAGTGATTTTTTCCGCGATGTTTGGTAGCAGAATTGCTTCAATTCAGTTTTCGTGTTGTTAATGAGATCAACCGCAAAACTATTCAATTTAATTTTACCGCAGTTTGCCCTAACTTTCAATCTCCATAAAAAGGTAGAATCATCACCGCAAACCGGACGCAAATTACCTAATTGCACGATACACCTACCTTAAAGGACCTTTCCTTCCTTGCAGCTTCCAACCAAGCATAAAGCTAAGAAAATCTCTTTCACTGAACTGGAACTTTGCCAATTAGAGAAGGAAGCCCTCAGATTTAGACCTTTCCGAGAGGAGATATTAACTTTTTTTTTCTACTTTGCAACATAACCCGAGCATGGAATCAAACAAAACACACACAATCGTGCACAGAAGAAAAACTGCTCGACTTTTTGTAATCTTTACTTATATCATTGGCTTCACGCACATACACAGAGCAAATCCTCAGCGCCGGCATAAAAGCTAGCCAAAGCGAAAATATCCTGGAAAATTAATCTTACAAACAAGGATATAAATATCCAGACCGCCCTGGTTAATTAAAAATGACGAGTGGGTACGGGCGAAAAAAGTATAATTGCGCCTCTTTATAGGGTGATGTATCTGCACATAGTCGGACGGGCGTATGTATGCATGAGGGTTTGTTTATAATTTTTTTTTATTGCGGGGGATAAATGGGAAAAAGTACAAAACCAACAGTAGGTATGCAGAGCAAGGATATGTGGATGTCCTTTTACCTTTTTTCACGCAGTCGGGAGTATGTTGACGTTAAGCGTAATTTGTTCCTGGTTATTCCCAAATATCAGCACGGCTTAAAGCCCTTTAGCTGCCTGGCTTTTCTGAGCTTGGCAGGGATCGTAGCGGAGCGACATTTACGTAAAAATTTGTTTTGTAATTTTTCCCGCTCTTGTATATCTTTCATAGAGTAGTGATGTCGGTGAATAAAAAAAACGTACGCGAATATGAAAAATTAAATTCAACAACGAGTAAAAAGGGGATGTAATGATAGGTGTAACTCTCTTGGGGACAAACACAACAAAAAACGCAGTTGACAGCAGCTTCCAAATGAATTTTAGAACATATCCCGAAGACACGTTGGGCGTATTGATTCTGTTGTTTATTTATATTTACGACTGATGATGTTCGGATGGAGTCTAATTTGAAAATGTCCAAGTATTGTCTTTTGAGAGCAATTCTGTGTTGCAAATAAACTCCCTTACGTTTGCGAATCTTCAACTCGAATCAAAAATTAACCTCATCCGAAAAACCACTTGAGATCAATTAAGCGTCGACCTCAATCAAAGAGGCAAGAACTTGAGTCGGCTTCTTTTAATTTCGCCCATTTAATCCTCTTAAACGACCACTAAACATCTGGTTCGAGTTTTCAACCTGTCAATTTCCGTTTTCCTTCATCCATCTATCCATTTAATCGTCGACATCAAGGAAAGAAACTATGCTTGAGTACAGCAATTCTTACTTCTTTTCAGGGACACGCAACAGTAGCAACTTATCACCGTTTGAATTTATTAACCATTATCGACGACTGTTACCTATGGCGCCTACGGCTATTTTAGCTGGGGCATCACAGAATCAATCCAATCCGTTGGGGACAAGTATAGCAACAACAACAACATCGACCACTTCGACTACAGGGAATATAGAAAACGGTAATCGCATAGGATGTAATGAGGGATCACAGAATTCAGTGGTGACAGTTTCTTCGTCACCTGAGAATAGACATCCCAGGATAATCAAAGGTGAGTTAAGTTAGATTTTTTTTTGGTTTTTTTTTTTTTTTTTTGGTTTGCTCAATAAGTGTTGATATAATTTGAGGAGACGGAAAATCATGACCACATTGTAACTGAATGAGATCAAACTAGTAATATTTTGGCACAACGTAATTTTGTAGTTTTTCAGTACTAAGCACCTGATGCGTGTCGTAAATAAAAGTTAATTTAAAAGTTAAAAAAATAAATTGGTAACTCAGATCTATCGTCGACTAATCCGTGTGCGTTTGAGTGTTTAATCCCTAAGAAAGTAAAAGTCGGTAAACTTCCTATTGTTTAATGTTAACCTGGCAATTGAAAGACCTTAACCTGCCAGAAGGCTCCATAGAACTAACTGAACGAAAATCAGCCAAATAATCAAATCAAAACTTTCCAATACACCTGATTTAAGCATCGATACTATTCAAGAGCGGGAATGAAGCTATGAGTACAGGATTCAATGTTCCTGTTCCTTGCGCCCTGATGAAATGAGGATTACTCGAAAGATCGTCCACATCTGCTACAGGCATTAGTTCTTCGAACCTTATAAGGAGTGCCATAACCTTTACAAAGGAGCCATCAGAGAATCCAAGAGGCAGGCTTGGATGGAGCACTCTGTCACTCTATTGCAAAAAAAGCAAAGCAACACACAGCGGTAACATGCCACTTGGTTAAAATTACATTCTGGAAGCTACCAGAATTACTTAGTAGCGAAGTGGCCAGTTTTAGGGGTTGAATCGCTCTCAACCATGTTCTGCAGACCTGGAGATATTTTAAAATGGTGTTCATTCCTAAGGTTGCCTAAAGGGGTCGTGAATTGGCAAGGGTCTTCAAACCAGTCTGATATCCTTTTTGCTGAGGGCGATCACCTTCGACAAATTCTATAAGGAAACCGTATAATTTTTTTATGATGTAACCAAAGCTCAGGGGACAACCCTATCATGAGTTACCAAGGCTATGACCGGAAGGGAATTAGGAGAGGGGAATAAGCAAGATTGATTGATTATTTTTTCATTGCTTCGAGCTAAACAACAACCCCGATTGTGGAGATTGTATAAATTAACCGGACTCTCTCTATGTTATGCTGCATCTACTTCCTTCTTATCTCCACATCAATTATCAAGCGGCATTCAGTGCAATCAGACTAAAAGAATCTGATTTGTGGGCTGCTAGATCCTATGGATAAAATAGTATGCTCGACTTAACACCGAGACGACGTTCTAATACGGTGTCTAATTGCGCTATATCCAACCTCGATTTAACGAGGAACTTCAGTGTCAGAATTCCGACTAGGAATGAATAGAGGAACACTAAGCTTTTTTTTATGATGTAGTCAAAGCCCAGGGGACAACCCTATGATGCGTTTAGCATGGCTTTAACTGGAAGGGAATTAGGGTAAGGGAAATTGAATGTCTTGTTTTTGCACTAGTGCGCGATCGACAACATCCCAGAGACGGAGTAGATTTTTTAATTTCTTATTAAAAACTCTCGGGGGAGACCGAATCTCAAACTCTAGAACCATGCCGTGGTGATCTTGCCACTCAACCAATTGATCCAACGCCGTCTTAAAAAAACTCCATACAATTCTGTCTCCATACTGCTTAACTGCTGCGACACCGTCCTCTTTCCTGACAGTTCCAAGATGGACTGTGGTGTCAGTGCGGGTGTCTTCTCTAATAAACTACATATTTCAGAGTTCTATAGACTGACGGATAGCGCAAGTGTATTTCAAGCGGAGGTAAAGGAAGGCTCTCTGTTGGGACGCTGATATTTTTACGGATAGCCAGGCTGCCATAAAGGCGCTTGACTCAATAATCACCTCCTCGAAGCGATTTAGGCACTGTAGAGGAAAGCTCACCTCTCGAGGAGATAAATTCAATATCACCCGACCTGGCTAAGCTTTCTGTTAAAGTAGAACATAGGACCTACTCAGAACAGGTCTCGTGCTCTCATTGCAGAAATAGTCGCGACTACTGTCTAACAGGCGCGCATGCGGCCAGGCCAGGATTACTCCAGTCAAAAATATTAAATTTAAATTTGTTAACACATCCCGTTCCATACTGCTGTTTTTGTTTCACTGTTTTAGAGGCAGAGATACATGTAGGCTCATGTGATCGATGAACTCATGCGATCTATATTACCAGACAACATACATTATGTCATCAAAAGATTTAGTTATTTCGGAACTAGATATCTAACCTGGAATTAACTGCAAACTAAAACGTTATCCACATCAGTGATCTAGGGAAATCATCTTGGGAGATGAGATGGCACACTTTTCTTTGAGACAAGAACAATGAGTTATGTGGCCTAAGTGCAGAAAAAACTAGTACAAAGTCTACTTAAAATCTACGCTACATTGATTAGATTGAACTGACTTGCAAATTTTGCTTTATTCGTCAAACTGAGGATCCAATCGAAAACCTTCTAAAAACGCTTTCAGTAAATTGTCTGGCAACCGTCGATATTATTTTGCCGATATTGAATTGAAAGGTCATAAATTATAGCCACGAAAAATCAACGGCTGTCAAGGTGTGTGCACGCATGTGTAGTATATCACTGATAGCTTATCAATCGAATATTCATCAAAAACGTAATACGAGGAAAAGCAAGGCAACAGGCTATACGCAATACGAACGTGTTCGTTCAATCACAGGCTCTAGCCCTAATCCTAAAGGGGCAATAAAACTGTTCAATTGCGCCAACAAACTAAGCCCCCAGAGATAATTTTAATTGAGCCTTGGGTAAGATTTAGCTCCAGTTGACGGTTATCTTTTGCGCTGCTATAAACGCAAGGGTACTATAAAAGCAGTTTTCAATTCGTATCGAATTGAGCTTTGGCCAATTCAAGTGTCTGTGGCGGCTCTTGAGATGAGAGCGTAATAAAACTTGATTGCACTGGATTTTTCCTCGCCCAACGGATTACCTTGGAGTGCCCTGTTTGTGCCGGGTGGGCAACAGGATGTCCACAAAAACCAGTGATCATTACTTGCACGAAATCAATGTACCATAATTAGCCAATAAATCATGGCTTATCATTGTGGCACTTATCAGCACTGTGCAAACGCGAATGACATACTTAAGTGGGCGGTGAAAATAATATTTCCTATTGTTGGCATTTTGGAACCATTTTGTTGTTAATCGAGGGGCAATCAACCACGACCATGTATTATGTGGTGAGCCTGAAGCTTAGATATTATCTACGGCCCGCAACAGAAATCGTGCATTTTATGAGCGAAGATTAGAAACATAAGACATACATACAAATTGAAATGTGAATCATCTGTGATATGTGGGTTGAAACACTTCAACTATTGGCGATAGACTTAGTCCTTCGATCTTAAGAGTTTCGATGTCAAGCGTTGCTAGATAAATTCCTAATTCAATCGTGATACACGCGCCATAAGTTGACCAACTTTGATAAACGCATTTAGATCATTGTCAGTTGATAGATTGCTTAACCCCTAATCTTCCAGTCCATTTACCTCAGTCACTCCCTAGACCAACCCCGGCAATTAAACAGTATCCAGTAATTAAAGCAGGTGCACTGTATCCAGATCGAACCGTTTAAATTCAATTCCGTAATCATCACATTCATCAGAACATCAGCGATTACTCTAGGGGTTGGTGTAATCATCAAATCACCCTCAGCTCAGCATATCTTCGAAACGAAAATGTAACAAATGACACAGAGGTCCAGCAGATTCCTCTCAATCCTAAGCTCATATTATCCTGGTTCAATAACAATAAACGTTAACTGCTCCTTTAGGTTATGGTTGGAGTGTTCCTTGTTTTGGGTTTTCACCTCCTGATTCCCTCGACATACCTCCTCGCTACCCTCGACTGACTGTGACTGATTTTTATTTACGAGTTTTTCGAGTGTGGACGAAGGGTTTCATGTTGATATTGCCCCTTTTGCCAGCAGTCCGTTTTCTATCTATACTCTTGGTTCTCGTTTGATGCAGTAAGGGCGAAATGTGCAAATAGAAAAATTTTCACCCCCTTTCACTATAGCTCCCGGGGTGGTGTAAAAAGGCACGACACGGTAGAAAAGTCGAAGCAGAAACAACAAGTTGAAGGTATATGGAGGAGTCCAAGTAAATATGAGCAATAATCATGATAATCCTTTGGGGAGGTTTGTTTTGATTATTTACGGCCCCTCATATACACTCTTATAAATTTTTAATAGAGAAGCTAACGTTGGTCCTAGAGGACTGCTTTCAGCCAAGAAGGGCGTTAGACACTTACGCACTTTTATGTGATGTAGACAATTGTCTTGGAGTTATGAGTACGATCCCGGAACATTTGATAAATTAGAGCTAGAGAAGTTCTCGTGACATATGATTGTAGTTTGACTGATTTTTACAGTTATTTGTATGGTTGCAATAAGAAATACCTATAGTTTAACTTTGACGTATAATCGTATATATATTTTGTGAACAGAGAAAATTGCGTCTGTGTGAGTTTAGGCAATAATAGTTAACCATTAGAAATATTGGAGCAGTCAGTGGAGTAAAAGATAACGGGTCGGTCTGCCAATCCGGAGGTCCCAGTTTCGAATCCCACCGGCAGCGACCCAGAGTTGTTTTCTGATGAAAACAGATCACAATAACAAAAAATAGGCCATGGGGGTTGCAGAAAAAGTGTCAGTGCCTTGAAATACACTTTAAATTGTAGATCCACTTGCAGTCGTTGTTTCTAATTGAGGGAAGTTCTTCCCCCGCCCCATGCCCCCCAAGGGGTTACGGGAACTAGAGAGATAGAGATACGAAATATTGGTGGAATATTCTTTTCTAATTCACAGCAAACTTTATCTCACCTCTGTTACCATATTATGCATATGCTGAAGCGCCGCGGCCATGCAAGGTTTTTTTTGTGCTAACTCTCCCTACTCCTGAAGTCAAGCTCGATGCTTTGAAAAGATATAACAGCTCGTGGAGCTCATAGGGATCCAACAATGACTTTCCGAGGATCTATATTCTGCGCCTGGTAATATTCGGGCACTGGTCCTCCTCCAGACACAATCTACAGGTCAGATTAACTGCTCTACCGATTTTTACTTTTTTATGAAGTCGATATCAAGCTTTTAGAATGAGCTTGTTCCGCATTGGATTCTTATTAAAATTTATGCTTCTCATATGTCCAGTTGTGTATAGCCTTTAGTACACCCTGAGCCCAGTCTAGCCAGTTTATACACTTCTTCGTACCGAGGGAAAGCCCTATGGCTCAAAATCCACACAAAGTTGACTATATTCGTTTTTCCCAGTCCATCTAGAGCAGCCTACTTGAGTAGTCTCCATTTAGATTCTTATATGCACATGTCAGTATAGACTTCGGCTTGGAAAACATTGGTGAGTTCTCCTAGCGGCAATGCTGCATTGAATTTAGGGGACTCGTCCCAAATACCCACCCCTAACCTCCGCATTGTTTTTCGACCCGTCTGAATAACCGATAGGTGGACCCTGGGGAATTGTGGGGAAGTTACAAGTTCACTTTTCTCTGCTCTCATGGTAAATAGTTGGAATACTGAGAGTCTGGCCGGTGTGGCAATCGTCGTCAGCGCAGGCATTCCATATAGAGGTAAGCTTGTTGACGAGTGGCCCTTCCTTAAGTTCCCATCAAGAAGTCTCTAAAATCCTATTCCCCGTAAAAAGAATAAGTCCGTTGTTATCGGGGTTGACCTAGAGATCAACGTCTTAGCACTATTCTTCAACAATGTCTAGTGCTGCTTGCAGCGGTTCCACAACACTGTTATCGGCGTGATTGTCACGATCACTATATCATCTGCGTAGCCTTGTGCGAAGGAGTTCTTCTAATTTAGCTGCTCGTCCTGGAGCTCGTCAATTACGGGGCACCACGGGAGTGGAGATACATTCGGATGGATTGGATCTTGAAGACTTGCAGTAAGTTTGGTTGAAACCATTGTCGTCCGTGTAGTAAGTGATAATGTGTCGGTTGTTTTCTACCAACAACAGTTTACAATAAAAAAAAGAAGGCTGCACAATAATATCGGTGGTTCGCAATTCAACTTAAATTGTAAGTTCACTTGCAATCGTTGTCCGTCTCATGCCCGACAAGAGGTCACCAAAACTACAGAGACTAAACTTTATCGTAATCTGTTGTTGGCAGAAAACAAACATAGGTCGCCGCCGGTGAGATTCGAACCTGGGACCTCCGGATTGTTAGGTCGACACG
This sequence comes from Leptarthrus brevirostris, assembly GCA_964036015.1. Lineage (NCBI taxonomy): Eukaryota > Metazoa > Arthropoda > Insecta > Diptera > Asilidae > Leptarthrus > Leptarthrus brevirostris. The sequence goes on from OZ038375.1 coordinate 100,307,543, forward strand.
ATATCACTTACTCCAGTGTCGACTTATAAATTGTCATATAATTTAGAACCGTCATATTTTAACATATTATAAAAGATGCCAATTTTTAGTCGATGTTTGGCGCTGAAACATTGGCGACCATATTTCTTAGCCCATTTTGAATTGGCTTAATCTGGGTTTGGTTCGCTACTGCCGCCTTTCCCTCGAGAATCAAATTAATGTGACTCTTAACAGGGCTAATTCAACTAGTTTTGTAAGCTTAGAAACTAGTCGAAACTTTCTTAATGAAGCTTCTTGAAACATATTTAAGATCACGCTAGTTCTGTTTGGGCTCCCTATTTTGCAGTGCATATTACAGTGCGGGACTATCCCCTGAATAATCCTCGCTTTCTTTTTATCTAACCAAACCGGAATTAATTTCCATGGACTTCTTTGAAAAGAGGAAATGTTTTCAAGTTTTCTCTTCGATCTTCTGCAGGGTGTGATACACTTTCTCCTACAAGGATTTTAGTACCTGCTAGATCCCCGAGGAATTACGGCTTCTTTCACGTTTCTTATCACTTTGACCTTAACTATTATTTCAAGAGTAAGCTGAAAAGCATCTTAAGTCATATTTTAACTGGTGGCAGCCTTTTACAAAATAATCTCTGTGTTAATTCAATTCAATGAAAAATCAATACTATGCTTGCATGCACAGATATCGTATGGCAATTATTGTCAATTGGTAGTTCAAAAAATCAAACAACGTTGAAAATCATAATCACGTAGAGGAGAGTTTGGCTTGCATTTGCTCGACATGAACAAGCTATGGCAGCTGCTTCAGTTTATTCGATTTAAACGGCTCGGACTCGCTAAACAAATCTTTCCTGCTATTTACTAAGATTATACCGATGATTACCTAAAAATCTCTCCACCGCTCTCTGTCGTTTGCGTGATTTTAGCCTCAACTTTGTTGACAGACTGTTGGACGTCGTCATTACGCCGTACCGTACCGGAACAATTATGCAGAGCTGTCTATTATTCAAATAGAAATTAAACCGTCTCGGAGCACGGAATATATAATTGGGAGGATTTGATTAAAGAAAATTACTATATGAGTATAAATGTAATAGACTGCCTGCGTATGATTTGTTTTGTTTACGACATATGGTAGCAGTTCAGCCTGTAAGCTGTAAAATTGTTATTGTCTTAATGACTCATCCTTGTTTTACAGAAAATTTCAAGTTCCTTTCGTAATAGATTATTTCCCGTGATCTATGATTATAATTTCTATGCTGTTGGTAGTCACTATGTCTGGCACAACGTTTCCCATGACAGCAATTCACAGTTTCGTTGAACTCGGAGACACCCTGTCTCCGAATGCCTGAACACTTCATTATCGGACACAAATTAGAACTTAAATCACGACCGCCTAATCGATCATGCAATGGATTTGTGCCGCAAAGGGCTGCCCGGAAATTATGGTAATCCTTCCTTAAATATAGGCAATCGGGATTGATCCCAAACCGCGCTGTTCAACAAAACCAGGGAACAGTGTTCAACGTCAATGAACTGAAGCTGATTTGTTGTCGTCGGTCGATCTGTTTGCGGAAAAAGTGAGCGAGAAGGTAGAAAGACGCGTTTATTTGTGCAGAGTTTATCACTATACACCTTTGGGAAGTTATGATTATCATAGCTTTGTGAACGCCTTATCAGTTTTTAATGTTTGAGCAAGGCAATCGCCATAATTCCGACTTTTATGATGGCTAACCAGATGATTTCCTAGATAAGATACGTCCGAGAACACCTTCGTTACGAGCATTTAAGAAGAATTCAATTGATCAGCAGCCGTTGTTGGCTGAACTCATTTCCTTTTGATTCGTTTAGATTGACTCGAAATAGGAAGTTCCTTATCAAAATCTCAAGTGAAATCAATTGATCTGACAAACATTGGGTCCTCCTAATAATCGCAATAGGCAGAAGTGATCGATAACAAGAAAGATGCGCCGCCAATCGATTTTTATGGGGTTGACAACATGTGTGGTCGGATCAGTTCACCACTTGCCCCAAAGACAAATTGATTTCCTATACCTACGAGGGGGTCTGCTTCTTTGATGTTACAGAATCTGATCGGTTGCAAAGCCACACATGAAGAATTTGCCGAGGGAGATCATCTCCAGCAAGTTGTGATCTTTTCTGATAAGCGAATTTCTTCAATTGATCTTAATTAGAGAGATATGAAAAGAAATCTTTCTGATGAAAATCAATTTTGTGCATTCGCAACGAGCAATTTCTCCGCAACATCCAGACCGGTAAAGATCAATAGAGTCGTCTTAAAAATCTTTGTTAGCTTTTCGTCTTGCTCTCAGGACTTCTATTTGACGTTACGATTGATGAATTAAGCCAAAGACATTGAGGGTTTTATTTTTGCACTTGACCTTACACAGAGAGAATGCAGGGACGCTTACATACTTGCACAAATTTGCAAATCATTTGAATAAAAATTGACAGTAATTGCAACGCGAAATAAAAGTAAAATTTGTCATCCAAGGTTCACCTTACACAACCATTAAATCACCCCTTAATCTCACAACAGCCCTATTCGTTCAAATAATAATTCGCTGTGTAAATAAACATCTGTTCGGGTACACCCGGATAAATGGAGCATATCGGGCGAGGGCGCATGCTTTTTGTAAAGAAATCCATTTGACAAAATCGCGATTCGTCACGCATATAAAGGCCAAATTGGAATAAAATCACCGTAGAAAGGGATACAGTCGGATGATGGATGCATGCGCACTTGTACCGCATAATTTTGGGGGTGTGCACTAGGGAAAATTGTGATTTTCCGTTTGTCTTCCCCTCTTTTAACTTCATCGACTTCACGACACAAAATTTCATTCTTTCGTTACAGATGAACTTGCCTTCGGAATTCATCGTTTAGTGCGGCAGACAGAATCGTCAGAAGATGAGGACAACAACAATACTTACACTCATAAGAGCTCTCCAGTTTGTGATAGTACAGAATTCCATCGGCATGATGTGCCTCACTTTAGTAGAGAATCGCGATCAAGATCGCGAAGCCAATCGAGATCGCCACATGGAACCTTTAGGTCTCGATCAAGTTCCTTAGAGTTAGAAGTAGATTCACCTCCGCCTCCTTCGTTACCGGCACCGTCAGCACGAATATCAGAGTCACCTACAACGGAGCTATCAACTAGTCCTAAGAAGTCTGAAGCATTTTCTGTATCGGCTCTGTTGCGACAAGATTTGCCTAGAACGTCAAAGTCACCAGTACCTGTGAGTTCTTTTGAAACTTTTCGGAATAGTTACCAGCCCAACTACGAACAAACAATGTTACACCGGCCCATTTTCCCACCGTTACCTTGGCTAGCAGCGTTTGCGTTTCATCAGGGCCAGCAACCTGGGGCAACAAGCGGGTAAGGGGAAATTACATTCCGAATAACATACAAAAATTTAATCCTATATTTTTCTATTTTGTTTCAGATATCACCCTGCGTCTCAGGATGATTTTTTGCGGTTTCGGAATCTGATGTCACAAGCACAAGGTCCAGGAGCAGGGCCCAATGGCCACTTAGGATTTCCCCACCCATCACACGTGCATTTTCACCATATGCCGAAATGGCCAGGACTACCTCAGTTCAGCGATCTATATTCGTGTATGAAGTGCGAAAAAATGTTTTCTACGGCGCACGGCCTAGAGGTGCATGCGCGTAGAACTCATCATGGTAAAAAGCCGTTTGCGTGTGAATTGTGCAATAAGACGTTCGGACACGAAGTTAGCTTAAGTCAACATAGGTATATTAGACGAAGATTGTTAGTAGCCAAATATGACACAATTTTTCGTTTAGGGCTGTGCATAATGTAGAAAAAGTTTTTGAATGTAAGCAATGTGGCAAGAGTTTTAAGCGATCAAGCACTCTTTCAACGCATCTTCTCATACATAGCGACACCCGGCCCTATCCATGCAGCTACTGCGGCAAGCGATTTCACCAAAAAAGCGACATGAAAAAGCACACATACATACATACAGGTAAGCAAGAGACAATATACTTTAAAATCCTCTTTAACTATGGCAAAAAGCCAAGCTAGGCAACTGGCAAACCCTGCGATAAGACCATAAATTACATTTTGCCTGTCTAAGAAAGGAACTTTCAACCTTAATTAGTAAATAATTCATCCTTGCCATAAGATTGTGTATTCCTGTTAGATATTTTAGCGTTGCGGAAGGATAAATGGTTTATAGTCCCCAACCCTTATATTTTGGCTAGAGTTCTCCAGAGGCGACGCCCAAGTGTGCCTGATAAAAGCTTGTGTTACTCATCTCGCCCACAGCTCCATAATCATGGAACCGACTCCTGCTCCATTCTGGTCGGATGGGTTAAGAAAAGCCGTTCATAATAGCCAGACTGAGATATAAATTCAGGACATTCGAGGATATGTGCATGGTAAAACTTCAAAAAATATGCACATCGGGCTCACTGCAGCTAAACCTTTCATTCGGAGACTCGTTTTTTGTTGTAAAAGAAACAACCTACAAAGTTGCTCTGCATTATTAATAACGAAGGGCGTATGATTTCTTATTCCTTGTTCTTAGGCGGGGTGGTAATAATGATTCCGCCATTTCACAGCGCTCCAGATGGAAGGCAGTTAGTTGTGTGTATCTGGAAAGGTATTCCGACAGCCAGTATCTCCTGATATATCTCAGCCGAGGGTTGTGACTTGATTTAAGAGGTCCCATTAAACCAGTTTTAATCGCTTTCCACTCTTTGAATATCCTCCGACTATCAGGCTCCCCGTCACTTAAAGTAAATTCCTCCCGTTGAAGGAGTAAGAATATCGGCCTTGGTAATTTGTCGTCTACAAACACGGAACCCGTTACTCCTGTTGAAACCCATTCCAAAGTTCTATGCGAACAACCATTCAACCTTTCAACTCCCTGTATACCCTTTATCCGGGGCAGCATCACAACTCTAGACGGCAGGCAAGGAAAATATCTGTCGACAATTAAAACAGATTCACTTGATTTATTGCAATTAATTGGTTCAAATTATCCCAGCGTTACCGTTTGGAGGAGCTATGCCTTCTGAGGACGGAATCGGTGGTGGCTCCAGTTTTTTTTTTGACTGGAATGTGTCAGTTGGAACGATGAATGGTTCTTTGCATTTAACTCTGGACATAATTCTCCATGATTAGGAACAGAACTTTCAACATTTTCGTATTAGGCAAATGCCAGGCTTGTGGTAAAATCGATTACGTTGGAGCGGGGGGGGGGGGGGGGGGGGGAGTTGAATTTACGATGGTTAACAAATTTTGGTAGGTTTTACCTGTGTATATGGGCTTTACGTTGATATCACACTACACTATACTGGACTATACTCAATTCAGAATTAGTTGGCTATTATTAATTTGAAGCTAATTTTTCTTTATGATGTAGTCAAAGCCCAGGGGACAACCCTATGATGCGTGGTCCAAGTGGTGGGTTTTTTGCTTTTCTTATTAAAAAATCACAGCGAGACCGAGTCTCGAACCCTGGTGATCTTGCCACTCAATCAATAGATCCAACTCCGCTTCCTTAATGTCCTGATTAAGAAATGACAAATCTGTTCATAGCTCCTCCGCAACGAAAAATATATTTCCGATTACGCTATTTTGTTGAGCGTGATGAAAGCGCATTGCGCAGATTGAAAAGAATTTATTCAACCAAACATCTAGAATGCAGCAATATTTAAAATTAATAACAAATTAAGAAAAGGTCAAACTTTTTGAGTGTTAAGAAAATTCACTAAGGTGCGCATGTGCAGTTCAAACAAGTTTTAGATCTTTGTTTAAAAGCAGAGCAACACTGTTAGATGTCGTCAAAATATATTTTTTTAGAAAAACAACATAAATATAATTCAATTAAGAAGGAAGAAAAAGAATATCACTCATCCAATCTTAGCATGTCACGTGCCATTATTGTAAGTGCAGATTGTAGGCGCATATGACAAGATATGATACATAAACTCTTAAACTCATTATCAAAAAAGGCTAATATCAAGTGGGATGCACTTGTTCCATCCGAAAGTGTTCTATCCCTCCTGTACTGGGCACGTGTCGGTTAAATTTATTGACGCTTCCCAAAACGGGTGAACGATGCAACTCAATTGAATCAGATGGAATTGAACATGTGATTCGGATTTCATGGGAAAATCAGCGAGTTCGGTTTGGCCATTGTGTTTCTGGTTTGTATTTGGATGTGGTGCGCGCAAAGGGGGAAAAAGTGAAACAAGTTTATTATCACAGACTGAAAGTGATCACATTTGTATTGATGAAAATTGGTGGTTAATATTGTGTGCCCTAACACTAAGTCATTGAAACCAAACCCCAATAGTAATGACATTTTCTCGCCATTCAATGTACTCTTGTTGAGTTGATACAAAGTTGCTATTTCTTAAGCAAGATATTACAATTCTATTAAATAACACAAGAAATCTGGTTATCTCTCTCTCTAGTTCCCGTAACCTACCCTTGGAGAGCATGGGGAGGAAGAATAAACAACGATTGCAAATGGACCTACAATTTCAAGTGGATTCCGAACCACTGAAATTTTCTCTGCAACTCCCATTGCCTTTTTATTGTGATCTGTTGTCAAAACAAAACAACCCAAGATTGCAGTAGAACAAGGAGAAACATGATCTGATCGTCTTAGAAAAAAACTGCTGCACGAATTGAAAGCAACGTTAAGTTTCTGCTTACTCTCAGAGACCAAACCAGAATAGATAACATCGAAAAAACTTATGATCGGGCTAATTAAAATTTGAATAATCTTCGTCACCCATAGCCCACGAAGTCCAACATAAAACTTCCGAACGATAACCCTGGTTCCTTTAACTCGCTGTGGGGCAAAGGGCGTCTACTACTCCGACTCTTCAAATGGTCCGCTTCTTTTTCTACGGATCTTCTCCATGTATTGTGCGGTCATCCGATTCGGCGTTTTTCTTGCCACTTTCGCCCGTGAATATTGGTGTCTATCCCGTCTTGGTTTGTATGCTGCGTGGGTCTTCGTTGGTATGTTAAGGATGCGCCGAAGACACGGATTGACAAAGGCTTGAAACTTAGGTTTTATTTGACAAGTCTCTTTCTATGTTGAACAACCGCACAACAGAACAGATTTTAAATTCCATTCGTAGATCCGGAGTTTTGTGGGTCTGGAGATGTTGTTATTGCGCGAGATCTCAGCAAGAGTATTAAATGCAGTTCGAGCCTGTACATCAGCTTCAGCTCCGCCGCCTGCTGTAACTATGCTTCCGAGATAGCCAAATTCATCCACTTACTCTTACTTATTTGCTACTCTTCAAGATAAATTTCATGTTGTCTTCTGAAGTCCAAGCTCATAAGTTTGGTTTTAGCAGATTGATCTTAGGGTTTCGGACATTTGGACTAGGTATATGACTCTCTTTGTTGGATAGGAGACATATATCGTCGGCATAGGCGAGGTGCGTAAGATGGTTAAAACATTTCTATCTAATCCCTCGCGATTTGTGGTCATCAAGGCCGCTGCACAATACGTAATTTTCTCCGTAGGAAAAGGAAGGACTCCGACAGTATTCCCTTGTGTAGAACGTGACATTGTAATCCCTTATGACGGTGATAATATTTTCTGGGATGCCTCTCCTACGTCAATCTGTCCGTATATACTCGCGACCAAAGCTGTCAAACACCTTATCAAAATCGACGAATATTAGATGTAAAGGGGACCTCCATTCGGCGAATTGCTCGATGATAATTGGGAGGGTGTTGATGTGATCGCTACAGGAGAAACCCTCACGATACCCTGCTTTTCATCATTTAAAGTGCGGTGCTTGATTGGTATTAAAATTATTTTTGCCATCAATTTGGAGACTGCCGTTAAAAGACTGATACCGTGCCAATTGCTACAACTCTCCTCAGGTCACTTTTTTTGGGAATCTTTACAATTACGCTAGTTTTCCATTCAACGGGCTAGGTCTCAGTTTCCCAATATTGTTGGATTACGGGGAGAAGAATATCAACCGCCGCAATGGGATCCCCCTTAAGTAGTTCCACTGGTATTTCATCAATCCCTGGGGCCTTATCGAGGTCCATCAACTTACTTGCGTCTGCCAATTCCAATCTGTTCGGAGTTCTGATATTGATGTTGGCTGCAGCCGTCGGGTGTTCAAGATTGTCTGAAGAGGTGTTCGACGGTATAGGATTTCAACAAAATATGCACCTCCACAGTTAATGTTCCTCCGTGACAAGAAGGGATCTAGTAGTATCACTTACAGATTGTTCAGTTCTAACAGTCTTTCCTTCCAGTTTTTTGACAATCTTGTATAGACCCATATAATCGACATGATCCGACCAGTTAAAAACTTTATTAATGAACATACCCAGATTTTTCACTTAATTAACTTATGGAATGTGGTCATTACGGAGCATTGCTCTCGGAAAGTATGAGGTATCGAGATTTTCCTTTAATACTACTATAAATATTACAATTAGCAGGATTCAGTTTAAGTTTGAGTCGTTCAGACCAGGAGGCCAATAAAACTTCGTTCAATCGAGATACGACATCCTCAATAAGCCCCAGGGATCTTTGAATATAAATCTGTACATCGTCAGCGTACAAATGAATTTTGCAGTACTACAATAATAAATAAACACTGAAAATAGGAGCGGTCCTATAAGCGAACCCTGAGGAACACCAGCCAACACACGAAGTAAGGAAGAACATCGACCATCAACTTCGACGCGCTGAAGCCTATCAGTAAGATAACTAGCAAAAAGTCTAAGAGTATCCTCAGAAAAATTTTCAGAGAAAAAGAGTTTGTCAAAAAGTATCTGATTTGGTAAACAAACGAGTTAAAAGTTAGACAATCGTTGTGTCCTTCGCGTATATTTTCGGATGTTGCCTAACAAGAGGTTACGGGGAGTAGCGAACGAGAATTGGATCGCTGAGCTGAGAGCTTGCGCCGACTACTTAAAGCGACCACCAATAAAATCCACAAATTAACGCTGCCAAAATAGGCATAATCTCGTGTTCCCCTCCATATCAGAACGAGCCAAAAATCCTATTTAAAAGTGAAATAATCCTGACTTTGCAAGCAATATCTATTTCAATCAACGTTAACTACCCAGCCAGCTCAGAGTAATCACTTGCGTTCCGACTCATAAACTTATTTCTGGCAACACAATCACAGTACCGCAACCATGCAATGCCTGACGCGAACTGGGTTTAATTTAATGCGATAAAAGTAAATTAACCCAAAAGGCTGACAAATGGTTATCATCTGGCTCAATCTGGCATTTCATATATGTTCACCCATTAAGGGAATATTGAGGAATTCAATGCACTGTTCTAACTAATATTGCTCTCCCGATCCTAGTTAGATAGGTAGCAACTGATTTTTAAGCAATCTCTAAACGCAGCTCTAGCATATATGCAGACACTCTTGTACCACACGACACATCCAGATCCAGATCCAGTTGAAACAAAATTGTCTACCATGATAATCACTCTATACAAGACCCATTATCATCCGTAGCTCTTTTCATCCCCCGAGTATGGTTCCGACATTCAAATTTAATACTGTTAAGTGTTATAGTTACGCTCGTATATCCTTCGCCAGACATCGTTCTCCTCCATAATCCCAGAATTCTTGGAACAATCGCATAATTAAAGTCGCGTTCAGTGTGCTCTTCACACTCTCAATCTTTCGTGGTTACGGCTGCTTCCAGTGGCAGAGCTGAGGATGATAACGAAGACGGTGTGAGAACCGTTAAGGATACTAAACAAAAAATCTCTGTGATAGGATAATTAAACTTGAAGGAAAAATGGTGGATAATGATTTTTCCTTGCCACGATTTTCCAAGTCTTAATTTAATTAGGATATTCTGCTACGAGCACAGATAGACACAAGAACAGAACAACCAGGATATGGGGAGAAAAATCTAACACGGCCCGAACTGGAGTCTGGGGATGGAAAAATCCGAGTCTAGAAATGAAAACCAGAGACGCGTCTTGAATTAAAATTAGCGCAAAAGACAATTCTGCAAAGTTTGGTGGAACGGCGAATTCAACCATTAAACACTTAGACTTGGAAGGACCACTAGCAAAGAGTGAAGACGAGTTTCGGTTCGTCTCAATTAAAGTGTTCTGTCGGAAAATCACTTAAAATCACTTGAGTGCCATTCACCATTTAGCGACATGCTAATATATTCCAATGAGCCAATTACTGTCGCCCCCGCTGGTGCGGACCCTTCTGCACAACAGCAGCAAGTGCGTACCTGCTACCAGTGACAGTACTGTCGGGAATATGCGAAAAAGTAATTTATCTAAACTTCAACTCGAAATTTGATGAAATTTGATACTCCTGGAACTGAATAATATTCACACAGTGAAAAGTGGATAAATGATCCCAGCACAATGCTGCTATGACTCCCAGAGGATACGACTAATTTTTACCCTCCCTTAACCCTAAGGAATATGAAGGCATTATTGACGCCATGAAATTCGAAGGGGGAAGATGAGCAATCACACATCTTTATTACAGATAAATGCGCATTCAAAAAGGGAGGTTTTTCGGAAATCATTAATTCCGTTGTTGACGAGATTTTTACCTTGCTTAGCCTTTTATTAAAAATTGTTTTCGATTCGCGGGGAAGAGCATTAGTTTGATGGACAGGAAAGGTGTCATAGAAATAACAGAAATATTAGTTGGAACATTAACAAATTCGGAAACGCGTTCAAAAATTTCAAAATCCGGAATATAAGAATATGATTCGAGACAACAACTGTATCGCTACCAATGGGGTTCGAATGTGAGAACTCCGAGACTGCTAGTATATGCCGACCTATTTGATTTTCGAGACCACAACGTTCCAAGCGGAAGTTCAATTTGTCGTTATTCTTATAAAGTTCCACACAAAACTTTATTTTCTTTGAATCGATACAGCTCCTGATCCATAAAGATCGCATACAGCTCCTGATCCAATTCGCCGATAATCATCGCATTCGGCTCGAGCTCCAGCATAATAGAGCATATGACACTTATAACGCCCTAAAACTCGTTAGGACCCAAGCTGTCAAGCGGTACGTTACTACGGGCCTTATCATCCCACGGTATATTTAGTCTTTCGACATGATCTCAACAAGGGCCTCACATGAATCAAAGAGTCTGTTACCGTATGTGATGCCGGTGGTCCGTATATCACATGTAGCATCACTGGTAAAGTTGACGTGTGTACCGAGATATTTGCATGAATCCACAAATTCTAAGTTCAAATCACCATTCTTGCATTTCTGCATGATCTGGCGTACAGTGAAGGTCTGGTCTATCTTTGAAGCTACACTGATATTCGCCCAGAATATCTGCCGTTCGTTTTATGGATAGCAATTATTAGAGATTCCTTCCAATCATCAGGTATTACCTCCTCATAAAAAGCATTCCCGAAAGATGCGGTTAATTAAATTCACTGAGAATGCCGTCGGCTCCATGTGCTTTTTTTTTTTTTTAAATTCTTAATACCGGTCATGTATTCACTGAAAATGCGACAGACAACGCGAGGCAGATGGTTATAGAGAAATGTTATAGAGGGGGAACGGTTTAAAACATTCTGGAAGTATGCTGGCCACTCGTCGCTTTGTATGTTACTGATAAGATCCCCGTTTTCATTCTGACCATGTTATACGTCAACGCTCAATCCCCGGATTTGCGGAGCTCGACGAACTGAGCAAGGCTAAGATATCGTGACGGATCTGATGGACGGACGGTAAAAGGCGCAAAAAAGACCCAGACGGCGGTCTAAGTGGCGCTGGTGAAATACATTTTTCGCAGCACTTATATAATCTATCCTAACCTAATCTATAGACATGAGGAGAAAGAAGAAACCATCCCTCAACTTCTGTGCAACTGAGCGACTCCAATCAACCGCAGAAACCCGTATTTAGGCTCTCCCTAAGGAGGAGTTAGCTGAACTAGGATCTGCTTATATCAGGAACCTAGTTCGATTCATCGATTCATTAAGAGCTCCAAATGATTTCAAGTATATTTTCATAGGGACAGGAATCTAGCCCCAACGATGTATCACAATGATTCATTATGGCATACTTTTCTTTGGGAGGCTGCTACTCTAACCTAGACTTGTTTGGTTCTTTCGCTATCACTGAGAAGACTTCCTGAGTCCTTCACTTGGCCACATTGTTCAATTTCGCTTTATCAATTTTTTAAACACTTCTCTCTTTTTAAATACGCGTAGCCACCTTACGTGCCCTGCGGAATGCTAATTTAGTGTTTCTTGTGGATCTAGCAAGATACTTAATGAAAGCTTCTTTTGGAAAGAAATTCTCCACTAAAGATCCTCTTTCTAAGGCACGCTAAGGCAGGACAAAAGCGCATAATGTGAGTTGTAGTTTTATCGCCTTTCAAACCGATCTGGTGTGGGTGATATCTTAAGCCACAGTGGCCAGATACATATGTAGACAACTTGAGATCCAATTGAGGCGGTGGTATTATTGTAGGCATAGGGTGTAACAAGCGTCTTGATCGCACTAAGTGTGGGGACATTTCTTCAGTATAGCAGCTGTTGGGTCCTAGCCCAAACTTCTTTCACAGCTCTCGCCGACGAGCAGCTCAGGCTACAGTAGGGCTCACGTCGAGGATGAATCCTAGCGAGCCCGAGGATGAATCCTTACTGGCAAGTTCATCAGCGATTTCCATACCCCAATACCAGGGCACTCACCACATGGGTGGTCAGTTGTTGTAGGGTATCGAAGCAGTCTTCAGTAAGTCTCAAGGAAAAACCGCATGAAAATAGAACCTGGCTATCACAGAAGATAGCTATATCAGCATTTTTCAGTCCTTTATTGACGTTGAGAAAAGCGCAAATTTCGATATCATGAATTTCGGATTATCTCCCCAATGCAATCGAAATCCTGGAGTTGGGTCCAAAGATCGTAGCACAAGCAGCATTTGTGACTTCTATGGTCCAGACTTGGACCACCACCGTCCAAGTCTACTCATTGAGGAAAGATAGTCCTAAACCTCCAGGAATGCACTGAAGGATACCCATGTTACCCATCTCTCGGGACGCTAATTGCACCAGATTTCATGATGGAGATGTGCAGAGGAGTGAGTCCAATTCTTGTTTCAATGGCGGCAGCTGTTGGACAATGCACCAGTTATATAGAGGTATGCAAGTCGCCGTATCTCGCAGCGATTGCTAACGGTTCCAAGACAGCGTCGAAAACAATCGTATTGCCTAACCAGAAAATCATCTCCGGGGCGAGATCCCAAGCCCTTCCAAAGAGTTACCAGTTAAACGGCAGGTACTTGATGAATAAGATAAAATCCCAACTTTGCTTTAAAATTTAATGCGACTTTTTTCCATTTTCACTTTACTGCAACTTTTATTTTTATCGTTGTTTTCTTTCACTTTCCAAATAAAACTAACAGTCCCCTTTTCAGGATTTTCCTCATCCCCTACCACCAAGCCCCCACAAACAAGACCACGACACTAGCAGTCGCAAAGCATTATATAATTGAATTAAATCACTTGCTGAAAGTAGCAACAAAAACACTTGACAAAATGTTCCACACAAAATTTGAAGGAGGGATCCTGCCTAAAGGAAAACCGCAAACAAACCATTAAGTTGCCGTTGCGTAGTGCGCCGCCACAAGTAATTTTCCTCATAAAAACACGCCATCCCGTCAAGTGTTTATATTCTTAGAAATAACAAAGTCGGATCTTACTCTGGTTGCTGGGATATCAAAGTGCCACTGATGAAAAATGAAAGTGAAGTGAAATTTTGAAGGATTCGAGCATTGTGGTTGGGGTCTAAAAGTAAAAAAAAAATTATTACGCCGGAGTTCGCCGTAGAAAGTGCAGTAGAGAATGACAGTCGAGTTGATGCCGATACGAAATGAAAACTTAAGAGGCCAGGCCGAAGCTCGGGAGAAAACTTAAGAGCAAATCTGGCAACATTGTAAACAGCACTTCCACGGCAAATCTGCCTGAAGTTGAGATGAAGAAATTTATGAATCCTGAAAAAAAGCAGAACCCCTGATGCTGTGAAATTTTATATCCTGGAGCACATAAATCCAGGTATTGAATATTTCATCAACATATACAACCACTCCAGAAGGATTTTGCTTTATTCCTGGGTTTTCCTAGTCGAGATTCGTCTGTGATACGACTTCTGTACAATGACACATTCAGCTTGGAGCGGGCATCACCTGTATATTGGCAGAGCGGATTCTTTCCAGACGAGAAAAGTAGAGACGTCCTTAAGGGCGAAGAAAAAAAAAATCAAGAAGGATATACCTAAGTATGCAAAACGAGATTTTGATGTTAAATATTTCATGATATTTCGCCTTTTTATGCTGATTCCTTGGCGCACCTTTCAGCCATCTTACATGATCCCGGTCTGATTTCAAAGCCCCAATTGGAGTGGGAGAGCGCACTGTAGACGTTTAAAGGTGGTGCGGGGAGCGCGTTTGAAATACCGACGGGCAAAACAAAGGTTGAATTAGAAAAAATGGCCAGGATTTTGGGAACATCGCCCGAGATTGTGGTATCGATTTTTACATCGACTTGAAACTGAAAGATTTTGTTCTTTAAAGATTGCGTAAGACGTGTTCGGCGTTCGGGTTGTGTCAGGGCTCATTTGTTTTAGGCCATGAAAACGAGAAATAGAACAGATATGTCTGTTGGGATTTTTGGGTTTTACCGGAAAGGGTGCAAATGCGTGCCACTTGAATTCTTAACATAGAACTGAGCTTTACCACAAGAATTATTCATTTTCAAATCCTAATCCTCTCGTGCTACTGGTAAACTGGAATCTTTATGGCTTTCAAGAAGATTTCTCTCTCAAAACGGGTTTGGCCCCCTTGAATGGTATAAACAACATTTGCTGGATACGGGTAGTTGAAAGGGATGTTTAAAGGATTTAATGGGAGCTACTGCTGTTGAAACAGAGAATCAACTATCTACTATCGGGAATAAACAAGAATTGCTACAGAAATAAGAGGGATCTACTAAATCTACAGGGATTTACCAATATACTAGACAAAACTATGAATCACGCCTGATGTCATTGTAAAGAGAAACATCGTTTGTTTGGTAACTACTTCTTCATGCACGTAGGCATTTGCGATTTCTTAAAAATTTGCATTTGCCATTAACATGTACCAAGTAAATGTCTATAACCGCAGGCGATTTAGAAAACTTTTGATGCCACCACGCTCGTTTATTATCCTTTAAAACTTACATAAGGACGCGAAGACACATTCATGCCCTAGAAAAATATCCTTGAAAAATGCGGGGAAAGAAATTTTCCGGGAAACTTAAGTTTTAATATACTTTACGAGCTCTCATATATAAAAATGCCATGGGCCGAAACTAGAGCATGTACATGTAAACCCGGCAACACAATCATGAACTTTCACATATGTCTCCCGGATCAGGAGATGGAGTTGAGTATCCCCCATGCTCCCCTGATAAAACAGAGCACGTTTTCATCACATCCAATCTCCACACCCCATACAGCAAGCCAAGCATCATGATTTTTCATGGCGTCGAGTGGTGATTTGGTTTGGGATTTTCCGACTTGGTTTGGTTTATTTTTCAGTTTTTCCTCGTCTGTAGAAGTATAGATGTCGTTACTTACTACTACAACTACTCGAAACAACGTAAAATAGTGGCAGCCAGGATTTTTATCAGTGCTGGAGCCCTTACGGAGATTTTTTCGACACTGAAGGCTAAATGAGTGTGTACAGTTACCATATGGGACCCGTATTGCTCCTGTGGGAGTGTTTGCGTAGTTGTGTTTAGAGTATCTTTGCCAAATGGATTCTGGTTTCCTTTTTTTCGGCGAGTTGGCTACAAGCATACAAAATAAGCAAAAACTGCAGTCCGGTGGTTTATGCGTTTACGCTTGAAAAGTCCGACAAACTTTTTTGTTTCAACTTATGCAATTGCTGCAGGAATTTTTAATTAAAGTTCAGACATCCAGCCCAAGAGCCGGTTCTCCTAGTAATTTTTTTTTCTCCTCCAGAATTAATTAAAATGCGGATCAGGACCGATATTAGATGATATAAATATCAGAGAAATACCTGCCTCTTCCATCTCCGTATTTATATTCCTTTACAACAAAATTACATTACACTCTTTCGAAATAAGGATTTAAAAAGGTAAATTTACATATCCTGGGCCAAAAGAAAACCTGGGCCCATTGTAACCATATGTCGCTTAATGTAGATTTGCTTCCTAATTTTCGACTTCCCTCCCAGAGGATACAATCCCCAGAAAATTCTTTGTAACACCAAACCGCGTAACAAACTCTCACTCACTGGAGAGAACAGAATTAGTAACTGGAGATTTTACTTTTGGCATGGGTGGCGTTCCAAAAACAGCATCCCTTTTGTGGTTTTGCGCTATGAAAATTTTTACTTGTATTCACTTGCAAATATTGCAACAAAAGTATCCGATTCTCCGACGATAAGAAATTCACTAAGGGTGTGCGTAATCCGGCTAAAGGATAATTCAATTAGGGCTGTCACCACGAAAGCCAAGAATTAGCACAGTTTTCGCTTGTAGCTATTTAACAAATTTTGTAATTTGAGATGTAGGGTAATGTAACAAGTTCTATAGGGTTAAGTTTACGCAGAGGGGCTGAGCGATACTGTTCGAGTTTTCCAATGAATTCAATTTTTTCGACGCCCGTTTAATCCAAAGTGACATAAACGCAAATGCACGACCAATTCAATAAATAATTGATGTGCCGTTGAAGAGAAGAAGAACGTCTGGATGTTGTTGAATTGTTTTCGGTGGGCTGATATGGTGACCATTGAAAGAAGTGACTGAAGAAGCACTAAAGAATAGCGAGATTTGCAGCATTGCACTGTCGAGTCACGAATGTCAAGAATTGCGTTGCTTCCTCAAGGATGCTCATATACGCCTTCCGATACACAATGCCGAAAATGATGCGGAGATTACACCTTTCCACACTCGCCTCTGTGCTTCGTTGTCTAGTAGAAAGATTTATGTTAGATTGTCACTGCAAAACCGCATTATCTTGATTTAGACCCTAAAAAATCAGTTCGGGGTTTCTGAAAATTAATGAACTGCAGGTGTCCTTTGAGGTACAGGCGACGTTGATATTTATTTAACCGGGTCCGTGTAAGATCGCTTGGTGCGGGATGTATGGAGGATGTTATAAATACATAGCATTCGCGGCCTTCTAATACTCGAGAAACTTTGTAGTTGGTTATAAGGAGAGACAGACAATATTGAACTGGGGGTCGAATTGTTTTTGGCTCCCTGAAAAGCATTAAACCATCATTCGTCTTGAGTATTTACGAAGTCATCTAAATATAATCTTTTAAAAACTCCAACGTAACTATAAAAAACTACTAACACTTACTAGAGCTTTCATTAGCCAGTTGGATCTTGAACTAGTTTCACTTCATCTGCACAATCTGATTACAGACTCCTATGAGTGTAGGTGTCCTATAAGACAAAGTAAAGCAACTAGGAATGTGCCTAGTTGGAGCAACCCACTAGTCAAACTTAGAGCTAAGGGGCTGTTTATATATTACATAACGCAGTATGGGGGGGGGGGGTCTTGTGATACGCGTTATAGGGAGGGGGGGTCCTAACTCTTAACTCGAGACTACAGTTTATATGGTATATCTACACTACACATATATTTTTACATACGAAGTGAGTCGTGTCACTGAGTATATAGAAGTATATACATATATAACAAATAACTACAAAAAGCCGTGTAGCACGAGTCCATAGTTTGGACTCTAACAGTCCGACCGTTGCGGTCCAGCAAAACCATCTAAACTACAAGCCATGAACTTACGAATTTCACGCACACACATTAGGGCCAAAGTGAGCTGAAATTTCGTTTAATTTACATTGCTTCTTATTCCAATATTTTGAGCAACATAATTGACATATTTCGGTAAAAATAATCATCGGGGGGAGGGGGAGGGGGGGGGGGGTGGTGGTCAGAAATCTTTAAAAACTGCGTTACGTAATACTTGAACAGTCCCTAAGGACATCAGCTCTTCAAGCCAAATGCTCAGGTGTCTGGCACGAATAGACAAAGACTTTGACTCACTATAACAAAATGCTAAGGAAATCGACAGGAAGAATCTGGAGAAATTTCACCGAGGATAATTATGATCAATCCACCACCGCAAGATTTTAAAAGGTTCTATCCAGTGATCACAACAACGACAGTGGACTTCTTCAAAAGCCTGATGGAACCTTCAAAGCAAATCGAGAAGCCAGAATAAAACTACTCTTGGAAACTCAGTTCCAAGAGCCTATAATAAGGGCGTTACCGATAGGCCTTCGAATCGGATTAAATGGATTTTCGGACGTTTATTCACAATGGGAAGAGTTATTCAAAACCTACAACGATGGAATCCTATCATCTCTTTTGCAACAAGGTTTGAAGGAGCTACTGTCAACACTAACAAAGGCTTTTAGAGGCAATTATACTCGGAGTTATATTCCCAGTCTGAGGAGAAATGTAAATGTAGCGTTTATATAAAAATTTGGAGACATGTCCAACCTAAAATTTATTACCCTATCTCTCCTACTCAAAACAATAGAAAAGGTAATTGACAATGACCTCAGATATGGGCCTTCGACAGTGATGTGGATTAAAGTAATGCTCAGCTGTCGTAAAAAGCTAACCTAGGAAAAGAGCCAGCAACTACTAAGGCCATATATATATATATATATATATATATATATATATATATATATATATATATATATATATATATATATATATATATATATATATATATATATATATATATATATATATATATATATATATATATATATATATGTATATAGTTCAAATCTGGTGCTGGCTAGAGGGACTTCGTGCCAACCCCAGAAAAACTGTTTACGCGTAAAAGAAAGATTCAGCGGCCTTATTAACGTGCCGGCGGTTTTCTGGAAAAACGTGGGGTTTCAAGTCTAAAATGGTCCTGTGGGCTTACCACACGATTATAAGACCCTTGTGCACATATACAGCGTAAAAATGAGACTAGAACGTCTGCAGAGACCTGCATGTGTAAGAATAACCGGTGCAAAGCGCACCTGTCCAACTTCAGCCTTATAAGTCATGTTAGGGCGCTTCTTAGTGCTATTAGGCTGCAAATAATGCAATTTAGTTGATCATGAATGTTCTAAAGGAATTCATAGATGTCCCAGTAGTTAACTCGATAACGGATATATTGCCGAAAGAGCAGAATTTCGAAATACCGTTTAGGGTGATCGTAGAAGCTAAAGAGTACTGGTACTCAATCAACTACTCATCTGAAAGAGGATCTCTTACACGGAGGGATCGATCCAAAATGACGGGCAAAGCAGGTGTGGGATTACATGGATTAAAACTTGGGCTCCAAAAAGCGCTTGTATTTGGGCCAACCATTTTTCAAGCAAAGATAAATGCTAAAACATTTGTATAATGTCGGACAATTCGGCACCACTTGAAGTAGTAACGACACATAACCCTTGAGTCTATTCCGGGTTTGTCTCAATGTACTACAGGAGCTAGCAAAAACCAACAGGATAACTCCTAACCTGAGTAGCACGAAGGCATCGAAGTGAACGAGATTGCGGACCGCCTTGCAAAAGACGGCGCTAGAGCAATATTTGTGGAACCCGAATCGTTTTGTGGCTTTTCAAAAAGTCAGGTTGCGGTATACATTAATGAAAATAGTAATGAACAAACGCACTGGGATAACCTCCCAGAACTGGGACAAGCGAAAAGCAACAGAGGACAAAAACATACCTTACTATCAACAAATCAGAGCTAAGACTAATAACAGGTCTTCTGACTGGACACTGCACTCTGAGATAACACCTCAAAAAGATTCGTAAAGTTGAGGATGAAACATGTCACATCTACATTGAAGAAGATGAAACGGTCGAGAGGTAAAGCAGATCCAGGTCAATAATAGGCCTCATTCAAGACCTTAACTTTTACTGATCTCAGTAAGATCAAGAAATAAAAGATCAAGCTCGTCGAAGTGACAAATGCCAGCGAGATAAAAGCCTGCCCCACTACTTTTTAATAATAATAACTATAAAAGCAATGACAGACTACACGAAAAGCAACTCATACAATCTATTGCTTACACTTTGTTCAAATAATATTAGCACAGCTCCCAAGTGGCTTTCGGATCATTGTCTTGCTTAAGACAATAAAAGTCGTAATCTTGATATTTTTTTTATTTATTTCCTTTTTTAAAACTATATCGGGGTATTGCTAGTACAAAGGGAACGCTAGGAACAAAGGCAACTATGACCCTATTGCATCCTCGTTATCATGCTGGCTGATCTCACTACTATATTGGCAAGCATGGTTGAAATAGCAGCGGCAATACAAGGGATATGTTGGATAAACTTTGGATATATTAATGCTTAGTAGTTAAAGTAAAGAATCAATAACTTTTCAAGGAAGAAAGATTGCTTCGCATTCTCCGATTTGGAAGCCTCGGCTGGTGGAACATTTCTTGTAGCATAATCGGGTAAGAGTTTAACATAAAACCTTTATTACGGAAATTCAAAGCGCATTGCAAAAAGCAGATGTGTACAGCATTTTATATTGAGCGTACCAATTGTACTAATTAATTCCTTAAACTAAATGTAAAAAAAACGGACAAAACCGCATCAATCTGAACCGTTTAGCTTGACCCTTTTAGCAATCGAATAGAAATGAAGAACTAGAAAAAAACGGCTTTAGATGACAGACATCCTAACAACCACAATCTCATCTGATACTCAAAAATCAATGGCGAAAAGATTTTCCCTGGCAGGACAGGAAAAACCACGGCAGCATTACGATGTACACAGACAGTAGATAACCAAGGAGAATGCATGGAGGCCACAGAGACGCCAAATGGAAGGAGCTATTGGAGGTTTAATGGATCCGCGTGGGAGAGCAAACTACACGCGCGATTTATCGAAATGCTGACGACAAGGACTAACTGGGATTTATTAGTGTTGGGTGGCCCCCCGATTGAATTGTGTATGTGAATGTGTTTGAGCAGGAAAATGGAAAATCAAACCCCTCCACTAAATTTTTCATTGGTCGGTCGTGATTTTTGTGCCGCCCACACTTGCATCGTTGTCATGACAACTCTGAAAATTTTCACCCCCAGTCGTGCAGATGTATGTTATCCTCAATCCTGAAAGCTTAGTTTTCCACTAGCGAACATCCTGGTCTATTGGCAAAAATGGAAACTGTAAGCAAAGAAAGATGTGAAACATCAGACCGTTGGGGATGCCCTGATTTCAAGGATTCTTTGAGATTTTTCGTCATCCCTTCGTGTCATCACATCCAACGGGAGAAATGTCCTCACGTACGGAAAATGTTTTTATGTATTTTTTGTCCACCAGCGCAAAAATGGGAAAGAAAGAATTCGCCATTTCAAGGGATCCGAATTCCAACCAGTCTTGATTGAATTTTATCATCTTTCGCGGCTCATAAAGATTCGGAATGAGATGATGCAGAATACCAGGACGATATTAAATTTATGTAATCATTTATTAATCCCCAAATCAGATATCATAATTGCGGAAGTAAAACTTTTATGCACACCTCCCAAGTATCTCAAAATGGGTTTGGAGAAGTGCCATAAAACTCGGTTTGCTTAATGGGGTATAAACGCTTTACGTGTAAATCATGTCCTCACGGCTCGGATCCGCATATAACCGTGCTTTCTGAAGGATATTTTATGTGGTTATTGATAGATTTTTATGTAGTCTGCTGGGATCAATAATGGTGTTGCAAATGTCGATGGCCTTTAGAACAAAACTTTGGAAGATTTCGGCTGTTTGGTCTATGAAATCAATCATAGCATCAAGAAAAGCAGAGGGCTTATCTTCGAGCTAGTAAAACAATATTTCGCTTTACTGAGCAGCATTTCATTGATTTTTTCATACACCACTGAAAACACGTCCTGACATTTGTTTTTCTTCAATTTCAAGTTCTATCTACGCCATAAAATAACCTGGTCGTCTATTTTTGCCCTTTACCAGCGTAAAGTATATTTTCCCAACTTCTGCACACGTTCCCAAACATCCCAAATACGGGGCTATAAATAAATAAAAAAATCTGTGGAAATCTTTTCCGACAACTTTTCGGAATAACCTTTTTCGCTTTAAATGTATTTGGTACGGGTAATGTCTCTGATGCTGTGGTAGTGGTAATATAGTTATCTTCCCTATCCTTCCCCACTCAGGCTCAGTGGAGATACGGGATATGTACAGACTTATCAGAGTGAATCTGTTCACGATAGATGTATGCGTAGAATTTCTTGTTATCTTTTATCGTGGCCTCCATACGTGCGAGTAGAGACAAGTGTAAACCGCTGTAGTTAAGAAAGAATCCTGCAAATGAAATCCCACAAAACTGAAACAAGGAAACGATAAAAGAAAAAAAGGACACACGAAAATGAAAAGGAACAGCTTCTCCAATCAGTATTTTTTTTAGGTATATGTATGTATAAGCAAAGAGACCTCATTTCGTTGAATCCGAAATCCCAGGATAATTTAGATAAATTAGAAAGGAAAAATCTGTACGTGATATCCTTTTTCACGAGGATAAGTGATTTCTCTGATATGGCACCGTTTTGGGGAAGACAATGAGGTAATTAGGTAGTAGTAAGATTGAGCGTTGAGAGATACGAATACCTGATTTATATAACATAATATGAGCAACCTTTATTCAATTGGTAAGTGATGCAACATAACAAAACTTTTTCTTAATGCGATCAAGAATATTATATGGAAGGGGTTATATTATGTAAACGGTTGCGTCGATCGCTCAAACCCGGTATCCAAATTGTATGTATACATTTGAAAAAGATTATATTTAAATTCGCGCATTTATTACCTTGGGCAATTTAAAAATTGCTCCTGTAAGATACAGTAAGCGAAATTCATTTATACGCACCTCAAATCTTTTTGATTTAAGGATATAAGGAGAGTATTGATAAAATTGAGTTGGGAGAATTGCAAAGGATCCAAAATAGACCTTGTTTGTAAAATATTCCTTTTTTTGCATAATAACAAGCAATCAATTAACAAATTTTAACAAAAAAATAAGTGCGAAATTCAATTATACGCACAGTGGAATTTTTTAAAAACAATGAAAACAAGAAAAGTAATAATAAAAAAAAATACCAGCCATACCATGCTCTCCCACAAATTTTCCATGGGGTTGAAGACGGGACTTATGGCTAGCCACTTCAGTGTAGGGATGCATTTATTCCTAAACCACTGCGGCGCAGTAGAGGAGCCGTGGATAGGCGCGTTTTCTTGTTGGAAAACGAACCATCGGTCACCGACGACGTCCTCCAAATAAGGAATTAAGATGTCCTCCGACATCTCCGTGTACTTTTCTGAGTTTACTCGGGAGATGAGGTGGCATAATGGAAGTTTTCCATAAGAAGAGAAAGCTCCCTATGCCATAGCGCTTCCACGTTAAGAATGCCTGCTGATTCGGGAAGGGTTATTTTTCGTGAGTTCATGCCAGTAGTAAACGAAACCGTCCGGACCATTAATGTAAAATTTTTTCTCATCCGAAAAAATAACCCTCCCCCATTCTTCAACCCATTGCATGTGCTCACGGGCAAATTATAGACGAGCCTCTTTGTGATGACGCTTCAGCAATGGACGTTTTTGTAGTTTCTTGAACACCACACGTTGGGCATTGCCTTCAAAATTTGCTGAACTAACCGTTTAGTGACCGGTCAATTTAAGCTGTCAACAATTTTGGTCGCACTTTATTTTTCTTTCGTTGCATTTTCCTTAATTTGTCCTTTTTGGCTTAATGTCAACTTCTTGTCTCTAAGCAGTGGTAGTTTTTACCATAATTTTCGTCATGGTGGAGAATGATTCGTCTTCTCTTATTTTTCCAAACACTTCTCTCAAACAAATGGTGGTGTATTATTCAGAATTAACTGTTCTACGTTGCTGTAATAGCACACATGTCCAATTATTCCGAAAAAACAGGCGATCATTTGCTTCGAAGTGCTTCGTGCGCGAACAACTTTTGTTGGATTTGGCGCGTCTTGAAAGGCCCATACACTCGATTGTTGCTTAGTTTCGGGTTCATATGGATCTATGATTCGTCGCCTGTCACGATCTTATAGACGTCTTTTGAAGCGCCGCTATTGAATTTTTCCAACATTTCTTCGCACCAATCGACACGAGCCTTTTTTTGAGCGATTGTCAAATTATGCGGTATCCAACGCGAACACAACTTTTTGACGGTCAAATGTTCATGCAATATTGAATGTATGCGAATGGAACTAATGCCCAAGCATGCCACAATCTTACGATATGTCACATGACGATCTTGCAATATCAGTTCACGCACAGCATCGAGTTTTTCTGGCACAACAACTGATTTAGGACGACCTTCACGAAATTTGTCCTGTAGCAAAGTGCGACCACGATTTTGTAGCTTTTATGTCGCTCCGAAAAATGTCAATTGTGTGATATATGGGGCATATAAGTATACACTGCTCTACTCAATCGCTTCTTTCTACATTATTTCCTTCTTCAGATATTTGCGCTTTATCCCCAATAGCAAACAAGAGCATTTGCTACCTTATTTTGGCGAGGGGAATATGAAGAAAATGCATATATACATACACATGTCCTCGCTCCCCGTTATCCCACCAAAATACCCTTTTTTCAGCTTGCCGAGAGCGGGATCGGACAGATCTCGCCGAGATTGCGACGAGAGCAAGATCGTCTTCACCTTGACGAGACCAAGACCGAGATGTGGCGAAGTCTCGGTATTGTCTCGGTGCCGTGAAGCCCTAAACAATAGTAATAAATATATTGAGGAAGTAAAACAATTTTGAATATTGTGAAAGGGAATTTACAAACAAAAGCTATACTCGATTTGATGTACCTTAAGGGTGGGTAGGTTCTAGTCGAGCGGCTGCAGATTATGAATTTTTTTCTCACAGAAGAAGGTAAATAATGTATTATTCAACTTTTTCAGTTATTAATACATTTACTTAGGTTCACAAAAAATGTTTTTTAATTCTTTAAATTGTAAAATTTGCGAGATATCCATGCACTTCTGGAGCCGTGCAGCGTGTGCAACGCACTGCGCCGTACAGGATTCCGCCTTCCTCTTTTATCTGAAACACAAAAATCAAAGTTAGAATAAATGTGCGGGCCATGGACCATTTTTAGAAAAATAGTTTTTAAAAAAAAAAGTTGAACCGACTTCACAAAAAGCGCTAAAAAGCATAAAATAATTTTTAATTTTATATCTATTACGACATTTTGAAGACGGCGCAAATCAAACAAACCAAACAACTACAACAAAAATATTTAATCGTCATTTCTTATGATCCCGTAAGCTGAAACGTTCAGGTAGTATTATGTATTATTTTCGATTGTGGTTCTGTAGTTGTTTTATTTCTTTAATTTGCACCGACTTCAAAATGTCGTAATAGATATAAAATTAAAAATTATTTTATGCTTTTTAGCGCTTTTTGTGAAGACGGTTCAACTTTTTCTTTAAAAACTATTTTATTTTTCACTTTTTAGTGTCTTCTACTCTATACAACGAAGAAAGAACCATCCAAATCGGTCCACGCGTTAAAAGTTAGTTTTAACCCCCTACCTCACACCCATTCCACTAAACTTTTTTTCTCATGGTATCAATCAAGGAACATACTCTACCGAACAGAAAAGGAATCATCGAAATCGGTCCACACGTTACGAAGTTACTACCCCTCCCCCTCCCCCACCACCTCCATAGGACCAAATTATTCTCCTATTACCAATGGGGGATCATACTATATACAACAGCAAAGGAACCATCCAAATCGGTCCACGCGTTACAAAGTTAGGTTCCACCCCCCCCTTCTCCCACCCCAGCCACATGAAAATTTTTTTTCTCGTGGTATCAACCAAGGAGCATACTCTACCCAATAGAAAAAGAATAATCCAAATTGGTCCACGCGTTACGAAGTTAGACTACTCCTTCCCCCACCCAACCCCCCACCATGGGCCATATTATTCTTCTATTAGCAATGGGTGATCACACTCTATACAACAGCAAAAGAACCATCCAAATCGGTCCACGTGTTGCAAAGTTAGGTTCCAACCTCCCCACCAAAATTTATTTTCTCGTAGTATCAACCAAGGATCATATTCTACCCAATAGAAAAAGAATTATCCAAATCGATTCACGCGTTACGAAGTTAGACTACCCCTCCCCCCACCCCCACCTTTCTCCATAGGACCAAATAATTCTCCTATTAGCAATAGGGGATCATACTCTATACAACAGACCCATCGAAATCGGGCTACGCGTTACAAAGTTAGGTTCCACCCCCATCCCACCAAAATTTTTTTCTCGTGGTATCAACTACGGAACATACTCTACCATACAGAAAAAGAATTATCCTAATCGGTCCACGCGTTACAAAGTTAGACTACTCCTCCCCATACCCTATTCCAAATTTTTTTCTCCTATTAGCAATGGGGGATCATACTCTGTACAACAAAAAAAGAACCATCCAAATCGGACCACGGGTTACAAAGTTAGGTTTCACCCCCACCCTACCAAAAATTTTTTTAACATGGCACCAATCGGTGAACATACTCTACCCAACAAAAAAGAATCTTCAAAATCGGTCGACGCCTTACGAAGTTATGCCCGGTCAGACATAAAAAAAAAATTTATAAATAAAAAAAATTAAAAAATTAAATACGCGTCGAACTTAGAACCTCTTTGTTTTTGGGAAGTCGGTTAAAAATGCATATATACATAGTTATATCACTTGTCCTCGCTCCCCGTTACCCCACCGAAATCCCCTTTTTTTCTCTTGCCTACAGCGGGATCGGACAGATCTCTCCGAGATTGCGACGAGAGCAAAATCGTCTTCACCTTGACGAGACCAAGACCGAGATGTGCCGAAGTCTCGGTGCCGTGAAGCCCTAAACAATAGTAATAAATATATTGAGGAAGTAAAACAATTTTGCATATTGTGGAAGGGAATTTACAAACAAAAGCTATACTCGATTTGATGTACATTAAGGGAAGGTTCTAGTCGAGCGGCCTAAAAAATGGCTGCAGCTTATGAATTTTTTTTCTGACAGAAGAAGGTAAATAATGTATTATTCGACTTTTTCAGCTATAAGTACATTTACTTTTATCTGGAACACAAAAATCAAAGTTATTTACAAAGTAGAATAAATGTGCAGGGCCATGGACCATTTTTAGAAAAATTCAGTGATTTTTGATAAAATGGCGACCGTTCGCAGAAATAAGCCAATATTTTTGCCCTTTTTTGTTGTTCATAGTGGTTAAAAATATAGTAAATATTAAATTTTTTTGTTGAAAATGTTCCATGGCCCCCCAATTTAATAATCTTTATTTAGTAGAAGTCAATCGGTTGAACGGTTCGACTGCAACTCTGCACGGCGTGTCTAAAAACGTGATTTTGAGAAAAACGCGTTTAAAGTTTGACAAAGAAAAAACCTGGGAAAAATATAATTTTGTTTCTTACAGCTAATTAGCTGTTCCTGAACCATAGAACAATCCTTTATCTTCCTTGTGAAACTGATTTTGACTATTATATTCAAGGAACATTATTTTGTCCACCAAACAGAACATATAAGAGAATTTTTATACCTGCTGAGCAAACAGGTGCATCTGAATTTGGCCCGAACGTAGGCATGATTTTCGGCCGGTACGCGTTCGCACTAAACCGGCTATTACTTTTACATTTTTCCGAATTTTGTCAAATCGTTCTACGGTCTATTCTAGACACTATAAGAATTTGAAATATGCAAAAAAAGGAAAATTCATTTTAACAAATTGCTCGACTAGAACCAACCTAAACAAGAAATTTACACTATGGCCCCTATTGAGAGTGGCGTTTTTCATTTGACTCGACTAGTCAAGGCTCATCTCCCATTAAAATTCTTACTACAGTGTGCGTCTTGGATAGTCGAGTTGAATGCAAATCGACATTCGCAGTAAGGCCCGATATATATTACATATCTCAATAGCACTCCCATTCAACAGCGAACGATTAAAGTCAGCACTGCCTGGGATATTTCCTTGAGAATATAAATTCCCTGCATCGCGCCACAACTCGCACAGGCAGTGCAGAGCCCAAGAGTTCACATGTCCATTGGCTGGTACATTGGCGGCAGCGACCGAGTTGCTGCACTCGCAAAAAAATGTCTGCCCACTACACGCATCAAGCAGTAAACAATAGGCAGCAACAGTGTCCGAGCTTCCTAATGTACAAAGCAGTACACAACGCGGACATCACCTGCACTGCATCAAGACAATGCAGAGCCCAAAAGTCGATATGTACCTTGACTCGAGCGCAAGAAATCCAGCGACCGAGCTACTTTCAATCAGACAATAAATTCAGAGCAACAACCGCAACCAATTCAACTCCATCATGCTCCGTGCGAGAACAACGATTGTGGGCAGTTGCATGGAACTTGATCAGCCCGAGTTGCTTTGCTTGAGAAAGAAGTTCACAAGACGGGAATCCGGCCCATCGCAAATTTGCCATTGCTGCATTGAATCATTGAAAAGCGTTGAATTCAACCGTAGACTAGTTGGGAATTTTTTCAGAAGGAAAACAACTCGGGACTTTTGTTTGGTTCGAATCGGGCACAGGCGCTGTACTCCGAAATGACTTTCATGCGTCGAGTTACCGTTACTCCAGCCATTCTCTTCTCAGTCAGTACTCTGCGCTATCCGAGCTGTGTGGTGAGACTTGATCACCTAACGGACTCGTCTATGGAGTTACTTCAGCAGTTGCGGACAATTTTGTCCATATACCTGCTACCGCACAGTTAGCACGGGTTGCAATTAGTTGAAGGCATGAGAACGCACCGTGTAGGAGTTTGAATTCGACTAGCGACGCGGTGTATTGAGGAATTGATTGGGACGATATTCAATGAGTGGCTGGCTGCGCTGCTAGGCTATTTATGTTAACAGTCGTTAACGTTGGCTGTTTAGAAATTATTTCTTTAGAAGTGTTTCATGCAGATAGGTTGCATGTTGTGTTGTGTGAGCCATCAGGTCTTAGAATAAAGAACTAGAGGAAGCGCTGTAACTCGATGTAAGTGAAGCAAATTTCTTTTGGAGTAGAATTTCGAGCGATGTAGTGGTAGCAACAATACAGGCGTAAATTAAGTCAGATTTAAAGTGGGGCCAAAAGTAAATTTAAAATCTTTAGAATTCGTTAAGGAATAATTTAATTTTATCTTCTCTGAATAAAATATTTAAGCTGTATATTTATTTTGACGTTATAT
Organism: Leptarthrus brevirostris; assembly: GCA_964036015.1. Lineage (NCBI taxonomy): Eukaryota > Metazoa > Arthropoda > Insecta > Diptera > Asilidae > Leptarthrus > Leptarthrus brevirostris. Next base: position 100,336,886 of record OZ038375.1, read on the forward strand.
AATAGGTCAAGCGAATCATAAATTTTGGTTTTTATTGATTCAATCTTATTTAAGATTTCCTATTGATGCCTCCTAAAAATTTTGTTTCACGTCTTCCTGGTGCCAAAGACCCAAAACATTAAAATCAGTTTTCACGTTAACCTCACAAATATTCTGCTTTTATCCATAAATTGGGGTTGTAATTGAACTTCACATGTTTATAGAATGAATTTAGAAGTAATTCCAGTTATGTATTTACAGGAAAAACGACTTCCCATCATCTTATTTCTACTTATTTGCGCACGAAAAACCCGAACATGCCAAGCTGATTTATTAAAAAAAATTCTGGGTGTTAAGGCAAAGTCGGTTCACAAAAAAATCTAATAACTTTATTGGAATGATTACATAAAGATTTAAAAGAAGCTACTTTAACAAATTTAACAAAATTTAACTTAATTCACTCGAGGAAACTTTTTCACGCACAAAAGTAAACAACATTTGAGAGTACGAAATATATTTGTCCCATTTTCTTATATGCTTTCGTCTCTGTTTGTCAAAGACCCCAGCTGATTTTAAATTCCTCGAGCAGCTTCACTCACGGATAGGGATTTAACACGGTACAGCGCTTCCTCTAGTTCTTTATTCTAAGTCAGGTACCCAGGGGGATGCCACATGTACAAAGGAGGATAACAACAAACAGAACGGTGTGCGCGTCGTTACTGTATGCATGTGCCGTAACTATGTACACTGATGGTCTATAGACAACAAGTTACAACCTACTCATGGGGGCGGACTCCTGGCAGGTGCGCTGGCTGATTGCAGTGGGGCAGAGAGAAAAATTTATTTTTTAAATCAAATGCCCCAATCCAAGATGGAACAGCATACGCCGCGGAATGCGTGGCCAAGAGGGAGCTTGATCTTTAGTATACGAATAATAGATACCGGTCTCCCTCCACTTTCAATTAAGACTTCTCGTGGCAACAAGCTCTATTGCAGTTAACTCTTACTACCTGTTCACTCGTGGGAATCACATGGGTTCTAACGAAATCTATACAAAGAACCCCATACAGTTTAGATGTGCATCGAACTATGACCAGACCACTAGGGCTACGGTTGCCGATGATATTACAGCAGCCAGAGACTACAACTTTCCGATTCTCCGGATGGAGGTTCTGAGCACATTCCTGGATATTCTAGTGTCCCCAACAGTTAGTAAGCAAAAGTGCAACCACTTAGTTAGTGCTAACCCGTGTTGAACAGGACCTGGTATCTGGGGAAGAGTCCTAGGATATTGATTCCCTCTACACCCTACGAACTCACGCACGCGACGAAACTCATCCGGACATCGGCGCGGGAGGTTCCATGAGCACCATATGGTGAAGGTAAGCCTTCACCTGCACAGAACATCAGTTATAGTATACAAGAGTTTTGGTAAACAACAGTTAACCCTAATTCAGGAGTCCTGGATTTTCAGTGGCCAAGTTCGAGGACTCAATACCAACTCAAGTAAGTTGATTTACCACTGGTTAGAGGATAGGCCATAAGCGGCCAGACAAAAGTGTTAATTCTTTCCTCGTTAGCAATTTTATTTCCAGGGACTTCGTGGCAGCCCGGATCGCCAGACAAAAGTGTTAATTCTTTCCTCGTTAGCAATTTTATTTCCAGGGACTTCGTGGCAGCCCGGATCGCCACGAAGTCCCTGGAAATAAAATTACTAACGAGGAAAGAATTAACACTTGTCTGGCCACTGATGGCCTACCCTTTAACCAGTGGTAAATCAACTTACTGCTTGCTGAGATCCCCACAGTAGGCGGTATGTAGGAAGGCCCAGGTATGCGGTATGACCAGGCAGCGACCTACTTTCCTAGAGGCAGCCCCTTCACTCCACCTGATGAACTCCGAGAACTCAGCAGTTACAGTTTATCATAGGTTGCGACGCAAACGCCCACCATACGATTTGGGGTAGCAGCAACATATATGAAAGAGGTGAAGGCCTGTTAAATTATCTAATCGATAAAAATATTGATATAGTTAATAGAGTGCGCAAACCTACCTTTATCACTGTAGCCAGAGAACAGGAGCTAGATCTCACTCTGACTAGCAAAGTCCTCTCGGAGTTCATAAGGAACTGGCGAGTCTCAGATGAAACCATCAGCACATCCGATTCGAAATTTCGGGGCGTTTTAAGATCTTATCTGGTTTTGCTATTCCCAAGAAAACAAACTGGGATACCTTTCGAGCTATTGTGAGCTTCTAGTCATCACAATCAGCTCAATTGGTGAACTAAAAGTGGCGGCTAACCAGCTAAACAGTGTGCTTATCTCTTCCTACCATGACAATACCGTCCCAGTCTGAACCAAAGCGGTACGTGGTGGAGCGAACGGCTGTCTGAAATGCTAAAAGCTCTCATCAGTGGGATGAATACAGCTTCGCAATCACTTAATATATTAAAGAAATAAGGCACTCTAAACGTAAATCCTGGAGAAGGCGCTGTGAAAACAGTATCTTTGCCAGAGGCAGCTGGTCTTCAATAGGGTCGAGCTTCTCATTAAACACAATGACAATTCCGCTTAACTAGGGCCAGACCAAATAGTTTCACCTTCTTTCTACCTAAGTCAATGGAGAGTGTGCTAAACCTCCACATCAGATGCAAACTAGACCAATCAACTCCCCTTCACTTTACTCAGTTTGCCCATAAAAAAGGTAGATCAACAGAGACTGCTTTACGTAACCTTGTTAGCTATTTCTTTATGGTAAAGGACTTACTCTATTCTTTACCATAAAGAAATAGCTCTATTTGCTTCTCTTGAAGAAGGTGCTTTCGACAATACCAGGTTTAGATCCATATCTAGAGCTCTCACACGCAGGCGCCTGAATTCTGATACTGTAAAGTGAGTGGATGCTATGCTAAAGTAACGAGAAATTACTATACATCTACTCTGGGTAACACCTCTGTATACATTAAAGGAGCTAAGGGGTGTTCACAAGCTGCTCTGGCCGCTAGTAGTAGATGACCTCTTAAACAAGCTATGTGAGCTTAGTTATCGCGAAGTGTGGATAACCTTGCAATTATTATTACAAAGAAGTTCGAATCAACTGTCACTGATTTAATGATATCAGCTCAAAAGGCACCATTTGGACTTGTCAAACAGCTGCTATTTAAGCGGTAATTGGACTGTCTGTTCTGCACATCTCTATCATAAAATCGGCTGCAATTAAAGAGCGCAGCTCACGTGTAATATACCGGTTGGTGACAAGGGTCACATGGACATCCTTCATCCTCTGGGTATCGGGAGCAATAAGATCGCTGATGAGGTGGCCAGGAAGTATTTATCCTCTCGGTGCCAAGGCCACGAACATTATTGTAACCTCAACTGGTAGTCGGCGAGAGCTGTTATAGAAGAATGGGCTGTGAGTCAAAAGCTGTTATAGTGAAGAAATGTCTCCGAATTTACCTTTGCTAAGGCGCTTGTTAAACCTGATGCTTACAATTATAATACCGCCTTAATTAAGGCGGATTTTAGGTTGCTCTCAGGCTACTTATCTGGCCAGCATGGGCTAAAATATCATCTACACCGGATTAATCTGTATAGTGAGACGGAGTGTTGGCGAGATGGTGAAACCACAATGTACATTTTGTGCTTTTGCCCTGCTTTGGAATGGCTTACAAGAAGAATCTTCAGTTGGGAATATCTGAGCCCGGCTGATGTTATATTCTCCCATGTTAAGGAGCTCCTTGACTACCTGAGTGTGGCTCAGCGTCTTTTATAGTAGAAGGGGTTTTGGCACAAAAAATTTTCGAGATCGTAGTGCCCACCATAATAAAAATTCAAAAATGGTGTTGTCATTGTGCTCTAATATTAATTTATCACGCTCGCCCTATATGTGGCAACTTTCTTATATGGTAAAAAAAAGTGAAAGAATCAGCAGAATCTGAAAATCTTACGCCTGGAAAAATAAGATATAAACATATGCGCACATCCCGCAATATTAAACATAAATTCATTCTGTCCCACTCTGAGTGCCGAAATCCTGATAATCCTAAAATCAAAATCTATCCCACACCCTAATTCTCAAGCTCCGTAATTCCCTACAATTTGTCTTCGGACGCTTTATTAAATTTTATGAAATATTCTAAAATTGTCTATTGACCTCCGACTGCCAACAGATCTAAGTACTCACACCCGAAGTCCTTTCTTAATGGCAATATACCAGATATTATCCCTCCTAATGCGTTGTCAAATGATATTCTTTTGTTTGAGGGGTAGTCCTTGCCACTTTTCATTCTGGTATTTCAGAGCAAATAGCACTCCTTAATCCTCATGAATTTATTGAACGATATTAAAAACGGATCTCTGCCAAAGGACGATTTATTATTTATTGCAGGCTCATTTAGTGGAATCAGATGACGTCTATAATCGGATTTTTATTGTCGGAGAGCTCTTCGCAGTTCTGTGGTATAGAAGTCGAGGCGGTCGATGCCTTTCCTTTGTCGAGGGCTTTATTTTGGGAAATCAAGAATTGGTTAATGAATTTGTGATTTATGTCCATTTTATATTAAGTGATTAGACGAGCGGAATGGTTCTTGTCAATATTAATGTACGAAAATTGTAATTTGATTTAGATCTGCTATGTATGCGTTTATTGATAAACATTTGTTTCATTTCTATTTTCAGGCGAGAAACCGCACAAATGCCAAGTATGTGGAAAAGCCTTCAGTCAGAGCTCCAACCTAATAACTCATTCAAGGAAGCACACAGGTTATAAACCTTTTGCATGCGAACTCTGTCACAAATCATTCCAACGAAAGGTCGATTTAAGACGTCACAAAGAGACCCAACACACAGACCTGCGGCCTCTTATGAACTGAAAGGGTTCGCGGTTCGACTGGAGCAACTCTAAACCAAACGTAATATACCAAAAACAATGTTTTTTCGTAATATAAGTAAAACGATAGAAACTTTTTGTATAAATGTGCAATTTTTATTAAAATAATAAATTAATTGAAATCAAGCATTAGTTAGTGTCAAAACAAATCAAATTTTCATTGTTTCATATATTCGGCATTTACTTTAAGCGTAAGTGTTTCATAGTAACTTGATTAGACTTCAATTTCAATTTTGGGAGCAAGCTTCGAGTTGTGTTGACGATTGTAAATTCTTTTTTTTTTTAGAATATTTTATTGTAATTCGTTTGTTATAGGAAATAATTTATGTAAAATTTCTTTCAAAACAACACTTTACTGTAGCAGTAATTGCGTGGTGCTAGTAATCATCTACAATTTGTCCTTAACATTTAACTCCTTTTCCTGTGCTAACATTTTGGAGTATGTTTTTCATTTTTCCAAATACTTTTGTGCAATTCTTAATTAATTACTCTTGTAAAAAAGTAGACGTTTTGAGATTCATCACTCCAGCTATTGAAGCACACTTTAAATAAGAGATAATCGAAAATCTAATTATAAATTTCGAAGACGAAGGCAAGCAAAGAGATTTTTTTGTAAATATTGTAAAATAACACTTGTAGCTATTAATGAAAACATGTTTCCTAATAAGATTTACTAAGTAACTTTATTATTATTTTCAATTATATTATTAACAGATTTTTTGTTTACCAAAGAAGTTTTTTTTTGTTAATTATTTTTTAAAGAAATTTTCTGGTTTAATTATTAACGCATAGAGGAGATTATTTCTGATTTTTGTTTATACACTTTTCAGTAACTGTACGAAAAGAGTTAACTAAAACGTCAAAAATGTGAAAATAAAACTGAGATATTAAAACGTGCATTTCAATTACCCCCCCCCCCCCCCACACACACACACACATATACCCACGATATCGTTCCTTTACGAGAAATACTTTTGCCGGCCTGTTACAGACATATGTCCCTAGAAATATAGATATAAGTTTCGATAACTTAATCCTGAAGAACGTCACTGTCCAAATTAGATACATACAAAAATTTCTTAATATGGAATATGGTGCAGAAATACAATACTTGATTTTGACAGTGCCAACATTAGTCAGAAATAAACTTGATAAAACTTTACGAGAGAGAAAGTTAATCATCATATCGATTACTTGTGAGCCTTTTTACTAATAGCCTTTGTAGAATTAAAATATTAAAGGCATCTCGAAAGAGCAGCATCTAACCCACTTAAACACATAGCATAAGAATGAGAAATCACAATAGCGAAGAATTTTACAGTAATTATAATATGCGAGAAAAAAGAATTAAATTTTCTTAAGACCTTAAGTCTTTTTTCATTACGATAATGCACCTGCTCACTCTCCGTCGAAAAATTACATAAATCGCGCTTCTAATTGGTTTTTCACGCACTGTATTCACAAGACTGACCTCCCAGACTCGAAATGACTCGCTGCAAAGTGATTTCGTTTAAATGCTAAAGTTATCACGTAACCAATCACTAATGTTTTGCTATGCAGGCTGTGTTAAAACTGAGAGATTGGTGTTTGTTTATTTATTCAGCAAAGATTTATCAATACTTACTACACAGAATATAATTGGAAGCAAACTTAATCCAACTAGGATGAGCGATTAACTTAGTGCAAGCTGATGTTGGCTTTTCAATTGAAGCCCGAAACAGTTTAGATCTAGATTGGCAAAGTGCTGGTTAAAGTGGCGAGACATCGAATTAATAGGCTCATGCATGCCATACAGAATTCGGTAGCGAGGAACGTGTAGGAAATCGCGACTCCTAAGTGAACGGTGCGGGATAGAGATGATCACAGTCCTCAGTTTATCGTTCCCTGCAATAAATCATAGACAAATAATATTTTGGAAATTTTGCGTCTCGTTTCAAGGGAGTCCAGAAAGATGAAGATCAAACGGTTAGGATAAGAAGGACGCAAAACAGAGTAATTCCAGGGAACATCACGTACTGCAAACTTTAGAAATCTGCGCTGCACCGCTTCAATGCGATTGACGTGTGCAGCGAAGTAGGGAGCACAGACAGGCTGGCGCATTCCAGAATTGGTCTGACAAAGGTGCAATACAGGAGTTTGATTAAGTAGGGGTCTTCAAGCTCCCTGGACAATTTTTTCACAAAGCCTAGCATCGAATTAGCTCTAGCAACGATTGATGCCACTTGGTCCTAAAAAAAAACATCCGACAGTTCAGAACCACACCTAGCCTTGTCAACTCTTTTTAAAACAATACCATCCACAGAGTAATCTAAGGGTAGAGAACGTCTGCTACGGGAGAAAGGCATACCAGTGCACTTGCTAGTATTTAAAGGAAGGTAATTGCCAGCACACGACTCACAAACCGCAGCCAAATCAGTGTTGTCGAAGTCCTAAAAAACAGTGCGAAATATTTAGGTATCGTCCGCATAATACAAAAGTTTAGCGTTGGATAAGAGAAGTGAAATATGATTAATATACAGAATGAAAAAGGAGCGGGCCGAAGATGCTGCCCTGAGGCACCCCTGAAGTGACAGAGATTTGGTCTGAAAGAGTTTCCTGAAACAGGACACGCTGAGTACGACCAGACAAATAAGAAGACAACCAATCGACGAAACGGGAAGAAAACCCAAGCAGAATTAGCTTGTAAACAAGGATTCGATGGTCAATACTATCAAAGGCCTTGCTTAAATTCGTCCAGTCCACTTGATTACCTGATCGAATGACTGGCAAAAAGTAATTCAGGAATTCAAGGAGGTTGGTGGTAGTTGGCCGTGTTGGAAGGAACATATGAAAGCACGTCACTGACCAGGACCAGCGGATGGGCAAACGTTGAAACGTTCAGAATAGACACCAACTGCTTTCGACGTTTGATCAACCGCCAATACAGTGCTTAAAAGTATACGTGTTAGATACACCGACTTTTAATTTGTTTTATTTAATTTCGAAGGTTGGTCAAACGTCGAAAGCAGTTGGTGCGAATTCTAAATATGCAAAGGCACTCGTTTAAAGAGATTTCCAGTGTCTGCCTATGAGGCAGTTGCCCGAAATGACAGCCACGACAACTCCTATAATGTTACGTCCGGGCGATATAAGCTCTCTTACGTCAAGAATCGGCCACATCTGTCGGATAGTAAGGCTGATAGGTTCCCTTCGCCATCTGACATTCGCAATCCTAATGGATGCTTGTGTAATTTCAAGCTTGCATGTGACTAGCGGCTTGCCAAGCTAGTGATTTATGTCTGAGTCGCGAAAAGCAGTACAGATTCTCACTAGCTCAGCTTTACAATTACCTGGAATGTCACTATGCCCCGGTACCCATATGAGGCGTGCGTTAAGACGCTTAGCCTTGTCGTTTTGAGTTGAGCGGCATAATATGACAATTTTGGAGGTTGTATAAACTCCCCTGAAAGATTTAATAACAGCCTGACTCTCTGAGAAGATACATATATCTTCTGTAGGCAGTACTATATTCCTCAGATGGTCTAAGGCTTATATATAAGCGAAACGAAATGCTTAGGTCAAGGTGTTCCGAGTAGATACCTCCACCTCCCACTTTTACCAGCGTAGAATCTTTCAGCTTGAAAAACCTAAGAGACTCGTATGTATTTGAAATAATTCACGCCTTTATTCACCTGTAATAAGACGCTGAGTTCTGATGTTAAACTGGTACATTCAATTCGATACAATGGCACAGTGAACAGAATAAACTTGCTGTCATTTATCAACTATTTTAAACAAAAGTGTATTTAAAACAATGATCGAAAATGAAACGGTTTCCAAATCATCTTGTCTACCGTAAAACTACAAAAGCAGAAATTTCACGCAAACAACCCATTGTTCCCTCATTTAACTCGCCGCAATTGTTATCCGATTGCAAATCAATGGCTAAAAGAGCAGCCACAAAATCCCCGAAGGGTGTGTGTAACCTATATTTAACCCAAGAACAATAGACGTCAACGAATCCAAACAAGCATAAGCTCCTGATCCTGCAGCATTTGTTTATGTTTAGAGAAAGGATTTGCCAATAGGATAATCCAATTCAGTGGAACAAGCCACACAAACTGGACATATGCTTAGAAACATTGTAAATGTCCTTCCGGTATTATCGTCAATTTGCTTTCAAGGCTTGAATACACAACAAGCATTCAGATCAGATAGTCTTTGGGCAACGATACACTATGATACTCGCACAGAATTGGAGAGATGAAATCTAGATCTCCTCGGTGGTCAGCAGAAATTTCGAAAAGAACTGAATGAAGTTGGTTGGAGGGCCTTTACTTGAACGTTTGAATCAAGAAATAAAAATCACTTGATTCGATTTTGTCTGCCATTTTTCTTTACTAATCTTACCTACCCACGCCTCATCCTTCGAGAGAAAGGATATGATGAATTGGAGAACTTCCCCCTCTTTAACATTTTCGAAGACCACTTTTTGGGAACCCGGACATCTGCTACTCTTCTCGTCGAGGATTTTGTAATCTGAACAGAAGGATAAGGAAACATAATGAAGGATGTAACCACCATGGTAGATTGCACATAAAGAGAAAATTCTCGCCTTTGATCGTATGTACATAAAACGAATGTCATCTTCGTCATCGCCGTTATTTTTGATTTCGGAGATAGATTTTAGCATGAGATTGCGATTGCGGGCGTTTACTTTGAAAAGAACTGAAAAAGTCCTCTATAAAACGTTAAATCATTGCTCATTATGCTCCTCGATTGAAACTCTTCGCTAATATTTAGACGTTGGATGAATAATGAAACTGCTATTTATGGGAAAAGATTACGAATTGTTTGTTACAAGCTGACCTGATATTAAAACGCCTACGCCATAGATGTCAAGCAAATTACCTTATAAAATGCAGTCGGCACGAGTGCAATCGTCCTCACTTCCGACTCTCGACGAACAAACCCTTTCAATAAAGTTTCAACCCATAATTTCAAAGCATTCAATTCAATCATCATAAAAATTGGCATATTCGTCAAAGTAGACCATTTTCGGATAATGCCACTCTCTGGCTTGGTCTATCTCCGTCTTTGCCTATCCAATATTTTATGATATTTCAATTGAGTGGAGTACAGGAGACGTCCTTACGTTACAAGACAAAGTATAAGTTGCGTATTTACGACAAGTGCAGAGACGTAAAGAGATCACAATAATATTTCAATTACAGGATACTTTGGGTGCTATTATCCCCCTGTCTCCCGCCGCCAAGGGGGTAATAATAAGCCGTCACAATTGTGAAGGAAAGAAATCATATATTTTTTGCTAAAGTCGAGGAAGAGACCGAAAAGTTGTTCTTGTGGTTCGAATCGACTCTTAAAAAATATCTGCTCACTGACGTGGTTTACAAAGAAAAAAAAATTTCTATTGCGGCTCCGATTCCAACGTATAGCCGTTTATCCTGGCCTGTGACGTTACTTTCCCGGCATTTGCATTCTGTTATTATTTTGTAGTAAAAGTTTTACACAGTCATAATCTAGGAAGGAAGTTTCCCAAGACTGGCGGCAGAGCAAAAGATGCTTAATGGCAACTTAAGTGAAAAACTTCGTTTCGGCTAGGAAAGGGATGCGAACTGGGAATTGTTGTTATTTGCCTCAAAGGCAACATATTCGAGGCTGCAAGGCGGTGAACGGGAGGGTACTTTGTTTTGTTATTACTTTGCATAAGCAGCTGGAAGAGTGTTGTAATTAAAACTTAAGGAGTTCAAGGATGCCCTTGGGAGGCGCAAATTAATGCAATTATTCGAGTCTTAACGAAATTATTTCGCCGATTAAGAGTTTTGCAAGGATCTTTGTGTGCTATCGTTTTCAGCTTTTCCTCTTACTTATAAAGTGCTACTTTCGCTTGGGGAGTAATCAGTCTAGCTCTCGAGCTTAAGCCAACAGCGAAGATAAAGCAAATGAAAGGAATTACCTCGAATTAAGGCAAAGTGGCCATTTTAGCGCTACGTTGCTGTACGTTGAAGTTTACAAAGTTAGAAGCAAATTAGCGTGCTGTCTTGTCGGGGAGAAATCGTATGAAAATCATTACGTTCCCAAGAAGTGAAGTGAGAGAAAGCTATCCCCGGCAGCCGAGTCGTCTTATGCGTTTTATTGTGATGTGATGAAAAGGTTCGTTTCCCTTAATCCGATTTTGTGTATATACATACACCTCTCTCCAACACTTGGGAGGGTTAGCAACCGTTACGTGAAACCCTATAATCCTCAATTTGTATAATTTCACCTCTCGTTTCGATTCTTTTAACGACGCGAAAAGCTTCCCAATTCCCAAAAGCAGTTAATAATGGAATTTGCATAAATTTCGTTCACCCCCTCTATCTCTTGGAACCAAGAAAAAATGTCACCAAAATGAAGAAACTCAATACACTCGCAGCCAAATTAAGACAAAACCAACCCCGCGAAATTCGAGAGCCAATGAAGATCCTGCTGGAATGAATTCCCAGAAAACAGAGTTAAGCAAATTTCATGAAATTATCCTTAAAGACGTTCACTCCACTACCACTGCCGCGAAATCAATTTATCAAAAGTCACTTTGACGGGCACGACGAGCAACTTAATTTGCATAAAGCGACATCTTGCTTAAGTTTATAACTAAATAAGATCAATACACCCAGTTTTTGCTGGGCCCCCCCTAAAAGGAGGATACTTCCCAACGTCAACCTAGACCGAATCCTTAGTTTTGTGTACAAAAGTTGTCAAAGTCTGGGATGTTTGTTTTTATTCAAGTGGCTGAACTTCGAGAGCAATAAGGTGCCAATACGAACGAATCGAATTGGTGGAATGGGGCAAGGCAAAGACCGGGGGAGACTGCATTTTCCGCAAAGTGTAGCATCCTCAAGATCGTGCTTTTTCCGGAAACCTGGAGAAGATAGAAAAAATTAAATTACTTGTACAAGATTCGATTTGTCAACGAAACCTAGACATGCTGTGAATATTAAATAAGCACACTCGAGCGGACTTGGGGATATATGTATGTGCCCCGTTTTTGGCCCGTGACTTCGTGAATACTCGAAGTAAGAAATTTCATTAAGTCTCATCGGTTCGGGATCCGTTTCTTGTGTTCCGCTCGTTGTGTCACACCTCGAATGCCTTATCGAAATATGCAAATCATTTATATTTTATAGAATACAAATCATAAAAACTCTTAGATCCAACGATTCTCCATTGCAATCAATCAGCCCTTGAAGACGGAACAATTTAAAGTGACTGAGTAGTCTCAGGATTAACCTAAAGTAAAGAAAATCACAATCAGGACTTTCTACACGTTAACCGAAGATTCAACCTGCAGTAAATGTTCATTCCATCTGCAGACTTTGATTATTATTCCGTCTACGTGGCATCCTTTTAAGGGAAACAAAGGATAAAAGCAAGGAGTGGACGATATAATCAAGAAAATCGTCTGAATATGTGTTTGGGGAGCGTTTTCCACTCCGCCGAGTCATGTCCAGGATTCTATATTGGCGTTGATAGCAGCAAATAGTGTTGTGGTAGTGATGATGTTACGATGGTGCATATTGTCCGACATATGGAGCAGTTTGAACTGTATATGAACCAAACGAGGATATACATATTCTCGGTCTTTCATAGATTTTCTCTCTAGTTCAGAGTAACCATGTCCATTGATCAAGTGTTTGAAGATTCGGACCAGCGGTTATCCCTGTTTAGGGATTTTGATTTCATGCTTTGATTGTTTAACGCTATAGAGAATGTTCAACATGGCTGGACTTTTCAAGAGTCGAGAACATGTGATGATTGATGAGACTCCTAGGATCGATATCAAATTTCGTCTGATTGAGATATGTATTTTGATTTAAACAGAAGTCTGATTGGATCAATTTTATGGTTCAGTTAAAGCACATGCCCGGAGGTGTTCTTTCATTTAAATCCTTTCCTGAAATCAATTGACTTGGGTTTCTTGGAGGTTTTTCTGAATATGAATTGAAACTGAAATTCTTTCTGGCTGTGAGATGTTAAAAATCGAATCCAACAACAATTTTCCAGAGAAGTGAATTATACCATGTCTACATACAGAAAGGTTCTGATGACCAAAGTAGATTCACAACAGTTTCCATTTATCATATATTAGGAATTTTTTCATAAATGGATGGAAATTCATTTGGGTGACATAAAAGGCGAGATATCACCAACCTTCTTCGACATGAACAAAACAGGTCTTTGTCGTAAATCATCAAAAATCGCAACCAAAAAAATATTATATGTATAACCAACCTAAAGGACGTTTCAGGACATCCAATATCCTTAAAAGGTTTTACGACCGACAGTCTCTCGTAAAGTTGAGTTTATTTCAATTTTTCAATTCTGACAAAATCAACGACCACACTGCAACTGAATGGTGAAAGAGTTTACCTTCTGCCCGTGACTTTTGAGGGGGAGGACAGCGTACGTTTTCAACTTAGATACATTTCGACAGTCGAGGCCACATGCAATTCCCAGAACACTATTACCCTTACATGATATTTTCATATTCGTATGCATAAAAAATGTGCGACAGGACATACCCCGGGCTGGCTAGGTGAACACTTATCCCACACGTATCAAGAGAGAATCAGCATATCGAAATGTCATTTCAAATTCTCCCCAAACGGATCATCTTCGAGAATATCTGTCATGGGTTGTGTATAAATTTTTAACCACTCAAATTTATAGCAGAAATGTGGAAAAATATCCTTTTACCTGTTTAGTGACGGACAAGGATAAACTTGCTCTATATCCGCTCGTTTAGCTTTTTGCATTTCAGAATTACCCGCCGCCAGAACCGTGTCCATAACAAATAAGGAGACCTAAACGTGACATGTGATCCTGTGTCCGAAAGCAGACATGTTTTAGAATATTCGATTCTCATTTTAACCGAAAGCTTATTTGCTGAAAAATTAATAGGAAAGGACAAAAAGAATACTTTCACGTTTATACTCGTAATGGAACTACATCAAATGCAGCAATCCTCTTGAATCTCGCAAGCTCAGTGATGATATGGTCCTTTTTGGTTATAATTCAATATACCTCTGCTCCACTCTTGCTGAAATTCACTCAAATCATCCCCAGCAATTGCAACCCAATTTATTATCAACTCGAAACCAAGAAAGGATAAATCCCTCTTCTGACTAGAACAATACAAGGGAATGTCGGAATATGCAGACAATGGACCTCCCAGCTCCTTCTGAATAGGATTCATTTAACGCATGCCATTGTGTCACACGGTGATTAAATACCCTTAAATGATCCTGTTCCTCAGCTCTCTGGCTTCAGTATATACACACCCCATCGGGAGTGTCCTCCAAATAATGGCTACAGCAACAAAACTGTTGAGTAACAGCTTATTGGAATGGGGACATCGAATTGGAGTAATCCCTTTCATTGTTGTCCTACACTCTATGGCTCCAAGAATTCTTGCAAGCAACGCAACCCTTAACTCACTTGATAGTAGCTCTGTACGTTGTCCTAATTTAGTGGGTTGGCGTATGCGAAGAGGTGAGAGTATGCTGACTCCAGAAACGAGCAAGAAGTTGAATTGTGTCTACTGAAGAATTCAAGAATTTACTTGAAAGGAATTCGCTGATTTATTTATGGCGCTGCAGAGTGATTTTTTTCTACTTAAACAGAAATCCGTAGAAAATTGGACTTTCTTAACAGAAACGGGGTTTCTTAAAATAGCCAAAAAAATCCATGGTGTGTTTTGAGGTTTGGCTGGAAAATTAACAATGGACCAAATCATGCAATTCGGGTATTTCATCGCCATGGTCGAGCTCATCTTACAGGGATTTCGATTGGACTTCAGAGCGCCACGAGTTTTGAAGTCTTCCAGCAGTTTATATAATGGGAATGTTTTTACTGACTCATTGGATAAGGCCCACTTGTTCGCAGCCAGTTCCATCTCCATCAGTAGTAGGCAAAAGCCACTATAATTTCGCACTAGAGAAGTTTTTATGTGGTACTTTCGAAACTCGACTTGTCCAAAACTACCGGGCCTGGTTTCTCGCCTCTGGTATTTAAAATGTTGCGCCTCATGCTTTGGCTTAACCTCTGCGCGAACTTCTTTCCCTGCCATATTCAACATGAGTGTTTCCAAGTGCATGGAAATTTGCTCATGTTCAGCCGATACCTAAAAAAAGGAGAGTCACGCGACCCCTTTAACTACAGATCAATTGCACTAACTTTCGTCTTATCTAAAAATTTTGAATTAATTATCAACTCTCAGATGATGAAATATCTAGAAAATAACCATCTTATCAATGAGTACCAGTACGGTTTCCGCGCTAGCCGCTCAACGGAGCGTTGGAATCATTATCTCCATAATTTTGGTAAGTCCGAAACCGTCGCTTTGGCAGGCTGCCCTTCTAGCCAAACTTCAAGCATTTGGTCTACACCCTCACCATGTTAAATAGATAGAGAGTTTTTTGTCAGTTACATCTGATGCCTACGAAATAAATACCAGTGTATCTCAGGGTTCAGTTCTTTCACCAGCCTTATTTCTTCTTATTATTAATGACCTTTTATCTCTTACTCACAATCTTATTCATAGCTTCGCCGACGACAGCACCCTTAATTCTGCATAGTTTCTTGATTCTGCAGAACTCATTACACTCTACAGAACAATCGAGAACACATGTTTCGATCATTAAACACCGACATTTGTATGATCCTCGCTTGGGGCAGAGCAAATAGTGTTATGCTTAGTCCATCCAAAACGCAATGCTTTTTAATGTCCCTTAAAAAACGCCCAGTCCACCCTCAACCTACTCCAGTCGACGGAGTGAATAGACCCAATTCGACCTCTTTAAACATCTTATGTATTAGTTGGTTGGTTGATTCAAGTGGCGAGTGCTGCCAAGCGACACACACATTCCAATTAGCACGTTTTGATACTACCACCTGTAAGGCCCGGTTGATTGGTCACGGCCTATCCTAGGCAACGAGGTATTTATGCACGCCGACGGGGCTGGAGAATTGTGCTAAAGCCAACTAGAGGAGTTAAAAAATTGGGCTAACTCCTTAATCTTTACTTGCAAACGCCAATGCTGGACACTTGCAAAGCAGGCTAAGTATGGTTTCATTTTCGTTAAAATTATCACAGCTGCGATAATGGTTATTATAGGGAGCGCCCAGCCTGGTCGATTGCTCGCCTATTAGGCCTATGGCCTGTGCAGGTCGCGAGTAATTTCGCAACGACAGCCCGAGACTTGTTAAACAACTCTGTTGTTTTACCTTTATTGAAACTTGGCCAGGTCGCTCTAGATATGGCACAAGTCGAAGAGGCACTCGACTTGTGATTAGCTTTCGCTAGGAAGTGCTGAAAGATTTACCTATTAAGGGAATTCGACGGTATATGAACAACTTCTGCTCTGGAGCGGTGGAGAGCACAGCCACTTCTGGAAAGTCTCAAATCTTCAAAACTCAGTTCCCGACAAAAAAATGAATGGATCAACAATAGGGTGATTCCAGAAAACACATTAGCGCTTAACACAGAGCGTGCGAGCGTGGAATATCGTGCGAGGAACTAAACCTGGATTTAAGGGGAGAGGTAAACGACTCCTCCTCGGTTATTCAATGTGAAATCGCAGCGATAGAGATAGGAGCTAAACAGCTAACAGAACGGGGAGTAAGATCCTCTAGAATTGCAATATGCACAGATAGCCAGGCGACCATCAAATCTTTAGCTAACGCCGCGGTAAAATCCAAAACGATAGAGGAATGTAAACAGACCCTAATGGAGCTAGGAACACAAAACGATGTCACCCTAATATACGTGCCGGGGCACTGTGGCATCTCAGGTAATGAAAAAACAAATGAGCTGGCGTGGAGAGGCACAAATGAGGACACTCCAATAATCCTCAACATATCCATCCGTGAAATCAAAACAGAAACCATGGAATGGGTAACGGGGAGGCCCAAAAAAATGGGAGGGATCGGATATCGCTTAACATACTAAGCCGTTTTGGGGAACTCTCAATGCATACGAATCTGCAAAGATCATTAAGCTTAACAAAGCCAAACTGAAACTTCTTGTTCGCCTTGTGCCAGGACATGCAAGACTAAGGGTTCATGCCATAAAAATGGGAAGGGCGAACACTAGTCTATGCAGGATATTTATTTATTTATTAAGATTCATCAAATTCTGATTGCTACATCAAAAATAACAACATAATTACATAAGCAAAAGAAAAAGTAACTATAACAAAGCTGATCCTTCAGTGTAGATCTCGATAAGTGAAAATCAATAAACTCTAAATGATTATTTAAGAGACGACACATAGATGTAATAGGCTGGGGCGAATAGGAATCGATAAATACAGAGCCCCCAGCAATTCGGGGGAATCAACCGCACCTTGCAAGTAATCGAAGGCAAAAGCAATTCTGGAGTTGTCGCGTCTACTTTTAACGGACTCCAATGAAATAAGCTTTAATCGGTCAGCGTAGGGAGGCAAACAAAGAGGATCGATCCAAGGAAAGCCGCGGAGGAAAAATCGAACAACTCTACGCTGTAGAGCCTCAATGCAATTAATATGAGTCGCATTAAAAGGAGAGCACACAGGACTAGCATACTCGAAAACAGGTCTTACGAACGTAAAATAAAGGAGTTTAGTTATATATGGGTCATCAAACTCCTTAGACCATCGTTTGACAAATACCAGAGCAGAATTAGCTTTGTTTAGGATAGTGTTGATAAGGTCGTCAAATGAAAAGGTTGTATTTAGCACGAACCCTAAATCTTTAGTCTTGTCATGTCTGTTCAGAGAGCCACCGTCTAAAGTGTAGTTAAAGTGCACTGATTTCCTTGATCGAGAGAACGGCATGTTAGTATACTTGCTAATATTTAGGGGAAGGAAGTTTGTAGAACACCAATTATGAAAGGCGTCTAAGTCAGTGTTTAATAGTGCACAGTCGTTCTTACTTGAAATAACGTCATCAGCGTAACATAGAATTCTCGAATTAGGGAGAATTAAGGATACATCACTGAAAATCATAAAAGGCAATGGTCCTAGATGGCTGCCCTGAGGAACGCCGGAGGTTGCATAAATATCGTTATCGTAAGTGTACCTCGAAACAGAACACGTCGCGTGCGATCAGACAGATAGGAACGAATCCAATTAACGAAAATTGATGAAAACCCTCAAAAAAGATAACTTACGAACAAGAACACTGTGGTTAATTCTGTCAAAGGCCGCTCTAAAATCCCGTGAAATGCAGTCGACCTGCTACCAGTTTCAATGGCAGAAATACAGCAATTAGAGAATTATATCAAGTTAGTCGTAGTAGATCTAGCCTTCATGAAGCCATACTGAAAGGAACGCAGAAAAGTTTTGCAGTGGAAGTTCAGAACATTGCACATCAGGGCTTCAAAAATTTTACCAATACAACATAAATTGGCAATGGGACGACAGGTTGATATGTCACATTTTCTTGCCCTTCCTATGTAGGGAAATGATGGCAGATAGTTTTCAGGATTTCGAAAAAACACCACAACAAATAGATGAGTTAAATAAGTGGCAAAGTATAGAAACTAGGGACATGCGACAGTTTTTTACAAAGCAAGCATATATACCACAGAACCACACGAGAAACTATCAGCCAATCTAGAAATATGCTGTAGTACAATATCCTCGTCAAACACCAGGTCTTTGGTTTCCAGGGTAGTCGACGCAAGCCTCATCATATCAGTGAAATCCTTATCTCTAGTAGCACACTTTGTAGTCAAAAATGCGGTGCTAAAAAATTTGCTGAATAGGCTGACAGTAGTCAGGGGATCGTCACTAAAACTTAACACAGAAGTGTAGCCATCACACCTGGGGAGACCATATTACACGTTCTCGGCCAATGCCCAGCCCTAGCGTAAAAAAGGTCTACAATCTTAGGAACATACTACTGCGAAGATTTGGCAGATGTTAAGAAATCGGGTTACAATCGAATTTTTCAATTGGCTCGACAGTGCTCTTTAGGGTTCTCAAAAACCAACCCACCAACCAACCAACCAACCATCAAACAAGAAATCGCCAACCTTTTCAATTTATGTCCAATTGGATACGCCATAAGCTCTACTACGACAAGATCGAGTGCAGAGCTCTACCTTTTAAACTCTGTATGCACTTTAGCGAAAAATAACCTCTATATAGATGCATATTTTCTTAGAATACTAAAACTTGATCCAATACTGCTCAGTTGGAATCTATACTTAGCTGAATACGATGAAAATTCAAATTGGAATCTTTGTATCAATTCTGGAATGAAAACTCGTCAAAATCAAAGTCGTTTCCGATCGGCGGATCTCCGGTAATAAAAGAGCTTTGAAAGCCTTACAGCAAAATCAAAATAATTTCTAAATAATGTTAAAAAGCGCCAAACGTACTTACCTATAATCTTGAAATAAGTATATTCCTCCACTTGAGCACTTTTTCAACTAACATAATTAGATAAAACACTTGTTTGCAAGGAAATTGGCAAAACGCCATTTATTTTTTTTATTTTCACTGTCCCGTAAACGGAGGCTCTTCAAGCCAAACAACTTTTCCGTTTAACCTACGATATCCGCTTATTTGATTATTCACAACACAAAGAATATATTCCATAGCCTTTAAATTCGCGCATCACCTGTAAATACATATTAAAACTAATCAATTTACGCAAGTTTACGATTTTATAAGCGCGCGCCTCATGTGACATTTCCCGGTGTTTTCAATTTGTTATGAGGAATTCGTGACTTGAATGTGGTAGTTAGTGCCCCAACGATTTCATAAAAAAGAACCGTTACTCGGTGAATTCGTACTGAAGTTGAAGCTTTACGCGTGCATCCGGGCAATTGTTGATGCTAATTCTTTTCTTACTGAGAACTTGCGTAAGTTTAATTAATACTTTTATTATTATTACTAATTAAATATCAATACAGTTGTAAGTTTTTCGTATTATTTCGATTTTTTTACAGCAAAGAACGGATAGTCTTTGGAAAGAGCTTTAAATTTACAGAATCCGACAAGTTGTTTTAGGACTCTTATGTTGCCAGCATTGATGAAGCTTTCTCCGAACTGCCAAAAAGCACGTGCGTTTAGTGACAGTTAAATGACAGTAAAAAGTTTTGTGGTGAATCGTGGTGTTTATTTCTCAGGAATTTAATAATTTTGAATTGAATATAGGAAAATATTTAGTGGAAATAACAAGTATACACACATGTTAAAATAACAAAACGTAATTTCATTATAAATCATTTACCTTTGACTGCAGGTAACATACTTTACGAGCCGCCGGAATGTCTACATCGTTAGCTGAACAATTACAACGATTGCGTGCCCCGCAAACATCGTTATTTGTTGAGAGTAAAAAACGTGCCTCAATACTATTTGATCCGAAAGATGCAGCGACGAAAAGTAAAAAAGTCATATTCGATATCGGTCATAGCGGCCTGATGGAATTGGTGGCAATAAATCCGGCATTCTTGCAATTTGAGCAAACACTTTTTGACAGAAATGCAATAGAATTGGAACGTGCAGTCGAATCGCCGGAAATAAATCAAATACTCGATGAAAACATAAAAAAATTCTTCTATCACTTGTCGCCATTCTTTATGTTAGAGCCAGCACACAAATGTCTCGAGTGGCTAATCCGAAGATTTCATATTCACGAGTTTAACAAGAAATATTTTGTAGCACTAATTCTTCCCTATCATGAGACGATGGTATTTGTAAAATGTGTTCAAATATTAAATTTGAGAGATGCAAACGACCGATGGAAATGGTTGGAACCTATCCAAAAGCCTGGCGTTCCGCTATCAAAGACTGCAATTCTAAATCGAGCTGCAACTGATACAAGTTTTCTAGGAGTTATCTGCAAATTTACAATGCGTGCAATCAAAGAATTAGAACCTAAAGCAAGTATGTTGCAGGCACAAATTAATTTTTATTGCCTTACACTTGTTGGTGCTTTGAATAATGGCGAGGCTACGGAGGCATTCGTTCTAGAAATTTTACCGTCCCTACTGAAAGGGATGGCATCGCCAGTTATTGATTTTACAGCCGCTGTGTTTATGATAATTGCCCAGCTTGTGTCTAAAACAAATTTGAATTCGAAGCGTCTTAGTGCATTCGTCGATAGAATTTGTTCGGTTCATCACCCACAAATGCAGTCTGATATAATTCTCTTGTTGATTCTTATCTATCAGAAGCAAGGTACAAACTTTAATGAATTTCCAGACGAAAGGCTGGTGCAGTTTATATCGCATGCGTGGGTGACAAAAACCTTGGCAGATTTAGCTGTTCAATCTGTTTCCATCAGTGCGCTGTGTACACCTTTGGTGGGGAGCTGCCTGCGAAGTATTCAAGCAAAAAAAGAAGGATGGCGTACCTGTAAAACATTCTTGGAAGATCTTTTAACTGTTGTTCATTTTGTCGGCGATGACGCAAAGAATTTAATAAGGTAAGTGCGTGTAATAAGTTTAGGAGGTGTTTATTTGCGCCGCCGTGTCCGTGTAGGTTGTAGGTTTTACACGGACGACACGGAGTTCGGAGGCTATTTACATCACCCCTGCCCGTGTAAAAGAACTTTTATACAGAGTACACGGATCCGTCTATGCTATAAAATTATTTTACGATTCTCTTTCTATTTGTTTTGTTAATTCTGTTCCTGTTTCAAGGTCTCGTGGTTCGCGTACATATCACCCTTGGCTCAATAGTTCCGTGAAGCACTTAAAGAATCTAAAGAATAAAGCTTGGAGGCGGTTTTGTTCCTTAAGGAGTGATGCTGACTACTTCGCTTAATTCATGTTACGCAACCAATTTTCCTCTGCCCTTGATATATCTTACTGTGACTATTTTGAAAGATTTAAATCGACTTTGCGTGTTGAGCCTAAACAGTTCCGGATAAATTCTGTTCAGTTCTGGTGAATTCTAAGCGTAACTGTGATGGCTACCCTTCTCTGTTAAATTTTGGGACGTCGAGTGATACTAGAGATAAGGATTTTACTCATATGATGAGGCTTGCGCCGACTACCCTGGAAACCAAAGACCTAGTGTTTGACAAACATATTGTACTACAGCAAATTTCTGGTTTGGCTGTTAGTATCTCGTGTCGTCCTGATGGTATACCTGCTTGCTTTGTAAAAAACTGCCGTATGCCTATAGTTTCTATACTTTGCCACTTATTTAACTCATCTATTTGTTGTGGTGTTTTTTCGCAATCTTTTAAACTATCTGTCATCATTACCCCACATAAGAAGGGCAAGAAAATGTGACATATCAAGCTATCGTCCCATTGCCAATCTATGTTGTATTCATAAAATTTTTGAAGCCCTGAAGTGCAAAGTTCTGAACTTCCACTGCAAACATTTTCTGCGTTCCGTTCAGCATGGCTTCATGAAGGGCAGATCTACGACGACTAACTTGATGGAATTCTCTAATTGCTGTATTTCTGCCATTGAAACTGGTAGCAGGTCGACTGCATTTCACGGATTTAAGAGCGGCCTTTGACAGAATTAACCACAGTGTTCTTGTTCGTAAGTTATCTTTTTTAGTGTTTCCATCAATTTTCGTTAATTGGATTCGTTCCTATCTGTGTAATCGCACGCAACCTGTTCTGCTGCATCGAGGTACACTTTCTAACGATATTTATGACACCTCCGGTGTTCCTCAAGGCAGCCATCTAGGACCATTGCTTTTTATCATTTACATCAATGAGGTATTCTTGGGTTAGGTTGTAGTGGCCGCCTAAGAAGGCACATTGTGATACCACAAGTTTAGGCTACAAAAATTTTAAAACACAACAAAATACCTGAGAAGAAGAGGGTGAACCCATTACCCCCTGTGCACCGAGCCAGTTCCCTGTCTCCAGTGGAACCAGTTCCCGAGGAGTCAAAATAAATTTGGCTGGGATGAGAAGGGTGTTCAGCCTTAACCTGTCGTCGGGAACCATTTGGAACTCCTGATAAATCGAGGTAGGTCTCTGACAGGAGTGGAGTCTAATTCGGTTAGCTCTTCAAAGAAGGGGGAGCCCGAACACCGGTTCCTACGGTTGACTAAGGCCGAGCAGTTACCGCGGAGGTGGAGTATAGTTTCCTCTTCCTCTTCGTCATGGCAACTCCTACAGAAGTCGTTTGAAGGTGCGCCCAATCTATCGGCGTGTCTACCTAGGAGGCAGTGGCCCATAATAACGGCTATGGTACTGCTAATTGCTTTGCGTCCAAGTAGGATGAGCTCTCTTGACCGTTTAGGGTCAAGTTTTGGCCATATCTGTCGGGTAATCAGGCAGGTGTGTTCGTCCTGAAAATTAATATTTGCAATCCTGAGAGATTCCTTTAAGAGTTCCAGTTTGCAAGAGGCCAGCGGTTTACCTAGCTGGTGGTTAATCTCCGAATCAGGACGAGTGGTACCGATTTTCGCTAGTTCGCCGGCTCTACAGTTACTCGTAATATTAGTATGTCCAGGCACCCAGATGAGCGGTACTTTCAGGTGCTCAGCTATGTCATTTAGTGCTGGGCGACATGTTATAACCGTTTTGGCGGTGGTGTATACTCCCGTGAGGGATTTAATAGCCGCCTGACTATCTGTGACAATACGTATGTTGTCTCTGGGTAGCATTAAATGATTCAGGCGGTTCGCGGCTACCTTTATAGCCATGATTTCCGCCTGAAACAGTAGTCAGGTATTTGGAATGAGATTTCGAGGTCCAAATGTTCCGAAAAGATACCTCCAACTACTTTGCCTTTTAATTTGGAGCCGTCAGTGTAGAGATGCACTGACTCCCCCCATTGGGGAGGACCTTCCTCCCATTCCGATCTGTTGGGAAAGAAGGAGTCGAATTTAGTTTCAAAGAAAGGCTTGGGCAAGGTATAGTCGATATTGCTCGCAGTTCGTCTGTCCAGGATTTTGAAGTGACCGAAGTCGGTTCGTTTCCAGGTCTGGATTGTGTTAAGCCTAATGACGGCTAAGGATGCGGTTTGCTTACCAAAGAGATCTAACGGTTGAAGGTGAAGAATAGTGTTCAGAGCTTTGGAAGGTGTGGTTCACCGGCCACCAGATAATCACCCCAAACGTAAGTATATAACTCCATAGCACTACACTACTGTAGCCTTCCGTACTCTTTTCTGGATGTAAGGCTTTTATGCCCAGACCACACCCATCACTCCAAGATAATATCTTGGAGAGGGCGTGTTGTGACACCTCAGCCAGTGTGTTTGGGTTCTTTCCTGAACATATCAGGACGATATCATCTGAGTAAGCCATAACCTTGTGATCAGACAGCTCCTGGTCTATGAGTAACTCATCCAGAATATTAGATCCTCTTAAACTTGATACGATGACCCTAATTTTTAGCATGAGGTCAATAAGTTTGATGAGAGGATTGTCAAGTTCAAGCCTCGTCAATGATCCCATTATCGCCTCTGACATGATATTATTAAAAGCACCCTCAATATCGAGGAAGGCTGCAAGTGAGTATTCTTTCTGCAGTAGCGAATGTTCTATGAGTGTGGTAAGTTCGTGCACGGGCTGTCTCTACGGACTTACCTTTAGTGTAAGCACGTTGCGAGAGAGACAGCTTGGAAGGATTGTTTGTCTTTTTAATATAGATATGTAAGAGTCTCTCCAGGCTCTGCCTCCTTTAAGAATAAATACCATCTTCACCTTCGTCCATGAGGATGGAATATAGGTGAGATTAAGGAAGGCCTCGTAAATAACCATTAACCACGGAATCGAATCAGTATCTCGGAAGCTAATTGTAGTTCAGCTGAGATGATGCCATCAAATCCCAATGATTTATAGGGCTTGAAACATCGTATCAGTTTTCTCTTATCATGATGTATCGTTAATTCTTCCTAATTCGAGAATTCTTTGTTTACGGTGATGACGCTAAAATTTTCCGCGTTTTTTTCAAGTGTGAACGACTGTGCACTATTAAACTCTGACTTAGACGCCTTTCATAATTGGTGTTCTACAAACTTCCTTCCCCTAAATATTAGCAAGTATACTAACATGCCGTTCTCTCGATCAAGGAAATCAGTGCACTTTAACTACACTTTAGATGGTGGCTCTCTGAACAGACATGACAAGACTAAAGATTTAGGGTTCGTGCTAAATACAACCTTTTCATTTGACGACCTTATCAACACTATCCTAAACAAAGCTAATTCTGCTCTGGTATTTGTCAAACGATGGTCTAAGGAGTTTGATGACCCATATATAACTAAACTCCTTTATTTTACGTTCGTAAGACCTGTTTTCGAGTATGCTAGTCCTGTGTGGTCTCCTTTTTATGCGATTATCATATTGGTTGGTTGGTTTTCGAGGGGGGAAAGGTGTGTGTCTTCCATGCAATGAGGCCTATAGTGGCCCGTTGTACGCCCCCTGCTCGGCAACGTACCCTAAAGTCCACTGTCGAGCCAACTGATCCCCGTAACGAATTGGATAATTCGATTATAACCTGATTTCTTAACTTCTGCTAAATCTTCGCAGTAGTATGTTCCTAAGATTCTAAATCTTTTTTGCGTTAGGGCTGGGCATTGGCTGAGAACGTGTAATACGGACGGTCTCGTCTTCTTCCCCACATCCCCTGCATAAACGAGTATCTGCCCTTCCCGTTTTTATGGCATGCGCCCTTAGTCTTGCACGCCTGTCACAAGGCCAACAAGAAGTTTCAGTTTGCCTTTATTAAGCTTAATGATCTTTTCAGATTCATGTGCATTGAGAGTTCCCCAAAACGCCTTTGTGTGTTCGGCGATATGGGATCCCTCCCATTTTTCCTCGTGCCTCCTCGTTACCCATTACATGGTTTCTTTTTTAATTTCCTGGACGGGTATGCTCAGGTTGAGCATTATTGGAGTGTCCTCATTTGCGCCTCTCCGAGCCAGATCATTTGCTTTTTCATTTCCTGGGATGCCACAGTGCCCCGGTACGCATATTAGGGTGACATCATTTTGTCTCCCTAGCTGCGTTAAGGTCTGTTTACATCCCTCTATCGTTTTGGATCTTACCTCGGCGTTAGTTAGAGATTTGATGGACGCCTGGCTATCCGTGCATATTGCAATCCTAGAGGATCTTACTACCCGTTCTATTAGCTGTTTTGCTCCTATCTCTATCGCTGCGATTTCACATTGAAGAACCGAGGAGGAGTCGTTTACCCCTCCTCATAACTCCAGGTTAAGTTCCTCGTACGATATTCCAAAACCACAGCCACGCTCGCATTTTTGAGCCGTCTTTGTAAATTGCTAAAGTGTTTTCTTGGATCACCCCATTGTTGATCCATTCACTTATAGTCGGGAACTGCGTTTTGAAGATTGCCTCTAAATTTGGGTTATCCGTTTTGAAGTCCCAGCAATCTTCTTCCTCAAACAGTCTCCTGATCGTATTACCATTACATACTCGGTCGATCTTTTCATGTTGGGTTTGCATTCCCCTTTTCTTCCACAGTTTATTCATACGTAAACGTATTGCAGAGTTGAGTGCCACTTGCTTAACGTAGAATTCTAGTGAAGTAATGTTTA
This sequence comes from Leptarthrus brevirostris, assembly GCA_964036015.1. Lineage (NCBI taxonomy): Eukaryota > Metazoa > Arthropoda > Insecta > Diptera > Asilidae > Leptarthrus > Leptarthrus brevirostris. The sequence continues at coordinate 100,363,269 of OZ038375.1, forward strand.
GAATGACCTCCAAGGCCCTTGTCGGTGTTGACCTGGTAGCCCCCGTTATGCCTAGACAGCACATACGTTGGGCCTGGTCCATAATCTTCTGGTTTCTGCCCACCTCTATCGCCTTCCACCAGACTATTGCTCCATGCGTTATCATGGGTCTGATTACACATGTGTATATCCATTTTATAATATGGGGTGATAGTCCCCATACTATACCTATAGCATTTCTACACGTCCAGAAAGCTCGACTCATATTAATCGCATTGAGGCTGTACAGCGTAGATTCGTAAGATTTGCCCTTCGCGGCCTTCCTTGAATCAATCCTCTTCGGCTGCCCCACTACGCTGATCGATTAAAGCTTATTTCATTGGAGTCCCTTGAAAGTAGAGGCGACAACTCCAGAATTGTTTTTGCCTTCGCTGCCTTGCCTTTGGCTTTATATTTATCAATTCCTATCGGCCCTTGAGGAATCAAAGCTTTCTCCATATTCCCCATCACCGCACTAATTATGGTATGCACGAGCCCTATTACATCTATGTTTTGTCTCTTCAATAATCATTTTGAGTTTATTGATTTTCACTTGTCGAGATCTCAACTAAAGAAGCAGCTATTGTTTGGGGGGTTTGTATCTAGAACATTATAAACAATCAATTTTGGTGATGACACGGACACTCCGTGTCGTCCGTGTAAATCCTACAACCTACAGGGACACGGCGGCGCAAATAGACACTTCCATAAGTTTATAGAAAAGAGGCTTGCTCTAACCAATGTTTACGTTATATCGACATGATCGATCCTAAACAATAGCAAATTATTTGTAGAGTTTTGTAATTTAATCCAAATAGTATTGCTTTCTTCCCACCATGTCATGTCGAAATTATTACTAATGTGTCTCTTTTAGGGCAACTTTGGACAACTACCAACGATTCGAGCCACCAAAACCAAAAGAGAATGAAATAATTGAAATTGAATCCGACGATGAAGACGTCACGCTTGACGAAGATGTTCAGTTGTGGTATTCGGAATATCTGCAAAGTATGGAAAAGCAATATCCTGCAGAATTTGATTGTACAATCAAAGAAGCCTTGCAAGGGAAGCAAAATGTATCGGAATCAAAAAAGCTAGCTCTAAAAACTGTTTTAGGTACTAACTGAAATTCATTTCGTTTATCCATTAAGTTACGGACTTATTTTTGTATTACAGCATTTCGCTTAAAGCTATCATACTCCGAAGATAATATGGCCATCTACGAAAACTTATATCATCACAATGCCAGGAACAGAGCTGATGCGATTAAATATCTTGTCAAGAATTTAGGAAATCTAAAACTATCGCAACAAAGTGAAGAGCTCCTCAAGGACAGTTTTGCAGATCGATTGAACGATGACAATGCAGAAGTTGTTAACGAAGTACTGAAACTTTCTTCGGCTACTTTTGTTAAAATGCTGGGCAATAAGGGATTTATCGATAAACTAGTGGACATTTTATATCGAGCTCAAAGTCATCCCGGCCTCTGGAAGAAAACAATATCATCGGCAATCACTCATATAACCTCGCCGGAAGTATTTAAAAACGGTGATCAAATCTATATATTTCTTGCTCTTCTTATCTATTTACTGCCAGGCTCTGACGAAGAGGTTGTCCACGTTAAAGAGATCTTATCGAGTAGATTTTGTGGTTTCTCGATATTTTTAAGAGCGATTGCGCCGTCAGTTAAAAACGCAACAAATTACAAAATTATTGCAAAAACCGTTCTAGCCTCGATGAACACTGTAACAGTTTTCCCAAGTGCTGACCAAGTGTTGAATTCAATCAAAGATGTAGGAGAGAAATTCTTTTTGAAATCGACAAATTTGTCGTGCTTTATGTTAACAATTGCGTCTTGCTACAGGGCAGGATCCGATCCCAAGATTGGATTGGAAATTTTGGAATACATTGAAAAATACCAGAAAAAGTTTCCTCTCGTTCACATCGCAAAGGAGGAGGACTGGATTTATGCAATTCGAGAGAACAAGGTTCCCAATAAACTGTTTCGGAGCTTATTACATGCTGTGGCAGTGAATTCCAAAATGAGTAACTTGGACGATTTCAATAACAAGTCATCCAAATCGTTGGAACTTTTCCTAAAAGTTTACGAGATACTAATAACAAAAGCGTGCACAACTGTTGACTCCGACCAGTTAAACTATTCGTCTAGCCTGCAAAATCTGTTAGACACAATTCTTCCGACACCGGAATCGAAGCTAAAATTTTTATCAAGCTTCTACATTGCTGATCGGATTTCGGCTGTGCCAATAAGTCCCGCATTACAAATTAGATCGTTTAAGGTATGCAATTTAGTTCTTACAGGCTCTAGGCAGGACTTTGCTGTTGAACGGATTGTTTTTGTTAAGATCTTAATAGCTTTGACTTCGAAGGTATCGCTTATTCGGCAATGTGCTTTGGAGACCCTTCAGCTGCTTGTTAAATGTCAGGGACTAGAGGAAATATTAAGAGTTTTAGCACAACATATTTTGGCAAGGTCTGAGGAGATCTTAATGGACGAGGAACAATTTCCTTTAGTTTTGTTTACAATAATTTCACCACGTAGAGATTCAAAGAGCGAATTGTCGATGGATAAGGAAGGATCCCTACAATGCTTGTCTGTGCTTATTAATTTTGTGAACGATGAGACTATTTGTGATGGCATGAAAGCAGAAATTCTGCAGATTTTGAAGCATGTTAATAGCCCTCAAATCCTTATAAAATTACTAGGCCTTGCGTTGAATATATTGAATGAGGCCAAACAGGCTGCCACGTACTCGGATGGAGAAGACGTAATTTGCCTGAACAAAGAGAAATCAAAATTATTGAAGTTCATTATTTCACGATTTGACGAGGAGACTATTGCTATTGTAATTGATGATGCCAGAGCCTGGGAGATTTTAGAAAAGTCGTTACACTACCACGACATATTGATAGTAAGCAACGGAAAAGTCGAGTCTGTGGCGTGTGAAGTCATGGAGACATTTACCGATTCACTTTATGAAAAATTACCTTTTAAATTCAAGGAAAGATTTATTCATCTCGTTATGGAAGCAATTACATTTGCTAAACACAATACGTTGGCTTCGACAGCTAACAGGTTAATAAAACGAATCCAACTGGATGGACGACATTCAGTTCCAATTTTAGAGAAAATGAAACTTGTATGTACTCCAAGTGGTGTAAACCGGAAGGGACCGCAAATTAAAACGCCCGATTTAGATGCTTTAAATAGCGCACAATGGAAAAATGGCATTACTTTACTCGAACTTTTGCAAAATAAAAAAAAGTTAACTAACTACGAAAGTCTAATTCCAATTCTGTTTGAAATATTAAAAAGATGCTTGGAATATGAAGAGCAATCTACACTGGAATACGCGAAGCAGTTAATTCTATCTTGTCTGCTCCACTGTTGTCAAAAGATCTCGTCAGAGCCACCAAGAATGTACGATAATGAAAAGCATCCGAAAATTGCCTATCACACGAATTTAGTAGTGCAGTGCATTAGAGCAACACAAAATCCGCAAACACATCATCATGCTTTATTGCTGTTGTCCCACTTGGCATTAATGATACCTCAACAGGTCCTGACCAACATGATGGACGTCTTTACATTCATGGGATCATCTGTTGTTCGTCATGAAGATGCTTTTAGTTTCCAGATCATCTCCAATATAGTTGAGTCTGTGGTTCCTACTCTTGTGAAAGCGAACAGTGGCACTAATCCAGATGATCAACAAAAATTAGTTGTTCCGGTTTTGAAGATGTTTGCTGACATTGCTCTGGACGTTCCAGAACATCGTAGGATACCGTTGTATATAAAACTTCTTCGTACTCTTGGTGCATCACAATACTTGTGGATGTTTTTGTGTTCACTTTTTGAATCCCATGTGGTGCATGACGCAAAAGAAAGACTAAATCGTTCGGGAAAAAAATTCTCCTCAGAAGAGTTTCCCAAGAGATTCGAAATAGCGCTCCATCTTGCACGAGATTTTGAATCGGAAGTAGTATTACAGACTTGCATCAATCTCTTTGGGTATCTTCAAAGTTTGCCTATGAGAAAACCCGAAGAGAGCGACAAAATGGAAGTGGACATTACAGATAATTCGTTGTTTAATGTTCAGACCCACAGCGATACGCAGTTACGCCATTTTAAGTATATCATTTTGCAGTTCATCAGTACTTTCACTTCATCTGCAGAGTTTGTTAACACAATTGCTTTACTAAACGAAGATGAAACGAAAGCAATGAAACCGTACTACCAGAACTTTATCATTAAAATCTTAAGCTACGTCCCTGTAGTAAACAAAGCAATGGAAGAGAACTCTGATACCAGCCAAGCAAAATTCTGGAAATACTTACTTCATAACTGTTACGATATCTTAGATAATGCGATTGCGCTCCTTTCGCCAGATATGTTACTGGTTGTGGTGCATGGTCTTCTGCGGCATCAGTTACCGGCAGTGAGGAAAAAAGTCATTGATATGCTTATCAGTAAATTGCAATACAAAACTGATTTCTTTGGCAATTGCAACGAACAAAACCTTCTGGAGCTTTTAAATCCGCTTAAGAAGATAGTCGACTCTATCTTAGGCAAAGACAAGCTTATGGAAAACGCCTCATCCGCTGAAATAATGTTCATTCAACAAACTGCACTAATTGCTCTCAAACTTTTATCGAAAATTATGGCATTGAAACATGTCAACGAATTCAAAGAGGTTCTTGGTAAACTAACGAGAATTCTAAAGAAGCGGAATTCAACGTCAAAAATTATTTTGGCCTCTGTCGTTCTAGCTGTTACCGAAATATCATCAAATTTGAAGGCTCATTCCATAGCGCATCTCTCGAAGTTTATGCCACAACTTGTGGAAATTTTACAAGAGCAAACTGAATTACTTTGCAATCAATCGCCCGATAATGTGTGTATTGCTTTTGTTACCGGAATGCAGAAGCTTTTCGAAACTCTTCCGTTGTTTTTAGGTCCTTACATTGTCGATGTTGTGGCTGTTCTATCTTTGACATGGGTTCGAGTGCTTGCGTACCAGGATCAAGAGCCGCGGACAACGATAGTCGTTAACAAATTGTCTTCCATTTGGAATAAAATTGCGGCAGTAATGCCACTTCGAGTCCTTATCCCGAACTGCGATAAAACTTACAAGAAGCTAATGGAAGAAAAACATTACAATGCCATCAAGTTCCTTATGAAGCTGTTGACCGAGTGTTTTGGAAATGCAGCCGCAAGCGATGTAGAGTCACTGCAGAGCGAACTTACTAATCTATTTTTGAACGCTCTCGAATTTCGGACAGAATTAGTAAATTATGAGAACCAACTTGAAGTGGGATCCACCGAAGAGGATATAATGCAGTCGTTTGTCGTATATATACTAAAACTGTCTGAAAGTTCTTTCAGGCCGCTTTATCAAAAACTCTATGACTGGGCTATTCGAGACACAACATCAAACGACAGAGCGTTAACATATTTTCTATTATCCAGTAAAGTGGCGGAATCGTTAAAATCAATATTTGTACTATTCGCATCTCATTTCTTACAAGACGCAGCTCAATTGCTGGACAATTGTAATACCATTAAATCCGATTCGCTATACTTCCACAATTCGGAGGAGAAAAATTCGTTGATGATTGAGAGTATTTTAAAAACTCTTTACTTCATTTTCCTTCATGATAGTAAAGGATTTATAAATGAGCACAGATTTGATATACTAATGCAGCCTCTAGTCGATCAACTTGAAAATTCTATTACTTTAACAAATGAGTCTACAAAGCAATTGCTTGTTTCCTGTTTGTCTCAACTGGCCGTAGTTGTTAGCAACGATACCCTGTGGAAGCAACTGAACTATCAAATCCTTCTTAAAACTAGAAGCAATAATCCAGAGCTTAGGATTCTAGCGTTCTCGTGCTGTGTGGAAATTGTTCGTAAATTAGGAGAGAGCTATAGTCCCTTATTGCCTGAAACGATACCTTTCATTGCAGAATTGTTTGAGGATGAAAACGAGAGGGTCGAGAAAAGTTGCCGTAGAGGTGTCCAGGAAATGGAAAAAATTCTTGGAGAATCGCTACAAAGCTATTTCTGAGAAATTTTTCCTTGTAAAATATTTTTATTAAATCATAAAATGTTAATTTTTAGTCTTATTTCTTTTAGTCTATTTAGTTCTAGTTTTGGTTGGTTTAAGTGGTGAGCGTCGCCATCATGGTTGCTGGACTCAGTTCACTCGCAACTCTGATTCTTATCTGAAATCATGGCTGAAGTCCGGTGAGTTTATTATGGCAAAAAGGAACTAAAGCCAACCTGAAAAATTTTAAGAAACTGACTATTTCCTTAAACCCCCCCCCCCCCCCCCCCGAGATTTCATTCAGAAAGAAAGTACTCCCCCATTGCTCTCTTTCGGACTCTTTTTCGTTCACGTCGTCACAACTGCGACAGTATGTATTGTAAGGGTCGCCCAGCCTAGCTGCATGGTCGCCTAAAAGACAGTGGCCCGTACAGACCGCGGTGATTTTTACGCTAAAAGCTCTCGGTCTATTGAGCAGATCGGATGTCCTACTTTTATTATAACTTGTTCAGGTTGCCATGGAAATGTAACGTGCTTTCAGGGCGCTCCAATTGGCATTTGCCAGCGCCAAGGAATATACAGCCAAGAACGGAGTTAACTCTGGATATGGTCATACCGTCTCTGTTTATGAATATATCGAACAGCAAAGTTAAAGGCCACATTAAGCTTGCGCTGAGAGTTTGAGTCAAGTTTGCAGTATATTTCACATCCATAAGAAATTACGGCTAAAACCAGAGACTTAACTAGTAGTTGTCTAGTGTTTAAAGGCAGCCATTGTGAGGAAACAGATTTGGCGTAAGATACCATAAATTGTTGGTAAGTTGATATGAGTGGCCCAGGACAAAGTTTTGTTAAAAACAACACCAAGATTCCTCACCTGCTGGACATAGGGAATACACAAGCCTTTCATAACAACGTCAGCAAAACTTGACGTGTCTATCTATCATTAGACTTGGATGCATTTATGGTGAGTTTATGTTGCGTTCCGCCCACTCAAAGATAGTAGACAGGTCCTCATTTAATTTGCAGATACTGTCTTCAATTAGTCGTAGCCTAATATATATATATACCTGAACACCATGCGCATAAAGATGGTAGTTACAGTGTCTAATAACATGGGGCAGATCATTAATGAACATAGCAAACAGAAGAGGTATAGATCCTTGTGGAACTTCTGAATTTGTTGATAGTAGATTTGAAAATGTGTCATTACAAAAACTCTTTGTAGTCTCCCGGAGAGATAAGAGCAGATTAAGCTGCCCGAGAACTTGGAGAAGTTAAATTTAGTTTGCAATTTCTTAATAAGCAAACCATGATCAACCCTGTCAAAAGCCTTCGATAAATCAAGAGTCAGGACCGTAGCCCAATCGAGGGCAATAGCCTCTCTAATATCTTCACTAATTTCTATGAGAGATGATTGTCGATTGTAGTTCAGAGATATGACAGTGAGACGTCAGATAGTGTGATATTTGAGAGCAAAGAAGTTTCTCGAAGACTTTAGAAAGGAACGGTAGAATTAAGATAGGTCGATATCCACTGCGAGTAGGTGAGAACTTCTTTCGAACAGGAATAATTTTTGCATACTTTCACTGATGAGGAAAGGCACACGTCGTAAGAATATTGTTGTAAAAGTGTGTTAAGAAGGGAAGAATGAATGGAAAGAGTATTCTAACGAATCGGGATATATTGTCGAGACCCATACATTTTTTTTATACGATGTGGCCAAATCCTAGGCGACTTTGATGCGTTAGCATGGTTTTAGCCGGAAGGGAATTTAGGGTAAGGGGAGTGAGGAAGCTTGAGTCTTGTTTTTGCATTGCTGCGAGCTAGACAACAGACACAGGGAGATCTGGTCTCGAACCCGGGGCCCATGGCATGGTGGTCGTGCGGCTCAACGCATTGATCCAACTCCGTCTGGATTTAACCTTAGAAAAAATAAAAAACCGTCAGCGGCAGACAGAGAGCAAAAATGAATGGAGCAAGCCGAAAAATATGACTTCTGCCTGATGAGATGTGTATTCAGTGAGTTTGTAATTAAAGAACATAATAAAAGTGGAAGAGTGCTTAAGTAATGGTAGATGGTATTCTCTCTAGATCCTGGAACCTCTTGTGGGGCATGGGGCGGGAGAAGAACTTTACCCGATTCACTAGCAATTTCTATTTATTTATTTAAGCTTAATACAAGCTGTTACATAAAAAAAAAATACAAAATACAAGCTATAACTTAATACTAATTCTACAGACTATAATAAATAAATAAAAAGTATAAGCTACAATATGAGCAATATATATTGAATTACTGGCAGAAGGCGTAAGGAAGGAGAATTAAGGTAGGCGATCAGGATCAAGATGGGCGGGGTCAAGATATAAGGCTTTGCGGAGGGATGATTTACTCAGATGAAAGTCAAAAGAGGAAAGGTCGTTGACTTTTCGTAACATCCTGGTAATTGGCTCGCTTTGACCGTAGTTTGTGCGATGGCGGTCGAGTCGGAAAAGGGGATTGGTATAGATGGGTAAAGATTGCAGGATTGAAGGGCAGTCTATGGCACCAGTTTCAGACGGTTTTCATAGGGTGGAAGGTTGAATCTGTCAACCCACGGAAGATCACGTAGAGCGAAGCGAATAAACCTACGCTGGACAGTTTCAATCCTATTAATGTGAGTTGTTTGTGTAGGTGACCATACCTGGCTGGCATATTCAAGGAGAGGTCTAACGACGGAGACATAGAGAGATTTGGAAACATAAGGATTGGAGAACTCTCTAGACCAGCGCTTCACAAACCCTAGCGTGGAGTTAGCTCTGTTAATTATGGTGTCAATGTGGGAACGGAAATTGAGTTCACTATCACAGATTATTCCTAAGTCACACAAAGTAACGATAGGGACTGGTAGGTCGGTTAATATATAGACTATCGGGGTGGTGGTAAGACGCTTGCGGGAATAAGAGATGGACTGGCATTTGGAGACATTGAGCTCTAGAAAGTTTTTCATGCACCATGTGATGAATGAATCGAGGTCTTCTTGCAGGAGAAGAGAGTCGGTAGTGGAGGAGATATGTTTGATTATTTTCATGTCATCGGCATAAATGGACAACTCTGAGTGTTTGATGACACATTCAACATCATTTATTGTGAGGATAAAAATCAATGGGCCTAGGTGGCTGCCCTGAGGGACGCCAGAACGAGCGACAATAGGGTTAGAAATGGATGAACTGAAAAGAATATTGTACTGACGGTTGTTGAGGTAGGATCGAATCCAGGAGATGAATCTGGGGGGGGGGGGGGGAAGCCTAGGCGATCAAGTTTGAACAAGATAACGTTATGGGAGATCTTGTCGAAGGCTTTACTAAAATCGGTGGCGCTAACATCAACATATTTACCGTTTTCTAGGGCACATAGTGTTTTAGAGACGAAGTCAGTAAGGTTGGTGGTTGTAGATCTACCTTTGAGGAAGCCATGTTGGGAGAGTGAGAAGATAGACTTACAGTGGAAGAACATGGAATCATAGACCAATTTTTCGAATAGTTTAGGTATGGATGATAATTTAGCAATGGGTCTGTAGTTGGAGCCTTTTTTGAAGATGGGAATAATATACGAATTTTTCCATAATTGAGGGAAAACGCCTTGAGTGACCGAGAGAGGAAAGAGCAAAGTAAGGGGTTGAACTACATGCATGGCACACTTTTTCAGAACGATGGCCGTAATGCCATCTGGACCTGGGTGAAAGTCGTCCTCAAGCCTATTAATACTGGCGGCGATTAGTTCAGGATCAGGGTCAAAAGATGTAAACGACGTTTGAGTACATTTGTCCATGAATGCAAAATAGTTAAGGTCGGGTTGTAGAGAATTGTCGCTGAAGGATTTACTAAAGAAGTGTGCAAATAGGTTGGCGATAACCTTAGGATCAGATGAAGAGGTATTCTCGAGCTTTAGGGTGGAAGGGTAACCATTGGATTTCTTCTTAGAATTAATAAAGCTATAAAAACGGCTTGGGGATATGAGGCTAGTTTCCATCCGTTGGAGGTACTCATGGTAGAGGGTATCACAACGTTCAGAAAAAGAGGTATAAGCAGATAGATAGGAAGAATAGTCAGACTCAGTCTGGGTTAGAAGAAAAGTTTGCCAACGTTTATTTCTCCTGTTGCGAAGAGAGCGTAATTCTTTGTCGTACCATACGGGGGATGAGGAGTAGTTTTTACTAGGAAGAAGAGGGATAGATTGTGTAAGACAAGCGTGTATTTCCGAATAGAACGCCTCTAAAGTAACGTCAATTGGGAGATGTTGAGGGATATCGCCAATATGCAATCCCCAATGGCCTTGTTATCGTAATCATAACCATGGGTCATCGCCGGTTGGATTCGTACCTTATCACTTACTCCACCGACGACTTGGTAGCTTGTACGGCGGTGTCAAAATAGTCTCCAGAACTTGGGAGCAATACACAACAATCTCTACTGGATCCCTGGCCATAGTGGGATTCAGGGAGGCGGCTGATACGCTTGCAAAAGAAAGTTCTCAACTGAACGCTTTCCGTATAGACAGGTCGATCGGCCGGTACCTCTAGGTCGTAGAGTATTCAGCTTGCTAAGGAAAAATGGAGAAATCTGACAATATGCGGTATGTCAAGGAAGCTGTGGCAGGTTTGGGACATTAAGAAAACTGGTTTTCCTGAGAGCAACAGCACCGATCTCCGAAATATTGTGGTAGTCATTACTTTCTCTTTGGTGAACACGCAGAACGCTTACGCATCCTCACCAATAACTCTTGTAATAGTGTATGGACGCTGAAGAAGTGAAGAATGCAGCATTTACTCTGCGATTGGTCAGGAGAATGTACAAAGCTTTAGTCAGGTACTTCCTTAGTGTACTGGGCTATGTTGCTAACATAGGGCTAAAGCAGCTTCTCAGGTTTATTAACAGTTGTATTGTTTTTCTAAATAAACCCCATGAGTGGCAATGTCAGAAATAATTACCTGATTTTTAGAAACCCCAGAACAACAAACTGGGATAAATATAGGGAGGTTTTAAACACAAATTTGTGTACAAGAAATGTTCCTTTGGAATCAACACAGGGAATCGATGATGAGACTGCTAACATTGAAGGTGTTATCAGACTCGTATTCGAGGAAGCGTGTCCAAAGAAACGACTAAAAATAGAATGGAAACAGAGATGGATGAATTCTTCTCTCATGGAAATGAGGAAAAGAACCAGAAAGCTATTCAATAAAGCTAATAAACACTAAAGTGAGGATCTCTGGGAAGAATACAAAACGGCACTTAGGCAATTGAAGTCCAGAGGGAATCATGGACAGCTTTTACTAGCCAAATTGAAAGCACGGGTGAGGCAGCTAGACTGAAGAAAATATTGTCTAAATCGAGAAGCCAGTTAGAACTAATCGAAGACTCATCCAACATGAGGGAATCTCTTGAGAAGCTAATTACAAATAGCTTCCCAGGGAGTACCCTGGTGGAGGGGTAATCGATGAGGGAAGAAGCTACCCCTTGGAGATCCCAAGTTGGGATGGAATGGGAGCAAGCGAAGAAACTGTGTACTTTAGACAAGGTAAGATGGGCAATAAAATCCTTCAGCCCATATAAATCACCGGAAAGGGATGGGATATATCCCATCATGCTACAGAGGGGAGGTATGAAACTATGGAACAGACTCACTCTACTTTTTAGAGCGTGCCTAAAGTTCAGTTACACTCCTAAAAACTGGAAAGTGGCAAAGGTAGTATTCCTACCCAATCCAAATAAGACGGACTATAGCACATCAAATGCTTATAGACCAATTAGCCTTACATCATTCTTACTGAAGAGTCTAGAAAGACTAATAGAATGGGAGGTAAGGAAACAGATAGCCATAACCCAACTATCAAGTTGTCAACATGCATATATGAAAGGTGGATCGGTTGATTCCGCTCTACATAGCCTAGTACATCAAGTGGAAAAGGCACCGATGTACAAAGAAGTAGCATTAAGCTGCTTCATTAATATAGAAGGGGCCTTCAACAACGTCAGAATCGATAAGATTCTTTACGGGTTGAGAGAACAGGGGACAGATCACAGTATAATCAAGTGGATCAAGTCCATGCTGGGAATGAGGAACTAACGGTGCGGATAAATAGAGGAACTTCACAAGGAGGGATTCTTTCACCATTCCTGTGGCTGATAGTGATTGACGAACCACTTGAAACCCTATCAGAGAAAAGTCTCCACGTAACATGTTATGCGGACGATCTAGCGATAGAAGTCAGAGGTAAGTTTGAAGAAAATTTGGGATACTTACTTCAAGAAGCAATCGATACGGCAACCTCTTGGGCGCAGGATTGTGGACTGAAGATAAACCCAAACGGAACTCTGCTGCTTCACCAGAAGACGCAAATTAAGAAAGATAGTTCCCCCGTGCATTGGAAACACGAGATTAACCTTAAAGAATGATGCCAAATTTCTGGGTGTGCTGATGGACGGGAAACTAAATTGGGCGAGACACCTACACGAGAAGAAATACAAAGCTGTAAGAGCTTTCTGGACGTGTAGAAATGCTATAGGTAAAGTATGGGGACTATCACCCCATATTATAAAATGGATATACACATGTGTAATCAGACCCATGATAACGCATGGAGCAATAGTCTGGTGGAAGGCGATAGAGGTGTGCAGAAACCAGAAGATTATGGACCAGGCCCAACGTCTAGGCATAACGGGGGCTATCAGGCCAACACCGACAAGGGCCTTGGAGGTCATTCTAAACATTACTCCACTAGAATTCTACGTTAAGCAAGTGGCACTCAACTCTGCTATACGTTTACGTATGAATAAACTGTGGAAGAAAATGGGAATGCAAACCCAACATGAAAAGATCGACCGAGTATGTAATGGTAAGACGATCAAGAGACTGTTTGAGGAAGAAGATTGCTGGGACTTCAAAACGGATAACCCAAATTTAGAGGCAATCTTCAAAACGCAGTTCCCGACTATAAGTGAATGGATCAACAATGGGGTGATCCAAGAAAACACTTTAGCAATTTACACAGACGGCACAAAATGCGAGAGTGGCTGCGGTATTGGAATATCGTGCGAGGAACTTAACCTGGAGTTATGGAGAGGGGTAAACGACTCTTCCTCGGTTTGTCAATGTGAAATCGCAGCGATAGAGATAGGAGCTAAACAGCTAATAGAACGGGGAGTAAGATCCTCTAGGATTGCAATATGCACGGATAGCCAGGCGTCCATCAAATCTTTAACTAACGCCGAGGTAAGATCCAAAACGATAGAGGGATGTAAACAGACCTTAACGTAGCTAGGGAGACAAAATGATGTCACCCTAATATGTGTACCGGGGCACTGTGGCATCCCAGGAAATGAAAAAGCAAATGATCTGGCGCGGAGAAGCGCAAATGAGGACACTCCAATAATGCTCAACCTGAGCATACCCATCCAGGAAATTAAAAAAGAAACCATGGAATGGGTAACGAGGAGGCACAAAGAAAAACGGGAGGGATCCGATATCGCCGGACACACAAAGGCGTTTTGGGGAACTCTCAATGCACATGAATCTGAAAAGATAATTAAGCTTAACAAGGGCAAACTGAAACTTCTTGTTGGCCTTGTGACAGGACATGCAAGACTAAGGGCGCATGCCATAAAAATGGGAAGGGTGAACACTAGTCTATGCAGGGGATGTGGGGAAGCAGGCTAGATTGTATTACACGTTCTTGGCCAATGCCCAGCCCTAGTGCAAAAAAGATTTAGAATCTTAGGAACATACTACTGCGAAGATTTAGCAGAAGTTAAGAAATCAGGTTATAATCATAGTATCCAATTCGTTACGGGGATCAGTTGGCTCAACAGTGGACTTTAGGGTACGCTGCCGAGCAGGGGGCGTACAACGGGCCACTATGAGCCTCGGTGCATGGAGGACACACATCTTTCCCCCCTCGAAAACCAACAAACCAAATAAACCCCATACTAACATTCAGATGCAGTCCCGCGGATGTGGTAACACAACGGGCCTTTCTTAGGCCTATGTGAGGCTGTTCGGCGTTCCGATAGCGACCATCCTAACCTAACCTAATAATAGAAGAGCGCTAAACTAATACACTTATTCAGAAACTCCGATACTTACTTTCATTTCGAATTTCCAATCCAAGTAGCGACATCGTACACAGGACCAGTCTTTTCCAAGAATGAAAATTTACTCTTGAACAGCTTTCAGGGAGCAACATTCGTCCAGTGCGCCGAAAAGTAAGGCTCGGAAAAGGATTTTTTCAAGGGTATATTGAAAGTAATATAATAAAATATCGAATACATATTATTTATTGGTTCCTGAGGGACTAAGTAGTTTTGTTAGCTTTCAACTTGGGCTTACACAATATGAATTATTCTGAATTCCGCCGTTTTCGGAGATTTGTATCTCGAATGGTTGGCTGGCGGGAGCTTTAATGTATCTCGGCTAAAGCTTAATAAAGAAAGACTCTACAAGGATGTTCAGAAAATGAGCAAATTCTCCTCAGGCGCATTTTGTATGGCATCCCGTTGGAATGGGTTACTTTTTCTTACCATATTAGTAGGTAAATTTACCAGTATACCAGATACCATTCTTCTGTTTTAGCTGCAGTATGAATGTGTCCGTTGTCCTGTTGGAAAATTAAGTCATTGTCCTCAGCTCCCTCTACTAATGGGAAAAGAAAACTTTCCAGCACAGCTTGGTAAGACTCTGCGGTTAATTTTCCTCTAACAAAAGCAATTGTTGATTTCTGATCCTGTTTGAAAGATGCCCATATCATTACAAGACCCCTAGTGCAAGTCTAGAAAATATTTTTTAGACTTTTCGAATGGAGGCCGATTTTGCAATTGAGTATCACCAAGAAATTGAACTGCACAAAATCTCTTCGCAACAAGTAGCTGTGCTGGCTTTCAGCCACTGCTATCGAATATCTCAAAAGCCTTGCCTTCGAGCTTGCTAAGCGTTTATCAACGAATTTGGCAAATTTAAAGAAAGTTAGGCTGTTCTCTTCTCAAATGTCTGAATCAAAATCACTTTGCTTTCAAAGACTTGCCATTCATCAAGGAATATATAGATAAAAAAGATCTGGGTAAAATGGAAACTTAATGGAACAAACTAGTCATAGTGAATTGCGGTTCTTAACTTGATGAAACTTTGCCCCACTCGCTGAACGCAATAGCATTATCTACTACGGCTTGGGCTGCATTAGCCTAAAGGTCTATAAAAAAAACCAGAAGGCACTCACAGATAGAACCTCGACGAAGAACGAGGAACAAGGTGCAACGACTTTTATTGAGAAAACCACGGCGAAGGAAAAAGACGCTGTCGCTGTCAACCCTTCACCATCCTTCGAGGGCGGTGAAACACTTCCCTATCCCGGACAAGAGATGGAAGACTTATTTTAGCGTTCATTCGCCGATCAAGATGCCAGTAATGAAGGGGAAACTACTGACATCACTGTAATTGAGGTATCCACCACCCAAATGCAGTGATGTTTAGAGTTACTCAAAGTAATCATCAACATTCGAAGGCAGCACCTGCGGCTCTTCACCTTCGTCTAGAGCAGAATAGAACGGAGCTCGTCCTCGTCCAAGAACCTTGGGTAGTCAGAGATAAAGTTTGCGAACTAAATCTAAAGGAATACAACGTCTTCTACATACAAAGTACAGGTAGACCAACATCATGCATCCTCATTACAACTGCTACTAATGCCCTTTTCCTCTCTCAATTTTGTGATAAGGATTTAGGTGCAGTCACGCTAGAGTTTCAATCTCATAATATTTGGTTGATCGTGATCCCTTGTACAACGTTAAGAAACGTGGCCAGTGAAGCCACTAAACAGAAGACAACGCTGGTTATCGGGAGCAGACGCCAACACGCACCACACATTCTGAGTCAGCTTGGACATCAATGGAGGGGGTGAGTTACTTTTTGATTTTATTCTTGAAACTAACCTTCATATATGTAACGTGTGTGGAACCCACCTATACTAACTAGGCGGGAAGTTCTGGACATTACACTAGTCTTGGAACAATCCGCCCATATTATAACAAAGGGGAAAGTATCTAAGTTACTATCGTTTTCCACTCAGCTCACGACAGCTAACGTTGCTGAGCTGTCAGAAACTCCGAGTGGTCAGATCCTGAATAAGAGGAAACTTAAATGGTACAAGGTTTCAAGTCCTACAAATCACCGGGATTAGATGGTATCGTCCCAGCTGAACTTCAATCAGCTTCCGAGATCCTTATTCCGTTGCTGATGGTAATCTATGAGGCATGTCCTCACCTACATTCCGTCCTCATGGATAAGGTAAAGGTGGTTTTTATTTCTAATGGTGGAAGGATCTCACTATAAGCTTAAAGATTTCAAGGCCCAAATTCAAAACCCTGGAGAGACTCTTAGGTATCTGCATTAAAGACCATCTCACCACTCTTGTGGAACCTAACTCTTGAGAGCTACTCCTAGATCTGGAGCACTGTTGCAACACGCACTCTCCAAGATATCCTCATGGAGTGACGTTTGTGGTCTGAGTATAAACTTGCATAACTTCTCTCGGAAACACAATGTTCCCCCTATGAACTGCCTTATACTCAATGGGGTTAGGCTAAAATTAGGTAATCAGGTTAAATATCTAGGTCTAGTCCTAGATAGGAAACTGACCCGGAAGCCATCTAAGAACGAGTAAGAACATCTGAGAAAGAGTACGAAAAGTTGCAGTAGCACTTTACTCGTGTAAAAGGGCAGTAGGAAAAATATGGGGTATAGAGCCACGTATTGTAGCTCTACACCTATGCTCAGTAATGGGATGATCGTATGGTGGCCAACACTGGATATAAGGACCCATCACATAGCACTTGAAAAGGTTCAAAGTATAGCAACGCTACTAATACCATGTGCCCTTAGAACCACTCCTTCTAAAGCCCGTAACACTATTCTCCACCTTCTACCGGTGGATCTCTTTGGTAAGCAATCCGCATCCTCGGCTGCCATTAGGCTTAACTCAGTCCAGACTCCAAAATCCTGCACGATAGAATCGAAATTAACACTTACTAATCCACACCCAAGCCTTTCTTTGCGGCAAAATTTGATTCCTCTTGGGAGTGGGAGTATAGTGCCCCTCAATGGGAAGAGTCAGTGCATTTTTACACTGACGGTTCCAAATTGGAAGGCACAGTGGGTGGAGGTATCTTTTCGGAACACCTGGATCTCGACATTTCATTTCGCTTACCTGACTACTGCAGTGTGCTTCAGGCGTAAATCATGGCTGTAAAGGCAGCCGCAGACCGTCTGAAGAATTTAACGCTCAGACTGTTATTAAATCCGTCATATCAAAAACGGTTACAGCATGCCACTACTCATGGCTAAGTATCGGAAAGTACGACTCATTTGGATACCTGGGCATAGTGAAATTCCGGGTAACTGTATAGCCGACGAACTAGCGAGGATTGATATATTGGTACAACTGGAGTTGGATCAATTGGTTGAGCGGCACGACCACTATGCCATGGTTCCCGGGTTCGATACCAGGTCTCCCCATGATTTTTTATTATGAAATTAAAATAAACCACTCCGTCTATGTGCTGTAGTGTAGCTCGTGGCAATGCAAAAACAAGACATTCAAGTTTCCTCACTTCCCTTACCTTAAGGTGCTGCGAAGATATGTCTTTAGTCGGCGTATGGTGGGGAAGATCGCTCGGCAGTGCTAGTTGTTACAGGAAACGTGCACAACAATTGACACAGGGTTCTAATATTTGGCAGCGCCGCTGCTCTTTCATAGGCATCTGCTGGAGAATTTGGAATATTTTCTCCCATCTGTTTCCAAATTTGTAGCTCCCCCTTCAAAGCTAAAAAACAAGGAAGATCCTCTTACATATATATAATGTATGTGAAAGGTATGCGAAAGGCTACTTCGTAAGCAGATAACTCTATATTTCGAGTCAAGACATCTCTTGAGCCCTTTCCAATCTGGTTTCAGATCTGGACATAGCTGTGCCACGTCATTATTGAAGTTGTCAGACGTAACTCCTTCTCCAGTCGGTTGACAATAAATTGCGGCGTTCCACAGGGGTCAATTTTAGCTCCTTTCTCTTTTCCGCGATGAAAAATGATCTCCCCCGTGTTATTACATTTTCTAACTTTCATCTTTACGCGGACGAACTGCAACTTTATATTTCCACTCCCTTGCGACTTGTTAAAGACGGTATCGATAAACTTAATGCGGATCTCTCAGCGATTTTTTCTGGTCCCAATCTAATGCCCTCGATTTAAATCCTTCAAAATCTAGTTCCATCGATATTCATAAAAACTTACTTGAGTACTTGCAAGTTGAGTGTGGATTTTAATTTTGCGGTTATGGCCTCCGCCGTTTCGGCCACGTTTCCGAATGTGTTAATTCTGTGGTTGGTTGTTTAATATTGCATTTGATTCAAAAACGAATACTGATTTTTCTTTGCAGTATCCTTGCCCGCAAATTAACCGCATACCTTTATAACAGGTTCGTTTTCGCACGTTAATCGCGCATGAATGCTCTTGAATACCTTCTTAGTGTTCGCGATAATATGCACAATAACCCTCCCAATTTCTTTAAATTCGTTAATATGAAAAAGAAATCGAACAACTATCCATCTACGATGTGGTATGAGGGGTCTTCTAGTAATAACGTGTCCGACATAGCAAACAATTTTGCTTCATACTTTGAGAGTGCCTTTTCTTCGGATAACTTTGAGCCATGTGCGAATAATTTTGATCATATTTAGGATCGTCCCGCTTCACCCGATTTTTTGCCGTTTATATCACGGGATCATATTTCGGAAAAAATCAATGAACTTAAATCGGACTTTCCTTCTGGTCCTGACGGCATCCCTCCAGCCTTCGTCAGGTCCTGTTCCGATGCCCTTCTTACTCCATTGGCGATTCTCTTCAATAGGTCCCTTCAAGTTGGTAAATTTCCTACATTGTGGAAGTGCTCTTTTATAGTCCCTGTTCATAAAAAGGCCATAAGAATATTATAACCAATTAGAGACCTATACAAAGTTGTCTTGCATACCTAAATTGTTTGAATCAATAGTGTATTCGCAGCTTATGGAGCGCTGTATTGGCTTGATCTCTCCCAATCAGCACGGGTTTTTGCCTGGTAGATCAACGACTACTAACTTACTTGAATTTACCTCAAACATTATTTCTGGCTTCCAGCGAGGTAAGCAAACTGACTGCATATACACAGATTTCAGTAAAGCCTTTGATAAACTCCCTCACTCCCTAATTATATTTAAACTCGGGAGGCTGGGTTTCCCCAGCTGTTCTTCTCGACTGGGTTTCATCCTATCTAAGAGACAGGTCTTACCGTGTGTCGCTCCGCGGCTCTACCTCTAGAATCTTCAAGGCTTCGTCTGGTGTATCACAAGGCAGTCATCTCGGTCCTCTACTATTCGTTCTCGCCATTGACGACATTGTCCGTCTAATGTCATGCTCTAATGTTCTAATCTACGCTGATGATATGAAGATCTTCTCTTATATTAAGGATGGTGGTGACGCCGCCCTTATTCAAAAGGACTTAGATACGTTTCTGGCGTGGTGCGAGCATAACGGCTTACACCTCAATTTTGAGAAATGTGAAGCTATGACTTTCTCGAGGAGTCCTAATCCTCAAGTTTATGATTACAACTTTGTAAGGAATGGTCTCCGTCGCGTGCTGTCCATAACTGAACTTGGGGTAAAACTTGATAGGAAGCTTGACTTTACCCTGCATATTAACTATGTCGTGTCTAGAGGCAGTTTAATCTTGGGCTTTGTTAAGCGATGGTCTAGAGAGTTCTCGGATAGTCCAACATTGATGCATTTGTGCTGCTCCTTAGTTAGACCTATTCTTGAGTATGCATCTCAGGTCTGGTAGCCTTACTACGCTGTTCATTCCAAGCGTATCGAATCGGTGCAGCGTAATTTTCTTAGATTTGCGCTTAGAGAGCTCCCGTGGGACGATCCATTTAGACTTCCGCCCTACACCGACCACATACAGTTGCTCGGCTTGTCCTCGCTTGAGAAAAGGCGCAAAGTCGCTTGTTAGCAGGGTTTCCTTCAGACAGTCCCAACCTTCGAAGACCGCCTTTGTTGCATGTTGAACCATCCAGATCAAATTATGGAATGCATGAACCAATTAATCGTTTATGTAGGGCTGTTAATTCTTGTCCTAATTTTGATTTAACTCTTAGTAAGGTGAAATTTAAGATCTATCTATTTTCTGTGCTCCCGTGACTCTCTGTTGGTATGGTGTGTTGCTGAGTTTCCTTGATTGTTTTATTTCTGTTGCTTTTTTTTTGTTTTCCTCTGCACGCTGGTGGCTCCTTGCCGAAGAAGTGCGCCTTCTGTGTTAGAAGGGTTAATTCTATATTATATTGTTATACCAAGGTGTGGATCTGGGATATACGAACGCCAGTTCTTTGTTCAGGCCGCCAGACTGTGGAATACCTGGTAACAATCGAGAATATCTTCCCTGATCATGATAGAAAGGTACGTGCCTGTGAAGTTTGGTGGAATCGACCTTCGAACTGTTGTCAGAAATTTTCCAAAGTGTGTCAAACCCTGCAAGTGAAAACTGTTTTTTTTTTACAATGTTTTTTTTTTTTGTGTTCTCCACTCTCGAAAACGGGGAAAAAGTAGGTTTTGTAGCTGTAGTAAATAATACAGGATGCTTTAACCTAACCTTAAAAAGAGAGAATTGGTACACGTTATTGCATTTTGTTTATTTACTTTAATGTCAAAAGATGCCGCAAATTATGCTAAACAACTTAGCATCAACCACCTGCATCCATTCATTTGATTATTCAGTGGCGCGACTATCCTTATTTGATATATTAAAGGTAGGTAAATTAAGATAGGCATGCAGTATGCATTCATCAGCAATATCCAATTTTCTACACTTCAAATCCCGCCTTAATCAATAGTTGTGCGATTATTGCGAAAGGAGTGAGAGAGCTTTAGGAGACATACTAAGTCCATGTTTACGATGAAGAAGAAAAACAAACAAGCAATCTGTCTGCTTTGGGGCTGAAGAAAGCGAAGCACATCAGGCGACACTTTTTTTTCTCACACGGTCGGTAGTGCCATCTTTTCAATTTGCACCTTGCAAATATTGGACTCGCGCTTTACCCGTCTGAAATGCCCTGAAAACTGTGTTTACTTTGAAAACTGAAAGAAGTTTGTAGACAGGACACGGGTACCGAAGGGTTGTTTTTGTTGATTTCGAACGCGAAAAATACGCGACCTGAATTGAAAGATGCCATGAATGTCAATTGATAAGAAGCTAAGAAGCCAAATAGCTAAGCAACTTTGTGGCACCATGAGAACTTCATTGAGAATTCATGCAGTTCATTGCTGCAATTTTTATGCGCTCGTCACCTTTTATCGAAGTCGGTATCCTGGCCCATGCTATACTCCATTCCACTCTGTTTTGCTCTTGGCACAATATTATCCTGAACAGGCTATGGCCCAAATCTAAAGTGATGAAGTGGAAGTGTTCACCGGGTTCCCGCACGAACATAGTGTTTATATGTATACTGCGTCATCTGGATATTTTTATACACTATAAAGGACCAGAAATGCGAATGAAGAGATAATAACATCTCCCCATCGTCGTAGTGCCATCATCATCATCGCCATTGCCGCCGTCATGGCTATCGTTACTATCATCATCATCAGCGGCAAATGGAGTACCCACTAGAGTCGTCAGTTCTTCCCATCCATGGACAATGGATTGCTGTATGCATCCTCAACCAGCTTTTGGTATAATCCTTGAAAAACGTGTCCAAAGGACTCAGCGAGTGGCAGTCTTGAAGAGGCAATAATGGTGAAATCTTTTCCGGGTAGTTGACTGGACAAAAGAATGTCGGGGGTCAATTACAACGCCTCAAAAGGGGGAAGACAAATGTAGACTGATGATTTTCACTGGATTTACGAACGAGAAATCCCGTGTCGTAGGTAACAACAATTCGCAGGACCCCGTGTTACTACTTCAGAGAGAGATGTAGGCCTGTAAAACAATTGCATGTAATCAGTCACGCAAAAACCGTAGGAAACCTAATTCCCATGTCATCAAACAATTAACTGTTCTCTTGTTAGGGACTTCGACTAAATTACATTCACATCATTGCAGATGATTGTGCTTTGGCCGCGTTCTTTTCCCCCACTTTACCACTGATTTTCCTCAACGTCACAAAAGCACAGGACCCGAATCGACACTGTGGGGTACCAGAATTTCTGTTTGCACTCACCGCTGCTTGATTGCTTACACTTGACTCTGCCCGACTCTGAGCTCAGCTGAATTCGCATTCGCGATTATGCGGTGGGGGTGTGGAAGGTGGGAAGGGTGGTGGGGGGATGTGGAGCGGTGGGGGATGGGGAGGAGGGCGGTGTGCTTTTGTAAAAAAATAAATAAACAAATTAAGAAATTTTGTTGGCAATTGTAGCTTGTTTGCGGCCTCATTAAGTAATTTGGTTACGGCAAAGGTAAACACAGTGAAAGAAGTTTTGTGCACTTTCCAGGTGAACAAACACATGTGACTTGTATACGTTGTAGCAGAAAACGGTGTGCAGCGCCAAGGACTTCACGTGCCTGAACACAGAGAAAAAGGATGTGGACAGGTAGAAAAAAGTAGCAAAGCTGAGTGAAGGTGCTCAGTAATAGACCATGCCACCTAGTCAGAATGTTGATACTTCAAACCCATTCAAAGTTGATGGCATGTTCCATTACTATGTACACCACCCTCGCTTGCCCAGCAACGTCGTAATGTTTACTTTGGGTGGATTACTGCAACGTGGATTTGCTATTCTCTTGTTAGTTAACCTAACAATGTGTGATCCAAATCTGCATGAGCAGAGGTGCCGTTTTTCGAACTCCTAAGACTGGGCAATATGACTTTACGAAACTTTTCTGAATTTGCGCTAAATTTCCATTTATTCTGGCACTGAACTAGACTTCTGGTCTAAAGTCTAGAGATACACTCTCGTTAATTCTCTAGCGATTAATTATCAGAATAATCTGCACCGCAAAATCAAAAGTTTTTATACAAAAATGCCCCTATTTCGTTGGCTAAGTAGGTGATACTGTAAACATTGAGTGATAATGGCTCTTCTCTGTTATCGGCATAAATCAAAAAAGAATTCTGCGTATACCGACTGCCGTTGGATTGAATCATCTTCTGACGTAGCTGGGTGTTTGGTTCAGTTCAGTTGAATATTGTGAATTTCCTTATCACTAGTCGGGCATTGCCGGTAATACAAGTTACTTTTGCTGGTTGCTCTCCGTGGTAGTGTCGTGTGCGCGATCCTATTGTCAATCTGTGTTATCTAAGATTTGGTTTGGTACAGTGTTCTGTGCCGTCATTTCAGTGGTACTGCGTGTAAAATCCGTTAAGATAAGGTACAATGTTTACTTTTCCCGACAAGTGATTACTTTCTTGGATGGAATCTTACGTTGATGCCTTAATCCGGTCGATGAAGCTTTAGTACGTGTCTATTGAGAGAATGAAAAAGTGGCAAATTTTGTGGTGAAGTGCATTTTATTCCCTCGAGTATTTTTTAAAAAAAAAGTCGGTCAATGGAAAATTGCAGAATGGGTTCAAACAAGGAGAGGAAACCATTTGTCATGTGAGTCTCGATCAAAACTATCTTCAGAGAATTTCGTTTCGAATACGTTTTTGACAATCAAATTTAGGACAAATGCTTTAGGATAAACTATACTATACTATACTATGTAAGCCCGTTCATTGTCGATTTTGTCTCTTGGTTCTTTGAATATTCTACCAATGATTTCATTTGTGCAAAGATTTTCTTTGTTTCTGTTATTGTGTGGCCCCCAGGCAATTGCAACTGTTTAAAAATTCCTTTGAATTGTCAAATTCGGATCTGTACACGTGCATGCCTTTGCTTTTTGGGATTATATTAGAAGGTACCAAGTTTCCCTTAAGCTTACGATTGTGTATCTTCATGGAATTGTAATGCTCCAATGCAGGGACTTCCTTTAATTGATTTAAGACCTTCTATATACGAAACAATATCCGCTTAGTGGATTGTCCTTTAGGGAAAATATTTATTTTTCACTTGAATTCGGTCAAGTTTTATGATACCCTTTAAACTTTTTTTTTGTTTTTGCTCCTATCAATCACAACACTTAGTTGCCCGTTTTGCCTAGAACTCATAAAAATCTCCTTTCCCATAGGAAGACAAACAATCACCAGAATCTGTGGCGAAAAGAAAGCCTTTTCGAGATTGAATAGTCCTCGAGACTATTCAGAGAAGCTTCTAGCAAACAAACGGCCCTTATGGCAGCCCACCAACAATGTGCCCGCAAACAAGAATATTTGAACAATTTCCACTTTTCCCAAAGGCGAATATAAAATTTCTATGAAAACTCAATGGTTGAATTTTCTTTGAAAACATGTCCTCTGGGCCATAAGGGGGGAAAGCAATGAAGAAACATTTTTCAGCGGCTATACCCTCATGAGGGACGGCAGGTACTGAAAGCTCTGCTTGTTGAAAGATGAAGGCAAGGATAAAAAATCGTAACGAAAGCTGATAACAACCCTGTGGAATTGCAAATATAATAGGAGAACTGAGAAGATCCTTAAAATAGTCTTACGTTGCATTTGCAGGCGTCACTGTTTGGTGTAGCAAACATTTGGGCTTCACTATCAGCGAGAATTACACCTCTCTGCGATTAAATCCTCGGATGGTATTCAATAAATCCACCAGTTTCCCTGTTCATTGGATGAGTTCTGTCTCAATTTCAGTCTCCTTTTACGGGTTTCACTCAAGTGCCCTCGTCCTACTTCTGGATTTCATTCCTAAACCAAGAAGGTATCCGACTGCATGAGCCTTATATTTTTTGTGGCCGGGCATGTAAGCTTGACAATTTATGTCTGCTTCGGGAATCCTCGGCTAGGCCTGCCTTAAACTCACCTGGTTAATGACCGCTGCTGTCGGTTTACTGTCAATTTTCAGTTCGAGTTTTACGACCTTTTTTATTTTCAAGTGGAAAGAGTTACATGGTTGCCACGCCTGAAATTAGTAAGGACGTCATTTGCATTGAATCAGTAAATTTGTCCCTCAGGTGATAGTGACTTTAGTTCAAAAGAAAAGTTTTACCACCGACGACGATAAAAGATTTCAAAAAAAGATTTTCTTAGCAAACTTCGTTTTTTATGGTATTCAGATAAAATGCCGTCGTTGTGGGATTGGTAGTTATGACAGTGGATACATCATATATTATACCACTGTTTGAACCCATTAGTTTGGAGTTTGAATACGAATACGTGAAAATCTCCACTTGGACTCATCAAAAGTTCCTTATTAACGTAGCAGTGGTCAAGTAAAGCGTCAACTCTGTCATACTTTAACGTCAATCGATTGTCAAATTAGGCTGTGTTTTAGGTTGTGCGGGTATATTGGCAACAAGAGGTTGATTATATTAAAGTTTTTTTTTTTTTAATTTATAATTCGTAAAAGGTGTGTTGGCACAAAATGATAAATTTGGTGTTTGAAGGGAAGGTTAGCACTGTAGGATGAGAGTCGCAAGAGCATGCCCGAAACAAGCAGGTAAAACACAGTTTGAACACTTTCTTCTATGAATGGAGGTGTACATCCGCTTGTATAACTCTATTTTACCCTCTTCCCTTAAGGAATTGTGTTAAACATTTTCTCACGTTGTTTTAGAAGAATTTCTCATCGGTCTGATAGGACACTGAATCATGTGTCAGATTTATTTGCAAACCTTTTTACCAACCACCACGACGAGACGAAAGTTTGGAGCACTTTTGAAGGTGAAACAGGGTTTGACTTCAAATCTGTCATTCGGCAAAGAATTTACAGCAAAATCGAAAATACTTTTATGTCAACGTTCAGCAATAAATCGGGAAGCCTCCGCCCATATATCACTGTTTACGTGCCAACAAGTTTTACCACGAAAACTTATATCAATGATTTAAAACGTATGTAAATCTTGAAGCCGCTTATCACAGCTATCACCTGACATCATTTCTTGTCAGCGTTCCCCTTTTGTGGTATGTCGTTGGTGGTATCACAACTTTTGTAATAAAAATTGAGGAAATGGTCTGTAAAAGTTTGTTGGCAAGTCCCCCTCTACAACTAAGAGCGAATAACGAATGCTTTTCAGACTTTCGAGTGGAGCAGACAGACGAGCTGAGCCAGTCAAACAGTCAGTCAAACAGACAAACGGGGAATAGGAAAAATTCCTGTCCTTATATGCAGGAGGACGATTTGCCGGGATGAAACATGACAAAGTTAATCTCATCCGAGTGAAATGTTGTTGATATTTTCTCTCGTTTTGCCGTTTTAGTCTGCTAAAAGAGAAATTAATGTAAAAAAACGAAGGATATTTTCCTTGAGTAAGTAATACAAGAGCAACTTCTGCCAGGACTCATCTTGACGCCAACCCTCCGAGTCTTCGGCGTATGGTGAGCGGATAAGGGGGTTTAATTGATTTATCTCAAGTGCGTTAGACTTTAGCGTTTTTGTTTCGTTAGCTGGAGAGTCACTTATACTTTCGTCGAAATGGAAACGGCTTTTCTAGAAAATCAATTTCATCAGGATTGTTTCCGCTTTTGACTGAGATGGAGCGGCAGAGAACGCTATGGATGTACCCGGCAAGAAAATTTTCTTAAGTCAATTTCATCTATTTAATTTCGTTGAATTAGGTGGCCTCGCGATGCTCTTCGCAAGCACCGGAGGGAGGAATGATAGCTTCAAGTTTTTTATTGGATAAAGTTTCACTTTACAAACTTCAATGACTTACAGGGAAAGAGTTTTCGCGCATTATGCGGGGTAAAGGGGGTACCCAAATGACTGTTTAATATGCTTTCACAATTCCACGACTGAAGAAACACGACACAAGGACTTTTGCTTTTCTTAAACAATCTCGTTTAACAAAAGAAATTAAATAAATTTGAATTTATGGAGTTCGGGAAGGGCATATTAACAAGTTACTAAACCGCAAGGAATTCGTAATCGACTAATAACTCTGCTAGTGGCGCAATACTTTGTCCTAAGTGAAAAATGGTTCGTCTCCCGTTGATGAGCCCTGGAAAGGGAACTAAATGCAATCAACAAAGTTTTCGTTTCGATATTGCTCTAGTAAATTTCAAGCATTTCCAGGATTCGAGGAATTTCGTAATTTTGAACAATGACTAGGCCAAAAAAATCTCTTGACCTGAAAGTTGAAAAGTCGTTAACAATTCACCTAGAACAATGCTGGTCCCAAAAGTTTTTCCTTTTCTGGGGGTAGAGAAAAGGTTTCTCCGAGCACCTGATTTCTTTATTTCCATTGATCGCTGTATCATTCAGTTCAATTCACATTCAAGTAGAGAATTTTAAACCTGGCCACCAACACCCCCTCCCATATGCCAGTCGTTATTGAAAATGGAGCAGCTTATAGCACGTACTTTTATCCTCACATCAGTTTGCTCACCTGGTTGCCACTCATCTACATGTCACTTTTCATAGCTTCCGTTTCAACCTCCCTTGATCCTTTGTACCTACTATTACTGTCTAGTCGTCTTCGACGTTGTCGTCGTAGATGAAACTGTTTCCTCCCTTTCATGTTTTTCAGGACTCGGTTTTTTTTATGTATATTTTCAACTGAAAAGAGGAGGTACACGTTTCGCTCACTTCCTTTTTGTGCAACAGTCTTTGTTGAACGACCGTTTTTCTGCTTTTATTCGAACGTATTCGAGAATGATAAGAGTGATAATAATCATTTACCTTTTCCTTTGCAATTCTTTCAGAGAATTCAAGAACAATTACGGAACGACAGCGACATCGTCCTTATCGTCTCCTTCGACGGTTTACTGTATCCATGGCCAGCCACAAGTTCAACGTAAGTTTTATTCAACATTTTTCGCCTTTTTTTTTTCTTATATATTTTTCAGTCATATTTCTGCGGAAGTGGAAAGATATATTTGCGAGAAATTTCAGCTTTTCTAGGTGATGCTTTTGCTTGCAACTTTTTATTCGACACTTTAAAATGGACTGCATAGATGTGCTTAGCAGAAAGTGCTTCAAGAGTAGGTACATAATGATTTACTTTGGACTTAAGCTAACAAGTCAAGTTTGCTTAAAATCTTTGCCTTTAAAGGCGTAGAAGGGCGGCAGGGTGGAGGAGGGGTGCTGTGGTAGGGGGGGGGGGGGTTACATAAAAGATATGTGTTCTCTAGAGTTTTTACGAAAAATGTGCTCAAGTATAACTAAAAATTCTGTTTTTGTCTAAACTGTAGTGTCTTATCAACGAGGAAGGCAAAGAACAACTCAGAGATCCAATAACTTCAGTGTTTATTTCAAGGCGTGCAGATAACAACTAACTACAATGATTTCATGACGAGCAAATGGAGAGATGTAGTTACAAATACATACACAACATCCCCCCTCTTTAGTTATAATTAATTACGTTACATAACATTTTTCCTCTTTTATTTTTGTAATGCAACTATTTGACAGATTTAGACGAAGTGGCGGTTTAATAACCCTACCGTATCTGGTGCGGTAGCCCTCATTCTGATAACTCTCTTCCGGCTTGGTAGAACTAGGACCTTCCCTTGGTAGTACAGGTACCTCTGCCTGTTCCGTCGTTGATTTGTTTACCTGTTCGTTTTCGGCTGCTGGTAGCTCACACGGATCTTGATCAGCTGCGTTATATGGGATTTTGCTGGTGAATGCTTTCGCCAAGTGAAGAGAATTGCTACGATAAATACCCCTGCCTGTTTTTACCATAAATGAACGAGGGATGTTCGTTGTTTCTATCACCGTTCCCCAGCAGCTAAGATCTTTATCCATACTACCTCGCCAATCTCGAAAGAATTCCCTCCTGATAGCACTCTGTGTCGTTGGTTGTAATTAGTAGCCGATTTTACCTTTTCCCTTGTTTCGTAGTAGTGGAGGTTATCACGGTTGATGTGAGAAGGTTTCAGGAGTTGTTGGGTTGGCGGTAAAAAGGAGCGAAGCCTCCTACCCATCAAAAGTTCTGCTGGACTTAAATTTGCTTTCTTTAATAGCTGTTAATTGTTTTTATAGTCACTTCAATGAATCCATTTGACTGTGGAAATTTGGGGCTTGAAGTGATATGATTAAAGCCCCAATCTTTAGCGAACTTTTTGAACTCAGCAGAGTTTATTTGAGGGCCATTGTCTGATCTCACTGTATCTGGTATTCCGTACCTTGCAAAGATTGATTTTAAGTGATTAATTAGACAAGTCGCGGATTGATTTTCTAGCAGGGCGATCCCAGGATACCTCGAGTAATAGTCACAAACTGCAATATAAACTTTTGATCTAAAATAAAATAAATCGATACCAATAATTTGCCATAGCCGCTCAGGAAAAGGTGTTGGTATCATTGGTTCTCTATGTGGTTTGGAATGTTGAATGCAAATTTGGCATTTAGAAATAAACTCCTCAACGTCTCGTGCGCAGCCAGGCCACCAGACTGACTGCCTAGCTCTTGCTTTACACTTTACAATTCTCAAATGACCTTTATGGATGCATTCAAGTATGTCCTTTTGAAGTGCTTTAGGAATGACCATTCTATGCTGATACATAAGTAATCCTTCGTTATTAGCGATACTATATCGATATTCCCAAAATTGTAAAATTTCTCTAGGATCTCGCCAGCCCGAGTTGCAAAAGTTGGCAATCTGTTGCAGTATTAAATCTTCCCTTTGAAACTGTTTGATTTGTTCGATTCTTTGATTAGACGCTGGGATTTCTGATAATATCTCATTTACATAGCTATTCAAATCTTCCTCGGATGTCGTATAAAACTTAGATGTTTCAACTGGTGAGCGCGATAATGCATTTTTCCCTGGAGTATATTTAATGTCGTACGTATACCTCATAAGATTTAGACGAAAGTTTTGAAGCCTTGGTGTTAGATCATCGATGTTTTTTGTGCTGAAGATCGGAATTAAGGGTTCGTGGTTTGTTTCTATGAGAAAGGTCATTCCTAGCAAGTAATGATGAAATTTTTCGCAAACAGCCCACACTATCGCCAATGCCTCCTTTTCAATTTGCGCGTAGCGGCGCTCGGTTTCTGAAAGTGAACGCTAATCATAGGCTACCGGACACCAATGTCCCTTTTCATTTTCTTGCAGGAGAATGGCTCCCAGGCCATAGGCCGAAGCATCTGTGGATACCACCGTTTTATGACGCGGATTGAACGATTTTTAAAATCGGGGCAGTAGTTATAAGTTGCTTCAACTGTTCGAACGCATTCTTCTGAGCCTTATAAAAATAGAAGTGAGTATCTTTCTTCAAAAGATCGTTCAGCGGATTGGTGATTGTGGCTAGGTGAGAAATAAATTTCCCTACGTAATTAACTAAACCAAGAAATCTCCTCAATTCACTGATATCTTTGGGTTCTTCAAACTTTAGAATAGCCGAAATTTTGGACTCACCAGGACTTATACCGTTTTCACTTATTTGATGTCCAAGGAACGTAACTTTTCTTTCTCCGACTAGTACCTTCTCTTTATTGAGAGTTATGTTTGCTTCTTGTAGGCGACTCAGCACTTTGCGAAGGTTGTTGTCGTGTTCTATTTTATTTGCACCATAAACGAGGATATCATCTGTCTGACAAATTACTCCATGAAGGACCTCTAGAATTCGCGTGACGTATTTCTGCAATACCTCTGGAGCAGTGGAGATTCCGAAAGGCAAACGACGAAAACAAAATCTTCTAAAAGGCGTTAAGAAAGTAGTTAGAAGTTGCGATTTTTCTGACAGTCGCACCTGCCAGAATCCATTCTTAGTATCCAATTTCGTAAATATTTCAGCTGAGCCAGCGTGTGATCTACTGTTGGAATTAAATGAGTTTCCCTCTGTATACAGTTGTTTAATCGTGAAAGATCCACACATAGTCGAATATCTCCATTAGGCTTTGGAACAATAACAATTGGCGCACATCAATCGGTAGGTTCGTCCACCTGCTTTATCACTCCTAACTTCAACATCTCCTTGTCCTTTAATTTGTCAATTAAACTAATGGGAACCCGACGAGCAGTGTAAATAGCATAAGGATTAACATGATTCTTTCATTTAATATCATAAATGTTTGATAGGCAACCGAGACCTCTAAATAAATTTGGGAATTCTCGCTCGATATTTACAGCAGAGTTCGAGGATGAGTCATTTGATAACTCTTCAATTCGCGCTAAAAGTTTTAGTTTTTCAGACGATATTTTTGACAAAAGGGCACTCTTTAATCCATTTACCACATAAATATCAGTAGCTAGGGTCCTCTCTCCGTATTTTAAATTACGCTGGACCTGTCAGCGCACGATCGGATTCACCCAAACTGCAGCGGCCTTTGAAATGTTTTTCATAGCAGTACTTAGAGATAACGTCGACACCTGCTCCGGAGTCGAGTGTAAACAAAATCTTTACATTGTTTATAAAAATTTCAGCAGTTCAGGGTTTCTCGTCATGACCTTCAATATTCTCAACCGATGTAACGTAACCCAAAAATGACGTCATACTTTGCTCCAAGTGCTTCTCGCTAATAGTTGGGATATCTGCTTGCCTCCTAGTAGTCGTCGATGACTTGCAAACCGCCTGAAAGTGGTTCCATTTCCCGCATTTCGAGCACTTCTTTCCTTTCGCTGGGCATTTCTGTTCTCTTTTATGCATGTAGCGACAATTCTCACATCTTTCCTTTGGCCTTGTGTGCGAATGATCCGCTTGGTTATTAGAGATGAGAACCGAATCGAAAAGTATCGATACTTGGCATTGCAATATATCCGCATCTTTCGGTACTTAGATACAAATATATCGTCGAAGAAGTATCGATACTCGAAAGTACTGGAACCATATGGATAAAAAATTTAAAAAAATATATGTGGTGTAGAAATTGCATAGAAATCGCAATTATTATCTTATTGGTGTTTTTGTGTAGCGAAACAATTTGCAACAACTTTATCGTTAAGAAATATCAAAATATCGATTTGCTCTATGCATTTGATTGATAATTTTTTTCAAATGAAATCTTTTTAGCAAATGAATAATTTGAAATTTCGCAAGAAAACTAAAAAGCAGATGAAATAAAGAACAATAAATTTCTATTTCAATAGAAATCTATTTTTAGCTTTTGCATACTGCCACACGACTAGAGATTGGACCCATACACCAAATAATGAGACGGTCAATAATCGAGTATTGAAAGAAAAGTATCGAGGATCAGTAGTATCGGGGGCTGGTAGTACCGATTACAAAACCTCGAAGTATTGAAAGCAAAGTATCGATACTCCGGTATATCGATACAGTATCGCCCATCTCTATTGGTTATTGTTATAATGTACTCGTGTATTAGCTGACGTTCTGTGGCTTACTGTATGCTTTCGAGAGTTGGTATTATCTCCCTTTGACGATGATAACACATGTTGGATGATTTGATTTGATTGTTGCGTGAGTTCTAACTGTTGACGTTTAACTGCATCGTGTTCGCGAACTGTCGTGATGGCTTTTTCTAATGTAAGCGCTGATTCCAACTGTAGTCTTTCGGATAACCTTTTATCTAAAACGCCGACCACAAGCTTGTCTCTAATCATTTCATAACGTAGGGCTCCGTATTCGCAATGTTCTGAAAGTGAATATAGAGCAGTGATAAAATCCTCAATAAGCTCACCTTCGAGTTGATTTCTTGAGTTGAATTTAGCTCGTTCATAAATGACGTTGTATTTTATAACGAAATGGTTCTCAAATGCCTCCAGGACTTTATTATAGAGCTTTTGATCCTCGCTGCTTAGGTTGAATGAAGCAAACATATCATCGGCTTGGCTTCCCATAAGATATATTAACGCGTTCACTTGTTCCTCCTGAGGTTAAGCGTTCAGACCTGATGCGGTTCTAAATCTCCCAAAACGGCGCTTCTACCTAGGCCATTCTGCGGGCGTATTAAAGGTGAAAGGCTCCGGCGGATGATACCGCTGTCACCATGTAGTGTCTTATCAACGAGGAAGGCAAAGAACAACTCAGAGATCGAATAATTTCAGTGTTTATTTCAAGGCGTGCAGATAACAACTAACTACAATGATTTCATGACGAGCAAATGGAGAGATGTAGTTACAAATACATACACAACATAAACCAAAATTCCGAACATACCATACTATACTAGCGGTCAAATATTTTACTTAAACATGGGAACTGTTCCTTCTATAAAAGGACAAATATTTGGTAGCTTCATAACAATTTTTACTGTTACTCCAAACGGTAAAAAATATCCTTAAAATACCTATAACTGTTCGCATTCTAATATCTAAATTAAAAAGTTTCCCAAACTAATGTCACGGGAAAATATTTTTCCGCCAAGTGAT
Source organism: Leptarthrus brevirostris (assembly GCA_964036015.1). NCBI lineage: Eukaryota > Metazoa > Arthropoda > Insecta > Diptera > Asilidae > Leptarthrus > Leptarthrus brevirostris. Next base: position 100,396,729 of record OZ038375.1, read on the forward strand.
TCGCATAAGTAATGAGAAATTTAAGCTTGACACTTTGGCGCGTTCGAGCTCAGGAAAACTGTCACTTATTACATTCATAAAAAAGGCCACCTCATCGATTTTCTTGGGTTACCAGGTAAGCTTTCATCTACCTTTCGCCACAAACGAAATTGAGCAATCAATATGGCACATGATGGGGGATTTTAATTATTTTTATTGCTCTGACAATTTATTTTCTTTCGAACAAAAAAAAAAGAAAAATATATATCAAAAGACTTCTGGTTCCAGTAAGAGATATATAAAACCAGGAACCATACGAGATATCCCCACACACGACTTCCCTGGGGCTCTTTGAAGTTATATCAAATGCTAAATCGGTGGAAGAACGATAGAAATTTTACGGTAGTATTCTATATCTTGCTGGTAGAAGGGAGTACGAAGTATTCTAGCTTGAAGGTTGGAGCTCTTGTGAATCTGGATCGGGATGTTGATGTCAAAGCTCACCCCGTATCTGTAGCTATAGTTCTAGCTGTTGAAACGAAATAGTTATTAAGCTGTCGAAGCTCACAATTCTGTTTTCGAGTGTGGTGGAATTTGATACAATCTCAGAATTTCGCATATGTGCAATTTGCAAGAATGTTGAATGACATGCACTTTGTTGTCGTTATAGTCGCTTTTGTGGAATGATTTGCTACGACAATCGGATGAGAATTAGAAAAAAAAACAATTCTTTGCTATTGTCATGTGATGAATATGTACGAGCTTGAACGAGGACAACTGCTAGAAATCAAGAAAATTGAAAAGTGGCTGCTCATTGTGTTTAAGTTTGTTTAATTTGTCGTCCTAATGTGGATTAGGATGAATACAACTATATTCGTACTAAAAGTACATCGAATGTTTACTAGAGGGAATGTGTAATGTATGGTCATGTAGGTAACCTTTTAATTAAATCCAAGGAAGGCACGCGGTTTGCAATAGACGTCTGAGTTAACAAAGAATAAAACGGAAAATTATGACAGCAGAAAATAGTAAAAGTTAGTAAAATTTAAGTATAATAACTAAGATAGAGGACTAAATAGGCTACCCTGAGGTACCCGTGATGTATATATAAAACAAGGTGGTGCCCACAGTCTTCGTCTGCAAAGCTGGCAGTGAAATAGGTTGATGGTTCAAGTCAACATGGGGTGGTGATAAAGGCCTTTCACATTCTCACAATGAATATATGATCTTGCAGAAGTTGTTCGTATGGACGCTCGGAATCGTAGGGCAGTATTTCTTGTCGGGCAAAATATGGTTACCAAGTCAGTAATATTGGTATGTGTAGCCTATGAAAAATTTTTACTTAAATAAGTAATTGGAAATTTTCGGGATCTTGGCATTAGAAAGGTATCTTAATAAGTTTGTATATGAGAGGATGGAAAAGCTGTAATATACGAACAGACGGACGGAAACTGTAATGGTTCCTAGTTGCTACGGAAACGTAATAGCTAAACCTCAGCTACACCCCGCATCAATAAAAAAGTTAGCACTAGTCATTTCATAATACGAGGGTGAATCAAATATAAACGAGACTTTTGTTTCTGAGTGAGTTAGTTCGGAGAGAGTGAGCGACCACTTTTAGGGGGTAAAGGCAGTGTAAGAATTTCAAATGAAGTAGTTGGTTTCTTCTATAAATGACGTTGCCAAAGCTCAGGGGATGCCCTATGATGCTAAAGCACAGCCTTGGCAGGAAAGGAATTAAGAATGAGGGAAATGGGTTAGGAGGTTGAATGAAGGAGGTGTCGATGTACGCCCCCGATTGAAAGTTTCGGGATCATATGACGAGGGAAAAACAGAAGATGGTAAATTGTTCCACATTCATGTTGTTTTGCTTAAAAAGGATTCCCGAAATTTGACGGTACGAAATTTGAGAGTATAGGGGTGGGAGTGGCTTGTAGCTCTTGTATCGCGCGTTGTCATGTGGTCCCCAAGGAATCAGGCTAGCAATTTCGGTAGAACAATGGCCATGAAAATAGCGATATGATAATGAGAGACAACCGACATTCCGTCGATGCTCCAGAGAGTCAAGGCCCTCAGAGATTAAGGAATCGTCAATAAGTTTAATAGCCTTACGCTGGACTTTGTCTAACGCGGACAACGCGGTGTGTCCGGCCCCTGCCCAAATATGGGAATTATATTCAAGTCTAGGCCTAATGTGGGACTTGTAGATCAGCGCTAAGTCTGGTGGGGTGAAATATTTCTTACATCTCTGTAGAAAACCTAAGCATTTCATCGCACTTTTGGCGATTACTAATCATATATTTGCAGTCCAGCTAAGATTGCTGGATATCTGAATACCCAAGATGTTTAGGGAGGGCGAATTAGCTTTATTCACTCCATCGACTGAAATGGGTTGGTGGTGAACAGGTCGTCTTTTTAGGGACATTAAACAACATTGAGTTTTTGATGCATTAAACGAAACACGATTTGCTCTGCCGCAAGCGAGTACCATAAAAATGTCGTTGTTTAATGATCTAAACATGCGTTCTCGATTGACTTCTGTAGAATTTCCACGTGAATTAATTACAGAATCAAGTGAGTACGCGAAATCAAGGGTGCTGTCGTCAGCGAAACTATTTATAGGATTGAAATTAAGGGCTAAAAGATCATTAAAAATAAGAAGAAACAAGGTTGGTGAAAGAACTAAGCCCTGAGGTACACCGGTATTTATTTCGTAGGAATCAGAAGTAACTCCGTCAATTACGACACCGGTTGAACGGTCTGACAAGGAACTCTCTATCCATTTAACGAGGGTAGGGTGCAGACCAAAATGTTTGAAGTTTGGCTAAAAGGGCAGCATCTCATACTCTATCACAAGAATTTGAAATATGAAGAGCGACAATTTTGGACTCACCAAAAGTATGGAGGTAATGATTCCAACGCTAGAGTCGTTAGTAAGTCTCCGGTTGAGCAGCCAGCGCGGAAACCGTACTGGAAATCGTTGATAAAATGGGTATTTTCTGGATATTTCATCAACTAAGAGTTGATGAGCGATTCAAAAACTTTAGATAAGATCGAAGTTAGTGCAATTAGTCTGTAGTAGTACATAAATCTGCAGTAATTTAGAATGAATTGCTGCAAAATATTTCAATTACTATTTAGGTTAGGTTAGAGTAGCAGCCTCCTAAGGGGAAGGTACACTTTAGCCATAGTAGCCCATTGTAATACCACGTTGGAGCTGGATTATCGTCCCTATGAAAATAATGCCTAAGACCACTTTAAAATTCTATTGAACAGAACTAGGCCCTTAATATCAGCAGCTAGCAAAAAAAAAGGCGCGGATTCTCAGTTTATTGGACCGGAGCCATTCTGTGCCTACTCAAAAAGCCGAATAGCAATGCGCATGCGATCATGGGAGGACGAATGCAAGCACTCACACTGGGAAAATATCCCAGGGTCAAGGCAAGCAAAGAGGTTTATAACCTATTCAAAACAGAAAACGAAGGAGCTGCTGTCACTCAGCAGACCAGATTTAAGACTGATAACTAGACTTCTAACTGGTCACTGTCACCTGGGCTACCACCTAAAAAAGTTGGGGCTGGCTGATGATGACACCTGTCGATTCTGTCTAGAAGAGGAAGAGACAGCGGAACATATCCTCTGTCACTGTGAGGCCCTCGGCCGTATCAGGCTAAGACACCTTGGTGGGGCTTTCCCATCAACATCAGATATAGCCAAGGCAGCCCCCAGAAAAATCTTAGGTCTGATAAGGGAACTAAAGATTGACGGGGCTTCCTAAAACTGAACCTGGATCAGGTCACAAAAGATCAAATTGGTCGCAGTGACTAAGGATGCGGTTAGTCCCTGATCGAATCCTAATAATAATAATAATAATAATATCAGCAGATTCTAGTTTGGTTAAATCCTCATCCATTTTATTTTCGCAGCTATAGAGAGTAGGCTGAAAGTCTGTGAAGATACATATATTGCTTAACGACATTCTTCTGTCCTCCAGACATTCTAATGCTATCTGTATAGTGACGAATTCTATTTGAAAAACACTGCAGTAGTCTGGCAAACCAAAAGGAATGTTAAGGTCCAGGTGTTCCGAGTAGAACCTCAAGCCACTTTAACTTTCAACTTAGAGCCGTCAGTGTAAAGATGCACTGACTGGGGCTTCCTCTCATTCTTGTCCGGTGCAAATAAAGATAACAAATTCGGAATTGAAATAAGCCTTGGTATGGTGTAGTCAATGTTTTGCGATATACTTCCGTCCAGAATTCAGAATATCCGTCCGATCGAAGAGTTCCACCGTAGCTAGGTGGAGGATATTTTTAAGGGCTTTGGAGGGTATAGTTCCATGTGATCAGTAGTACTGTCATCCTCTGCACTTTCTCTAATACTTTCCGGTGGATCACATCCCCCATCTTTTGCCAATTGCCCTTTTGCACGAGTAAAAGGCAGCCGGCGCTTTGCGTACTGCTACTTGGATATTAGGTTTTCAGCTGAGTTTCTATCCAGAAGAATGCCCAGATATTTGACTTAATCACTAAGTTTCAGTTTAACTCCGTTTTCTGGGGAGTTTATGGGTGGAACTCTATAATTCCTTGAGAAGAATATCAGCTCTGTTTTATCCGGGTTTATATCAAAACCACATTAATAACTCCAGGAGGACCAGATTTTAAAGAAGCAGGGAGAGGATCCCTGTAATGAATCTAGTTGTGTACCCTTTTATGGTTTATTTCGCCAAACTGGTGTTTACTATCCTGCTTTTGAGTATGAGATCTGTAAGCTCGCTTGGTGAACTCTCAAAAATAAAAAGTAAAAAGTACTCTCAATAGCGAGAAAAGCTGCGAGGCTTAATTCCTTGTACATGATTGATGATTGTGTCTTGTCGATCAGTTCATTCAAGGCTGATTCAACGGACTTCCTCTTACTATATATTGAGAGAGAAAGGGACGGCTTAGGTGCCTCAATTGTTTCGTTGATGTGGACATCGTTAAGTTTTTCCAAGCTTTTAAGAAGAAAGAGGAGAGACTTATTGGCCCGAAGTCCTTAGGTTTTGCAGGGACTTTCCTAGTTTAGGAATGAAGAACACCTTGACCTCTCTCCACAAATCTGAAATGTATGTGGGGTATAGACGGACTTCATAAATGACTTTCTTGAAGTTTAGCAGTTAGATAGTACCATCCAAGGCCGGTGGTTTCAAAAGTTTGAAACTGTATAAAGCTTATTTCTGTTTCCCTTTACTAGGGGTATTACGGCCTATGCCATGACTATGAGAAGCCGATCTACATACACTCGAATATTTTTGTTGTTGAACAGCCCAGAAAGTTAGTATTAACCAGTATCTCCAGGGTTTCTAGGCTCGATGAGTTCGAGACAGGTTTATGTAGAAATCGGGAAAAAAATTAATAGGGCAGGGAAAATTATACTGAAGTAGAAATTTGTTTTTTACCGTTCCTCCACTTCATATATTATGAAATAGTAGTAAAAATACAATAATTATAGCATTGCAGTAACAAGGCCGAAATATGTACGGATGTCAGGAGAGGGGAGAGCAGGTTATTCAAACCAGTTTGCCACTAGTTGTCACGATGTCGGAGCGGCAGGGGGATCCTTCCACTGAAGGAGGAGTAAAACTAGTTGAAATTTTGAAAAGATTGACTGCACAGTTTGGTGATAAAACGCTGTTCAGGGCTCGCGTGTTTTTGGCATTAGAAGTTCAAGCAAGGATGTGAACTTGTTGAAAATTAGAAACATGCTCGTCCACGACAACGCTTGATCTCATACTGCACGTTAAACTTGCCAAAAATTAGAGGAAATAAGATGGATCTTTGGGCTTGAGGATCACTCCTATAGCCCTGACTTATCGCCCTGCGATTTTCATCTGTTTGGACCGCTGATAGAAGCACTCGGAGGACAACGATTCCAGGACGATGCTGGAATGGAGATCTTCGTGCGCATTTGGCTCCTAACACAACCGTCTTCATTTTACGATGCCCGGATCAGAAACCTACCAGTTCGATGGGAGAAACGCGTTTCCAAAGCGAGAGGTTATGTTGAAAAATGAAGTGAGCTTTTGTATTGTAACCAAATTATTACTTTTTATAAATAAAGTCTCGCTTATATTTGACACACCCTCGGGTAGGGCGGGGGCGGTAACCCCCCACCACTCCTTCTGATATAAAAGTAATATTAAAGCGAAATATTTTGATTCAAGTCAGACAAATTTCAAACAAAGCAATTTTATTTATGTTATTGATAAGTTTTATTAGTGCTTAAAGTTAAGGTGGTAAATAAATCATTTGAGATTCTAATCTCCTATTACCTTTTAGAGGTTTTTGCACTTGAGTCAGTTCGATAATTTGATGTGAAGTTTATCACAATTTTTATTGCAATTACGGCGTGTAAATTCGGAATTTGTAGATTAATTTGATCTCAAGCGATTAGATACATTAAGATGTTATAAAACGGCAGCAAGAATTTAATTTTATCTTCATAAGTCCAAAACTTGTCAGCTAGAGTACTTCAGTTATGTAGTTATGTCTACTGATCTGCGCTTTTTATTAAATATAATAACTTGGGCTCACACCTCATCTAATCATCGTGGAGAATTGATTCAATGCGAAGAGGTAGTTGGCGAATGTCAAAACCATGAAGTAATTAAATTCGACATGGTAGTGTAATAAATATAAAAATTACATAGGAATAATTCGCGGCAATTGCCACAGAAGCTTTTTATACAAACAATTTCGGAAAAGCTAATATGATATGATATTGAGTTAACAGCGTAATTTATTGAAAGCAGCGGGTAAATTTCTTAATTTGGATTTGACATGTTGTAAGACACCGTCGTAGCCGCTCCCAAGCCTGGTTGAGAAAGGAGGGTAAAACCCACGCGCTAGCAAGAACCCTCGGCTTACGCGCTATATAAATACACTCTCGGTGACTCCCAGCACGCCCTAAAGAGCAGCCGTCCTTCTGGGATAGAATAGGTAGGCTTGTAACCCTGAAGAAAAAAAAACGTCTATTACGCCTCGGATACCTCGGACCGATTTTTTGATGACGATCATTGCCCATAAATAGATCGGGCTATGGAACGTGAGAACTTTGTGGGACAAGTGTGGATGCGCAAAGATCGTAGAGGTGAAGTGGGAAATGGTCCATTATAAAATAATTTTCTTGGGATTAAGCGAAACTAGATGGAGAACAAGTGGAGAGGTTACATCATCTACATTCGAAACCGTGCTGCTATAGCCAGGAAGAATTAAATACACTCCGCATAGCAGGCGTAGGTTTCATGCTAACCAAACTTGCCCGCCAGATTATGTAACATCTCAATAATTCAATGTTATGCGCCGATCGCTCAAGCGGATATTGTTATATCCGCTTGCGCGGTCGGCGCATAGCATTGAATTATATATTCTACCAACTTCTTGGCGACACCTTTGATAAGGCTTCTGCTTTGTTAGCTGCGATACAGAACACGTGGGACGATTAGAGAGCGGAAGACGACCAAAATAGAGGAATGGAAGCAGACTAAAGACATCAAGTCTGTTACCGACGTCGCAATTTAACAAAATCTCAGAACTATATACCGTTCTCTGCAAAAACGTGTCCAGAGAAGTGTAAGACGTAACAAGCGCAACTACATCAACGCGCTAGCAGAGAAGGCAGAAGAAGCAGCCTAACGCGATGACAGTGGAAATCAATATAAGATTTCCAAAAAAATTGGTAGGAAAGACTCTTAAAACACAACATCCTGTAAGAGATACTAATGGAACCCTTATTATCACTGAGAAACATCAACTGCGGAGGTGGAGAGAAGATTTTGTTGAAGTTCTAAGCAACACCTTTGGACCGTCGCATGCCTCTTCGCACGAGCCTGAATGCCCACCGGCTGCGGCCAACATTAGTACCAGAACTCCGACAAGATTGGAGTTGGCAAACGCAATTAAGCTGGACCTCAGTAAGGCCGAGGGATTGATGGAATCCCAGTGGAACTTTACTTAAGGCCGATGCCAGTGTTGCGGCTGATATTCTTCTCCCTGTCATTAGGAATGTTGGGAAACCGAACTGAATGAAAAACAGGCGTAATTGTGAGAATACCAAAAAAAGGCGATCTGTCGTTTAACTGCAGCCTCCAAATTGATGGCAAAAATTATCTTAATGCGAATCAAGCAAGCGATCGAGTGCACTCTTAGAGGCAGGCTTTCCTGAGGGTTTCTCCTGCAGCGATTCACATCAGCACCTTCCAAATTATCATCGAGCAATCCGCCGAATAAAAGTCCCCCCCCCTTACATATAATGTTCGAAGATTTTGAGAAGGCGTTTAATAGCGTTAACCGCGAGTAAGTATGGACAGCTTTACGAAGGAGAAGCATCCCAGAAAAAATTATCACTATCTTACACTAGGAGCCCAATGTGACGTCCTACACATGGGGAAACTGTCGGAGTCCTTCCAAGTGCTGAATGGACTGAGACAATGATGCATACTGTCACCATTGAATTACCTGAACGTCATTAATAGCGTATTGTGCAGCGCCCTAAACCGATTAAATGGAAACTCTTTAAGCACCTTATGCACCTGGACTATGACGACGATGTATGTATGTCTCCTATCCAACAAACGGAGTCATGTGGCCCAAATGCCTGAAGACCTGAGCAAAGAAGGTCGCAGAGCAGTCATGTACTCCATGAGACAACATGAAATTTAACTGGAAGAGCAGCAAATAGAGCAAGTGGATAGATTTTACTATCTCGGAAGCATAGTTACAGCAGACGGCGGAGCTGAAGCTAATGTACAGGCTCGCATCAATAAGACTCGAGTTGCATTTAATATGCTTGCTGAGATCCGGCGCATAAGAACATCTTCAGGCACACGAAGCTCCGGATCTTCGAGTCGAACGTAAAATCTGTTCTGTTGTACAGCTGTTCTAAGCTACAAGCCTTTGTCAACCGGACCCTCCGGAGCAGCCTTAACATCCATTGGCCTAAGGTCATTACCAACGAAGACTTACACAGACTTACAGGCCAAGGGAGAGGCACCAGTATTCGCAGGCGAAAGTGCCAATGGATAGGACACACCCTAAGAAAAGGGGCAAACAACATCGCTCAACAGGCTCTAGGTTTGAACCCACGGGGGATTCAAGTAAAACGTCGAATTAGCCGACCGCGCAACGCATGGAGAAGATCCGCCGAAGGGAAGATATCCAGATCAAGAAATCGCTGCTACAATTGAAGACGTTGGCGCGGAATCGGACCAGGTAGAGAGTTGGTGTAGTAGACGCCCTATACCCCTCAAGGGGTTAAAGGAACCAGAAATGTTATGATACAATAAACTTCATTCAAAGCAAAGCCAACGGACGTCGTAAGTTATTACAATAAACATGAATCATGCGTTCGAGAAATGTAAGGTCTTATTGAAATATTGGTCTTGATTGAAATATTTGTGTTACCTTATTTCACTTAAAAGAATGACCCTACCCCCCACCAAGCTTTGTAATGCAACTCAGTGATGATCAAATGATTTCGACTGCGTCAGCTGTTTAAAGTTTCGATCTTAATTCCTGAAAAACGTAACAACCAATTGTGAAATATTACAAAGTAATCTGAAAGTGAAGCAAACAAGTGTAACAGTGTTCTGTTCTGGAAAGCAATGCAAGTTTCTGCGAACGTAAAAGAAACCCACTGCCACTGCTATATCTTGTCTCTCTAAATTGATTCACCATTTTGTAGAGTGACGAAATTCTATGATACCTGTCGATTACAGGTACATACCTCAGTGAGTTTGAAAAAATAAATTTTACTACTATTTGATTGGTTGGTTGGTTTTCGAGGGGGTGGGGTGGGGTGGGGGGGGGGGGGGGGGGGGGGGGAAGATGTGTATCCTTTTTGTACTGGCCCGTTGTACGCCTCCTGCACGGCAGTGTACCCTAAAGTCCACTGTCGACCCAAATGATCCCCGTAACGAATTGCATAACACGTTTATAACCCGATTTCTTCACTTCTGCCAAATCTTCGCAGTAGTATGTTCCTAAGATTCTAGACCTTTTTAGCGTAAGGCATTGACCAAAAACGTGTAATACGGTCTCGCCTTCTTCCCACACATCCCCTCCATAGACTAGTGTTCGCCCTTCCCATTTTTAAGGCATGACCCCTTAGTCTTGCATGTCCTGTCACAAGGCCAACAAGAAGTTTCCGTTTGGCTTTGTTAAGCTTAATGATCTTTTCAGATTCAGGTGTATTGAGAGTTCCCCAAAACGCCTTTGTATGTCTGGCAATATAGGATTCCTCCCATTTTTCCTTGTGCCTCCTCGTTACTAATTTCATGGTTTCTTTTTTTGATCTCATGGATGGGAATGCTCATTGGAGTGTCCTCATTTGCGCCTAGCTCCGTTAGGGTCTGTTTACATCCCTCTATCGTTTTCGATTTTACCTCGGCGTTAGTTAAAGATTTGATGGACGCCTGGCTATCCGCGCATATTGCAATCCGAGAGGACCTTACTCCCCGTTCTATTAGCAGTTTAGCTCCTATCTCTATCGCTGCGATTTCACATTGAAGAACCGAAGAGGAGTCGTTTACCCATCCCCATAAATCCAGATTAAGTTCCTTTACTATTTTCACTAGCAATAAGTAGAGCCGCACTAAAGGACGAAGCAACAAAGAGTCTCTTTCGCTAATTGCACTTGCTAAACATATGTTACCCGTCAAATAAAGCCTGTTAACAGTCTGACAGAAGCGAAAAGTTATTACAAATTTTATGTGCCTGCAAAATGGACATATATGCCTGGCATATATCATACTTAGAATATCCTTCATGGCATTTCACTGCCTTAGAACGTTCAAGCAAAAATCCACTAATCAAAACTGCACTGAAATTGAGATATGTTTCGATGAAGGCTGACTGAAAAGGGTGCGATGCAGATGGAAAGTGGATTTATGGCCAGCATAAATGTCCTTTCGTTTTAGATATGAAATTATATGAAAGCATTAGTTCATATTTGAAGCAATGGCAAACATACGTGACCGTGGCTATTGCTTGTCTCGCCGCTGGTTATTATATTCCGTCATAGTGGTTTTTACATTTCGTGGAGAGAAAACCACTGGTCCATACTGTGGCATGTCTAATTTTTGATAAATGATAGCGAGAGTTTTCAAATTTTTCAAAGATAGAAATTTTCCTTTAAAGTCTCAGGACAATTAAATTTACCGAGAACTTGGCAACGTGATAAATGCTGATAAAGGTCCGCTACATATCCTAATCTGACAGATTCAGAGCCACGGAGATGATGGCAACTAATGTAAAATTCAAAGACCTGCAAGCGCATTTCTGAAGCTTTTAATGACCTCCACCCTTCAGTGAGTGCTTCATTATCATCCGTCTATAAGACACGTTTCGGGTTACACCTCAATGGATTCTCATCTTTCAGCATAAATTATGACTTTGGCGGTTAATTAACATAAGTAAGGTAGGAGTACTTTTGTAAATTATTCGCAGTAATTTATCTGCCATCGCTCTCAGTCACACGGCGAACGAAAGTGTTCCCTTGTTCTTATCACAGAGGAGTACCACCTATACAAATAAATTAATTATTGGAACTGGAATCGGTGATTGATTCGATTAACCAGTTTCAATTCACACAATGCGGGAAGACGTCGTGCGGTGATCTTGCTAGAATATATTTACTTAGACGACATAGTGCGATTCTTAATCGCTTGCACAAAGTAGAGTCTCCAGCTGGCGTTCACTTCGTAACCATCAGAAGGGACCACGATAAGGCTAATTCACTTAAAAAAAAAAATACTAAACAATTAATTAGTTTGATAACGTTCGCGGAAGTGTATTTATCAACCGATCGAGTTAGAGCCAGCTAGCAAGAGGCCGCGTCGATCTTTTCTTATTTGCTACGATAAGCATCGGCGATTTCTTACTTCAGTTCTTGCGTTTCGATCTTCAATAGTGACATTGATCGGTATCACTCAAGTTGATCAATTGCTTTTGTTGCTCGTTCTGTCGGTTGTTTATGTAATTCGATCAAGTTTTGTTGGAAAACTAATCCGCGATGGACGTAACTATTACACTAACTTCCACAACTGGATTAAATGGCTTAAATGGTGAGTGTAAAAAGTTTGAATCTACTAAAAGTGTTATTGTGTTGTATTAAAGTGTTTTAAGACGAAATATATAAGTATATGGATCAACCAGAATAGTGTGCAAGGAATATCTATATAAGACAATGTAAACAAAATTGTCTTACGAACACTCTCTGACTTGCCTCGCTTAAAACCAAGAGTCTAAGGCTATGGAAAATGACACGATCAATAAATAAAAGTGAAGCCGATGAAATTATTAATATTAAGATATTCTTATGATAAGTGATATTGTTGATAAGCAATGAATCAACAAATTTACACAGTAGAGAGCGTAAACTGTAGCCTCCAGAAACCTCTGCATAAAATTTCGTTTACACACATGCACCTAAGAGCATGAATAGCAAGAAAAGCAATTATATGTACACTTAGTCCGGATATATACGTTTTGTGCAAATGTAACCCTTCTTGTTCCCTTAGTTCGGGTTAGGGGTAGAGACTCCGCTCCACCATGGTTTGACAGAGGATTGAAGACTCTTAAGAATAGGAAGAATAGACTTTGGAAAAAGTATCTACGTGTTAACAGTGCGGACGCCTGGCATGAATATAGTATTTGCCATGAACAATTTATAAGCCGTTCTCGTTCTCTCTATGAAGAATATCTTCAAAATTTAAAGAACAGATTATTCTCTGACCCCCGTGCATTTTTCGAATATGTCAACTTGAAGAAAAGGTCGATAACTACCCATCGACTATGGAATTCGGGGAGATCTCCAGCAGTGATTCTAATATTATTTGCAACTTATTTGCTGAATTTTTTAAGGTTGCATTTGAATCATCTGATTTCATCCCAGATAATGGAAACTTTTCGCACATTGATAGCCGAATTTTACCCATGGTATCAGTTCCATCTATCACGGAGGAGATCCAACTGACTTCTCTAGTGGTTCTGACGGGATTCCTCCTGTAGTCATAAAGAAATGTTCTTCGATGTTATTATGGCCTTTGCTACTACTATTCAGGAAGTCTCTTTCACGGGGCCATTTCCCAGCGCTCTGGAAGATATTCTATTTAATTCCTATTTTCAAGAGTGGCAATAGAAGAAACATTTCCAACTACAGGCCAATTGCTAAATTGTCTTGTATTCCTAAGCTCTTCAAACTTTTGATTCAATCCCAATTATCCGAAGTGTGTAAGGTCTTGATCTCCACTCGGCAGCATGGTTTTCTTCAAGGTAGGTCCACGGTTTCAAACTTGGTTGAGTTTGTTTCTAGCGTTGTGGGCGGATTCATGGATGGATGCCAAACTGACTGTATTTACACTGATTTTAGTAAGGCCTTTGACAAGCTGTCTCACTCTATCATTACTTTTAAATTGGCTAAGTTGGGTTTCCCGCCCTCCCTTATTGTTTGGATTAGGTCATATTTGTCTGATAGGATTTATAGAGTGCGTTTTCGTAGCGCACTCTCTGATGATTTTGTGACTCATTCTGGCGTTCCCCAGGGCAGTCATCTGGGTCCATTGTTATTCATCTTATCTATTGATGATATTTCATATTTGCTTCAAAGATGTAAAATTCTTATATATGCTGACGATATTAAGATTTTTCTTCCAATAAAATCTAACGCTGATTGTGAGATTTTACAATCAGAGTTGCACATTTTCTATGAGTGGTGCTGCAACAACAATCTTAAGCTGAACATTGAGAAATGTCAGGTTATGTCCTTCTCGAAGTCTCGCAGCTTCCGTACTTTTCAGTACATGTTTGGGGGTACTGGTATAAAACGGGTGGAAGTGGTGAGGGATTTGGGAGTGTATCTTGATGGTAAGTTGATCTTCATCCGGGTATTTCCTCGGAGACACTCTGCATATCAGATTCTTACGACCTTCTGGATCATGCGACAGTCTTCCAGGCTGAAGTACTCCATCTTCTCCGACAGTCAGGCCGCCATCAATGATCTCGACTCGGCTATCATATTTTCCAAGGTGGTAGAATGTTGTCGGGATGAACTTTCCCTTCTCTGTGAGTATCTTGAAGTGAAATGAGAGGGCCGATGGGCTGGCGGTGCAGGGAACTGCTCTACAAGGCTGCCCTGTGGAAACTGTTCATGTTTCCATGGGAACTGCAAGGGGTGCCATTCTATCGTACCACTTATCCATGGTTAACTCCAGGTGGAGCAACCTATTAACGTGTGTCATATCCAGGGCGATGTGGTCGTCCTTAAACAAGACATTCACAGTTCCCGTAAAGACATTGCTAGGGCGGTTTTGGTACTTTGTACGAATTTTTTATTTATGATTTGACTTATGTTAATTTTCAATGTCAAGGCTATACAGATGGCTTGGAAATGCAACCACCCTTAAAATATTTGTCAAGAAAATGCGGATCGCTGGGTAACAAAAGTTGCCAAATTTAGCTGAACCTGCGATTATTAAAAAATCGAATCTTTAGTGTAAATTAGATCCTGTGAAAAAACCAAAGGATGGATCTTTAGAGGCAGAGGAAGCTCGTAATATAACAGAAAACAAAAGCTCCTCTTTTTGCGTACAAACCAGACTACACCAAGGCTTATACGTAAAATCATGGGAATAAATAAAATTAACCAGAATAATTGTAGTTAGAAGGAAGATGCGACAACGAGACACATTCAATGTCACTGGGATTTCCTTCTTTCCCGCTCTAGTTCCAGGGTATATGATACAAGCAGTACTTTGCACTCTACCAAGCTTGTTTTGGGTATAAGTCTGACTCATTGCCGGCCACCAAACCAGTGAACCGTAGGTGAAAATTGGCTGGACCACCGCTGTGTATAACCACAGCGTCATCATGGGTTGCAGTCCCCATATTTTACCAAAGTACCAAAGGTACGTCTGGAGGCATAGAGAGGTATACATGCCTTCTTTACCTGCTCCTCTATATTTAGCTTCCAGTTCAGTTGGCGATCCAGGATTAAACCCAAATACCTGGCACTGGAGGATAGTGAGAGATTTTGACCGTTTAATTTAGGTAAAACAAAGTATGGTACCTTAGTTTTTGTGGTGAAGAGCATAAGCTCAGTTTTCCCAGCAAGTTCACAGTTCTTAGACACACCGCTCACCTTATTAAGGGCATCCTCCATAATCTGGGGATAACAGAGGAAAACAGCCCTGATACCAGGATCACCACATCGTCCGCGTAAGCGACGGCCTTAACACCCCCTTGCTCAAGCGCTCAAGCCTCAGCAGGATCTTGTTCATGACCATTAGCCATAGCAGGGGAGAGAGAACTGCACCTTTGGCGGTACCGCAGGAAACGTGCCTAACAGCCCAACTGATTCCGAATTCAGACTGGATTACCCTTGCTTTTAACATAGTCGTTATCCATTGACCAAGAAATTGCTCTACATCGAGCTCGGCAAGAGATTCTTGGATAGTTTCAATGTGTATATTGTTAAAGGCTCCTTCTATGTTAAATAATACAGCCAGGGTATATTGTTTATACTGTGCGTACTACCTCGTGGAGGGCTGTCCACACGGATCTTCCCTTAGAGTATGCGTGTTGGTATTTTGACATCGTTGCAACACAAAGATTTCGCCTCAGATCTATATCAAGGACCCGCCCTAGTGCTTTTAATGCAAAGGAGGTTCTGAGAAGGCTCTAAATAACGCTACCAGCCATGGAACCACAATGTCTGACGCCTTCTGTAGCATTATCGGGTAGATGCCGTACAGACCTGGTGACTTGTAGGGAGCAAAACTATTTATCACCGAAGCGATTTTTTCTACAGAGAAAATAGTTTCGTCCTAACTCCACGATGTACTCATAATTGTTGGGTTACACAGCGGAACTGATGACCGGGCGATGTTGTTTGGCTCTTGTTTTAGTATGTGGCCTAACCACTGCCGCTTTCGTGTTCGAACACCAATACCTTTCCCGTCCTCGCCTATGAGTCTATGTATGTAGGTTGAAGCGCTTTAGAGTTCGAGGATAAAATCAATATTTGTGGTGCGGGCGTAGTTCCCTTTTGTGGAGCCTCCAAACCTAGAGCCTCCAAATCTAGAGCCTCTTTGTATTTAAATAAAGGCTAGTTTCGTTTTAATATAACTAATAAAAAAGCCTATTTAAGTCAGCAATTCTAATTTAAAAAAAAATTTATTTTGGACTATGTGGCATCGCTGATCCATGGCTGTCTTCCGTTCTCTAAACGTTCCACGTGATCTGTACCACTGCTTGCAAAGCATTCCCTCGCTCTTTCACATTTTGGGTCGATGGAGTCGTCAGTGGTTGGTTTGTCAGGCTGTTTGCTGCTGAGGGCAGCAATTCCACTCGGAGGCCAATGAAGTCGATTGTGAATGCCCTGTGAATGAAGACCAATATGGTTGGACTGGAAAACACCCAGATCTCTATTGACCCACCCATTGAGTTCCGCTAGTGCTAGAACTTTGATCCCAGACAGGCAAGTCATCGCTCTTGTACGCTATGGATTCTATTTTTCTTCATTTCTACAGCTTCTATAGAAGTAATTCGACGACACGCCTAGTCTAGGGGCCATGACACCAACTGGGCGATGGCCAGTAAGGACATTGACGAGTGTTCGAATGCGTGTTCTGTCAAAGGCTAGGAGGTTTGAAGTTCTTTTAAAGCTTATTCTCGGCCATAGACTACGGTTTATAAGGCAATGAGTAATATTTTCTCCCCGTTCCGAAGTCGTATTGAAATAATATCTTTCAATTTGACTTTTTGCCATATTAAGACGAAGGTGAACCCTTCACATGGCTATGACTATATCTATCTATTTTTTGGCTAGTTCGTTAACTTGTTCATTTCCCTCTATGCCAACGTGTCCTGGAGCCCAACAGAGCTGAAGAGTAAGGTGTGAAATGGTTCCTAATGCCTTGATGCAGTTTCTAATATATTGTTGGTATTCTGACGTATTACATAAGCTTTTTGGCACAATGCAGTCGAATATTCACTGCGGATGTTCGCGGTTTTTAAGCATCTGCCAATTGAGCCGTGGCATATTAGACGTTGCAATACGTCGGTGAACTGACGCCGTACATAAGTAAGTTGTAATATACGAGGGCTGCATGATAAGTACCCGTGTTAGGCAAGAAAACGCATAAAAATTTTTTTTTTTATTTATTTCTCAATATAGTCTCCTTTCAGCTCGATACATTTAGTCCAGCGATATTCTAACTTTTTCAAGCCATTCAAAAAATATGATTTGTCGAACTACGCAAAATAGGCCTCTGTTTCGGCGATGATTTCCTCGTTTGACGAGAATCGCTTTCCGCCAAGCCATTTTTTCATGTTTGGAAACAAAAAGAAATCGCATGGGACCAAATCTGGAGAAAAGGGTGGGTGAGGCAGCAATTCGTAGCGTAATTCGACCAGTTTTGCTGTAGCGATTGCGGACAAGTGAGCAGGTGCGTTGTCATGGTGAAAAAGGATTTTGTTTTCGCCAAGTGGGGCGGTTTTTTTATCAATTCAGCATTAAATCGGTCCAATAAATCAGCATATTACTGCCCCGCGATTGTCCTTCCTTTCTCCAAATAGTCGGTGAAGATGATGCCTTGCAAATCCCAAAAAACTGTGGCCATGACTTTTCCGGCCGATGGAACCGTTTTCGTCTTCTTTGGAGCAGTTTCCCCGGGTGAAATCCTCTGTTTTGCCTGTTCTTTCATTTCTGGCGTGTAGTGATGGGGCCATGTTTCCTCAACAGTCACGAAACGCCGTAGAAACTTTTACGGATTGCGCTTAAACATGTCCAAACAGTGCTCCGAAGTTGTCATGCGATTCCGTTTTTGCTCCACTGTTAGCAAACGCGGCATCCATCTCGCCAATAGCTTTCTCATGGCCAATTTTTCGTGTAGGATATTTTGTATGCGTTCAATTGAGATGCGTACAATGTTAGCAATCTCTCTGACCTTCACCCGACGATCTGCTAACACGATATCATGGATTTTATTAACCATATCCTTCGTAGTCACCTCAATCGGACGGCCTGGACGCTCTTCATCAAAAACGGATGTTCGGCTACGTTTGAATTCATATCTGATGGTAGTCATCGAAGGTGCATGGTCCTTATAAACGGCATGCAACTTCACTTTGATTTCCTCACACGTCTTCCCATCCAAAAAAACAAATCGAATCACTGATCTATATTGCTCTTTCTCCATGATTGCAAATAAACACGAACTTGATGACTTTGAATAGCTGTCAAAACAAAACTACTCGATAAATCTGTCTGAAATTTTGACAGTCATCGTTGTAAAGATGGCGCCATATGATGGCATACACATATTGCGTCAGTGGTGCCATCAGTCGGTAAACACGGGTACTTATCATACAGCCCTCGTATTGGTGATCGCTGCCAATATCAGCAGATCATAAACGTTTGAAAAATGCAGAAACAAAAATTCGCGTTTTCGTCCCGTGACTCTAGAATACATCCTTAAATAGTCTAAAATCAACTCAAAATCAATTTTCATTTGAATAACTCATTTGCGTTGAAATGATATACTAATTACATAACCTCAATGTAATCGTATCCAAACGTACCTTAATTTACAGATAAAGCCAGTAAATCAACTTCGTAGGCAAATTTTTTCAGGTGTCTATTGAAGCGTTAATTTACTTGCACACAAAATTGGGGAAAAATAAAAAAAACGGTAATGCGCCCCTATGAAAGGACCAGAATTGATTACCCCGACGGAGTTCATCATAAGTCAGCTCAGAAGCTTCCCTCCTGTAGATCAATTACTCGATGAAAACGGTAAAATTTGCGTAAAACATTTAAATCACATTCGGTTCAGATAGAACTCATTCTGTCGGAGATAGGTCGGATATTTCAATTGTCGTCGTCTTCTCGTTTGAATTAATACAAGAAAAATTGGAAATTCATGGCCAACCCCAGGTATCTGCAGATTCCATCTAAAAAATGGGATGAATATGGGTGCCATTTCGAGGTCTCTCGTACATTTGAATTGCCATTGTACGCTGATAGGGGAGAGGGGCTCGATTTGAATATGGTACGGCAGGAAACAAGACACGTTTATGTGCACCTCTTGATTCACTTACAGAAAAGCGGATTATTGCAGACGACCTATTCTATTCATCAGCCACATTTACTTGCAATTTGAATCTTCCTGGCAGTACTAGCAAATGATACATTAAACTGCGCCAAAATGTACATCTTTGCGCTGTACATCTTCCCACAAGAAATCTTACAATGAATGCGAGGATGATAATTTACATTGCTCCCCGTGAACAGGGTCACCGAAATGTAAACTAGCCGCAATGATAAATGAAAAGGGGTTGAGGCTGTTAAATTATAATGCAAAATCCGCAATCCATCGGCGCATAGAATAGTCCTGTATGGCTACGAAACTGGCGGTTGGAGCTCCTTTTTGGTCCTACAATTTCGGGCTTTGTTTAACGTTTAGACGAGAGTATTTATTTGAGTACATAGCACAACATCTCGTTTGGCCTATCCGAACTCCCGCAGACATCTTTGAACAAGGACGTTAAAGCAGGAGGCAGGATTGCTACTCTTTGGCCTATTTTGGGTGGATTGGTTAATTTCTTCCCGGCATAACTTTCCATCCATGTGAATGTCTGCATCTGCATAGTTTCACGGAGGTGAATTTATTTTCAGTGCATATGCACGTATGTAAATTCCCGGAGCACTCCGCCACAAAATGACTTAAAGCGTTGCAAAGTTTGTCTTGGGTGCGCCTTGTGCTGCTATACTGCTCCTGCTCCTGCTGCTGCTGCTACAACGAGTGAGTTCGGTTAGAGCCCCAGAGTGCCTCCTGAATGTTTTATGTTACACAACTAATTTACACTTGTTCTTACCCGATCTGGGTACATTGAGGGCGAGAAGTATTGTGTAGCGTAACAACCCTTCTGGGCTGCATGGACTATAGTACACATTGCTTCTAGGAATGCTTCCAATTAGTGTGGCTTACGTACGTACGCTTAGAATTTCGGAAATTGCGGCAAAATTGAAATGTTGATTCAATTGAAAATTGTTGAAATGATTGTGTTGGTTTTGATTGTTTCTTTATTTCGTTTCAGTTCGTGGACACTGCCACCGTCAACGTATTGAGGGTGTCGACACTAAGGCAAGAAAGAAGCTTATAATTGCAAGCATTTTGTGCCTGTGTTTTATGGTAGCAGAAATTATTGGTAAGTATTCCATCATTCTATAAACACTTCTTAAAAATTAAAGCTGAATCCTTTTAAGCAAGCGATTGAACAGTAAGTCGTAGATGCTATTGGAGAATCCCTCAGTGAATGGTAGCTCCACTTCGAATTGTCCCACTGTAGTGCGCTGTATCTTTTGTAGTACCATCGCCAAAAACAGTTTAAGAGCTCATGAGAGCTACCTTTAAATCCTTTTCACCTAGATGATCGAATCCTTCACTTCTTTGTATTTGAGTTGAGCTCAATGTTACGAATTTTGGCTGCCATGCAGTCGCTTAGAAAATGAAGTATATCAGCTTGTGTAGATATTTCCAGGTTACCTACACGTTTACAAAACTGAATTTGCTACCTACAACGGGTCCTGCAAATTCACTACTTCCAATATTTTCGTGACTTCGATCGTTATCAGTGTTACTTCTGGTCTGTTTAACATTTATCTCATCAATTTGTTTGCGCAAAATTTTGCCGTCATGCTTTCCTGCTCGCTTGCAGTTCTTTATACATCCTCGCGTTAAAACTTTAAAAAGTCCTTCTCACTCTCAATAAAAATAGAACTTCTGCTAACTTCATCCTACACTTGTACTTATGTCTAACCGAAACGTTGATAATTAACTAAATACACCTCTTTGCCAGTATCAGGTGTCTTCCATACATCATCCGTGCAACTTCCGGGCGGATAGCCGTCAAAGTGGAAGTTGGACTTTACTTCTTTCTCCAATTTCTCTTTACTTCACGGTCTAACAGTCCATTCGAAACGTGCTACCCGAACAAGAAAACTACAAAACAAGAGAACTTACGACTTACATTCCGATCCGACAGTACTAAAAAGGAAAACTTTACGACTCCATTTCATTCTACGCTAAAGTTGCCTGTCTTATCTCCCCGAGATTTCTTCTCTTCTTTTGAAAAATATCCTTAGTGGAAATCTAAGAAAATGAGTTTTCTTTGTAACTTGTTCTAAAATTTAAACTGTTTTTCTCTCACCTACAGGTGGTGTCCTATCAAATAGTTTGGCAATAGCAACAGATGCAGCTCATCTTCTAACAGATTTCGCCAGTTTTATGATATCACTCTTTGCCATTTGGCTTGCGGGAAGACCATCTACTCAAAGGTAAGTGCTGTGTTAAGTGGTATTGTTGGGGTTGATGTTGGGGTTGGGCGGCGCAGCTTTCAGGTTTGTCGCCGTCAACCCTGATTGGTGTCATAATGTCTACTTATTGTTTTCAAGTGCCACTCAAACGAGCATGATATGCAAAGTAAATAGCGTAATCTCGTTTATTGGTTGTGATAAACTTGTTCACTGCTTTTTTGAATATTAACTTTATTTTTTTTTGTGCTCGTTTTGGTCGTTACGAAAGAGTTTTTGAGAGTGACACGCGATTTTAGTGAAAAAAATGAAACATTTAGGTTAACAAGAATATTGTACATTTTAGAGGTTTGGAAATCCTAAGGGGTTTAATGTTGAACTACGAAATGCTTTGAAGTGCATCATGATAACGTGCCATTTCACGGTGTAAATTATGTCTTGAAATTGTAGTAACTCAGAAATATATAACAAATTTGACCAATAGTTTATCACGTGCTCCTAATGGCATTCCTGTGTATTTTTTGAAAAATTGTAACGTGTCCCTGACTCCTATTTTCTGCAACTTGTGTATTTTTTGTCTCTTTGCACTAGTGTGTTTCCTAAACTTTGGAAATTGTCCTTGATTATCCCTCTTCATAAGAAGAGCAACAAACGTGACGTCTCTAATTATCGACCAATTGACAGTTTATGTTGTATTGGCAAAGTATTTAAGGCTACGGTTTGTGACATACTTTACTTTCATTCATTGGAAACCATTCTTGTGCTCTTCCCAAAATAGTTTCATGAAGGGTAAGTCCACCACTACCAATCTGTTGGAGTTTTCCAACTTCTGTGTACCGGTAATTGAAGCTGGAAGGCAGGTTAATTGCATTTTTAGCGATTTCAGTAAGGCCTTTGATAGTTTTAATCACAAAATTCTTATTAACAAACTTTCAGTTCTGGACCTTCCTCCAGTCTTTGTCCAGTGGTTATGTTCTTATTTGTCTGATCGTACACAACGGGTTTTATTTCGTGGCACACTCTCTGACGGAATCAATCACTCTTCTGAGGTGCCTCAGGGCAGCCATTTAGGACCTTTGCTTTCAATTATTTACATCAATGATGCATCTTGGATTATATCTTCGACCATGATTTTCTTTTTATGACCTACAAATTTAACTTGCTGATAGTGTTACCTTTACATATAGGACTTCAAGAATCTTAACAGTGCTCAGCTGATTGACGAATGTGGCTCTATGCCATGGTCCGACATTTATAACTGTTATGATTTGGATGGCAAGATAGCGATATTGTCTAATATGCTATCATATTTGTACAACAAGTATGTACCATTAAAGGTATGCACGGTTCGTTCGGACAAATGCCCGTGGATTACTCAGGAGATACATAGTACAATAGCGGAGCGTGATTTTTTATTGAAACGCTACAAAAGAAATCGTGATACGCGAATGTTAAATAGATACAAGATATTGCGTAACAGGGTTACAGCAATGCTTCGCACCTTTAACGAGCTTACTTTGCATCCAAGTTGGACATGAATCTATCTCCTAAAAATTTTTGGAGGAATATTGGGAATTTGGGTGTATATGAGCGGAACGCACCTTGCGGGGGTTTTGACCCTGACACTCTGAATGGTTTCTTCACTAGTGGCACTGGAGATGCAGCTCAATCTAATCACTCAAGGGACGTGCATATCTCCAACACTTTTGAGGGTTTTGCTTTTAGATTTGTCAGCACTTATGAGCCTTTACTAACTTTGTACTCCATAAAGTCAACTGGACCAGGACCTGATAATCTTCCTCCCAATTTTATTAAACTACTAGCGCCACATATAACTGTTCCATTACTACATATTTATAACATCGCATTAACAATATCGCAGTACCCGACGGAATGGAAGAAAGCTGTGGTTGTTCCCATTCCAAAGAAGACCTCTCCTACTCAAACATCAGATTTTAGACCAATCAGCTTGTTAAGTTTCCTTGCCAAGGTGCTGGAAAAATTCATATATAAGCAGATAATGGAATTTATGGAGGAGAGTGGTTTGTTGTCCCCTTGGCAGTCAGGTTTCAGATCTAAACACAGTTGGGAGACTGCTCTTTTGAGGGTGACGTGTGATATCCATGAGGCTCTTGATAGAGACTATTTGACAATTCTTGTCCTGCTTGACTTTAGCAAGGCATTTGACTCTGTTAACCATTCCAAACTTCTTTGTAAATTGGTTGATTATTTCAGTTTCTCGTCATCAGGGGTTAGGTTGGTTGGATGTTTCTTATTTAATCGGTGCCAATACGTGAGGATCGACGGCTCAAACTCACAGACAGAGTACCTTCATTCCGGTGTTCCTCAAGGCTCAATACTTGGCCCGCTATTATTTAGTCTCAATCTGAATGATCTACCATCTACAATCAGTAATTCTTCCATACACCTGTACGCTGATGATGTTCAAATATATCTAAGTAGACCCATAGGTTTAATTGAGGATTGCGTCTGTAGAATTAATGAGGATCTTCGTCACATCCATGAATGGTCAGTAAGGAACAATATATCCGTTAATCCAAGTAAGTCGAGTAGTCTGGTCGTATATAGAAACTATATTGAGAGGTCTGAGCTACCTGCTGTCCTTTGTGATTGTGTCCTGGAATACGTCGAAAAAGTCATCTCGGTGTGTGTCTTAACTCAAGCTTTAGCTGCTGTGATCAGGTCTCTCACATGTTGGGTAAGGTGTATGGTGGATTACGACGGCTACGGATAACTTCTAATTTTTTATCATTGGAAATTCGTATGAAACTGGCCAAATCGCTTATCTTACCTTTTTTTACCTACCGCAGTAATGTAATTCCAAAATTGGACTCGATTTGCCGGAGGAGGATGACGGTGGCCTTTAATGATGTTATGCGCTACATTTACGGACTTCCCCAAATGCTCATGTATCGCACCTTACACCACTGCTTGGCACGTCGATTGGAGTATTCCTTGAGCGTCGTCAACTAATTTTCTTATATAAGTTGTTATCTAACAAATGTCCTGCATATTTGTATGAAAAGCTGCACTTCCTGCGTAATCTCAGAGGTATTAGGCTTCTCGTCCCAAGATGCTTGTCACAGTATGGAGAGAGGTCTTACTTTGTCCAGGCTATACGTAAATGGAATACTCTTCCGATTTGTGTTCAGAGGGCGGGCTCCATTCGGCTTTTCTTTGAGAGGTTAGAGAATTGTGGCGGTTTTGAATGAGGGTGGTACACAGTTTCGCGGGGTCATAGGTTTCTATTACTACTATTATTTTTCTTTTCTTTTCTGTCTTGCATGAAAAGCTTTGTTTTGAATTGGTATTTTTTTTAATTTTAATTTTGTTAGTTTAATTTTATTAATGCTAGAGTATGATATAATTTTGATTTTGTCTTTAATAGGTAGTCCATTGCTTATATATTATCACTTCATTAGTACTGAAATAAGATTTTGTAATCATCTGTACAAGTCCAATAAATAAAATTATTATTATTATTATCTCATTCGAAAATCCTCTGTTATGATGACCATGCCAAGATTTTTTGTTGTGCCAAATGCTCTTTCCAATAATACCACTTCTATTCGGTTTCGCTACAAAAAATTTTTTTCACCAAAAAAATCACGGGTGGAAATTTTTATTGGTTTGATGCCATTCGAAAGAGCGTGTCCAAAAATGGGGGGCTAGGTGGTTTTCTCGTTCGCTGGACCCTGGAAACATGGAAAAAAATTGCAAAAAACCGTTTGAATGACGCAATTTCCAGTCACTTTTCCCACCGCACAAATTTAATTGAATCGACAAATTGAAGTGAAATTTCCAGTGCCGTTGGAAGGGAAATATTCAAAAATAATAACTTCATTGGTTTTCCAGTCAATCAGATGCCGATTCCGTGCAAAATAATTCTTCAGGACGCATGCTTCCAATAGAACGATGCTACGATGGTTCTTATACTGCCGACCCCAACGTGAATCAGTACGTTCTTGATTTTAAAAGGGCGGATTTCTCAGTTCTCTCAAACAGGATCCTCTCGATCGATTTCGCATCTCTTTTTGATGATAGCGATATCGATGAGTGCGTTTCCGTATTTTATGATAGGATTTATGATCTGTTTAATTCATGTGTATCACTCAAACGGTCGAGACCATCCTGTCATTCTCCCCCGTGGTATACTAGTGAGCTGCGGAGCCTTAAGAATAAAAAAAAATGGACTATGGAAAACTGACTTACGTTGTAGAAACACGTCAGCTTATTGTGACTTTGTTGATTGCTATGACATATTTTTGGCATTATCTTCATCATTATACAGAGAATACCTTGATAATGTTCGCGATAACTTGCATAATGATCCTCGCACTTTTTTCAAATTTGTTAATATGAAGAAGAGATCTGATAATTACCCATCTACAATGTGGTATAATGGAACCTCTAAATGCAGTGCGCCCGACATAGCCGAGAACTTTGCAATATTTTTTGAGGGCGCCTTTTCATCTGACGACTTTGTGCCTTCCCTGGATGAGTTTGGTCATATCCAAGACCGTCCCGCTGCCTCCATTGCCTTGCCCATTATGTCTCGTGATATTATCATGGATGGTATCAATGAGCTTAAACTTGACTTTTCTTTTGGTCATGATGGTGTTCCACCTGCGTTCTTGAAATCCTGCTCTGACGCCTTACTCACTCCACTCATCTTCAACAAATCTCTTCAGGCCGGCAGATTTCCTACATTATGGAAGAGCTCCTTTATAATTCCTGTTTATAAAAAGGGGCATAAAAACTTAATCACAAATTATAGGCCAATCGCGAAGCTCTCCTGCATACCCAAGTTGTTCGAATCTGTTATATATTCGCAGCTTGTTGGGCAGTGTAAGGGGTTAATCTCATCTAAGCAGCATGGCTTTCTGCCTGGTAGATCGACGACAACTAACCTGCTTGAATTTACATCACACATAATCTCTGCCTTCCAGCGAGGTCTCCAGACCGACTGCGTCTACACCGACTTTAGCAAGGCGTTTGATAAGCTCCCTCACTCTGTGATTAGGCTTAAATTGGAAAAGCTGGGGTTTCCGCCCTTAATGCTCGACTGGATCCGTTCTTATTTAAAAGATAGGTCATACTTAACACTTTATCTAGATTTATTAGAGCTTCATCTGGTGTAGCGCAGGGTAGCCATCTGGGGCCGTTGCTGTTCATTCTTGCCATTGATGACATTGTCCCTTTGATTAGGCACTCCAAAGTCTTAATCTATGCAGATGATATGAAGATCTTCTCATGTCATTTGAATACCTTCAAGGTTTGGTGTGCCTCAAATGGCCTGCAGCTTAACCTGGATAAATGTGAAGTTATGTCATTCTGTAGGAACCCCAATCAGCTCGTCTTTGATTATACCTTTGCTGAAACTACTATCCGTCGTGTTGAGTCAGTTACTGACCTTGGTGTGAAGCTAGACAAAAAACTCGATTTCACTGTGCACATAAACTATATCGTGTCTCGGAGTAATTCAGTTCTGGGTTTTGTCAAACGGTGGTCAAGGGAGTTTTCTGATCGACTGACACTTATTTGTCTCCTTGGTTAGACCAGTTCTCGAGTATGCATCTCAGGTTTGGTCACCTTGCTATGTGGTTCATTCTAGAAGCATCGAGTCGGTGCAGCGGAACTTTGTTATATTCGCACTAAGGGACCTCCCGTGGAATGATCCATTAAGGCTTCCTCCATATGAGGATCGCCTCCGATTGCTTAATATGCACTCGTTGGAGGAACGACGTAGAATTGCTGACCTAGTATTTATTTACCAGCTTTTGAACTCGAATATAGGTTCTCGCACTCTCGCAGGTTTGGTTACTTATAGGCATACCCCGTATTGCTTAAGGAGATTGCCTTTACTACATGTTGTCCATTCTCGGTCTAACTATGGTATGCATGAGCCTATTAATCGCATGTGTAGAGCCGTGAATTTTTGACCTCCCTCTTACCAAGGATTTGCTTAAACTTTCTCTGTTATCTGTGCACCCCTGACTGTAGTGTTTGGACGTGTTTCACTATTTTGTTTACTAATATTTTATTGCATGTTGGTGTGGGAGCCTCATTCACCTCAATATATGTTATATTCTGGTGAATAGGTCAATTGATTCCAGGCTTCTGCCTGTGAAGTGCGCCTTCTGAGTTAGAAGGGTTAATTCGATATAGATACAAAAAGGGCTGCAGATACTTTAATTTGAGATACTTTCGAGTGAATCCTTCCAAAACAATTGTTTGCGACGTGCTTTTTCTAATAATACCACTTTTATTAGAGACCTTCCGTCACTGGTGCTCTATTAATTTTCTTCCAACATTGACAAATACACTGTTATCTCATTCTCTCGTAAAATAAATCCTTTGCTTTACAATTTCACTACTAGTGATAGCCCATTGAACAGACTTGACAAAGCCAGAGATTTTGGGTGTTGTCATTAATACATAATTTTCTTTTAAGGATCATTTTGACGCTATTATCAGTAAGGCCAATGCGTTCCTGCGTCAAAAGATGGTTAAAGGAGTTTGATGACCCATACATAACGAAGCTGCTCCGGTTTAGTCTACTTTATATGTCGCTCATATATGTTATCGCTATTGAGCCTGTTTAGCGTAGGTTTGTGAGATTCGCCGTTCGTGGCCTTCCCTGGGATGATTCTCTTCATCTGCCTCTATATGTAGATTGTCTTCTGCTTCTTTCTTTGGAGCCTCTTGAGGCTAGATAAAACAGGTTTAGAATCATCTTTGCTTTTGACTGTCTGCGAGGTATGATTAATTCCCCCGAATTGTTGGCTGCTTTAAACTTGACGGTTCTCATTCCTTGAGAGTTCGGAACTTCTTCCATATCCTTCATCATCGTACCAACTATGGAATAAACGAGCCTTATCTCGTTTTTATTGTCAGTACGTTGCTTTTCTGCTTTTTTGGTAGTGATATATAATCAGATGAATATTGTGGAATTACTATTCACGTATCGTAGTTCGAACTTAGATCGGCTTGGTCTAAGTTGAATTTTTTTTTCTTTTCTTTTTCTTATATTCTTATATTTTCTGGACTATACTAAATCCGTATACTTATTTACTTAATTTACTTTTCTATTTTGTTTCTATTAGTCAATCACTTTGATTCTTTAATTTATTTTGATATTTCATTTTTACTGCTTAGGTTTCGTTAGTTAGTAAATATATTTTAGCCAAAAACCATTATAATAATTTAACAATAGGATACGCTTCATAATTCATATAATTCTTACGAAAAAGTAGAGTGTAAAATAACTCCTGGGTGGAATATACTTCCATAGCATTATCATATTGTGATTCACATCCTCTTGTTTGAGTCATTTTTCCGCAAAGCATTTGCCACCCCATTAATCACTTAGAGAAAATTGAGTCACACCAGATATCCTTTAAATTTTTTCATATATTCCATTACATCGCGGATTGTCAAGCATGGAATACAAATCTGAGACGAAATCTAATATAACCATAAAACAATTTGGGAAGGATTTGATTCGTTTCGGCTCGGCATACTTTTCCGCTTAGAGCCCAGAGGCAGGCATTAAATCCGAAAGTTGAGGTATAAGTCGCAGGATATTTTTCACTTTCCAGCTGATATGTTTCGTGGGGGTAAGTGGAGCTTTTATCCTTTCCTTTTTAAACGCCTCGTAAAATATGTTTTATGATCTGAAGGGTAAAAACAGGCTTCTTGCACGTCTGTAAGGCTCCTATAGCCACCCCTGTCATCCACTTTCAAAGCACTTTTCCCAGAAACCCGTCCCGTCAAAAGAAAGAAACCGGATGATAAAGGAGGTAACTTTTTGGTGTGCTGTACAATTCTAGCCGTCTTTTCAACATGAACGCCATCGTCACACTTTTACATTAACTTTGAAAGAATCCTTGAATGACTTAGCAGACCCGGATAAAGTTCATTCTCTGGAAGACCGGAACAATCCTCTCAGCTTCGGATCAGTTAATTTGCAGTCGCGAATGAAACTGAAATTTAGAAGGATAGAACGTCCGCGAAAATTCAAACAAAGAGCGTTATTCTGGTGTGAGGGGAAGGGGGATTTCGGATTTGAATTTCACATCGAATTCTTGCGTATTAAGCGGTCCTAACAACTATGAAGCACTAGAGTGGAATTTTACCAAAATTACTTTACACTAACTCGTACAATTCCACAATTTTCCAATTTCGTTTGCCGTTAATGGACGGGGGAAATTGTTTCCTGGTGAGATTTTCACTAACTGACTGCAGCCACTGTCGTTCAGAAGAAGAGTCAAGAAAGTGTTAGAAGCTCCAGTCGACAAGTCAAAGTTTTGCGATTCTAGGATAACAAATGTTTTAACAGAAACCTGCTCCACTTCAAATTTAACCACACTTCTAGGATAAGATTGGCTGAAGGCAAAGTATTATATTAGAATTTCGGTGAAAAGAGCCTTAATACAATTACTTGAAGATTTCATTAGGCTTTTATAGGATTAAAATACTCTCTAGCGCTCCGAAGTAATTCATGCAGAAATTTCCAAATGACATAACCGGGGTATTACAGGAGACTGTTATGTTTGGTGGAGATTTTAATACTCGGGATATTATACAACCATAGATGCTGGGCTTTGTAGCAATTTTAAGGATTCTTTTATTTGTCTTGTTCTCCATGCAATTAAAGTATATCCGTGGATTATGACGAAGGTAAGCTTAAACACGGTCGATTTTTGAAGGACACTTAAACGCAGAACGATGACTATTTGCTGTGCAATAATTGTAAATTTTTTGAAATCAATATCACAAGCAAAGATTTAAACGCAACGCTGTAAATAGGGAAATACTTCACGCTTAGACCCAATATCATAATTCTAAATTTAATCCTTGGCTGCCCACTAAAAAATTGTGGCATAACCTGTCAGCAGTTGGTATTGGTAAGACAAGAGGTGGCATTATAGAAGACGATCTAAATTATTTGAATAGGATTTTCACATCCAACGGATCCTCTAGTACAAGTTCATATACAAATCCTGATAATGCGTTTGCTGGTCGTGATCCTTCCGAAGGCTTTTCGTTTAATCCAGTTACTGATATTGATGTCTGCTCTGCAGTGATGTCTACAAAATTTAATGCAATTTTACTGGATTACCTGCATCCAAGAGAACAATACTGTTTCCAATCATTCTCCCCAGTCTCACACATCTCTTTGACAATATTATAGTTAGATCAACTTTCCTAAAAATATGGAAGATTTCAAAAATAGTGCATATCCCTAAGAAGTCTACAAATCCTGTGGAATATCGTCCGATATCTATCCTACCATTTCTTTCTAAGACTTTCGAAAAAATAATTCATGCTCAGATTATTTTTTTTTGTTTTGTGGCAGAGGTGAACATCTTCCAAAAGACACCAGACAGCCCGTGCCCTCCGGTAGTGTGAGATTCTTACTGACTAAAAACACCTCTCTGGGGATTAGCCGAAACAGACCACATAACCAAGTCCCTTTTCGTCCCCTCCCAGTCTCCCTTAGTGGGGGCAACTGAGTATCCAGTTATCCCACTGTCGCCACTAACCTCGGTTTCCCGGGTCACTGCTAGAATCCTAGCCTATCTGCATAAATCCATGATTTCCTACCGTCTCCAGTGTTGCTTCTTGGTCCATGCGTTAGTTACAACCTTCATCCCTTCTCTGCCTACGGCATTGAAGGGTTCCAGGCCGTAACGCTTTAGTTCTGAGCCAGGACAAGAAACCCCCTCCGGATTAACCGCAGCTAACCCTTTGGAAGGCAGATCTGCATCTTCTACTGGTGTACGTATCGCGGAGATAGCCAACTCGTTAGAGTCTCCCGTCTCTGCACCGCCGCACCTGAGGAAGTGCTAGTTATTATTATGCCAATGGCACCCTCTTCTAGGACTGCTACAGCAGTTTCAGCCGGTGTGAGCGAGCCAGCCTCCATAGCCACCACAGTTCCTTCGAAAGGTAATTCTCCCAAAGCTGCTACTGTTGTGTTGTGGGTATCGTGGGTATAGCAAACCTGTTAAGGTCTCCCATACAATACACCTCCACTCCCACAGAAGCGCCCGAGGAAAACGCCATTCGCGACCCAATTACCCCTGGGTCCTCCAGAGGGGACGACGACACTGCAGACTCCCTTGGAGTTAGGGGGATTTTTCAAGAGGTTATCTTCTCCCGCATTAGTTACTTGGCTACATTCTAGGATGCATTGCCCGGTTGCTACCACTTGGAGGTGTAACTAACACTTGAGAATATCCAGATGAGGATCACCGTATCCCAGAAGGCTTCAAATCGTCCGTCCATTCTCCAGCAACCATGCTCAGATTATACTCTATCTTGAAAGCAACAACCTATTGTGAGATTTTCAATCAGGCTTCCGAACTAAACACAGTTGTACCACGGCCTTGCTCAAAATCGGTGATGAAATATGAATTTCCTGTGACAATGATGATTTTACAGCACTGGTTCACACAGCACTTCTCGAAGGCCTTCGACAAAGTTAATCACAGGTTTTTGTACTTGGTTCGTTATTTAACTTTTGTAATGCCGCATGTAATTTGATATTGTCATATTTGAGGGGACGCAAACAAACGGTTATATCTTAAGCGGGGTACCTCAGCGATCTATCCTCGGTCCTCTTTTATTCTCAATGATTATTAATGATCTTCCAACTGTTATACGATACTGCAACTATCATCCTTATGCGGATGATATATAGCTGTATATTTCTATACCGCTGGGCTTGATGGAGGACACTATTTGTCGTTTGAATGATGATCTAGGAATGTGTCCATATGGGTTGGTAAAAATTGTTTAAATCTTAATGCCTCAAAATCGAACGGTATTATAATCTTCAAGCCTAATTTAGATATTTCTTCTTTCCCAAGTGTTATTCTTGATAATGTAGTTAATCCCTATAGTGATTCAGTTAAAAATCTTGGAATTATTTTTAATAGGTCTATAAGCTGGTCAGATCACGTCAACAGTGTCGTGGGTAAGGTATATGGGTCCCTACGTAAGCTGTCCTTATCTGCAGCTTATTCACCTCAAGTAACTCGTCTTCTGCTTGGGAGATCCTTGTCGATTCGTAGATTTCATATTAATGTGAAGTTTTTATTTAGCTAGATTCGGTGTCAGAACAGATAGAAGAACGTTTCACTAAATATACCGCGTTTTACGTCTAAACCTAGCGAACGTCAGTTTTTCGATCAATCCATTAGGCTGTGGAACCTTCTTCCTATTGTTAGTGTAGTGTTTTAATAAATTATTTTTGAATTTTGCATTTGAAAAGAAAGCGTAGGTTACTGGAGACTCTGCTTTTGGAGTGATTAAAGCCTGTATACTACCACCTATACTTTTTTCTTACTACTATTGAAATGATGATCTACAGGAGTATGTTGATGGAAGTTCGAAATTAGTTTGAAATTAGTAAAGATAATTCTCGACCAAAATATATGCAGAAAGAGAGGGAGCTGACCATGTGCATCCTTAAAGTGTTAGATTGTTCGTTTTCGGATGTATTTCTTATTACCCCCCCCCCCCCCCACCACCCCTCCTTTTTTTTCTTATTCTCGCAACCCCTAGTGCAGCATGGTATGGCTAAAGAACTTCACCTAATTTGGTAATGGATACATTAAAATGTTTTCGTGCACAGAAACAGTTTTTCGAATATCCACTTCGACGTTTTGATGTGAAGCATTTTTTTCGGCATCTTGTAATGTTAAAGTAACACAGGAACGGTATAAACAGCCTAATGAAAAATTCCACAATGTTTTTTTGCCAAAGAAACACAGAAAATCAAAGAGAAGCGACTGAAATTACAGAGAAGGGGGGGGGAGTAGACTTGTTAAAGTTACTTTATTAATTACAGGAGCTAGTTGTACCCGAAAAAACGAAATTATTTCTTCTTCTTTCGAACGCCTTTACGTGCTCTTTTCAATTAAAATCGGGGCGTATAACATCTAGATCAACTTTTATATATAAGAATGTCTACTTGGTCGATCCTTTTAATATACGGAGAGTTCAGCAGCATCGGCTGTTAATTTTAGCATTGCTATACACGAAGTTTTACGTTACAAAGTGCTGCAAAGTGGAGGGGCAAATGAAAATGATTCCAAGTGGAAGCCTTTGTTCCATTCTGGATATCTTTGCCCATGAAATGGTCTATTTCACAAACTCTGGTTAAGAAAAATTAAAAGCGTCCCAGGATGCCTTTGTTCTTGGGAACGTAATTTATTTCTCTATTTTTCCTCCTTAAATTTTCAGGCCTTCGTTTTTAGTCGTCGATTTTTTGTCATTTTGTTTGGGCTAAAGGAGAGATTTCTTATTGATTTTGGAGATTGCCGGTTAGAAAGTGCTTAGTCGGTGCAATTTATGAGAAACGCGTAAAGGCCTTCCTTTGGGAATGATTCTCGTTAAAACGAAGGATGTTTGATATGATACGATGAACGATAGAATTTAATTTTAGAAAGATATAAGAAAGCACATGACATGGTCATCCTTTGGGACTCAAAATGATTGCCTGGAGATGAAAAATAATTTCGTTTTTGGATGAGATGAGCAAACGTTTTTGATTTCGTTTTAAGTAACAAAAAAAAAACTTCGGACGTTATTGTGTTTTCTGCTCAAATTAAACTTTTCAACAAAGGACACTGTTGGGATCAATTAAAGTTAATCAAATGTTAGACAAGTAACTTGGAAAATCGTGAAGACTTCATTAACTCGTCCTTATCAACTCTATCCGGTAACTACACCATTTTCAGACCATGAATTACGGCTGAAAATTATTCCCAAAGTTATAAAAGGTCTAATCCAAGACATCTCACTTGAACTAGACATATGTCCGACAAATTTCATCCGCAAGAAGGTTTCCATCAAATGTTTTCTTCGCCTAATTAGATTTCATTTCGAAGTTTTCAAGTATCCTGAGGGGTTATGTTTACCTTGAGAGGTATGCCGTGCCATGTTAGACACTGACCTAACCGCAAAGTAAATTAACGCAGTGGGAACTTGAGATAAGTTGTACGAGTATAACCCAATCTTCTGGCTGGTGGCATCCCCTAGGCTTGTATATCAGTAGCTGACATGGAACGAAAACCAGTTGGCTGGATATTTACATAGCTCTTCAAGCCGTGTAGAAGGATAAACACTCAACTCAAACAGAGTTTCACTAACTCTAATGGAAAGGACAACAATTGTTCGAATCTCTGAGGAGGCAACGTGTCTCAGGCATATGAGTGGAAATGAGCGCCTCAAGTCATATCACGAAATGTAATTGAACTCAGGTGCGAATACTTCATATGAAAATCGTAAACTTTTACGAATGATGTCGTGTCGGTACACAGATCCTAAATGGAACTTTTCGGGGAAATATATATGCATCCGCATAAATTATGTTGACATGTAGTAATTGCAGACAGTATACCCAAAATGTAGGCTAGAGAAGTATTTACTAACATTAATTTATGAAAACAAGATCTGTATTAATTGGCTATAATATTTAAGATTTTGTGTATTAAAGCGCAAAAAGGGAGTGGGGGAAAAGTACATACAAATAAACATACATACATCTAAAATACAATTATTTAGCTCATTTCTTGAGGGCTCCAACTAAACTGGAAGTTCCCATTAACCTGTCAAAAGCGAAAACAATTCTGAAATTATCACTTCAACAGTCTCCACTGATAAAATCTTGAGATGACAGACCGGACAGACGTTGTCAAGAATAGGTCTAAAATTTTTCCTTTGTTTAGACATCTTCTTGACTACGCTTGGAATTTTGTGATGCATCGATAATGAAATTTCTTGGACCATCTTTTCACGAAACCTAAAGACCATTTCAGAATTTAAAGGAGCGCAATCGAAATCACAAGAGATCGTACGAACAATTTTAGCATAGTTAGAATAACGCAGTATTTTCGAATTTGTCAAAACGATACATTCATCATTGATGTAAATAATAAAGAGCAGCGGACCCAAATGGCTGTCTTGTGGAACCCCTGATGAGTGACAAATATCCTCAGAAAGGGTGTCACGAAACACAACACGCTGAGTGCGTTCAGACAAGTTTGAAGATACCCCTTTCACGAAAGCAGGACGAAATCCAAGAAAGTAAAGCTTTTCAATAAGAATTTTGTGGTTGGTTTGGTCGAAGGCCTTGCTAAGATTAGTGAAAGTGTAGTCGATCTACCGACCAGACTTGATAAGAGAAATAATATAATTAGAACATTCCAACAAATGAGTCACCGTAGATCTATCTTTCACAGAGTCATGCTGAAATGGATCAAGAAAATATTTGCAATGCAGATATAGAACATCATGTAGATCCTTCAAATACATTAGCAATGCAGGTAATGATGGACCTGTAATTATAGATGGCATAATTATTAACTTTCTTAATGAAAGTTTCCAGGGTTTAGGAAAAACGCCACAATTGATGGATAAATTAAATAAATAACATAGAACAGGAAAAAAAGGGAGGTATGCCATCAAAACCCCTGGTAAAACTACCTATCAGCCAAATTAGCGATGTGTTTTAAAACTACAGCGTATTCAAAAAATCCAGTTTTTAAACTCAAGATGGAAGCTTCGTCAAGTCAATAGAATCCTTAACACTGGTATCACAGTCGTCAGTTTAAAAAGTAGTCGTAAAGAAGTCACCTTAACAATAGTTAGGGAGTCCCTACTGACAATGTTATCTAGTCTTATGGAAGGTGCCTTAGATTGGAATCAATCCACTGGTCATAGTAAACCAGATAGTTCTTATCGCGCCTAGAACAGCAGAACTTTTTCCAGGCTTTATTTACACTTTAGATTTTTAAGGTGTTTCGAATGACCATCGATCCAGGGTTGCGACGAACTGAAGAAGGAAGGACAGCAGTCCAGTCGTAGCCCGAAAGCCAATCATTGAAAATGGTGAAATCGGCAGTGAAGTTGAAGTTGAAGGAAAAGCCGTGCAAGGTGGAGGAGAAGTTCTCGAAAGCATCGAAAAGGATCTACAGACCAGGATGGTGACAGGACTCCGGAATCAGGGGGGTTCGGCGACGGTGCACCAATAAACCATACGGGTCGGTGAAGAAGACAAAGTCGAGCAGCCTGCCTGAGTCATTTACGATGGCATGGCACTGGCTGAGGCCAGCGGAGGCACACGTGTCTAGGAAGGACAGCGCATGCTGAAGAGCACCAGAATAGTGTCGAGAGACCGGACCCAACCGACCTCGGGATTGTTGAAATCGCCAAAAACGACAGACTCTTCAGGGGGTGAGAAGACGCTGATTAAGCCGTCGATGGAAAAGTACAGCTGGTCATACGCTTCACAGGGTGAAGCAGGGGGAATGTAGGCGGTCAAAATGTACAGAGTTCTGAGAGGGAATTTCACGCTGACGCAAATGAGCTCCAAAGTGTCAGAGTGAGCAACCTGTACGGTGTAAAAAGAGATGCCGGTTCTGACAGCGCACAGCACTCCGCATCAAACGGGCGTTCACACATTCGCGTGGTGATCCCGCCTAAAGACCTGAAACTCATGCCCGAAGATCTCGGCGTCGGATATACTGCCACAAAGCCAGGTTTCAGAGAGACAGATGACGTCAAAATTGGAAGCGCTAGTAGCGGACAACAGGAACTCAAAATCGCCAGACTTAGGAACGTAGACGAGCGAGTACGAAATCTCCCTTCAAACGGTGCACAAAACTCAAGTGCAGAAGCGTGACGATCAGAATGGAAGACCGCGAACCCAGAATCAGAAAGCTCAACATCCAATATGCCACAAAAGCCAGGTCTCAGTAAGACAGACAACAAATGGAACAAATTAAAAGACAATTAATTTTAGAATAAAGTCCAGTTACATTGACGATGAATTGTTTTGATGTCTTTGTTGCTGAGGGAGGTCTGGAAGGATTACTAGGATCCTTAAGAACAAACACTCTAAAAGGGGCTATGTAGGAGCGTCCTTCGCGGCGACGATTATATGTTCTGCATGCGATCATGCATGCATCTTGGAAACAACAATTTATTTGGGGTGCTTTTGTGGTCTATTAGCAGTATTCCAAACCGAGTGCTCAAAAATCATGCTGCAGGCGCTGGAAATGAGAATCAGACCGTTGGAACACCCATAAGGAGAAACAAGCCACCAACAATTCCAGTGGGGAGAAGCCGGAGAGATAATATCACCATATTTATTTATTTATTTATTACATCAGATTCATCAACAAAGATTACTACAGCGCAATAATACTTATAAACTAAACTACAAACTAAAAGCCGAAGAACAAATTGATCAGCGACTGAAGGACAGCGGTTTACATCGTCTACGACCACTCATCAACCAAGACACTGTCTGAGTATGCCCTTCAATTGCTGCCTGGAGAGGTTCAGGTCAAGATTGGCGAAATGTTGGTTGATAAGACGAGACATCGACGTGATGGGCTC
This sequence comes from Leptarthrus brevirostris, assembly GCA_964036015.1. Classification (NCBI taxonomy): domain Eukaryota; kingdom Metazoa; phylum Arthropoda; class Insecta; order Diptera; family Asilidae; genus Leptarthrus; species Leptarthrus brevirostris. The sequence goes on from OZ038375.1 coordinate 100,434,496, forward strand.
GTACATCCCATACAGAGTACGATGACCAGACCCGTGCAGGAAGTTGCGATTCCTCAAGGATCGTTGCGGGATAGAGATGTTCACAGCCGCCAGTAAGTCGGGAGAATTTATTGTACCCTGCAATAGATCGAACAAAAATAATAGTTTGGATATGTTACGCCTCTTTTCAAGGAAGTCAAGAGAAATCAGCCCCAAACGATCAGTATAAGAAGGAAGCATCCAGGGATCAGTCCAGGGAAGTCCACGGAGGGCAAACCTAAGGAATCTGCGCTGCACTGCCTCGGCGCGGTTGACGTGAACGGCGAAATAGGGAGACCACACGGGGCTGGCATATTCCAAAAGCGGTCTGACGAAGGTACAGTAAAGAAGCTTAGTTAGGTAGGGGTCGTCGAGTTCCTTAGACCATCTTTTAACGAAACCCAGCATCGAGTTAGCCCTACCAATGATCGAATCCACATGATCCTCAAATGAAGGGATAGAATTGAGGACCACACCTAGGTCCTTCATCTTATCAACCCTGCATAAGGTAACGCCATCGTCGGTGTAGTCAAAGAGGAAAGGACGTCTCTTACGGAAAAATGTCATAACGGTGCACTTGCCGGCATTTAAAGGAAGGCGATTTCGAACACACCAGTCGCAGAACACGGCTAGGTCAGAGTACAAAGTACTGCAGTCTGCTTCGTGAGAAGCAGTGCGAAAAATCTTAGCATCGTCCGTATAACACAGAATTTTACTGTGGGTCAGCAGAAGCGAAACATCATTGACGTATATAATGAAGAGAAGTGGACCAGGGATACTACCTTGAGGCACCCCCGAAGTGACGAGGATTTGGTCAGAAAGAGCTGCCCGAAACAAGACGCGCTGGGTACGACCAGACATGTAAGAGGACAACCACTTTATGAAGCAGGAGGGAAACCCAAGAAGAAACAATTTATAAACCAGGATACCATGGTAAATCCTATCGAAAGCCTTACTGAAATCGGTGAATACACAGTCAACCTGTTTGCCCGCCTCGATGGCCGGTAAAGAAAAATTAATGAATTCGAGAAGGTTGGTGGTGGTAGACTTCCCCTTGAGGAAGCCATGCTGCAAGGCCTACAGAGAAATCGAAGAACGTCGCTGACGAGGGACTCAAAAACCTTTGCGGTATGACATGGACTGGCAATCGGTCGGTAATTGGAGATGTCTGACCTACTGCCTTTCTTATGGAGGGGAATCAATGGACAGCAGTGAGAGAAGCGGCATCGATACAGGTTGGATGATCATTACGATCGATTTATACATCAACAAAAGAATGTGGAACTGACAAAGTATTGGACTCATGAGAAGCCAGCATCTCAATGCTACGTGTATTTGCATTGAGATGCCCAATTTTTCGTGGTACACTTTAACCAAGAAGAAAAATTACTGTTGATTACCTTTACAATGCGACTACTATAATCTAAGGCTGGTAGAACTGAGTTACAATCATAATTGGGGTAAACAGGCACTTCTATAACTGAGAACGTAGTAGTACGAACCTTCAAGTTCTGGATACTAGAGGGACCCTAGAAGAGATATAATGCGATTTATCAAGCAAAGCTTTAGTGATAGAATTCAGCGTGCCAGTTAAGGTAGTCAGATTATTAATTTTGCAATTTAGCAAATGCATGTCGTCGTAAATTTGATGTCTTTAATACAGATAGAAAACATAATTGGAATTTCTCATAAACAAAGCGTCCTTCGCACAAGCAGTGGGGGTGGACTTATGAAAGAACCGAATTCTAGAGAAATGTATTCTAAAGTCCATTAATGGCTATTGTCTAGACATTTAAAAAGATTCATAAGTCAACAGTTTAAATAGGCAAGGACTCATATTATCCCCTTCAAATATTTATGCTGAAAACGTTTTACCCTAATTATTTGTGATGTTACTTGATTATTGTCCTTAAAATAATCTTGAAATGTATAGCCCTTAAAGTCTGCCGAAACCCTATATGTGAACCCTTTTAAATTTCGAGAAACGGCAAAGCTTACGTTCTCTTGAAGAGGAGGTTTTAATTTATGTTTTGTTTGACGAAACCCAGATTTAACGTAAGTATCCAGTACTAAGACATCTTCGAGGAATTATATGATAAAATCGATTGTATATAAAAGCACAATTGAAAAGCAAAGACTCTTCGATAATTATTAATTCAAGAATAATTGGGATAAGCTCAATGGGCACAAAAAATGTGAAATTGATTTTACTTGGTACCACAGTGTGGTACGAGTGCGTTGTATTGAGTTAAACCCCCTTCCGCAAACTTTAAGTCATCGCCAAATCAATTGAACAGAAGTCCTGTCTCTGTCGAAAAGGAAGCAATCAGAAAAAGTTTTCCTTCCTCCATCGTCCGGTACAATTCAGGAAGAGAGAAATTTGTCTTCATTGTTCTCGGTATCCTCGGAAAATCATCGACCTGCCTTTGCCTATCTTACCTACAACAAAACAGCCACCTTATGGCCGCTGTTGGCTCATTTCCGCAGCAAGCTAAGTTTAAAATTTTTCAAAAGACGAAGAAAAAGTGTCACGGCGATGAAAAGGAGTCGCAAACCATCGAAAATAGATAGAGATACGCTGTCAAAATACAATACCCTCACGCCCACCCTACAAACACAAGCCCGGCAAAGAGGACGGCCGCAAGGACAAAAGTTACAAATAAAAAGTCTTTCACTGTAAAGCAAAAAAGTACTGACAAAAACTTATTCGGAAGCGGATGGGGGAGGGACGACGATGGTCGAGGCAAGAGGAATCCTTTGGAAAAAGGACGAACTGGAAGAAAGTTACCGGCAAACATTTACTCAACCAGTTAACAACGTAGAGACTGCCGCATCGACAACGATGAAAAAAACTAGAATTCCCAAAGGAACACAAAGAAAATAACCCAGTGGGCCCTATTGCGCCCAGTAAACGTAAAACGGTTGCTTGACATTTTCCCCAAAACATAAGGAAATTTCTTGTTGGCTGCTTGAATGGATCCTTGATCAAATACCGCTATTTTATTGACTTTTATCGAGGATGAGAAAAACGCCTGATTTGGTACAATTTCACCGAAACTATAGTGACAGCTAACGACTTTAGCTGAAGATATTTTCCTCGTTTGAGTTTACAATTTCCTATTCTCTGGGAAAAATGCAATTTGAAATAAAAGGGTGGGGATGCATTTATTGGATTTAGATTATGAACTCCAATGATCGGGATTCAGGGAGTAAAATCAAATGATTACAATTATTAAATATCCTTCCGAGTAGAAGCTGAGTTATGGAATAGTCCCTCAACCAGTGTAAGTATATCGAGTGACGTACAGGAATATCATATCCCCCCACGTTTTGCTTTTCGAATGCTCGAAAGTTATGAGCACTGATAAATTCACAGGGCATAAATCTGTTCTTCCATCGTATGTTTGTCCATTCAGTTCAGATGAATGGTCATGTTAAAGATTTCATCCACGAAAACGGGTGTTTGACGCTTGTGAGAAAGGATTAAATCGAAAAAATAGCTCTGTCCTTATGAAAAGAATCTAGGAAAGGCTATTGTTGAAATGACCAAACGTATATCCTTAATTGACTTCAATTCAATTCAATTTAACTTTATTAGTTTATTAAGTACAATAAGAAAATACACAGTACTTATAAAAGTTTTTGGAAAACTAAAACAATGGGGTTATGAGCAATTTAGCAAAAGATTAACTTAATGACAAATCCTTAAAACTATATCAAGCTTAGTCAAAAATGTTTCATGTAAGTAACCAGGATTTTTTGAAATAATAATTTGGTAAAGGGATGTCAGAAGCCTACGCAATAAAAACTGCTCCAACGTACAGCTAAGCAAATGGTTACTATATCCCGACACATGATCAAATCTCCTCAAACGAAATATGAATCTTATACAATCATTTAAAGCCACCTTGACTTTCCTTGAACAGGTAGAACAAAGACGCGGGAAAAGTAGGCTTCCATTAATAAAGTAGGGAAGGAGCAACGAGCGCGTGCCCGACAAGCAGGTAGCAGATGACAACCATAGCCGTCGAAGCCCACCATAACTCTTACATCACATCAGTTATATGGTCACAACATGTCATACTAGCATTGAGGAATACATCAATACTTTTTACCCGACTATCAAATGGGATCATTGTGTTATTCAGAAAAGCAGGATCGATATGAGACACGTCAATGTCCCGACAATAGAATGCAATGCAGTGCGACTTACGCGAATTTAGAAGCATGTTGTTATTAGCTGCCCATGTCGTAATATTATTCAGGCCAGAGTTCAGCCTGTCAATGCAGTCCTCCATAAGCCCAATATGTCGACTAAGATATATGTAACTGTGAATCATCAACATACAGCTGCACCCTGCAATCCTTAAGGACCTCCGGGAGGTCACTTATATACAAGTAGAAGTGCAAAGGCCCGAGGATAAAACCCTGTGCGACGCCACTCGTAAGGGACGGAGACGGAGTTGGATCAATACGTTGAGCGGCAAGACCAACATGCCATGGGTCCCGGGTTCGAGACCAGATAACCCCGTGAGCTTTTATTAAGAAATTAAAATAATCCACTCCGTCTCTGGGCTGTTGTCTAGCTCGCAGCAATGCAAAAACACGACTCAAGTTTCCTCACTTCCCTTACCCTAATTCCCTCCCGGCCAAAACCATGCTAACGCATCAAAGGGTTGTCCCCTAGGATTTGGTCACATCGTATAAAAAAAACAAAAAAAAAGGGACAGAGGGAGGGAAAAGCTGTCTTTCATTCGAACCCACTGCAGTCTATCCGACAAAAAGCTATTTATTAAGGGCACAGCGGTGTCGTGGAAATGAAATTTAAATACACAGATGATCCATATCCAAGAAACATCGAACGTCACTGGTAACACTTAGAAGATCTGTTTCACAATGAGCCTTACGGAATTCAGATTATCAGGACTTTAGCAGGCCAAATGTCTCCAAATAATCAATGATCTGCTTGGATACTAATTTTTCGAACGCTTTGCCTAGGATTGAAAGTAATTGGCCTGAAATCATTTGTGACCTTGGCCTGATTTGTCTTCGCTACAGGCACAACAGTAGCAATCTTCCCAGAAGAGGGGAACTGAGAAGTGGTAAGGCACATGAAATAGAGTGAATTAACCAGGGCAACAGTAATTTAATAAATTTTTGGGGGAATACCGTCTGGTCCAACAGCGTCAAATTTGACCGCTGCAATAGCCACGATAACTTCACCGGCATTAACACACCTAAAGCAGGCCTGTCGATTTTCCGAGGGATCTATCTCGACGCCGACCAACGTTGTCTAGTGTTTAATAAAACTTTATACAATAAGTTCCAATTATGTACCTGAGTCCTTTAAGACCACTAGACACACAGGCTCGTTTGACGGCTCCGCGTAGCATTCAAGGATGAACGTAGGATACCTTTTGTCTAAAGTGATCGTTTGATTTAAAAAAAATCAAATCAATTGGGGACTCACTAAGGGCGTGATTAGAAATTGTTTTCGAGCTTGTTGGTTGAAATTTGAGTGGGAAAAGACTTCGACCCTCTGCATCAACCTAATTTGTCTAATTTGGAGGAATGTAACAATAGAGCAGGAAAATGTTTATCTTCACAAAAGAAAGCTGAAGAGGTTAGAACTCAATTGCAAACGTTTCGGAGAAAGTAGGTATATTAACAAAACTACAATCCAAGTGCGATTAGCATGCTACTAACAATCATGCTGCTGCGTGAACTAACACACCACCACCACGAGTCATAGAGTCAGGGTATCAATCCCTACGAAAAATCTGATAGGATTCCTCAGAATTTCTCCATCATTAAAACCGTGATGAAACCAGGTTTTGGTCAGAGCGATGACGTCATAACAACAGAGGCCAGTGATTTTTGGCGATTTTGGACGGAAATTTTTAATTGGAAATTTTGATGCCATTCGAACAAGCAGGTCCAAAAATGGGGGAATAGGTAGTTTTCCCGCTCGCTGGGCCCTGAAAACGTGGAAAAAATGACAAAAAACCGTTTGAATGGCTTAATTTCCAGTCGATTTTCAGACCGCTCAAATTTAATTTAATCGATGAATTCAAGTGAAATTTCCAGTGCCATTGGAAAGGAAATATTCCAGGATATTTATTTCATCAGTCTTCCAGTCAAACAGACTCCAATTTTTAATGAAAAAAATAATTCATCAGTAGGTACGCATGTTTCCAGTAGATACAAAAAACTCTGCAGATTCGCCAATTTGAGATACTTTCCAGTGAAACCTTCCAAAGCTATTGTTTTCGACACGCTCTTTCCAATGATACCACTTTCATTCGATTTCGTAACAAAAAATTTTTTTCCCAAAAAAAATTATGGCCTATAGTCCAGTGATTTTTGGCGATTTTGGACGGAAATTTTTAATTCGAAATTTTGATGCCATTCGAACAAGCAGGTCCAAAAATGGGAGAATAGGTAGTTTTCCCGCTCGCTGGGCCCTGAAAACGTGGAAAAAATGACAAAAAACCGTTTGAATGGCTTAATTTCCAGTCGATTTTCAGACCGCTCAAATTTAATTTAATCGATGAATTCAAGTGAAATTTCCAGTGCCATTGGAAAGGAAATATTCCAGGATATTTATTTCATCAGTCTTCCAGTCAAACAGACTCCAATTTTTAATGAAAAAAATAATTCATCAGTAGGTACGCATGTTTCCAGTAGATACAAAAAACTCTGCAGATTCGCCAATTTGAGATACTTTCCAGTGAAACCTTCCAAAGCTATTGTTTTCGACACGCTCTTTCCAATGATACCACTTTCATTCGATTTCGTAAAAAAAATTTTTTTCCCAAAAAAAATCATGGCCTATAGGTCCAGTGATTTTTGGCGATTTTGGACGGAAATTTTTAATTGGAAATGTTGATGCCATTCGAACAAGCAGGTCTAAAAATGGGGGAATAGGTAGTTTTCCCGCTCGCTGGGCCCTGAAAACGTGGAAAAAATGACAAAAAACCGTTTGAATGGCTTAACTTCCAGTCGATTTTCAGACCGCTCAAATTTAATTTAATCGATGAATTGAAGTGAAATTTCCAGTGCCATTGGAAAGGAAATATTCCAGGATATTTATTTCATCAGTCTTCCAGTCAAACAGACTCCAATTTTTAATGAAAAAAAATAATTCATCAGTAGATACAAAAAACTCTGCGGATTCGCCAATTTGAGATACTTTCCAGTGAAACCTTCCAAAGCTATTGTTTTCGACACGCTCTTTCCAATGATACCACTTTCATTCGATTTCGTAACAAAAAATTTTTTTCCCAAAAAAAATCATGGCCTATAGTCCAGTGATTTTTGGCGATTTTGGACGGAAATTTTTAATTGGAAATTTTGATGCCATTCGAACAAGCAGGTCCAAAAATGGGGGAATAGGTAGTTTTCCCGCTCGCTGGGCCCTGAAAACGTGGAAAAAATGACAAAAAACCGTTTGAATGGCTTAATTTCCAGTCGATTTTCAGACCGCTCAAATTTAATTTAATCGATGAATTCAAGTGAAATTTCCAGTGCCATTGGAAAGGAAATATTCCAGGATATTTATTTCATCAGTCTTCCAGTCAAACAGACTCCAATTTTTAATGAAAAAAATAATTCATCAGTAGGTACGCATGTTTCCAGTAGATACAAAAAACTCTGCAGATTCGCCAATTTGAGATACTTTCCAGTGAAACCTTCCAAAGCTATTGTTTTCGACACGCTCTTTCCAATGATACCACTTTCATTCGATTTCGTAAAAAAAATTTTTTTCCCAAAAAAAATCATGGCCTATAGGTCCAGTGATTTTTGGCGATTTTGGACGGAAATTTTTAATTGGAAATGTTGATGCCATTCGAACAAGCAGGTCTAAAAATGGGGGAATAGGTAGTTTTCCCGCTCGCTGGGCCCTGAAAACGTGGAAAAAATGACAAAAAACCGTTTGAATGGCTTAACTTCCAGTCGATTTTCAGACCGCTCAAATTTAATTTAATCGATGAATTGAAGTGAAATTTCCAGTGCCATTGGAAAGGAAATATTCCAGGATATTTATTTCATCAGTCTTCCAGTCAAACAGACTCCAATTTTTAATGAAAAAAAATAATTCATCAGTAGATACAAAAAACTCTGCGGATTCGCCAATTTGAGATACTTTCCAGTGAAACCTTCCAAAGCTATTGTTTTCGACACGCTCTTTCCAATGATACCACTTTCATTCGATTTCGTAACAAAAAATTTTTTTCCCAAAAAAAATCATGGCCTATAGTCCAGTGATTTTTGGCGATTTTGGACGGAAATTTTTAATTGGAAATTTTGATGCCATTCGAACAAGCAGGTCCAAAAATGGGGGAATAGGTAGTTTTCCCGCTCGCTGGGCCCTGAAAACGTGGAAAAAATGACAAAAAACCGTTTGAATGGCTTAATTTCCAGTCGATTTTCAGACCGCTCAAATTTAATTTAATCGATGAATTGAAGTGAAATTTCCAGTGCCATTGGAAAGGAAATATTCCAGGATATTTATTTCATCAGTCTTCCAGTCAAACAGACTCCAATTTTTAATGAAAAGAAATAATTCATCAGTAGGTACGCATGTTTCCAGTAGATACAAAAAACTCTGCAGATTCGCCAATTTGAGATACTTTCCAGTGAAACCTTCCAAAGCTATTGTTTTCGACACGCTCTTTCCAATGATACCACTTTCATTCGATTTCGTAACAAAAAATTTTTTTCCCAAAAAAAATCATGGCCTATAGTCCAGTGATTTTTGGCGATTTTGGACGGAAATTTTTAATTGGAAATTTTGATGCCATTCGAACAAGCAGGTCCAAAAATGGGGGAATAGGTAGTTTTCCCGCTCGCTGGGCCCTGAAAACGTGGAAAAAATGACAAAAAACCGTTTGAATGGCTTAATTTCCAGTCGATTTTCAGACCGCTCAAATTTAATTTAATCGATGAATTGAAGTGAAATTTCCAGTGCCATTGGAAAGGAAATATTCCAGGATATTTATTTCATCAGTCTTCCAGTCAAACAGACTCCAATTTTTAATGAAAAAAAATAATTCATCAGTAGGTACGCATGGTTCCAGTAGATACAAAAAACTCTGCAGATTCGCCAATTTGAGATACTTTCCAGTGAAACCTTCCAAAGCTATTGTTTTCGACACGCTCTTTCCAATGATACCACTTTCATTCGATTTCGTAACAAAAAATTTTTTTCCCAAAAAAAATTATGGCCAGTGATTTTTGGCGATTTTGGACGGAAATTTTTAATTGGAAATTTTGATGCCATTCGAACAAGCAGGTCCAAAAATGGGGGAATAGGTAGTTTTCCCGCTCGTTGGGCCCTGAAAACGTGGAAAAAATGACAAAAAACCGTTTGAATGGCTTAATTTCCAGTCGATTTTCAGACCGCTCAAATTTAATTTAATCGATGAATTCAAGTGAAATTTCCAGTGCCATTGGAAGGGAAATATTCCAGGATATTTATTTCATCAGTCTTCCAGTCAAACAGACTCCAATTTTTAATGAAAAAAAATAATTCATCAGTAGGTACGCATGGTTCCAGTAGATACAAAAAACTCTGCGGATTCGCCAATTTGAGATACTTTCCAGTGAAACCTTCCAAAGCTATTGTTTTCGACACGCTCTTTCCAATGATACCACTTTCATTCGATTTCGTAACAAAAAATTTTTTTCCCAAAAAAAATTATGGCCTATAGTCCAGTGATTTTTGGCGATTTTGGACGGAAATTTTTAATTGGAAATTTTGATGCCATTCGAACAAGCAGGTCCAAAAATGGGGGAATAGGTAGTTTTCCCGCTCGTTGGGCCCTGAAAACGTGGAAAAAATGACAAAAAACCGTTTGAATGGCTTAATTTCCAGTCGATTTTCAGACCGCTCAAATTTAATTTAATCGATGAATTGAAGTGAAATTTCCAGTGCCATTGGAAAGGAAATATTCCAGGATATTTATTTCATCAGTCTTCCAGTCAAACAGACTCCAATTTTTAATGAAAAAAAATAATTCATCAGTAGGTACGCATGTTTCCAGTAGATACAAAAAACTCTGCAGATTCGCCAATTTGAGATACTTTCCAGTGAAACCTTCCAAAGCTATTGTTTTCGACACGCTCTTTCCAATGATACCACTTTCATTCGATTTCGTAACAAAAAATTTTTTTCCCAAAAAAAATTATGGCCTATAGTCCAGTGATTTTTGGCGATTTTGGACGGAAATTTTTAATTCGAAATTTTGATGCCATTCGAACAAGCAGGTCCAAAAATGGGAGAATAGGTAGTTTTCCCGCTCGTTGGGCCCTGAAAACGTGGAAAAAATGACAAAAAACCGTTTGAATGGCTTAATTTCCAGTCGATTTTCAGACCGCTCAAATTTAATTTAATCGATGAATTGAAGTGAAATTTCCAGTGCCATTGGAAAGGAAATATTCCAGGATATTTATTTCATCAGTCTTCCAGTCAAACAGACTCCAATTTTTAATGAAAAAAAATAATTCATCAGTAGGTACGCATGTTTCCAGTAGATACAAAAAACTCTGCAGATTCGCCAATTTGAGATACTTTCCAGTGAAACCTTCCAAAGCTATTGTTTTCGACACGCTCTTTCCAATGATACCACTTTCATTCGATTTCGTAACAAAAAATTTTTTTCCCAAAAAAAATTATAGTCCAGTGATTTTTGGCGATTTTGGACGGAAATTTTTAATTCGAAATTTTGATGCCATTCGAACAAGCAGGTCCAAAAATGGGAGAATAGGTAGTTTTCCCGCTCGTTGGGCCCTGAAAACGTGGAAAAAATGACAAAAAACCGTTTGAATGGCTTAATTTCCAGTCGATTTTCAGACCGCTCAAATTTAATTTAATCGATGAATTGAAGTGAAATTTCCAGTGCCATTGGAAAGGAAATATTCCAGGATATTTATTTCATCAGTCTTCCAGTCAAACAGACTCCAATTTTTAATGAAAAAAAATAATTCATCAGTAGGTACGCATGTTTCCAGTAGATACAAAAAACTCTGCAGATTCGCCAATTTGAGATACTTTCCAGTGAAACCTTCCAAAGCTATTGTTTTCGACACGCTCTTTCCAATGATACCACTTTCATTCGATTTCGTAACAAAAAATTTTTTTCCCAAAAAAAATTATGGCCTATAGTCCAGTGATTTTTGGCGATTTTGGACGGAAATTTTTAATTCGAAATTTTGATGCCATTCGAACAAGCAGGTCCAAAAATGGGGGAATAGGTAGTTTTCCCGCTCGTTGGGCCCTGAAAACGTGGAAAAAATGACAAAAAACCGTTTGAATGGCTTAATTTCCAGTCGATTTTCAGACCGCTCAAATTTAATTTAATCGATGAATTGAAGTGAAATTTCCAGTGCCATTGGAAAGGAAATATTCCAGGATATTTATTTCATCAGTCTTCCAGTCAAACAGACTCCAATTTTTAATGAAAAAAAATAATTCATCAGTAGGTACGCATGTTTCCAGTAGATACAAAAAACTCTGCAGATTCGCCAATTTGAGATACTTTCCAGTGAAACCTTCCAAAGCTATTGTTTTCGACACGCTCTTTCCAATGATACCACTTTCATTCGATTTCGTAACAAAAAATTTTTTTCCCAAAAAAAATTATAGTCCAGTGATTTTTGGCGATTTTGGACGGAAATTTTTAATTCGAAATTTTGATGCCATTCGAACAAGCAGGTCCAAAAATGGGAGAATAGGTAGTTTTCCCCCTCGTTGGGCCCTGAAAACGTGGAAAAAATGACAAAAAACCGTTTGAATGGCTTAATTTCCAGTCGATTTTCAGACCGCTCAAATTTAATTTAATCGATGAATTGAAGTGAAATTTCCAGTGCCATTGGAAAGGAAATATTCCAGGATATTTATTTCATCAGTCTTCCAGTCAAACAAACTCCAATTTTTAATGAAAAAAAATAATTCATCAGTAGGTACGCATGTTTCCAGTAGATACAAAAAACTCTGCAGATTCGCCAATTTGAGATACTTTCCAGTGAAACCTTCCAAAGCTATTGTTTTCGACACGCTCTTTCCAATGATACCACTTTCATTCGATTTCGTAACAAAAAATTTTTTTCCCAAAAAAAATTATGGCCTTATAGTCCAGTGATTTTTGGCGATTTTGGACGGAAATTTTTAATTCGAAATTTTGATGCCATTCGAACAAGCAGGTCCAAAAATGGGAGAATAGGTAGTTTTCCCGCTCGTTGGGCCCTGAAAACGTGGAAAAAATGACAAAAAACCGTTTGAATGGCTTAATTTCCAGTCGATTTTCAGACCGCTCAAATTTAATTTAATCGATGAATTCAAGTGAAATTTCCAGTGCCATTGGAAAGGAAATATTCCAGGATATTTATTTCATCAGTCTTCCAGTCAAACAGACTCCAATTTTTAATGAAAAAAAATAATTCATCAGTAGGTACGCATGTTTCCAGTAGATACAAAAAACTCTGCAGATTCGCCAATTTGAGATACTTTCCAGTGAAACCTTCCAAAGCTATTGTTTTCGACACGCTCTTTCCAATGATACCACTTTCATTCGATTTCGTAACAAAAAATTTTTTTCCCAAAAAAAATCATGGCCTATAGTCCAGTGATTTTTGGCGATTTTGGACGGAAATTTTTAATTGGAAATTTTGATGCCATTCGAACAAGCAGGTCCAAAAATGGGGGAATAGGTAGTTTTCCCGCTCGCTGGGCCCTGAAAACGTGGAAAAAATGACAAAAAACCGTTTGAATGGCTTAATTTCCAGTCGATTTTCAGACCGCTCAAATTTAATTTAATCGATGAATTGAAGTGAAATTTCCAGTGCCATTGGAAAGGAAATATTCCAGGATATTTATTTCATCAGTCTTCCAGTCAAACAGACTCCAATTTTTAATGAAAAGAAATAATTCATCAGTAGGTACGCATGTTTCCAGTAGATACAAAAAACTCTGCAGATTCGCCAATTTGAGATACTTTCCAGTGAAACCTTCCAAAGCTATTGTTTTCGACACGCTCTTTCCAATGATACCACTTTCATTCGATTTCGTAACAAAAAATTTTTTTCCCAAAAAAAATTATGGCCTATAGTCCAGTGATTTTTGGCGATTTTGGACGGAAATTTTTAATTCGAAATTTTGATGCCATTCGAACAAGCAGGTCCAAAAATGGGAGAATAGGTAGTTTTCCCGCTCGTTGGGCCCTGAAAACGTGGAAAAAATGACAAAAAACCGTTTGAATGGCTTAATTTCCAGTCGATTTTCAGACCGCTCAAATTTAATTTAATCGATGAATTGAAGTGAAATTTCCAGTGCCATTGGAAAGGAAATATTCCAGGATATTTATTTCATCAGTCTTCCAGTCAAACAGACTCCAATTTTTAATGAAAAAAATAATTCATCAGTAGGTACGCATGTTTCCAGTAGATACAAAAAACTCTGCAGATTCGCCAATTTGAGATACTTTCCAGTGAAACCTTCCAAAGCTATTGTTTTCGACACGCTCTTTCCAATGATACCACTTTCATTCGATTTCGTAACAAAAAATTTTTTTCCCAAAAAAAATTATGGCCTATAGTCCAGTGATTTTTGGCGATTTTGGACGGAAATTTTTAATTCGAAATTTTGATGCCATTCGAACAAGCAGGTCCAAAAACGGGAGAATAGGTAGTTTTCCCGCTCGTTGGGCCCTGAAAACGTGGAAAAAATGACAAAAAACCGTTTGAATGGCTTAATTTCCAGTCGATTTTCAGACCGCTCAAATTTAATTTAATCGATGAATTGAAGTGAAATTTCCAGTGCCATTGGAAAGGAAATATTCCAGGATATTTATTTCATCAGTCTTCCAGTCAAACAGACTCCAATTTTTAATGAAAAAAAATAATTCATCAGTAGGTACGCATGTTTCCAGTAGATACAAAAAACTCTGCAGATTCGCCAATTTGAGATACTTTCCAGTGAAACCTTCCAAAGCTATTGTTTTCGACACGCTCTTTCCAATGATACCACTTTCATTCGATTTCGTAACAAAAAATTTTTTTCCCAAAAAAAATTATGGCCTATAGTCCAGTGATTTTTGGCGATTTTGGACGGAAATTTTTAATTGGAAATTTTGATGCCATTCGAACAAGCAGGTCCAAAAATGGGGGAATAGGTAGTTTTCCCGCTCGCTGGGCCCTGAAAACGTGGAAAAAATGACAAAAAACCGTTTGAATGGCTTAATTTCCAGTCGATTTTCAGACCGCTCAAATTTAATTTAATCGATGAATTCAAGTGAAATTTCCAGTGCCATTGGAAAGGAAATATTCCAGGATATTTATTTCATCAGTCTTCCAGTCAAACAGACTCCAATTTTTAATGAAAAAAAATAATTCATCAGTAGGTACGCATGGTTCCAGTAGATACAAAAAACTCTGCGGATTCGCCAATTTGAGATACTTTCCAGTGAAACCTTCTAAAGCTATTGTTTTCGACACGCTCTTTCCAATGATACCACTTTCATTCGATTTCGTAACAAAAAATTTTTTTCCCAAAAAAAATTATGTCCAGTGATTTTTGGCGATTTTGGACGGAAATTTTTAATTGGAAATTTTGATGCCATTCGAACAAGCAGGTCCAAAAATGGGGGAATAGGTAGTTTTCCCGCTCGCTGGGCCCTGAAAACGTGGAAAAAATGACAAAAAACCGTTTGAATGGCTTAATTTCCAGTCGATTTTCAGACCGCTCAAATTTAATTTAATCGATGAATTCAAGTGAAATTTCCAGTGCCATTGGAAAGGAAATATTCCAGGATATTTATTTCATCAGTCTTCCAGTCAAACAGACTCCAATTTTTAATGAAAAAAAATAATTCATCAGTAGGTACGCATGGTTCCAGTAGATACAAAAAACTCTGCGGATTCGCCAATTTGAGATACTTTCCAGTGAAACCTTCTAAAGCTATTGTTTTCGACACGCTCTTTCCAATGATACCACTTTCATTCGATTTCGTAACAAAAAATTTTTTTCCCAAAAAAAATTATGGCCTATAGTCCAGTGATTTTTGGCGATTTTGGACGGAAATTTTTAATTGGAAATTTTGATGCCATTCGAACAAGCAGGTCCAAAAATGGGGGAATAGGTAGTTTTCCCGCTCGCTGGGCCCTGAAAACGTGGAAAAAATGACAAAAAACCGTTTGAATGGCTTAATTTCCAGTCGATTTTCAGACCGCTCAAATTTAATTTAATCGATGAATTCAAGTGAAATTTCCAGTGCCATTGGAAAGGAAATATTCCAGGATATTTATTTCATCAGTCTTCCAGTCAAACAGACTCCAATTTTTAATGAAAAAAAATAATTCATCAGTAGGTACGCATGGTTCCAGTAGATACAAAAAACTCTGCGGATTCGCCAATTTGAGATACTTTCCAGTGAAACCTTCCAAAGCTATTGTTTTTGACACGCTCTTTCCAATGATACCACTTTCATTCGATTTCGTAACAAAAAATTTTTTTCCCAAAAAAAATTATGGCCTATATATAGTCCAGTGATTTTTGGCGATTTTGGACGGAAATTTTTAATTGGAAATTTTGATGCCATTCGAACAAGCAGGTCCAAAAATGGGGGAATAGGTAGTTTTCCCGCTCGCTGGGCCCTGAAAACGTGGAAAAAATGACAAAAAACCGTTTGAATGGCTTAATTTCCAGTCGATTTTCAGACCGCTCAAATTTAATTTAATCGATGAATTCAAGTGAAATTTCCAGTGCCATTGGAAAGGAAATATTCCAGGATATTTATTTCATCAGTCTTCCAGTCAAACAGACTCCAATTTTTAATGAAAAAAAATAATTCATCAGTAGGTACGCATGGTTCCAGTAGATACAAAAAACTCTGCGGATTCGCCAATTTGAGATACTTTCCAGTGAAACCTTCCAAAGCTATTGTTTTCGACACGCTCTTTCCAATGATACCACTTTCATTCGATTTCGTAACAAAAAATTTTTTTCCCAAAAAAAATTATGGCCTATAGTCCAGTGATTTTTGGCGATTTTGGACGGAAATTTTTAATTGGAAATTTTGATGCCATTCGAACAAGCAGGTCCAAAAATGGGGGAATAGGTAGTTTTCCCGCTCGCTGGGCCCTGAAAACGTGGAAAAAATGACAAAAAACCGTTTGAATGGCTTAATTTCCAGTCGATTTTCAGACCGCTCAAATTTAATTTAATCGATGAATTCAAGTGAAATTTCCAGTGCCATTGGAAAGGAAATATTCCAGGATATTTATTTCATCAGTCTTCCAGTCAAACAGACTCCAATTTTTAATGAAAAAAAATAATTCATCAGTAGGTACGCATGGTTCCAGTAGATACAAAAAACTCTGCGGATTCGCCAATTTGAGATACTTTCCAGTGAAACCTTCCAAAGCTATTGTTTTCGACACGCTCTTTCCAATGATACCACTTTCATTCGATTTCGTAACAAAAAATTTTTTTCCCAAAAAAAATTATGGCCTATAGTCCAGTGATTTTTGGCGATTTTGGACGGAAATTTTTAACTGGAAATTTTGATGCCATTCAAACAAGCAGGTCCAAAAATGGGGGAATAGGTAGTTTTCCCGCTCGCTGGGCCCTGAAAACGTGGAAAAAATGACAAAAAACCGTTTGAATGGCTTAATTTCCAGTCGATTTTCAGACCGCTCAAATTTAATTTAATCGATGAATTCAAGTGAAATTTCCAGTGCCATTGGAAAGGAAATATTCCAGGATATTTATTTCATCAGTCTTCCAGTCAAACAGACTCCAATTTTTAATGAAAAAAAATAATTCATCAGTAGGTACGCATGGTTCCAGTAGATACAAAAAACTCTGCGGATTCGCCAATTTGAGATACTTTCCAGTGAAACCTTCCAAAGCTATTGTTTTCGACACGCTCTTTCCAATGATACCACTTTCATTCGATTTCGTAACAAAAAATTTTTTTCCCAAAAAAAATTATGGCCTATAGTCCAGTGATTTTTGGCGATTTTGGACGGAAATTTTTAATTGGAAATTTTGATGCCATTCGAACAAGCAGGTCCAAAAATGGGGGAACAGGTAGGTAGTTTTCCCGCTCGCTGGGCCCTGAAAACGTGGAAAAAATGACAAAAAACCGTTTGAATGGCTTAATTTCCAGTCGATTTTCAGACCGCTCAAATTTAATTTAATCGATGAATTCAAGTGAAATTTCCAGTGCCATTGGAAAGGAAATATTCCAGGATATTTATTTCATCAGTCTTCCAGTCAAACAGACTCCAATTTTTAATGAAAAAAAATAATTCATCAGTAGGTACGCATGGTTCCAGTAGATACAAAAAACTCTGCGGATTCGCCAATTTGAGATACTTTCCAGTGAAACCTTCCAAAGCTATTGTTTTCGACACGCTCTTTCCAATGATACCACTTTCATTCGATTTCGTAACAAAAAATTTTTTTCCCAAAAAAAATTATGGCCTATAGTCCAGTGATTTTTGGCGATTTTGGACGGAAATTTTTAATTGGAAATTTTGATGCCATTCGAACAAGCAGGTCCAAAAATTGGGGAACAGGTAGGTAGTTTTCCCGCTCGCTGGGCCCTGAAAACGTGGAAAAAATGACAAAAAACCGTTTGAATGGCTTAATTTCCAGTCGATTTTCAGACCGCTCAAATTTAATTTAATCGATGAATTCAAGTGAAATTTCCAGTGCCATTGGAAAGGAAATATTCCAGGATATTTATTTCATCAGTCTTCCAGTCAAACAGACTCCAATTTTTAATGAAAAAAAATAATTCATCAGTAGGTACGCATGGTTCCAGTAGATACAAAAAACTCTGCGGATTCGCCAATTTGAGATACTTTCCAGTGAAACCTTCCAAAGCTATTGTTTTCGACACGCTCTTTCCAATGATACCACTTTCATTCGATTTCGTAACAAAAAATTTTTTTCCCAAAAAAAATTATGGCCTATAGTCCAGTGATTTTTGGCGATTTTGGACGGAAATTTTTAATTGGAAATTTTGATGCCATTCGAACAAGCAGGTCCAAAAATTGGGGAACAGGTAGGTAGTTTTCCCGCTCGCTGGGCCCTGAAAACGTGGAAAAAATGACAAAAAACCGTTTGAATGGCTTAATTTCCAGTCGATTTTCAGACCGCTCAAATTTAATTTAATCGATGAATTCAAGTGAAATTTCCAGTGCCATTGGAAAGGAAATATTCCAGGATATTTATTTCATCAGTCTTCCAGTCAAACAGACTCCAATTTTTAATGAAAAAAAATAATTCATCAGTAGGTACGCATGGTTCCAGTAGATACAAAAAACTCTGCGGATTCGCCAATTTGAGATACTTTCCAGTGAAACCTTCCAAAGCTATTGTTTTCGACACGCTCTTTCCAATGATACCACTTTCATTCGATTTCGTAACAAAAAATTTTTTTCCCAAAAAAAATTATGGCCTATAGTCCAGTGATTTTTGGCGATTTTGGACGGAAATTTTTAATTGGAAATTTTGATGCCATTCGAACAAGCAGGTCCAAAAATGGGGGAATAGGTAGTTTTCCCGCTCGCTGGGCCCTGAAAACGTGGAAAAAATGACAAAAAACCGTTTGAATGGCTTAATTTCCAGTCGATTTTCAGACCGCTCAAATTTAATTTAATCGATGAATTCAAGTGAAATTTCCAGTGCCATTGGAAAGGAAATATTCCAGGATATTTATTTCATCAGTCTTCCAGTCAAACAGACTCCAATTTTTAATGAAAAAAAATAATTCATCAGTAGGTACGCATGGTTCCAGTAGATACAAAAAACTCTGCGGATTCGCCAATTTGAGATACTTTCCAGTGAAACCTTCCAAAGCTATTGTTTTCGACACGCTCTTTCCAATGATACCACTTTCATTCGATTTCGTAACAAAAAATTTTTTTCCCAAAAAAAATTATGGCCTATAGTCCAGTGATTTTTGGCGATTTTGGACGGAAATTTTTAATTGGAAATTTTGATGCCATTCGAACAAGCAGGTCCAAAAATGGGGGAATAGGTAGTTTTCCCGCTCGCTGGGCCCTGAAAACGTGGAAAAAATGACAAAAAACCGTTTGAATGGCTTAATTTCCAGTCGATTTTCAGACCGCTCAAATTTAATTTAATCGATGAATTCAAGTGAAATTTCCAGTGCCATTGGAAAGGAAATATTCCAGGATATTTATTTCATCAGTCTTCCAGTCAAACAGACTCCAATTTTTAATGAAAAAAAATAATTCATCAGTAGGTACGCATGGTTCCAGTAGATACAAAAAACTCTGCGGATTCGCCAATTTGAGATACTTTCCAGTGAAACCTTCCAAAGCTATTGTTTTCGACACGCTCTTTCCAATGATACCACTTTCATTCGATTTCGTAACAAAAAATTTTTTTCCCAAAAAAAATTATGGCCTATAGTCCAGTGATTTTTGGCGATTTTGGACGGAAATTTTTAATTGGAAATTTTGATGCCATTCGAACAAGCAGGTCCAAAAATGGGGGAACAGGTAGGTAGTTTTCCCGCTCGCTGGGCCCTGAAAACGTGGAAAAAATGACAAAAAACCGTTTGAATGGCTTAATTTCCAGTCGATTTTCAGACCGCTCAAATTTAATTTAATCGATGAATTCAAGTGAAATTTCCAGTGCCATTGGAAAGGAAATATTCCAGGATATTTATTTCATCAGTCTTCCAGTCAAACAGACTCCAATTTTTAATGAAAAAAAATAATTCATCAGTAGGTACGCATGGTTCCAGTAGATACAAAAAACTCTGCGGATTCGCCAATTTGAGATACTTTCCAGTGAAACCTTCCAAAGCTATTGTTTTCGACACGCTCTTTCCAATGATACCACTTTCATTCGATTTCGTAACAAAAAATTTTTTTCCCAAAAAAAATTATGGCCTATAGTCCAGTGATTTTTGGCGATTTTGGACGGAAATTTTTAATTGGAAATTTTGATGCCATTCGAACAAGCAGGTCCAAAAATGGGGGAATAGGTAGTTTTCCCGCTCGCTGGGCCCTGAAAACGTGGAAAAAATGACAAAAAACCGTTTGAATGGCTTAATTTCCAGTCGATTTTCAGACCGCTCAAATTTAATTTAATCGATGAATTCAAGTGAAATTTCCAGTGCCATTGGAAAGGAAATATTCCAGGATATTTATTTCATCAGTCTTCCAGTCAAACAGACTCCAATTTTTAATGAAAAAAAATAATTCATCAGTAGGTACGCATGGTTCCAGTAGATACAAAAAACTCTGCGGATTCGCCAATTTGAGATACTTTCCAGTGAAACCTTCCAAAGCTATTGTTTTCGACACGCTCTTTCCAATGATACCACTTTCATTCGATTTCGTAACAAAAAATTTTTTTCCCAAAAAAAATTATGGCCTATAGTCCAGTGATTTTTGGCGATTTTGGACGGAAATTTTTAATTGGAAATTTTGATGCCATTCGAACAAGCAGGTCCAAAAATGGGGGAACAGGTAGGTAGTTTTCCCGCTCGCTGGGCCCTGAAAACGTGGAAAAAATGACAAAAAACCGTTTGAATGGCTTAATTTCCAGTCGATTTTCAGACCGCTCAAATTTAATTTAATCGATGAATTCAAGTGAAATTTCCAGTGCCATTGGAAAGGAAATATTCCAGGATATTTATTTCATCAGTCTTCCAGTCAAACAGACTCCAATTTTTAATGAAAAAAAATAATTCATCAGTAGGTACGCATGGTTCCAGTAGATACAAAAAACTCTGCGGATTCGCCAATTTGAGATACTTTCCAGTGAAACCTTCTAAAGCTATTGTTTTCGACACGCTCTTTCCAATGATACCACTTTCATTCGATTTCGTAACAAAAAATTTTTTTCCCAAAAAAAATTATGGCCTATAGTCCAGTGATTTTTGGCGATTTTGGACGGAAATTTTTAATTGGAAATTTTGATGCCATTCGAACAAGCAGGTCCAAAAATGGGGGAATAGGTAGTTTTCCCGCTCGCTGGGCCCTGAAAACGTGGAAAAAATGACAAAAAACCGTTTGAATGGCTTAATTTCCAGTCGATTTTCAGACCGCTCAAATTTAATTTAATCGATGAATTCAAGTGAAATTTCCAGTGCCATTGGAAAGTAAATATTCCAGGATATTTATTTCATCAGTCTTCCAGTCAAACAGACTCCAATTTTTAATGAAAAAAAATAATTCATCAGTAGGTACGCATGCTACCAGTAGATACAAAAAACTCTGCAGATTCGCCAATTTGAGATACTTTCCAGTGAAACCTTCCAAAGCTATTGTTTTCGACACGCTCTTTCCAATGATACCACTTTCATTCGATTTCGTAACAAAAAATTTTTTTCCCAAAAAAAATTATGGCCTATAGTCCAGTGATTTTTGGCGATTTTGGACGGAAATTTTTAATTGGAAATTTTGATGCCATTCGAACAAGCAGGTCCAAAAATGGGGGAATAGGTAGTTATCCCGCTCGCTGGGCCCTGAAAACGTGGAAAAAATGACAAAAAACCGTTTGAATGGCTTAATTTCCAGTCGATTTTCAGACCGCTCAAATTTAATTTAATCGATGAATTCAAGTGAAATTTCCAGTGCCATTGGAAAGGAAATATTCCAGGATATTTATTTCATCAGTCTTCCAGTCAAACAGACTCCAATTTTTAATGAAAAAAAATAATTCATCAGTAGGTACGCATGGTTCCAGTAGATACAAAAAACTCTGCGGATTCGCCAATTTGAGATACTTTCCAGTGAAACCTTCCAAAGCTATTGTTTTCGACACGCTCTTTCCAATGATACCACTTTCATTCGATTTCGTAAAAAAAAATTTTTTTCCCAAAAAAAATTATGGCCTATAGTCCAGTGATTTTTGGCGATTTTGGACGGAAATTTTTAATTGGAAATTTTGATGCCATTCGAACAAGCAGGTCCAAAAATGGGGGAACAGGTAGGTAGTTTTCCCGCTCGCTGGGCCCTGAAAACGTGGAAAAAATGACAAAAAACCGTTTGAATGGCTTAATTTCCAGTCGATTTTCAGACCGCTCAAATTTAATTTAATCGATGAATTCAAGTGAAATTTCCAGTGCCATTGGAAAGGAAATATTCCAGGATATTTATTTCATCAGTCTTCCAGTCAAACAGACTCCAATTTTTAATGAAAAAAAATAATTCATCAGTAGGTACGCATGGTTCCAGTAGATACAAAAAACTCTGCGGATTCGCCAATTTGAGATACTTTCCAGTGAAACCTTCCAAAGCTATTGTTTTCGACACGCTCTTTCCAATGATACCACTTTCATTCGATTTCGTAACAAAAAATTTTTTTCCCAAAAAAAATTATGGCCTATAGTCCAGTGATTTTTGGCGATTTTGGACGGAAATTTTTAATTGGAAATTTTGATGCCATTCGAACAAGCAGGTCCAAAAATGGGGGAATAGGTAGTTTTCCCGCTCGCTGGGCCCTGAAAACGTGGAAAAAATGACAAAAAACCGTTTGAATGGCTTAATTTCCAGTCGATTTTCAGACCGCTCAAATTTAATTTAATCGATGAATTCAAGTGAAATTTCCAGTGCCATTGGAAAGGAAATATTCCAGGATATTTATTTCATCAGTCTTCCAGTCAAACAGACTCCAATTTTTAATGAAAAAAAATAATTCATCAGTAGGTACGCATGGTTCCAGTAGATACAAAAAACTCTGCGGATTCGCCAATTTGAGATACTTTCCAGTGAAACCTTCCAAAGCTATTGTTTTTGACACGCTCTTTCCAATGATACCACTTTCATTCGATTTCGTAACAAAAAATTTTTTTCCCAAAAAAAATTATGGCCTATATATAGTCCAGTGATTTTTGGCGATTTTGGACGGAAATTTTTAATTGGAAATTTTGATGCCATTCGAACAAGCAGGTCCAAAAATGGGGGAATAGGTAGTTTTCCCGCTCGCTGGGCCCTGAAAACGTGGAAAAAATGACAAAAAACCGTTTGAATGGCTTAATTTCCAGTCGATTTTCAGACCGCTCAAATTTAATTTAATCGATGAATTCAAGTGAAATTTCCAGTGCCATTGGAAAGGAAATATTCCAGGATATTTATTTCATCAGTCTTCCAGTCAAACAGACTCCAATTTTTAATGAAAAAAAATAATTCATCAGTAGGTACGCATGGTTCCAGTAGATACAAAAAACTCTGCGGATTCGCCAATTTGAGATACTTTCCAGTGAAACCTTCTAAAGCTATTGTTTTCGACACGCTCTTTCCAATGATACCACTTTCATTCGATTTCGTAACAAAAAATTTTTTTCCCAAAAAAAATTATGGCCTATAGTCCAGTGATTTTTGGCGATTTTGGACGGAAATTTTTAATTGGAAATTTTGATGCCATTCGAACAAGCAGGTCCAAAAATGGGGGAATAGGTAGTTTTCCCGCTCGCTGGGCCCTGAAAACGTGGAAAAAATGACAAAAAACCGTTTGAATGGCTTAATTTCCAGTCGATTTTCAGACCGCTCAAATTTAATTTAATCGATGAATTCAAGTGAAATTTCCAGTGCCATTGGAAAGGAAATATTCCAGGATATTTATTTCATCAGTCTTCCAGTCAAACAGACTCCAATTTTTAATGAAAAAAAATAATTCATCAGTAGGTACGCATGGTTCCAGTAGATACAAAAAACTCTGCGGATTCGCCAATTTGAGATACTTTCCAGTGAAACCTTCCAAAGCTATTGTTTTCGACACGCTCTTTCCAATGATACCACTTTCATTCGATTTCGTAACAAAAAATTTTTTTCCCAAAAAAAATTATGGCCTATAGTCCAGTGATTTTTGGCGATTTTGGACGGAAATTTTTAATTGGAAATTTTGATGCCATTCGAACAAGCAGGTCCAAAAATGGGGGAATAGGTAGTTTTCCCGCTCGCTGGGCCCTGAAAACGTGGAAAAAATGACAAAAAACCGTTTGAATGGCTTAATTTCCAGTCGATTTTCAGACCGCTCAAATTTAATTTAATCGATGAATTCAAGTGAAATTTCCAGTGCCATTGGAAAGGAAATATTCCAGGATATTTATTTCATCAGTCTTCCAGTCAAACAGACTCCAATTTTTAATGAAAAAAAATAATTCATCAGTAGGTACGCATGGTTCCAGTAGATACAAAAAACTCTGCGGATTCGCCAATTTGAGATACTTTCCAGTGAAACCTTCCAAAGCTATTGTTTTTGACACGCTCTTTCCAATGATACCACTTTCATTCGATTTCGTAACAAAAAATTTTTTTCCCAAAAAAAATTATGGCCTATATATAGTCCAGTGATTTTTGGCGATTTTGGACGGAAATTTTTAATTGGAAATTTTGATGCCATTCGAACAAGCAGGTCCAAAAATGGGGGAATAGGTAGTTTTCCCGCTCGCTGGGCCCTGAAAACGTGGAAAAAATGACAAAAAACCGTTTGAATGGCTTAATTTCCAGTCGATTTTCAGACCGCTCAAATTTAATTTAATCGATGAATTCAAGTGAAATTTCCAGTGCCATTGGAAAGGAAATATTCCAGGATATTTATTTCATCAGTCTTCCAGTCAAACAGACTCCAATTTTTAATGAAAAAAAATAATTCATCAGTAGGTACGCATGGTTCCAGTAGATACAAAAAACTCTGCGGATTCGCCAATTTGAGATACTTTCCAGTGAAACCTTCTAAAGCTATTGTTTTCGACACGCTCTTTCCAATGATACCACTTTCATTCGATTTCGTAACAAAAAATTTTTTTCCCAAAAAAAATTATGGCCTATAGTCCAGTGATTTTTGGCGATTTTGGACGGAAATTTTTAATTGGAAATTTTGATGCCATTCGAACAAGCAGGTCCAAAAATGGGGGAATAGGTAGTTTTCCCGCTCGCTGGGCCCTGAAAACGTGGAAAAAATGACAAAAAACCGTTTGAATGGCTTAATTTCCAGTCGATTTTCAGACCGCTCAAATTTAATTTAATCGATGAATTCAAGTGAAATTTCCAGTGCCATTGGAAAGGAAATATTCCAGGATATTTATTTCATCAGTCTTCCAGTCAAACAGACTCCAATTTTTAATGAAAAAAAATAATTCATCAGTAGGTACGCATGGTTCCAGTAGATACAAAAAACTCTGCGGATTCGCCAATTTGAGATACTTTCCAGTGAAACCTTCCAAAGCTATTGTTTTCGACACGCTCTTTCCAATGATACCACTTTCATTCGATTTCGTAACAAAAAATTTTTTTCCCAAAAAAAATTATGGCCTATAGTCCAGTGATTTTTGGCGATTTTGGACGGAAATTTTTAATTGGAAATTTTGATGCCATTCGAACAAGCAGGTCCAAAAATGGGGGAATAGGTAGTTTTCCCGCTCGCTGGGCCCTGAAAACGTGGAAAAAATGACAAAAAACCGTTTGAATGGCTTAATTTCCAGTCGATTTTCAGACCGCTCAAATTTAATTTAATCGATGAATTCAAGTGAAATTTCCAGTGCCATTGGAAAGGAAATATTCCAGGATATTTATTTCATCAGTCTTCCAGTCAAACAGACTCCAATTTTTAATGAAAAAAAATAATTCATCAGTAGGTACGCATGGTTCCAGTAGATACAAAAAACTCTGCGGATTCGCCAATTTGAGATACTTTCCAGTGAAACCTTCCAAAGCTATTGTTTTCGACACGCTCTTTCCAATGATACCACTTTCATTCGATTTCGTAACAAAAAATTTTTTTCCCAAAAAAAATTATGGCCTATAGTCCAGTGATTTTTGGCGATTTTGGACGGAAATTTTTAACTGGAAATTTTGATGCCATTCAAACAAGCAGGTCCAAAAATGGGGGAATAGGTAGTTTTCCCGCTCGCTGGGCCCTGAAAACGTGGAAAAAATGACAAAAAACCGTTTGAATGGCTTAATTTCCAGTCGATTTTCAGACCGCTCAAATTTAATTTAATCGATGAATTCAAGTGAAATTTCCAGTGCCATTGGAAAGTAAATATTCCAGGATATTTATTTCATCAGTCTTCCAGTCAAACAGACTCCAATTTTTAATGAAAAAAAATAATTCATCAGTAGGTACGCATGGTTCCAGTAGATACAAAAAACTCTGCGGATTCGCCAATTTGAGATACTTTCCAGTGAAACCTTCCAAAGCTATTGTTTTCGACACGCTCTTTCCAATGATACCACTTTCATTCGATTTCGTAACAAAAAATTTTTTTCCCAAAAAAAATTATGGCCTATAGTCCAGTGATTTTTGGCGATTTTGGACGGAAATTTTTAATTGGAAATTTTGATGCCATTCGAACAAGCAGGTCCAAAAATGGGGGAATAGGTAGTTATCCCGCTCGCTGGGCCCTGAAAACGTGGAAAAAATGACAAAAAACCGTTTGAATGGCTTAATTTCCAGTCGATTTTCAGACCGCTCAAATTTAATTTAATCGATGAATTCAAGTGAAATTTCCAGTGCCATTGGAAAGGAAATATTCCAGGATATTTATTTCATCAGTCTTCCAGTCAAACAGACTCCAATTTTTAATGAAAAAAAATAATTCATCAGTAGGTACGCATGGTTCCAGTAGATACAAAAAACTCTGCGGATTCGCCAATTTGAGATACTTTCCAGTGAAACCTTCCAAAGCTATTGTTTTCGACACGCTCTTTCCAATGATACCACTTTCATTCGATTTCGTAACAAAAAATTTTTTTCCCAAAAAAAATTATGGCCTATAGTCCAGTGATTTTTGGCGATTTTGGACGGAAATTTTTAATTGGAAATTTTGATGCCATTCGAACAAGCAGGTCCAAATATGGGGGAATAGGTAGTTTTCCCGCTCGCTGGGCCCTGAAAACGTGGAAAAAATGACAAAAAACCGTTTGAATGGCTTAATTTCCAGTCGATTTTCAGACCGCTCAAATTTAATTTAATCGATGAATTCAAGTGAAATTTCCAGTGCCATTGGAAAGGAAATATTCCAGGATATTTATTTCATCAGTCTTCCAGTCAAACAGACTCCAATTTTTAATGAAAAAAAATAATTCATCAGTAGGTACGCATGGTTCCAGTAGATACAAAAAACTCTGCGGATTCGCCAATTTGAGATACTTTCCAGTGAAACCTTCCAAAGCTATTGTTTTCGACACGCTCTTTCCAATGATACCACTTTCATTCGATTTCGTAACAAAAAATTTTTTTCCCAAAAAAAATTATGGCCTATAGTCCAGTGATTTTTGGCGATTTTGGACGGAAATTTTTAATTGGAAATTTTGATGCCATTCGAACAAGCAGGTCCAAAAATGGGGGAACAGGTAGGTAGTTTTCCCGCTCGCTGGGCCCTGAAAACGTGGAAAAAATGACAAAAAACCGTTTGAATGGCTTAATTTCCAGTCGATTTTCAGACCGCTCAAATTTAATTTAATCGATGAATTCAAGTGAAATTTCCAGTGCCATTGGAAAGGAAATATTCCAGGATATTTATTTCATCAGTCTTCCAGTCAAACAGACTCCAATTTTTAATGAAAAAAAATAATTCATCAGTAGGTACGCATGGTTCCAGTAGATACAAAAAACTCTGCGGATTCGCCAATTTGAGATACTTTCCAGTGAAACCTTCCAAAGCTATTGTTTTCGACACGCTCTTTCCAATGATACCACTTTCATTCGATTTCGTAACAAAAAATTTTTTTCCCAAAAAAAATTATGGCCTATAGTCCAGTGATTTTTGGCGATTTTGGACGGAAATTTTTAATTGGAAATTTTGATGCCATTCGAACAAGCAGGTCCAAAAATGGGGGAATAGGTAGTTTTCCCGCTCGCTGGGCCCTGAAAACGTGGAAAAAATGACAAAAAACCGTTTGAATGGCTTAATTTCCAGTCGATTTTCAGACCGCTCAAATTTAATTTAATCGATGAATTCAAGTGAAATTTCCAGTGCCATTGGAAAGGAAATATTCCAGGATATTTATTTCATCAGTCTTCCAGTCAAACAGACTCCAATTTTTAATGAAAAAAAATAATTCATCAGTAGGTACGCATGGTTCCAGTAGATACAAAAAACTCTGCGGATTCGCCAATTTGAGATACTTTCCAGTGAAACCTTCTAAAGCTATTGTTTTCGACACGCTCTTTCCAATGATACCACTTTCATTCGATTTCGTAACAAAAAATTTTTTTCCCAAAAAAAATTATGGCCTATAGTCCAGTGATTTTTGGCGATTTTGGACGGAAATTTTTAATTGGAAATTTTGATGCCATTCGAACAAGCAGGTCCAAAAATGGGGGAATAGGTAGTTTTCCCGCTCGCTGGGCCCTGAAAACGTGGAAAAAATGACAAAAAACCGTTTGAATGGCTTAATTTCCAGTCGATTTTCAGACCGCTCAAATTTAATTTAATCGATGAATTCAAGTGAAATTTCCAGTGCCATTGGAAAGGAAATATTCCAGGATATTTATTTCATCAGTCTTCCAGTCAAACAGACTCCAATTTTTAATGAAAAAAAATAATTCATCAGTAGGTACGCATGGTTCCAGTAGATACAAAAAACTCTGCGGATTCGCCAATTTGAGATACTTTCCAGTGAAACCTTCCAAAGCTATTGTTTTCGACACGCTCTTTCCAATGATACCACTTTCATTCGATTTCGTAACAAAAAATTTTTTTCCCAAAAAAAATTATGGCCTATAGTCCAGTGATTTTTGGCGATTTTGGACGGAAATTTTTAATTGGAAATTTTGATGCCATTCGAACAAGCAGGTCCAAAAATGGGGGAACAGGTAGGTAGTTTTCCCGCTCGCTGGGCCCTGAAAACGTGGAAAAAATGACAAAAAACCGTTTGAATGGCTTAATTTCCAGTCGATTTTCAGACCGCTCAAATTTAATTTAATCGATGAATTCAAGTGAAATTTCCAGTGCCATTGGAAAGGAAATATTCCAGGATATTTATTTCATCAGTCTTCCAGTCAAACAGACTCCAATTTTTAATGAAAAAAAATAATTCATCAGTAGGTACGCATGGTTCCAGTAGATACAAAAAACTCTGCGGATTCGCCAATTTGAGATACTTTCCAGTGAAACCTTCCAAAGCTATTGTTTTCGACACGCTCTTTCCAATGATACCACTTTCATTCGATTTCGTAACAAAAAATTTTTTTCCCAAAAAAAATTATGGCCTATAGTCCAGTGATTTTTGGCGATTTTGGACGGAAATTTTTAATTGGAAATTTTGATGCCATTCGAACAAGCAGGTCCAAAAATGGGGGAATAGGTAGTTTTCCCGCTCGCTGGGCCCTGAAAACGTGGAAAAAATGACAAAAAACCGTTTGAATGGCTTAATTTCCAGTCGATTTTCAGACCGCTCAAATTTAATTTAATCGATGAATTCAAGTGAAATTTCCAGTGCCATTGGAAAGGAAATATTCCAGGATATTTATTTCATCAGTCTTCCAGTCAAACAGACTCCAATTTTTAATGAAAAAAAATAATTCATCAGTAGGTACGCATGGTTCCAGTAGATACAAAAAACTCTGCGGATTCGCCAATTTGAGATACTTTCCAGTGAAACCTTCCAAAGCTATTGTTTTTGACACGCTCTTTCCAATGATACCACTTTCATTCGATTTCGTAACAAAAAATTTTTTTCCCAAAAAAAATTATGGCCTATATATAGTCCAGTGATTTTTGGCGATTTTGGACGGAAATTTTTAATTGGAAATTTTGATGCCATTCGAACAAGCAGGTCCAAAAATGGGGGAATAGGTAGTTTTCCCGCTCGCTGGGCCCTGAAAACGTGGAAAAAATGACAAAAAACCGTTTGAATGGCTTAATTTCCAGTCGATTTTCAGACCGCTCAAATTTAATTTAATCGATGAATTCAAGTGAAATTTCCAGTGCCATTGGAAAGGAAATATTCCAGGATATTTATTTCATCAGTCTTCCAGTCAAACAGACTCCAATTTTTAATGAAAAAAAATAATTCATCAGTAGGTACGCATGGTTCCAGTAGATACAAAAAACTCTGCGGATTCGCCAATTTGAGATACTTTCCAGTGAAACCTTCTAAAGCTATTGTTTTCGACACGCTCTTTCCAATGATACCACTTTCATTCGATTTCGTAACAAAAAATTTTTTTCCCAAAAAAAATTATGGCCTATAGTCCAGTGATTTTTGGCGATTTTGGACGGAAATTTTTAATTGGAAATTTTGATGCCATTCGAACAAGCAGGTCCAAAAATGGGGGAATAGGTAGTTTTCCCGCTCGCTGGGCCCTGAAAACGTGGAAAAAATGACAAAAAACCGTTTGAATGGCTTAATTTCCAGTCGATTTTCAGACCGCTCAAATTTAATTTAATCGATGAATTCAAGTGAAATTTCCAGTGCCATTGGAAAGGAAATATTCCAGGATATTTATTTCATCAGTCTTCCAGTCAAACAGACTCCAATTTTTAATGAAAAAAAATAATTCATCAGTAGGTACGCATGGTTCCAGTAGATACAAAAAACTCTGCGGATTCGCCAATTTGAGATACTTTCCAGTGAAACCTTCCAAAGCTATTGTTTTCGACACGCTCTTTCCAATGATACCACTTTCATTCGATTTCGTAACAAAAAATTTTTTTCCCAAAAAAAATTATGGCCTATAGTCCAGTGATTTTTGGCGATTTTGGACGGAAATTTTTAATTGGAAATTTTGATGCCATTCGAACAAGCAGGTCCAAAAATGGGGGAATAGGTAGTTTTCCCGCTCGCTGGGCCCTGAAAACGTGGAAAAAATGACAAAAAACCGTTTGAATGGCTTAATTTCCAGTCGATTTTCAGACCGCTCAAATTTAATTTAATCGATGAATTCAAGTGAAATTTCCAGTGCCATTGGAAAGGAAATATTCCAGGATATTTATTTCATCAGTCTTCCAGTCAAACAGACTCCAATTTTTAATGAAAAAAAATAATTCATCAGTAGGTACGCATGGTTCCAGTAGATACAAAAAACTCTGCGGATTCGCCAATTTGAGATACTTTCCAGTGAAACCTTCCAAAGCTATTGTTTTCGACACGCTCTTTCCAATGATACCACTTTCATTCGATTTCGTAACAAAAAATTTTTTTCCCAAAAAAAATTATGGCCTATAGTCCAGTGATTTTTGGCGATTTTGGACGGAAATTTTTAACTGGAAATTTTGATGCCATTCAAACAAGCAGGTCCAAAAATGGGGGAATAGGTAGTTTTCCCGCTCGCTGGGCCCTGAAAACGTGGAAAAAATGACAAAAAACCGTTTGAATGGCTTAATTTCCAGTCGATTTTCAGACCGCTCAAATTTAATTTAATCGATGAATTCAAGTGAAATTTCCAGTGCCATTGGAAAGTAAATATTCCAGGATATTTATTTCATCAGTCTTCCAGTCAAACAGACTCCAATTTTTAATGAAAAAAAATAATTCATCAGTAGGTACGCATGCTTCCAGTAGATACAAAAAACTCTGCAGATTCGCCAATTTGAGATACTTTCCAGTGAAACCTTCCAAAGCTATTGTTTTCGACACGCTCTTTCCAATGATACCACTTTCATTCGATTTCGTAACAAAAAATTTTTTTCCCAAAAAAAATTATGGCCTATAGTCCAGTGATTTTTGGCGATTTTGGACGGAAATTTTTAATTGGAAATTTTGATGCCATTCGAACAAGCAGGTCCAAAAATGGGGGAATAGGTAGTTATCCCGCTCGCTGGGCCCTGAAAACGTGGAAAAAATGACAAAAAACCGTTTGAATGGCTTAATTTCCAGTCGATTTTCAGACCGCTCAAATTTAATTTAATCGATGAATTCAAGTGAAATTTCCAGTGCCATTGGAAAGGAAATATTCCAGGATATTTATTTCATCAGTCTTCCAGTCAAACAGACTCCAATTTTTAATGAAAAAAAATAATTCATCAGTAGGTACGCATGGTTCCAGTAGATACAAAAAACTCTGCGGATTCGCCAATTTGAGATACTTTCCAGTGAAACCTTCCAAAGCTATTGTTTTCGACACGCTCTTTCCAATGATACCACTTTCATTCGATTTCGTAAAAAAAAATTTTTTTCCCAAAAAAAATTATGGCCTATAGTCCAGTGATTTTTGGCGATTTTGGACGGAAATTTTTAATTGGAAATTTTGATGCCATTCGAACAAGCAGGTCCAAAAATGGGGGAATAGGTAGTTTTCCCGCTCGCTGGGCCCTGAAAACGTGGAAAAAATGACAAAAAACCGTTTGAATGGCTTAATTTCCAGTCGATTTTCAGACCGCTCAAATTTAATTTAATCGATGAATTCAAGTGAAATTTCCAGTGCCATTGGAAAGGAAATATTCCAGGATATTTATTTCATCAGTCTTCCAGTCAAACAGACTCCAATTTTTAATGAAAAAAAATAATTCATCAGTAGGTACGCATGGTTCCAGTAGATACAAAAAACTCTGCGGATTCGCCAATTTGAGATACTTTCCAGTGAAACCTTCTAAAGCTATTGTTTTCGACACGCTCTTTCCAATGATACCACTTTCATTCGATTTCGTAACAAAAAATTTTTTTCCCAAAAAAAATTATGGCCTATAGTCCAGTGATTTTTGGCGATTTTGGACGGAAATTTTTAATTGGAAATTTTGATGCCATTCGAACAAGCAGGTCCAAAAATGGGGGAATAGGTAGTTTTCCCGCTCGCTGGGCCCTGAAAACGTGGAAAAAATGACAAAAAACCGTTTGAATGGCTTAATTTCCAGTCGATTTTCAGACCGCTCAAATTTAATTTAATCGATGAATTCAAGTGAAATTTCCAGTGCCATTGGAAAGGAAATATTCCAGGATATTTATTTCATCAGTCTTCCAGTCAAACAGACTCCAATTTTTAATGAAAAAAAATAATTCATCAGTAGGTACGCATGGTTCCAGTAGATACAAAAAACTCTGCGGATTCGCCAATTTGAGATACTTTCCAGTGAAACCTTCCAAAGCTATTGTTTTCGACACGCTCTTTCCAATGATACCACTTTCATTCGATTTCGTAACAAAAAATTTTTTTCCCAAAAAAAATTATGGCCTATAGTCCAGTGATTTTTGGCGATTTTGGACGGAAATTTTTAATTGGAAATTTTGATGCCATTCGAACAAGCAGGTCCAAAAATGGGGGAATAGGTAGTTTTCCCGCTCGCTGGGCCCTGAAAACGTGGAAAAAATGACAAAAAACCGTTTGAATGGCTTAATTTCCAGTCGATTTTCAGACCGCTCAAATTTAATTTAATCGATGAATTCAAGTGAAATTTCCAGTGCCATTGGAAAGGAAATATTCCAGGATATTTATTTCATCAGTCTTCCAGTCAAACAGACTCCAATTTTTAATGAAAAAAAATAATTCATCAGTAGGTACGCATGGTTCCAGTAGATACAAAAAACTCTGCGGATTCGCCAATTTGAGATACTTTCCAGTGAAACCTTCCAAAGCTATTGTTTTTGACACGCTCTTTCCAATGATACCACTTTCATTCGATTTCGTAACAAAAAATTTTTTTCCCAAAAAAAATTATGGCCTATATATAGTCCAGTGATTTTTGGCGATTTTGGACGGAAATTTTTAATTGGAAATTTTGATGCCATTCGAACAAGCAGGTCCAAAAATGGGGGAATAGGTAGTTTTCCCGCTCGCTGGGCCCTGAAAACGTGGAAAAAATGACAAAAAACCGTTTGAATGGCTTAATTTCCAGTCGATTTTCAGACCGCTCAAATTTAATTTAATCGATGAATTCAAGTGAAATTTCCAGTGCCATTGGAAAGGAAATATTCCAGGATATTTATTTCATCAGTCTTCCAGTCAAACAGACTCCAATTTTTAATGAAAAAAAATAATTCATCAGTAGGTACGCATGGTTCCAGTAGATACAAAAAACTCTGCGGATTCGCCAATTTGAGATACTTTCCAGTGAAACCTTCTAAAGCTATTGTTTTCGACACGCTCTTTCCAATGATACCACTTTCATTCGATTTCGTAACAAAAAATTTTTTTCCCAAAAAAAATTATGGCCTATAGTCCAGTGATTTTTGGCGATTTTGGACGGAAATTTTTAATTGGAAATTTTGATGCCATTCGAACAAGCAGGTCCAAAAATGGGGGAATAGGTAGTTTTCCCGCTCGCTGGGCCCTGAAAACGTGGAAAAAATGACAAAAAACCGTTTGAATGGCTTAATTTCCAGTCGATTTTCAGACCGCTCAAATTTAATTTAATCGATGAATTCAAGTGAAATTTCCAGTGCCATTGGAAAGGAAATATTCCAGGATATTTATTTCATCAGTCTTCCAGTCAAACAGACTCCAATTTTTAATGAAAAAAAATAATTCATCAGTAGGTACGCATGGTTCCAGTAGATACAAAAAACTCTGCGGATTCGCCAATTTGAGATACTTTCCAGTGAAACCTTCCAAAGCTATTGTTTTCGACACGCTCTTTCCAATGATACCACTTTCATTCGATTTCGTAACAAAAAATTTTTTTCCCAAAAAAAATTATGGCCTATAGTCCAGTGATTTTTGGCGATTTTGGACGGAAATTTTTAACTGGAAATTTTGATGCCATTCAAACAAGCAGGTCCAAAAATGGGGGAATAGGTAGTTTTCCCGCTCGCTGGGCCCTGAAAACGTGGAAAAAATGACAAAAAACCGTTTGAATGGCTTAATTTCCAGTCGATTTTCAGACCGCTCAAATTTAATTTAATCGATGAATTCAAGTGAAATTTCCAGTGCCATTGGAAAGTAAATATTCCAGGATATTTATTTCATCAGTCTTCCAGTCAAACAGACTCCAATTTTTAATGAAAAAAAATAATTCATCAGTAGGTACGCATGGTTCCAGTAGATACAAAAAACTCTGCAGATTCGCCAATTTGAGATACTTTCCAGTGAAACCTTCCAAAGCTATTGTTTTCGACACGCTCTTTCCAATGATACCACTTTCATTCGATTTCGTAACAAAAAATTTTTTTCCCAAAAAAAATTATGGCCTATAGTCCAGTGATTTTTGGCGATTTTGGACGGAAATTTTTAATTGGAAATTTTGATGCCATTCGAACAAGCAGGTCCAAAAATGGGGGAATAGGTAGTTATCCCGCTCGCTGGGCCCTGAAAACGTGGAAAAAATGACAAAAAACCGTTTGAATGGCTTAATTTCCAGTCGATTTTCAGACCGCTCAAATTTAATTTAATCGATGAATTCAAGTGAAATTTCCAGTGCCATTGGAAAGGAAATATTCCAGGATATTTATTTCATCAGTCTTCCAGTCAAACAGACTCCAATTTTTAATGAAAAAAAATAATTCATCAGTAGGTACGCATGGTTCCAGTAGATACAAAAAACTCTGCGGATTCGCCAATTTGAGATACTTTCCAGTGAAACCTTCCAAAGCTATTGTTTTCGACACGCTCTTTCCAATGATACCACTTTCATTCGATTTCGTAAAAAAAAATTTTTTTCCCAAAAAAAATTATGGCCTATAGTCCAGTGATTTTTGGCGATTTTGGACGGAAATTTTTAATTGGAAATTTTGATGCCATTCGAACAAGCAGGTCCAAAAATGGGGGAACAGGTAGGTAGTTTTCCCGCTCGCTGGGCCCTGAAAACGTGGAAAAAATGACAAAAAACCGTTTGAATGGCTTAATTTCCAGTCGATTTTCAGACCGCTCAAATTTAATTTAATCGATGAATTCAAGTGAAATTTCCAGTGCCATTGGAAAGGAAATATTCCAGGATATTTATTTCATCAGTCTTCCAGTCAAACAGACTCCAATTTTTAATGAAAAAAAATAATTCATCAGTAGGTACGCATGGTTCCAGTAGATACAAAAAACTCTGCGGATTCGCCAATTTGAGATACTTTCCAGTGAAACCTTCCAAAGCTATTGTTTTCGACACGCTCTTTCCAATGATACCACTTTCATTCGATTTCGTAACAAAAAATTTTTTTCCCAAAAAAAATTATGGCCTATAGTCCAGTGATTTTTGGCGATTTTGGACGGAAATTTTTAATTGGAAATTTTGATGCCATTCGAACAAGCAGGTCCAAAAATGGGGGAACAGGTAGGTAGTTTTCCCGCTCGCTGGGCCCTGAAAACGTGGAAAAAATGACAAAAAACCGTTTGAATGGCTTAATTTCCAGTCGATTTTCAGACCGCTCAAATTTAATTTAATCGATGAATTCAAGTGAAATTTCCAGTGCCATTGGAAAGGAAATATTCCAGGATATTTATTTCATCAGTCTTCCAGTCAAACAGACTCCAATTTTTAATGAAAAAAAATAATTCATCAGTAGGTACGCATGGTTCCAGTAGATACAAAAAACTCTGCGGATTCGCCAATTTGAGATACTGTCCAGTGAAACCTTCCAAAGCTATTGTTTTCGACACGCTCTTTCCAATGATACCACTTTCATTCGATTTCGTAACAAAAAATTTTTTTCCCAAAAAAAATTATGGCCTATAGTCCAGTGATTTTTGGCGATTTTGGACGGAAATTTTTAATTGGAAATTTTGATGCCATTCGAACAAGCAGGTCCAAAAATGGGGGAATAGGTAGTTTTCCCGCTCGCTGGGCCCTGAAAACGTGGAAAAAATGACAAAAAACCGTTTGAATGGCTTAATTTCCAGTCGATTTTCAGACCGCTCAAATTTAATTTAATCGATGAATTCAAGTGAAATTTCCAGTGCCATTGGAAAGGAAATATTCCAGGATATTTATTTCATCAGTCTTCCAGTCAAACAGACTCCAATTTTTAATGAAAAAAAATAATTCATCAGTAGGTACGCATGGTTCCAGTAGATACAAAAAACTCTGCGGATTCGCCAATTTGAGATACTGTCCAGTGAAACCTTCCAAAGCTATTGTTTTCGACACGCTCTTTCCAATGATACCACTTTCATTCGATTTCGTAACAAAAAATTTTTTTCCCAAAAAAAATTATGGCCTATATATAGTCCAGTGATTTTTGGCGATTTTGGACGGAAATTTTTAATTGGAAATTTTGATGCCATTCGAACAAGCAGGTCCAAAAATGGGGGAACAGGTAGGTAGTTTTCCCGCTCGCTGGGCCCTGAAAACGTGGAAAAAATGACAAAAAACCGTTTGAATGGCTTAATTTCCAGTCGATTTTCAGACCGCTCAAATTTAATTTAATCGATGAATTCAAGTGAAATTTCCAGTGCCATTGGAAAGGAAATATTCCAGGATATTTATTTCATCAGTCTTCCAGTCAAACAGACTCCAATTTTTAATGAAAAAAAATAATTCATCAGTAGGTACGCATGGTTCCAGTAGATACAAAAAACTCTGCGGATTCGCCAATTTGAGATACTTTCCAGTGAAACCTTCCAAAGCTATTGTTTTCGACACGCTCTTTCCAATGATACCACTTTCATTCGATTTCGTAACAAAAAATTTTTTTCCCAAAAAAAATTATGGCCTATAGTCCAGTGATTTTTGGCGATTTTGGACGGAAATTTTTAATTGGAAATTTTGATGCCATTCGAACAAGCAGGTCCAAAAATGGGGGAATAGGTAGTTTTCCCGCTCGCTGGGCCCTGAAAACGTGGAAAAAATGACAAAAAACCGTTTGAATGGCTTAATTTCCAGTCGATTTTCAGACCGCTCAAATTTAATTTAATCGATGAATTCAAGTGAAATTTCCAGTGCCATTGGAAAGGAAATATTCCAGGATATTTATTTCATCAGTCTTCCAGTCAAACAGACTCCAATTTTTAATGAAAAAAAATAATTCATCAGTAGGTACGCATGGTTCCAGTAGATACAAAAAACTCTGCGGATTCGCCAATTTGAGATACTTTCCAGTGAAACCTTCCAAAGCTATTGTTTTCGACACGCTCTTTCCAATGATACCACTTTCATTCGATTTCGTAACAAAAAATTTTTTTCCCAAAAAAAATTATGGCCTATAGTCCAGTGATTTTTGGCGATTTTGGACGGAAATTTTTAATTGGAAATTTTGATGCCATTCGAACAAGCAGGTCCAAAAATGGGGGAACAGGTAGGTAGTTTTCCCGCTCGCTGGGCCCTGAAAACGTGGAAAAAATGACAAAAAACCGTTTGAATGGCTTAATTTCCAGTCGATTTTCAGACCGCTCAAATTTAATTTAATCGATGAATTCAAGTGAAATTTCCAGTGCCATTGGAAAGGAAATATTCCAGGATATTTATTTCATCAGTCTTCCAGTCAAACAGACTCCAATTTTTAATGAAAAAAAATAATTCATCAGTAGGTACGCATGGTTCCAGTAGATACAAAAAACTCTGCGGATTCGCCAATTTGAGATACTTTCCAGTGAAACCTTCCAAAGCTATTGTTTTCGACACGCTCTTTCCAATGATACCACTTTCATTCGATTTCGTAACAAAAAATTTTTTTCCCAAAAAAAATTATGGCCTATAGTCCAGTGATTTTTGGCGATTTTGGACGGAAATTTTTAATTGGAAATTTTGATGCCATTCGAACAAGCAGGTCCAAAAATGGGGGAATAGGTAGTTTTCCCGCTCGCTGGGCCCTGAAAACGTGGAAAAAATGACAAAAAACCGTTTGAATGGCTTAATTTCCAGTCGATTTTCAGACCGCTCAAATTTAATTTAATCGATGAATTCAAGTGAAATTTCCAGTGCCATTGGAAAGGAAATATTCCAGGATATTTATTTCATCAGTCTTCCAGTCAAACAGACTCCAATTTTTAATGAAAAAAAATAATTCATCAGTAGGTACGCATGGTTCCAGTAGATACAAAAAACTCTGCGGATTCGCCAATTTGAGATACTTTCCAGTGAAACCTTCCAAAGCTATTGTTTTCGACACGCTCTTTCCAATGATACCACTTTCATTCGATTTCGTAACAAAAAATTTTTTTCCCAAAAAAAATTATGGCCTATAGTCCAGTGATTTTTGGCGATTTTGGACGGAAATTTTTAATTGGAAATTTTGATGCCATTCGAACAAGCAGGTCCAAAAATGGGGGAACAGGTAGGTAGTTTTCCCGCTCGCTGGGCCCTGAAAACGTGGAAAAAATGACAAAAAACCGTTTGAATGGCTTAATTTCCAGTCGATTTTCAGACCGCTCAAATTTAATTTAATCGATGAATTCAAGTGAAATTTCCAGTGCCATTGGAAAGGAAATATTCCAGGATATTTATTTCATCAGTCTTCCAGTCAAACAGACTCCAATTTTTAATGAAAAAAAATAATTCATCAGTAGGTACGCATGGTTCCAGTAGATACAAAAAACTCTGCGGATTCGCCAATTTGAGATACTTTCCAGTGAAACCTTCTAAAGCTATTGTTTTCGACACGCTCTTTCCAATGATACCACTTTCATTCGATTTCGTAACAAAAAATTTTTTTCCCAAAAAAAATTATGGCCTATAGTCCAGTGATTTTTGGCGATTTTGGACGGAAATTTTTAATTGGAAATTTTGATGCCATTCGAACAAGCAGGTCCAAAAATGGGGGAATAGGTAGTTTTCCCGCTCGCTGGGCCCTGAAAACGTGGAAAAAATGACAAAAAACCGTTTGAATGGCTTAATTTCCAGTCGATTTTCAGACCGCTCAAATTTAATTTAATCGATGAATTCAAGTGAAATTTCCAGTGCCATTGGAAAGGAAATATTCCAGGATATTTATTTCATCAGTCTTCCAGTCAAACAGACTCCAATTTTTAATGAAAAAAAATAATTCATCAGTAGGTACGCATGGTTCCAGTAGATACAAAAAACTCTGCGGATTCGCCAATTTGAGATACTTTCCAGTGAAACCTTCCAAAGCTATTGTTTTCGACACGCTCTTTCCAATGATACCACTTTCATTCGATTTCGTAACAAAAAATTTTTTTCCCAAAAAAAATTATGGCCTATAGTCCAGTGATTTTTGGCGATTTTGGACGGAAATTTTTAATTGGAAATTTTGATGCCATTCGAACAAGCAGGTCCAAAAATGGGGGAACAGGTAGGTAGTTTTCCCGCTCGCTGGGCCCTGAAAACGTGGAAAAAATGACAAAAAACCGTTTGAATGGCTTAATTTCCAGTCGATTTTCAGACCGCTCAAATTTAATTTAATCGATGAATTCAAGTGAAATTTCCAGTGCCATTGGAAAGGAAATATTCCAGGATATTTATTTCATCAGTCTTCCAGTCAAACAGACTCCAATTTTTAATGAAAAAAAATAATTCATCAGTAGGTACGCATGGTTCCAGTAGATACAAAAAACTCTGCGGATTCGCCAATTTGAGATACTTTCCAGTGAAACCTTCCAAAGCTATTGTTTTCGACACGCTCTTTCCAATGATACCACTTTCATTCGATTTCGTAACAAAAAATTTTTTTCCCAAAAAAAATTATGGCCTATAGTCCAGTGATTTTTGGCGATTTTGGACGGAAATTTTTAATTGGAAATTTTGATGCCATTCGAACAAGCAGCTCCAAAAATGGGGGAATAGGTAGTTTTCCCGCTCGCTGGGCCCTGAAAACGTGGACAAAATGACAAAAAACCGTTTGAATGGCTTAATTTCCAGTCGATTTTCAGACCGCTCAAATTTAATTTAATCGATGAATTCAAGTGAAATTTCCAGTGCCATTGGAAAGGAAATATTCCAGGATATTTATTTCATCAGTCTTCCAGTCAAACAGACTCCAATTTTTAATGAAAAAAAATAATTCATCAGTAGGTACGCATGGTTCCAGTAGATACAAAAAACTCTGCGGATTCGCCAATTTGAGATACTTTCCAGTGAAACCTTCTAAAGCTATTGTTTTCGACACGCTCTTTCCAATGATACCACTTTCATTCGATTTCGTAACAAAAAATTTTTTTCCCAAAAAAAATTATGGCCTATAGTCCAGTGATTTTTGGCGATTTTGGACGGAAATTTTTAATTGGAAATTTTGATGCCATTCGAACAAGCAGGTCCAAAAATGGGGGAATAGGTAGTTTTCCCGCTCGCTGGGCCCTGAAAACGTGGAAAAAATGACAAAAAACCGTTTGAATGGCTTAATTTCCAGTCGATTTTCAGACCGCTCAAATTTAATTTAATCGATGAATTCAAGTGAAATTTCCAGTGCCATTGGAAAGGAAATATTCCAGGATATTTATTTCATCAGTCTTCCAGTCAAACAGACTCCAATTTTTAATGAAAAAAAATAATTCATCAGTAGGTACGCATGGTTCCAGTAGATACAAAAAACTCTGCGGATTCGCCAATTTGAGATACTTTCCAGTGAAACCTTCCAAAGCTATTGTTTTCGACACGCTCTTTCCAATGATACCACTTTCATTCGATTTCGTAACAAAAAATTTTTTTCCCAAAAAAAATTATGGCCTATAGTCCAGTGATTTTTGGCGATTTTGGACGGAAATTTTTAATTGGAAATTTTGATGCCATTCGAACAAGCAGGTCCAAAAATGGGGGAATAGGTAGTTTTCCCGCTCGCTGGGCCCTGAAAACGTGGAAAAAATGACAAAAAACCGTTTGAATGGCTTAATTTCCAGTCGATTTTCAGACCGCTCAAATTTAATTTAATCGATGAATTCAAGTGAAATTTCCAGTGCCATTGGAAAGGAAATATTCCAGGATATTTATTTCATCAGTCTTCCAGTCAAACAGACTCCAATTTTTAATGAAAAAAAATAATTCATCAGTAGGTACGCATGGTTCCAGTAGATACAAAAAACTCTGCGGATTCGCCAATTTGAGATACTTTCCAGTGAAACCTTCCAAAGCTATTGTTTTCGACAAGCTCTTTCCAATGATACCACTTTCATTCGATTTCGTAACAAAAAATTTTTTTCCCAAAAAAAATTATGGCCTATAGTCCAGTGATTTTTGGCGATTTTGGACGGAAATTTTTAATTGGAAATTTTGATGCCATTCGAACAAGCAGCTCCAAAAATGGGGGAATAGGTAGTTTTCCCGCTCGCTGGGCCCTGAAAACGTGGACAAAATGACAAAAAACCGTTTGAATGGCTTAATTTCCAGTCGATTTTCAGACCGCTCAAATTTAATTTAATCGATGAATTCAAGTGAAATTTCCAGTGCCATTGGAAAGGAAATATTCCAGGATATTTATTTCATCAGTCTTCCAGTCAAACAGACTCCAATTTTTA
The DNA here is from genome assembly GCA_964036015.1 of Leptarthrus brevirostris. Classification (NCBI taxonomy): domain Eukaryota; kingdom Metazoa; phylum Arthropoda; class Insecta; order Diptera; family Asilidae; genus Leptarthrus; species Leptarthrus brevirostris. Next base: position 100,476,719 of record OZ038375.1, read on the forward strand.
ATGAAAAAAAATAATTCATCAGTAGTTACGCATGTTTCCAGTAGATACAAAAAACTCTGCAGATTCGCCAATTTGAGATACTTTCCAGTGAAACCTTCCAAAGCTATCGTTTTCGACACGCTCTTTCCAATGATACCACTTTCATTCGATTTCGTAACAAAAAATTTTTTTCCCAAAAAAAATTATGGCCTATAGTCCAGTGATTTTTGGCGATTTTGGACGGAAATTTTTAATTGGAAATTTTGATGCCATTCGAACAAGCAGGTCCAAAAATGGGGGAATAGGTAGTTTTCCCGCTCGCTGGGCCCTGAAAACGTGGAAAAAATGACAAAAAACCGTTTGAATGGCTTAATTTCCAGTCGATTTTCAGACCGCTCAAATTTAATTTAATCGATGAATTCAAGTGAAATTTCCAGTGCCATTGGAAAGGAAATATTCCAGGATATTTATTTCATCAGTCTTCCAGTCAAACAGACTGCAATTTTTAATGAAAAAAAAATAATTCATCAGTAGGTACGCATGTTTCCAGTAGATACAAAAAACTCTGCAGATTCGCCAATTTGAGATACTTTCCAGTGAAACCTTCCAAAGCTATTGTTTTCGACACGCTCTTTCCAATGATACCACTTTCATTCGATTTCGTAACAAAAAATTTTTTTCCCAAAAAAAATTATGGCCTATAGTCCAGTGATTTTTGGCGATTTTGGACGGAAATTTTTAATTGGAAATTTTGATGCCATTCGAACAAGCAGGTCCAAAAATGGGGGAATAGGTAGTTTTCCCGCTCGCTGGGCCCTGAAAACGTGGAAAAAATGACAAAAAACCGTTTGAATGGCTTAATTTCCAGTCGATTTTCAGACCGCTCAAATTTAATTTAATCGATGAATTCAAGTGAAATTTCCAGTGCCATTGGAAAGGAAATATTCCAGGATATTTATTTCATCAGTCTTCCAGTCAAACAGACTGCAATTTTTAATGAAAAAAAATAATTCATCAGTAGGTACGCATGTTTCCAGTAGATACAAAAAACTCTGCAGATTCGCCAATTTGAGATACTTTCCAGTGAAACCTTCCAAAGCTATTGTTTTCGACACGCTCTTTCCAATGATACCACTTTCATTCGATTTCGTAACAAAAAATTTTTTTTCCCAAAAAAAATCATGGCCTATAGTCCAGTGATTTTTGGCGATTTTGGACGGAAATTTTTAATTGGAAATTTTGATGCCATTCGAACAAGCAGGTCCAAAAATGGGGGAATAGGTAGTTTTCCCGCTCGCTGGGCCCTGAAAACGTGGACAAAATGACAAAAAACCGTTTGAATGGCTTAATTTCCAGTCGATTTTCAGACCGCTCAAATTTAATTTAATCGATGAATTCAAGTGAAATTTCCAGTGCCATTGGAAAGGAAATATTCCAGGATATTTATTTCATCAGTCTTCCAGTCAAACAGACTCCAATTTTTAATGAAAAAAAATAATTCATCAGTAGTTACGCATGTTTCCAGTAGATACAAAAAACTCTGCAGATTCGCCAATTTGAGATACTTTCCAGTGAAACCTTCCAAAGCTATTGTTTTCGACACGCTCTTTCCAATGATACCACTTTCATTCGATTTCGTAACAAAAAATTTTTTTTCCCAAAAAAAATCATGGCCTATAGTCCAGTGATTTTTGGCGATTTTGGACGGAAATTTTTAATTGGAAATTTTGATGCCATTCGAACAAGCAGGTCCAAAAATGGGGGAATAGGTAGTTTTCCCGCTCGCTGGGCCCTGAAAACGTGGACAAAATGACAAAAAACCGTTTGAATGGCTTAATTTCCAGTCGATTTTCAGACCGCTCAAATTTAATTTAATCGATGAATTCAAGTGAAATTTCCAGTGCCATTGGAAAGGAAATATTCCAGGATATTTATTTCATCAGTCTTCCAGTCAAACAGACTCCAATTTTTAATGAAAAAAAATAATTCATCAGTAGGTACGCATGGTTCCAGTAGATACAAAAAACTCTGCGGATTCGCCAATTTGAGATACTTTCCAGTGAAACCTTCCAAAGCTATTTTTTTCGACACGCTCTTTCCAATGATACCACTTTCATTCGATTTCGTAACAAAAAATTTTTTTCCCAAAAAAAATTATGGCCTATAGTCCAGTGATTTTTGGCGATTTTGGACGGAAATTTTTAATTGGAAATTTTGATGCCATTCGAACAAGCAGGTCCAAAAATGGGGGAATAGGTAGTTTTCCCGCTCGCTGGGCCCTGAAAACGTGGAAAAAATGACAAAAAACCGTTTGAATGGCTTAATTTCCAGTCGATTTTCAGACCGCTCAAATTTAATTTAATCGATGAATTCAAGTGAAATTTCCAGTGCCATTGGAAAGGAAATATTCCAGGATATTTATTTCATCAGTCTTCCAGTCAAACAGACTCCAATTTTTAATGAAAAAAAATAATTCATCAGTAGGTACGCATGGTTCCAGTAGATACAAAAAACTCTGCGGATTCGCCAATTTGAGATACTTTCCAGTGAAACCTTCCAAAGCTATTGTTTTCGACACGCTCTTTCCAATGATACCACTTTCATTCGATTTCGTAACAAAAAATTTTTTTCCCAAAAAAAATTATGGCCTATAGTCCAGTGATTTTTGGCGATTTTGGACGGAAATTTTTAATTGGAAATTTTGATGCCATTCGAACAAGCAGGTCCAAAAATGGGGGAATAGGTAGTTTTCCCGCTCGCTGGGCCCTGAAAACGTGGAAAAAATGACAAAAAACCGTTTGAATGGCTTAATTTCCAGTCGATTTTCAGACCGCTCAAATTTAATTTAATCGATGAATTCAAGTGAAATTTCCAGTGCCATTGGAAAGGAAATATTCCAGGATATTTATTTCATCAGTCTTCCAGTCAAACAGACTGCAATTTTTAATGAAAAAAAATAATACATCAGTAGTTACGCATGTTTCCAGTAGATACAAAAAACTCTGCGGATTCGCCAATTTGAGATACTTTCCAGTGAAACCTTCCAAAGCTATTGTTTTCGACACGCTCTTTCCAATGATACCACTTTCATTCGATTTCGTAACAAAAAATTTTTTTCCCAAAAAAAATTATGGCCTATAGTCCAGTGATTTTTGGCGATTTTGGACGGAAATTTTTAATTGGAAATTTTGATGCCATTCGAACAAGCAGGTCCAAAAATGGGGGAATAGGTAGTTTTCCCGCTCGCTGGGCCCTGAAAACGTGGAAAAAATGACAAAAAACCGTTTGAATGGCTTAATTTCCAGTCGATTTTCAGACCGCTCAAATTTAATTTAATCGATGAATTCAAGTGAAATTTCCAGTGCCATTGGAAAGGAAATATTCCAGGATATTTATTTCATCAGTCTTCCAGTCAAACAGACTGCAATTTTTAATGAAAAAAAAATAATTCATCAGTAGGTACGCATGTTTCCAGTAGATACAAAAAACTCTGCAGATTCGCCAATTTGAGATACTTTCCAGTGAAACCTTCCAAAGCTATTGTTTTCGACACGCTCTTTCCAATGATACCACTTTCATTCGATTTCGTAACAAAAAATTTTTTTTCCCAAAAAAAATCATGGCCTATAGTCCAGTGATTTTTGGCGATTTTGGACGGAAATTTTTAATTGGAAATTTTGATGCCATTCGAACAAGCAGGTCCAAAAATGGGGGAATAGGTAGTTTTCCCGCTCGCTGGGCCCTGAAAACGTGGAAAAATGACAAAAAACCGTTTGAATGGCTTAATTTCCAGTCGATTTTCAGACCGCTCAAATTTAATTTAATCGATGAATTCAAGTGAAATTTCCAGTGCCATTGGAAAGGAAATATTCCAGGATATTTATTTCATCAGTCTTCCAGTCAAACAGACTCCAATTTTTAATGAAAAAAATAATTCATCAGTAGGTACGCATGCTTCCAGTAGATACAAAAAACTCTGCAGATTCGCCAATTTGAGATACTTTCCAGTGAAACCTTCCAAAGCTATTGTTTTCGACACGCTCTTTCCAATGATACCACTTTCATTCGATTTCGTAACAAAAAATTTTTTTTCCCAAAAAAAATCATGGCCTATAGTCCAGTGATTTTTGGCGATTTTGGACGGAAATTTTTAATTGGAAATTTTGATGCCATTCGAACAAGCAGGTCCAAAAATGGGGGAATAGGTAGTTTTCCCGCTCGCTGGGCCCTGAAAACGTGGAAAAAATGACAAAAAACCGTTTGAATGGCTTAATTTCCAGTCGATTTTCAGACCGCTCAAATTTAATTTAATCGATGAATTCAAGTGAAATTTCCAGTGCCATTGGAAAGGAAATATTCCAGGATATTTATTTCATCAGTCTTCCAGTCAAACAGACTCCAATTTTTAATGAAAAAAATAATTCATCAGTAGGTACGCATGCTTCCAGTAGATACAAAAAACTCTGCAGATTCGCCAATTTGAGATACTTTCCAGTGAAACCTTCCAAAGCTATTGTTTTCGACACGCTCTTTCCAATGATACCACTTTCATTCGATTTCGTAACAAAAAATTTTTTTTCCCAAAAAAAATCATGGCCAAGCAGGTCCAAAAATGGGGGAATAGGTAGTTTTCCCGCTCGCTGGGCCCTGGAAACGTGTATAAACAAAAATCAGAAATAATCTCCTCTATGCGTTAATAGTTACACCAGAAAATTTCTTTAAAAAATAATTAACAAAAAAAAACTTCTTTGGTAAACAAAAAATCTGTTAATAATATAATTGAAAATAATAATAAAGTTACTTAGTAAATCTTATTAGGAAACATGTTTTCATTAATAGCTACAAGTGTTATTTTACAATATTTACAAAAAAATCTCTTTGCTTGCCTTCGTCTTCGAAATTTATAATTAGATTTTCGATTATCTCTTATTTAAAGTGTGCTTCAATAGCTGGAGTGATGAATCTCAAAACGTCTACTTTTTTACAAGAGTAATTAATTAAGAATTGCACAAAAGTATTTGGAAAAATGAAAAACATACTCCAAAATGTTAGCACAGGAAAAGGAGTTAAATGTTAAGGACAAATTGTAGATGATTACTAGCACCACGCAATTACTGCTACAGTAAAGTGTTGTTTTGAAAGAAATTTTACATAAATTATTTCCTATAACAAACGAATTACAATAAAATATTCTAAAAAAAAAAAAGAATTTACAATCGTCAACACAACTCGAAGCTTGCTCCCAAAATTGAAATTGAAGTCTAATCAAGTTACTATGAAACACTTACGCTTAAAGTAAATGCCGAATATATGATACAATGAAAATTTGATTTGTTTTGACACTAACTAATGCTTGATTTCAATTAATTTATTATTTTAATAAAAATTGCACATTTATACAAAAAGTTTCTATCGTTTTACTTATATTACGAAAAAACATTGTTTTTGGTATGTTACGTTTGGTTTAGAGTTGCTCCAGTCGAACCGCGAACCCTTTCAGTTCATAAGAGGCCGCAGGTCTGTGTGTTGGGTCTCTTTGTGACGTCTTAAATCGACCTTTCGTTGGAATGATTTGTGACAGAGTTCGCATGCAAAAGGTTTGTAACCTGTGTGCTTCCTTGAATGAGTTATTAGGTTGGAGCTCTGACTGAAGGCTTTTCCACATACTTGGCATTTGTGCGGTTTTTCGCCTGAAAATAGAAATGAAACAAATGTTTATCAATAAACGCATACATAGCAGATCTAAATCAAATTACAATTTTCGTACATTAATATTGACAAGAACCATTCCGCTCGTCTAATCACTTAATATAAAATGGACATAAATCACAAATTCATTAACCAATTCTTGATTTCCCAAAATAAAGCCCTCGACAAAGGAAAGACATCGACCGCCTCGACTTCTATACCACCAGAACTCCGAAGAGCTCTCCGACAATAAAAATCCGATTATGGACGTCATCTGATTCCACTAAATGAGCCTGCAATAAATAATAAATCGTCCTTTGGCAGAGATCCGTTTTTAATATCGTTCAATAAATTCATGAGGATTAAAGAGTGCTATTTGCTCTGAAATACCAGAACGAAAAGTGGCAAGAACTACCCCTCAAACAAAAGGATATCATTTGACAACGCATATGAAAAGCAATGGACCTAGGTGGCTGCCCTGAGGGACGCCGGAACGAGCGACAATAGGGTTAGAAATGGATGAGTTAAAAATAGCATTGTACTGACGGTTGTTGAGGTAGGATTGAATCGCGGAGATGAATCAGGTGGGGGGGGGGGGGGGGGGGGGGCTAAACCATCAAGTTTGAACAAGATAACGTTATGGGAGATCTTTTTCCAGGGCACATAGTGTTTTTTTCCAGATCGTTTTCCAGGGCACATAGTGTTTTGGAGACGAAGTCGATAAGCTTGGTGGTTGTAGATCTACTTATAGTGGAAGAACATGGAATTATAGACCAATTTTTAGGTATGGATGATAATTTAGCAATGGGTCTGTAGTTGGACACATCGTTCTTGCAGCCTTTTTTGAAGATGGGAATAATATACGAGTTTTACCGTAATTGAGGGAAAACCCCTTGAGTGACCGAGAGGCGGAAAAGCAAAGTAAGCGGTTGAACTAGATGCATGGCACACTTTTTCAGCACGATGGCCGGAATACCATAGGGACCTGGGTGAAAGTCGTCCTCAAGCCTGTTAATACTGGCGACGATTAGTTGGGGATCAGGGTCGAAAGATGTAAACGACGTTTGAGTACACTTGTCCATGAATGAAAAGTAGTTCAGGTCGGGGTGTAGGGAATTGTCGCTGAAAGATTTACTGAAGAAGTGTGCAAAGAGGTTGTCGATAACCTTAGGATCAGACGAAGAGGTATTCTCGAGCTTTAGGGTAGAGGGGTAACCATTGGATTTCTTCTTGGAATTAATAAAGTTATAAGAACGTTTCGGGTCGGATATGAGGCTAGTTTCCATGCGTTGGAGGTACTCGTAGTAAAGGGTATCACAGCGTTCAGAAAAAGAGGTATAAGCAGATAGTTTGGAAGAAAAGTCAGACTCAGTCTAGGTTAGAAGAAAAGTTTGCCAACGTTTATTTCTCCTGCTGCGAAAAGAGCGTTATTCTTGGTCGTACCGTACAGGGGATGAGGAGCAGTTTTTACGAGGAAGAAGGGGAATAGATTGATGTAAAAATTGTATTTCCGAGTAGAACACCACTAAACCAAGGTCAATTGGAAGATGTTGAAGGATAGTGCCAATTTTAGTCACCTTTACGAAAATTGAAGAAAAGAGAAGACTCTAAGCTTTAAAGGGAGTGAGGGTGTATATAGGAGAAAACGAGGAACAGGGGAGGATGGTGATGATCAAGGGAGGAGAGGAATCAATTGGTATCTTTTTTAATGATGGAGACAGACTAGCAGCATTATGGAGTATTAATTATTCAATTAAGCACATTTCTTTGTGTTCCTTCTTTAGGTAAGCAGTTTGCAAATTAGGTAGAAAGATTCAATTTAAATTCTTAATTAGCTGGTGCAATAAACAATCAACAAACGTATCTCGACTCTAAAAGCTTCCACCTTCTTCAATCAAACTCAAATGTCGAAGAGTCAATGTGAATTAAACGTGTTCCGTACTCTCACCTTAAGTGGCACATTGCATTGAAAATCGCTCTATGGAATTTATTTTAAATGAAACTTATTCATCCTGTTTTTTCCCGGGTCTCTTTTTCTAATTTTCTCAGACCTACCTTTTTTTTTAACGATCCAAAGTGGATTGGAATGAAATATTCAAGTGGAAGTGCGTAGCGGGCAAGGCAAACCCAATGGAAATGAGTCAAATTGCTATGCAAACGAAAATGGATTTGAGTTCCCTTAAATATGCAGAGTTTTTGTGTCGTCGGAAGGTGAATGATTCAGTTAGGAGTTGGAACTTCCTTCATTATTCTACCTGTCTGATGGAAAAAGGTATTCATCAACATATTTTTTTAGCATCCTGAAACGAATTACCACAGCTATGGTAGAAGGGAAGGAGACCCGACTTTCTAGTACCATCGGCAATTGACAGAAGTGCCCCGGAAATTTTTCTACAAACTCATAGTGTAAACAAGAAAAAAATGTGGCCAGTGATGGTCAGTTGGGAGTCCTAGATGAACGGACCTTCAAGTTTTGATTTGCAGAAATCAATTTCATGTCCGTCTTGAAATTTCCTGATCTGTTCGAGCTTCTTGGTACTTCGGTTGCTGGAAAGGTTCTCGGTCCCATTTTCCGCTTGGGTGCAAACACACGCTTACCTGAGCAAAGCTTAAGGGCAGCCAAAGGATATTGAATAACAGTTGCATGCTCTTTAAATTTCCACCCTTTAACATACCTTGGATTACCTTTTAACCTTAAGAATTTAGACCTTTTATAGAAAAACAAACTTGAGACACAGAAAAGGAGGGCAGACCTCACTTCGACTTCGTTCAGTGTCCTGGAATGACGGTGTATGATTTCAGATAACGTGACTGTAGCCTGTTCCTTTCTAGTGGCAAGAGTCACGACGGGTTGTAGGGAAAACCTAAATGGAGAAGATGAAAGTGATACAATTTTTTTTTTAAAGAAATTCCTTGCGGACAATATCAGGATCAGATCTGAAATTTCCCGTCTCATTTATCTCGGCTATTTTCACCCCTTTCTGGTTGTTTCCCTAGAGTCTTAGTCTAGGTGTGCTCTTCAGTGTTAATAGAAGTTGCTTTGTTTTCTGACTGTTGCCGTTATAACAATTACTAGGTAAGACAGCAGTTGAATGGAAAACTTTTCTCCTGAATGTGAATTGCGATTAATTTTAATTCTCCTGTCGTATTTCTACGTTATCACAAAACTAAGGAAATTATTTTGCTGTCTACCCCTGTTACCGGCGTATCGAAGCGGAAATTGGCAATTTTCTGGGAACCGAGCACATTTCTTAGTTTTTTTTTTTTTTTGTTCTCCTCAATCCTCAAGGTATCTCTAATCGCCATAAGGAAAGCTAAAATTACATTTATCCGATTACGAAATGAATTGAACGTTTGATTTTTTTTTCCTTTCAGGATGTCCTTTGGATGGTACAGAGCGGAAGTTCTTGGCGCCGTGGTTTCCGTTTTCATGATTTGGGTTATTACAGCAATTCTTGTTTTCTTGGCGGTACAGCGCGTTATAAATCAAGATTTCGAATTAGATGCAAAGATCATGCTTATCACGGCTGGATTGGCGATTGTTGTAAATGTAATGTAAGTATAGATTCACAAATATTTCAATATTTTATTTTATTTAACAGAAGTTCTTAGCCGATGAATATCATGTTTGGCAATCACTTAAATTGCTAGGATTTAAGATAATCTGCGATAGTTTACAATACAGTAATAGTATTCGATACCATCGTGTCCATCTTTCCGAAGGATTGATTGATCTAAAGCTTTCGAATTCAATTACCGATAATGAAAATAGAAAGGCAGTCTGTCATCATAGTAATGCTTCGAGAAATTTATTCCGTATTTTGTGGTCTTAAGACATTCAATTCGATGATCAGAAGTTTCACAGTTTAAGGTTTTTAAAATACGTCTTTGATGTAAGGTTATGAGATTTGCGAGTGTGTTTCCTACAATATTTACATGTGTCAATATCATAACAAATGACGATTATACATACGAAAATCAGTTGAAGATCAACAAAAATCTTGAGCCGCTAATCGACATACAAAGGTATGATCCTCTCTGGTAACAAAAACCAGGTGTGCACTTAGCGTTAATCCAGGCAAACCTAAACTCATGCTTTTTACCACAAAAACTAAGATACCACTCATTAATCCTCCAAAACTAAACAGACAGGTACTCTCGCTATACTCCAATGCGAAGTAAACTGGAAACTTTGTCGCTGATATGGTAGCCCGCGCTGAATACAACCTATTGCATCTGAGCAGGATTTAAAGATCAGTTTAAATAAGCATCAATGGCGATCTTGTATAAAAGTTACTCTAGACTTTATTCTGGACCTGCACATTAGACAGGGCGGAAGAATGCTTAATAAGCTGTGATACAGAACAAGTGGAACGATTAGAGAACGGAAGCCGACAATGGATCAATGATGCCACATGGTCCAAAAGACAAGAACGAACGCAAATTAAAGACCGCATCAATTCCGCTACTGACGTTGCAGTTAAACAGTATCTCAGAGCTGTATACCAGTCCCTACAATAAGGCGTCCAAAAAAGCGTAAGACGTGACAAGCACAACTATATCAACGCGCCAGCAGAAAAGGCAGATGAAGCGACATACCGTGCATTTACAAGATTACCAAGAAACTGGCTGGAAAGACTCTTGAAACTCAACATCCGCCCTTCTAGTTACGGAAGAATATCAACTGCGGAGGTGGAGAGAATATTTTTTGTTGAAGTCCTAAATAACACTTCTGGGCCTAGGAATACCTCTTTACTCGAGCCTGAAAATTCACCGGCTGTAGCCAATATTAACATGAGAACTCCGACAAGATTGGAGTTTGCGGACGCAATTAGGTCGATGGACCTTGGTAAGACTCTAGTGATTGATGGAAAAAAAGTGGAACTAATTAAGGCGGATCAATTGCTGCAGGTGATATTCTTCTTCTTGTAATCCAGGAATGTTGGGAAATCGAGACCTGTCGCACTGAATGAAAAACAGGCAAAATTGTGAGGAGTTGTAACAATTGGTGCGGTATCTATCCTTTAACTATAATCTCCAAATTTATGGCAAAAATTATCTTAATGCGAATCAACTGTCGAACGCAGTCTAAATTATGAACAGCTTTCGTAAGGGTTTCTCCTGCAGCGGTGCTGACTGTCCGAATTATCATCGAGCAAATGGATGGAGGTCCACTTTACATCTAATGTTCATCGAGAAGGTGTTTGACAGCTTTAATCGCGATTACGATAGCTTTACGTAGGAGAGGCGTCCCAGAAAAAATTACCACCATCATAAAGGAGTCCTACTCAGGAGCCCAATGTCATGTCCTACATAGGGGAATACTGTCGAAGCCTCTCTAAGTACTGAACGCAGTGAGACAAGGCTACTTATTGTCGCCTTTGTTTTTCCTGATCGTCCTGCCCTAGGTGACCACCTATTACAAGAGATTGGATGGACATTTTTTAACCACCTTACGCACCTGGACTATGCCTCCTGTCCAACATACAGAGTCATGTAGCTCTAATATCCGAAGTTCTGAGTAGAGAAGTTCGCAGAGAAGGCTTAAGGTCAATGCTGCTAAGACCGATCTTATAAGGTTGGACTCCAAGAGACAAAACAAAATTGATCTTGAAGAGCAGCAAATATAACAAGTGCATAAATTTTGCCATCTCGGAAGTATAGTCAAAGCAGACGGCGGAATTGATCCTGATGAACAGGCTCGCATCAATAAGGCCGAAGTTGTCACAAGCGGTTAAAGGACCCAGTGACATTAGAAGTATTTAAAGGCTCTTCAGGCTGCGAAACAAACACTAACCTCCAGCCGAAATCTTTTCTGACAACTAAGCCGCCATCAACGCTCGGCTACCATATCCTCCAAATTGGTAGAGTGCTGTCAAGATGAGCCTTTCTTTCACCATGAGCGCATTGAAGTCACCCTGGTCTGGGTGGAGCATATGGAGAAATGAGGGGGTTAATGCGCTGGAAACGGAAACGGTTTATATTTCTCTGGGAGAGTTGCACACTATTAATCCATGGCCAACTCCAAGTGGAGCAGTCACCTATGCTATATGCAGGGCGATTTGGTCCCCAATTAAACAGAAATAAAAACCGTGTGCTGGTTTGCCGGTCTCTGGATCGATCTAGTGTCAGCTATATTCAACCGTAACCTTCACGCATAAACATACACTGACAACCTCATCACGAGACGTGGTTACAGAACGGCACACCTGTGTCGCCACTTCAACCAACCAACCCGGCAAGAAAATGTTGCTAGCTGTTTTTTTTTTACCATGTCGTCAAAGCCTAGGGGATAACCCTTTGATGCGTTAACATGGCTTTGTCTGGAAGGGAAATAATGTAAGGGGAGTGAGGAAACTGGAAAGTCTTGATTTTGCATTGCGAGGTAGGAAACAGTCCAGAGACGGATTTTTTAATTCAATTTTAAAAAACCCACGGGGAGACCTGGACTCAAGCCCGGGAACCATGTCATGCCGCTCAAACAATTGGTCCAACTCCGTCTCCGTTAAAAAAGACAAGAACTTCTGTAAATCAAACTTCTTGCAGGTGGAGGTACTACTAAAAAAGCATTCGGTAGTATTGTTGCAGAAGGATCAAGGTCGGCAGTTGACTTGTTTCCTTAGAGGTCACTGTTAGGCATTTACTTTCCACTCGACGATTGTATAGGACTTACGTCTACCAAATAATTAATGAAATTTGTTTCGTGCCCCAAAAACTCGAATAAAAGCTGTTGTTTCAAACTTTCCCCTCAACAAAAATATGATCTGGTAAACAAAAGTCTTGAAGTCATTTACAATTTGAGTATATGAAAGAAGAAATTTGTCTACCTCCTTCCACTCTAGGGTTCATAGAGATTTGTACATAAACACGTCTTAACAGGAAGAAACCAGATTTCAAGTTTGCTCGGAAGTCCTGAAACTCTACCGGAATTTTCATCGACTCAAATTAATTCTTTTACTAGAGTTAGGCGTCCGAAACGTGACAATCGATAACTCTTGTGTCCCAAGGGCGTTAACTTTGTCAACTGATTTGTGAAGTAGAGAGTTTAAATTTAGTAGCAGAACATGAATTTTCTTCCACTTTCTCCGAAAATGATTTCGCCGAACGGCTGAATGTAGAAGGAGAGAGAGATAAACTTTTTATTGGGCAAAAGGGCCTCCGGTTTACTATGATGCGATCGCAAGGACTTTGATTTTACTGTTCGCCAGACTAGGGTTGAGTGCTCTTGGTACATTCTCTCATCCCTTTGGCCTTTTATGTCATACATTTCATATTATCAACGGCATTTTTAAGTAAACTCATCCATACAAAATCGAGTCGTTATCCGTAAATGAAAAATGTCAGAGACTCAAGGAAAAGAGCGATGTTTAGTGATACTTTCATATACGATTGGATGCATCAATATACTATTCACTCGTTTGCCATTTTTTATGGCATCGTTCGTCCCTAGAATTTTCTCGAAATTAGTTTTCCAGTCCTTCGTTACTGTAATATTCCCGAGATTTTGTCATGGCCTAGGGAAGAGCTCGTTTGATTTATTCGTCCTCATGTTGACTTGTTGACTTTTATAGATAGGCTGGTAAAAGTTCGTCCGGGAGGACGGGACGGCAATATTAGCCCTAAGCAGCAACCAACTCACTTTAGGCCTGAAAATGTATTCTGTCTGAGTTTTTTCTCGCATCTCCTCTTATGCAATAGTTGCCGGTCAACTAAAATACAAACTTAGATAAGGTTGCGAAAGATTTATTGCTGTAATCCATTTCATTTTCTTAAATATATTTTCAGGCAGGAAAACCTATACAGAACCGCTTAGTACTAACCTAAATGCTAGAGACGCAGCCCCTCGGGGAAACCCAAAGGTACAGAGGACCGCCCCGGGGTATAGTTTGGCTTTAGGAAACATTTTTGGTGAGCAGGTGCCCTTACTAACGCCAACTTTATTATATTTTTGGTTCGTTTTGTAAATTTAAGATGAACGAAAAAGTTTTAAAATAATGACGGCCATTTATAATTCCACGTAAGAGGACGGCGAATTCAAGCTTAAAATAGGAAGAGCTTTCTTACTGTACGAAAAATTATAGGATTTTCAAGGGGAAAATTAATTAAGTCGGTACGTCGGGTAAAATTAGAGGTTTTCCCTAATTCCATATTTTCAATCACCTTTTGTTGCTGGATATTTTTTTTGCTTTCTATTCCTTTACCATTTCTCTATGGCGTAGCAGGTTTGATGAACGAATTGATTGGAAGGCCTACGAGATTTATAAGATGAAACGGCTATTGAGGTTAGATATAATACGTTCATATTGTAAGATACAAATTCAAAAAAGTTTTAACATTTAGTTTCTGTCTCTGGCTATGTCCGCGTTCAGTTCTTCTAATTAATTTAAGCCACTTGTAATTTGTGCTGGTGCACCATTTATTTGAAACCACATGTCTCTTCTTATAATCAGGGAAACATGTCCTAAAGGAACAGTAAGGAATTGTCCGCACTTAAGACAGTCTTCTACCTTGTTGGTTTCAAAAAATCGAAATTTCTTTTTTTTTTTTGCATAGAACGTGTCAGGAACATACCCTCGAAATGATATTTCGGAGTTCTTATTATTTCGGACTGTCAGAGACTGTCAAACACAGCTCCGCGTGTCACTTTTATAACGCTCCTTCGCGGTAGCCCGGAAACTAATTTTACCAGTTTTACCAAGGACATCCAGATGGTCTATTGTATACTTTATATGCCTGTATGTGTGTTTCTTCTGTAAGCTATGTGAAATTTGTGGGTTCGTTCAGTTTGGAAGAAAACCTGACGTCGGAAACAGATTGATCGTAAGTAGCTTTTCGTCCAAGGTTAATGCATGAACATCTTTAAATGAGGTTTCCCAAAAGTTGCGTTTTTGCAACTGGTTCACATGATAACTCGAAAAATAATAATTGATCGATTAACTCAATCTTTGAAAAACATGTCGCTATTGTCTGAGAAAGGCTTTTTGAAAATTTAAAATTTAAAAAAAAAATTTTTTCATGTTCTAAGGGTCAAAAACGTAAAAAAATTAAAAATTTTTTTTTTTTTTAATGTCGACTATTTTGCGAAATTTTGAAAATTCTGTTCGTCAAACGATAGCCAAGGGGAAAATAAAACTAAATATTTGTCGATTTTTCGTTTAAGACGACATTCATGAGCTGAATCGTGTCAACCGTTTTGATATGAACTTTTCGCGGTACTTCAAAGTCCAACAAATGTCAAACTAGACACAATAAAAATTTCAACAAATTTATTTTCAAAGTATAAGAATAAACGAGTTGAACCAAAAAAACTGCATTTCAATCGCATTATTGGTGTACCTACGACTCGAAAAACGGTATCAAAAAGGTAGGTGGTAAGGTAGAAGACCCCCATAAGATAATGGAAAGAAAGTAAGGACCAATTAGCACATCATCGAGCTCAAACGTTTACGAAAAATTTATGCTGAAATGCTATACGTATTGCTAGTTTTTCTAATTCCCACCTATGGTTGGATTTATAATACCGTGTCTCGTAAATAAAGCTTCATCTGTCCAAAAGACTGTTCTGTAGAAATAAATATTAAGCCGAGATATAGTCTGCCTCAAGCAAATCGTGCACTTTCCGATCATCCGAATAATCGATATGTACATACTAGGCCCTCACGTTTACTAGGCCTTGAACTTCGGAATGAAAAAATGTCGACCTATCACTTTTGTGTTTTTCAGTCTTAGAATTAAGTCTATTTTATGCTCCCAAATTTTGAAAAAACCCATAAAAGTTCCAAAATATTTGAGTCCAAAATCTCTTTGCTGAGTAGTTATAATTGGGAAAGGAGTGTGATATGTTTAATATTCCGTACCTTATTCGACAAAAAGGGATACTTACAGAATCAGTTCGATGTTCCCCACAGCTGATTTTTTCCGAAACTATTTAACATAGAAAGTTGGTGATTGTGGAGAAGGAGGGGGGGGGGGGTGAAGTCGAAAGGGTAAAAAATTTTTTTTAATGTGAGTAGAGTATCATATGTAAGCTGAATTTGTTATACTTGGACACTCTTTCTCTCTCTAGTACGGTTAACCTCTTGTGGGGTCAGAAAACAACCATGAGATTCGAACCTGAGATCTTCGGATTGGTAGGCCCGCACGTTATCACTTACTCCACCGACGGATTTTATTTGCATACTTGTATATCTAAGAGTACAACTCCAAAAAATTCGAAATTTTGAAATATTATCACGAGGGCCATTACATTTACACAAAATCAAAAAACGTATCTGTTTTGATACGGCCGATTGAAACGTGGCTCTCTCGCTTACTAAAAACTTTTTTTTAAAAGTACTCACGGAATGGAACACTAATGGCGAAAGATCACCTTACTCTTTGCCGCTATTTTTTCGTAGCGGTCGAAAAAAATATTCGCGAAACTGTAATATTGGAAATTTTTTTTTCATAAATTGATGCATAAAATGCCCTAGAAAACAGTAAGACAACCCTTTAAAGTGAGGGAGGGGGGCGCGGTCACCCTATTTTTATATTTCGGGAGCTTTAAAGAAAACATTTTGCCAAGTGAGAGAGGCTTATGTAGTGGTTCGTTGAAATTTTACATATATGGACGGTAAAAGTCCTAATCAATCAGGTTTCGGTTGCATTGAATATATAGTGTATTATTTGCCTAGGTTTATAAGCAAAGTTCGCGGCTAGCTGCGTAATGCCAGTTGAATGAACATCCGTCAGGTACCATTAGGCTAAGCTTCACTTAATCATTTCATATACAGAGTGTATTATAGCAGGAGAAGGGGCAATCTCTATCATTTGAGAACTACACCGTGTTTACAATTTGCAATTTCCACGGAATGCACATAATTGCTTTATTTTTATCTGTTGATCTACTCAACGCAGCGTCGACATACGCCAAAAAACTACTATCCCAATGACCATTTCAAAATTGTCAACAATGTTGATCTAACTATTGCTACTATTGCAAGTACAATCACTTCCGATTGCCCATCTTATTACCTTTTCAAAAAGTCAAAACCTGTCCAGGTGCCGAAATAATGTGGAAATTTAGGCGTAGAAAACCTTTTGGGGAATACCATAAAAATCTTCAATTTAAAGAAATTAAGCTCATACTAACCCTAGAATAGTTTTTTATAGTTATTTTAATTCGAAGCTTATTACAATTTATATTAATATGTTATAAAAGCTGTTCAAAGTGTCCTTCGACGATGCATGCCGATAACCTCCTTCTGATTCCCTTTGTAAGGTGCATTGTAGCCAACGTTTTCGTCGCTGTAGTCCCAGTTGTGCTAACAAATTCGTCTCTATCGTTGCAAGGTCTTGAATAAACTTCATCCTTTATTGTTTTCCATTAAAAAAAAGTTCAATGAAGTAACATCTGAAGATCTAGCAGGCCAAGGAATCGGTGTACCACCTCCACTCCAGTGGTCAAAAAATGTTTCCTTTAACATTGCCAGTATCATGTTGGCAGTATGCGCTGGGGCTTCATCCTGTTGATTAAACATTGCCTTAAGCTTATCAAGATAGATGTCCTCTAGTAGATCTGACAGTGTATTGTCCAAAAAGTCCGGATAAACTTAACTATTAATCACTTACGCCAAAATGAATGGTCCTATTAAATAACGGCCAATGATATCAGCCTAAACATTGATACAAAATTTGGGCTTGAATGAGGTCACCCTTGTTTTCGATATTGAGGTTGTGGAAGTTTGTGATACCATCCACGGTGGTATGCCAATCATCCGTCCACAGACAAGCTTTGTTTTTTCTCGGAATCTCCTTTCAGTAGTCCTTGAACTGGGATATGATGTGATAAGGACGTAACCCTCCTCGGTGAATAGTCCTCCAAACTTTAACTGAAGACACTCCAAATCGGCTTGCGATTCATCTCGTGCTCGTTTCAGGGTCTTGTCTGGGGAGGGTGATTATTTGCTGCTCGACATCGGCAGAATTTTCCTATGTTTCAGATCGCGTGTTGTTTGAAGATACACTCACGGTTTCTCTTAATCTTCGGAAAGTTCGCGAAAATAGGCCTCTGTGGGGTGCACATCGTTAGGAAATCTTCATTTTTTTTTAATAATACTAGCTTACGAACACTAGTTCTGGAACATTATTTTTTCAAATATGATCGATACTTTTGCTGACTTCCACTATTTTACAGGAAAATTTCAAGCAAGTATTCTATCCTGTCGTCGGTGGAGTAAGTGATAACGTGTCGACCTACCAATCTGGAGGTTCCAGGCAGGTGTATTAATTATATACATTTCCGAGAAAATTTAGGGAAATGCTGAATTTTATTTAAGTGATTGTATTTGTGTAGGTGACTGTACCTGCAGGTAGGACTGAACTTGCAGCGGTAGGAGTTAGATGAATATTGTTGACTTTTTTAGAAAGAACATTGCCATAGTAGTTTTTTCAGCGTTTGCATCACTGCGTTGCGTAGAGTTAATCAAAAGATAAAATAACAAGTTGGAATTTATAAATCACCCTGTAACTCTCACTGAAACAATTCAGCCCCCCTGCCATTCAGTTTTTTGTTTGCCTATCTTACTTATGTGAAACACTTTATAAGAAGTTCAGTTAGTTTGGCGGATAAAACATGTAAAACCTTAATATGCTAATATTCTTTTAGAAGTAAACATCTTTGAAAGAAAGACTGACTCATAGATTTTTCCTTTTTTGAGTACGAAATTCTAAAAATAGGCCAGAAATTAACTAACTACTTTGAACATATTCACAAGACAATTTCATTCTTAAGAATATGTCTGTTTGCAAAAGAACGAACGATTGCGAGTAAATATTTTCGTCATCAACAAATTCGTGATTTCCCATTGAACAAAAGCCCAACATTTTCCATGGGGGTAGTCTATTTAGTCTGGCCTTCAAATGTTTAACCGTCATTACCACATTTTTCCACTTGAGATCACTAAACAAATACTCCATTTCTTTAATATGATAGCAAACTTCCTAACGAACTTTTCCCATTTATTCACTTTCCTCCATGGACGGCTATATATAGACCGAATAAGGAGTAAATTCGCCAGTGTTCATCAAACACATTGCTTTCATTCAAAATTGTCTGAGATGACAATTTTGGCCTATACATACATACATACACACACACATACTCCTGCCCCTTTCAGATATAGGTTCACGGGGTATTTGCTGAGGGCCTGATTCAGAGGACCTTGTCATTGCTCAGGCAAACAAGGGAAAAAGCCTCGACCAATTTAACACTTCCACACGTAATCAAATACTCCCAACAAAGGCAGGAAAGGACTTTGCTGACAATGTAAAAAAAGGTGGAGAGCTCTAACAAGGATGAATCTACTTTTTAAGTAAAGACTCTTCTAATAGAGTCCAAAGTAAGCTCCACTAAAACCGACTCAAATTCAAAGCTACCAAAAAACCTAGAAGAGTTAGGCTCTTATTTAAACACGTGCAAAAACACACTCGGGAAATAAGTGTAGAGCTCACGTCCCAGAACAGCTCTCTAGGGGATTTGTGTAGGAGGGCACTTTTGCCCCAGTCCACGGGAACATAGCTTTCAGGAGTCAAGTGAAGTGATACTCAAACAGAAAGAACCATACATTCAATTAGGAGCAACCGTCATAGACCAGACATGTGGTGGTCCATAGCTGGACATCTGCCCAGAACTACCAACTAACAAGCCACTAAAAATATTTACAAAAGAACTCGGATGACTTTGGTAGTCTGGTGGTGTCGTGGATACCCATGGCAACACAGATATGACAACGAAAATTTTGTTCACTGGTTTGTGAAATTGAATTCGTTTGTTTACGAATGCCACAACTTTATGTTATCCAAAAAAAATAATAAAACTAAGATACAACATTGCCTTGGACGCTAACGCTTATCCATGTCTGCCCGTTCGAGCGCGAATGGAAGAACACGTTTACCGGAAAAATTTCAATTGATTTATAGTCTTCATTGGAAACTACCCATTCCGTTTTTTGAATTGGATCTACGAATTTAGTTTAGTGTTGAACAGTCTACACAGCGGGATTGTCTGGCGTTTCGGATGACTTTGCACTCCCAGCGCGAGTGAACACAATCGAATTCCAGAAAATTTACCCAGGAAGAAAAAGGAATGCAAAACCAACGGGCTATAGTTGGATGAAGTAAAAAACAAAAAATCGGTTACAATCCCACCAGTTTTAGTTACATCGAAGCAACTGACAGAAGCTTGTTGACCGCAAAATGAACAAAATGTTCAGCTGGGGTTCTTGTGTATATAAATTAGGAGAGAACGGACACGTCGGCTGACACAGAGAACAGTGGCACCCCGATGGAAAGGATTTGCATTTTTGCATACTACATCGTGCGCCAGGATTTCGCGGTGGAATCGTTTATCCTCACGTACCAGTTATGTACTTGTTGGCAACAAAAAAGAGTATCCTAGCCCTCCTCGTTCAACGCAAGCAAATGAATAAAAAATCGCAGAAGGGTTTCCGGAGTGTTTCAATCGGCAGACCAGCTCGATTGCTGTAATGCGTCTGTTTGTACTGCCGACAATTTATAGCCAGTTCCAGACTGTCCCAGGGCTCTGTGCCCCAAAAGGATCAGCGCGCTAGGCAGATTGATGTAATTGAATTCAAATCTAATTGTGGTCTGAGTGTCACTTACTATTGCCTCTTTCCGATGAACTCAAAAGCAAACCGAATCGGTTCAATTGAGTACCGTGAAAGGTAAGGTATACAATTTAGTTGCCTATCCTTATTTAAAGTGCAATGGAAAATGACAGGTACACTATCTGTTCAAGGCCAATATTTAAAATCTAATCAGATGTGGAACGAGTCAACAGTTGGACAGATATGAAGTAGTCAGATACATTTTATCGCTTAATGGTGTTGGAATGATGCCATATTTTCTGAGAAAGGAAATTGAAGGTTTAGGTGCTATTTTGAAATTCATGACCGTTCTAATACCAAAAACAAAAAACATTAATTTTGTTGGTTTTAAGTTTGTTATGCGATGAAGGGCGTTATCAATTTGTACTTTCATCATGAAACGGCGCCCGAAAGCGTCGTTCCATTCAATGGGAAATGACGTACGTTTACATGTCAATAAAATGTATGTAGCACCCTGTAGAGTATCCCATCGAATAAAACTTCCATCTAGTAAAAGATTTCCACTGAAATCCTGAAATGAGCACGAAATCTCTTTCTTATTTGTGATTTTACGGTGAACTTGCAAGTCGTAAAAAATTGAAAGGCAGCGACTTACGGCTCCCTCCGTGAAGGATGCTATCACTTTCGAGATCTTTACGAGCACTCTTCAAACCTATTTGGAGTGAATGATCGCTAATATATGGTAATGGTCACTCTCTTGTTTGCTTTACGTCCAAATTTATTTTCACTGCAAAAGGGATAAAAAGCGTCTGCTAATGGAAACATTTCCAACATTTGTGTAGGACTCGTAGACCGAATGTTTCGCTGTTCACTTAAAGTAATCAAGGAGTCTCCGTTTGTTGTGTTTTCCCTGGTGAACAGAATAGAGCTAAGCGAAACTACGTTAAAACCGCAACCGAAGGAAATAAAGTACGAAATCATTTACTCCGTCTGAATGTGCAGTGTCGCTTTTAAGTCCTTGAAATTAATTTGAAAACTTTCTTCCACTTACAGAATGGGATTTCAGCTTCACCCTTCTCATGGCCATTCTCATTCTCATGGCGATAAATCATCAAAAAAACACTCTTTGACCACTACATCACCCAGGAAATTCTCCCGCAAAAGTTTCAAGTCGGTTGAAGGCACTAATATTTCTAACGACAATGATCATGTACCAGATGGGCAAAATACCACAGAATCAGATACCAAGCAGGACATTAAGGATACTACTGAAAATATCACTCTTAACGGCCAGGCTACAAGTGCTGAAGCGGACAAAACCAACGAAGAGCAAACTCCGCCTCAGGCTCTTGTAACCGTTGGGCCTCCAACAGAAAATATTAACGTGCGTGCAGCATTTATTCATGTCTTAGGTGATGCACTGCAGAGTGTTGGGGTTTTCATAGCCGCATTGGTCATTTATTTCAAGCCAGAATGGGCCATAGTGGATCCAATTTGTACCTTCGTGTTCTCAATTATTGTCTTGTGGACGACAATAAGTATAATGAAGGATGCACTTATGGTAAGGAACATAGAAATTGTTAGTTTCCTCTATCTAACTGTTACTTATATCTTGGCAGGTTCTGATGGAGGGAACTCCTTCATATCTGCAGTATGCAGAGGTTATAGACATATTTTTAGGAATTGAAGGAGTCGAACGAGTACACAACCTAAGGATGTGGGCCTTAAGTATTAATAAGGTCGCTCTTGCAGTTCATTTAGCAATAAGTAAGTATGAGTAAACATTAAATTAATTAAATTCCGATACAACACGGAAAATATGAAAGGGGACTCTTACGAGCACGAACAGCTAAAACAAGATCATTATACATAAACCATCCATTACAGTACTTGAGTTAACAGGTTCAAACAATTTAGATCAATTTATTTAGGGCCCTTTCTAATCACTACGTAGCCAAATCGTTAATACAATAAAAAATAAATAAATATATCGTCAAAATCCAATTATTTCATTTATTGACGTAGGAATGTAAGCCTATACAAACAAGTTTAGTCCATTGCTCTTCGTATTTAAGTACATCTACTGATTTCTTCAATTCTTGAGTGACTTGATTGTGTGAGCGGTGCTTCGAAAGCGAGAACTCCATTACTTTCGAAAACTGTCCTGATCTCCCCACCTTGCACAACATCAGGAAACTCAAATCCTTCAGCAAATTCACTGGACATACGAATACCCTTCTGATTGACTATTTTCGTGGCCTGAAACACTACCTTATTCTCTTTTATGAAGATCTTGATATTTTCGGGAAGAATGCCGTGCACATCAAATTCGATTCGCATGAATGTCTTTCCGTCCTCATCAAATAGCATACACTTGTCCTCTTCAAATAAGCTGGTTTCATTAGGAATATCGAACTCTGATTCGAACGAGAAATCTGCTCCAGAGCCAAACGCAGAGGAGTCATTGAAAATACTAAAAGTACTTTCCATTAAATCTCTTTGCATTTGCCGCATCCTGCGTGCCGATGTTCTCATTGCAGATTCGAATTGGGATGAGTGGGGACGTGGACAGGCTTGTTGATCGGACATTTTACTGGAATTTTGAATTTAGTATAATATTAAATAAATATTTTTGGGGAAATCGCCAAAATGATTGACAAACAGATTTGTGTATGGAGTTATTTTTTCAAAATCTCATAGCTGTCTTTTACACTTGAATTTGTTTGACAAAAGGGATAGCCAATCATACAGTTGTTTTACGGTTTTTTGAGCAGATTAATTTCGAAATTTTCGAAAATATTTCTTTTCTTTCATTTTGGAGTAAACACTGATATTATTCGCATGGCTTATAAGTGATTTAAGGGTATCATTCGAAGATCTAACACTGGTTCTACAATTTCCCATTGATAGTGCTAGTTCTTAGTGTTACTGCAGTTAGATAGCTGTGATATACATGCTCATGCACTGAAAACAGCAATTTCGAATACCCTAAGTTTCTCGAACATAACATAAATTTGGTCGTCAAAGTTCTCCCTCAGAATTGCGAAGTTTAATCTACGGAATAGCCCAAGAAGTGGGTAAACATTCCAATATGTATTACTTTGGGACTGACTAAACATATGGGAAATATTAAGGTTGTCAATATATGGATAGTTAGTTAGTTAGTAATAGTGGTGGCCTCCATAGTGGCGAAGGTCTAATTAGCACGCTACGCGCTGTTTTGACACCACAGAAACTCGTAACTCGATCGTTTGAGGATATTGGGTGAGGTAAGCGATCAAAAGGAGTGAATAGCTTATCCAATTCCCAATCATCCTTAACTCACTGAGCTGCCGAATGCCCGATATCTTGTCCTGTCCATTATCGGACATTCGCACAAGTCAAAAAGAATTTATTTCGTCCCCGCATCCTTGCAGTTGTGACAGTGTGCGGTAGAAGGGATGCCAAAGCTTGCCGACGTCCCTTCGGGTCCTTTTTAGGTATTCTTTCGATCTTTTCTTGTCAAAGCATGACTATATCTTGCTAGATATGGCGCAGGTGGATTAACCTTTTCACCTGTAGTCTGCCATTGATAAAAAATTCGAGAAGTTATCCCTTTAACTGTCCCATACGGAATATGCAGCAACTCCGGAAATAAGCTAATAAACAAGAGTCCCACCTAGCTAGATCATCAGGCTTGTATTTCGTTGTATTTCGTTTGATGTGTCGATGTCGTGAGTCCCCAGATTAACTTGATGGTGAGTCGGTCGCCTACGCGAACTAGTTCCTCGTAACAACTCTCTAACAATTTAATGGTGATAAAAGCTGAATCAAGAATCTTAATAGCAGCCTGAATTTATGGTAAAATGGTGATGTTGTGTCCTGCTGATTTCTACGTTAAAATCTCGCACATTTTCAAAAAGCCTCTGCCTAGAAGATGCTGGCGTAGTCTGGAAGTTGGTATGACCTGAAGACTTTCAGCGAATCGGAGTATTATTCCTGAGCTGATTCCGCAGTCCATAAATGTTTCTATATATGAGTTTCCCACCTTCCCGTCCTCCCACTCCACCCTGGTTGGAGTCCTGACGATAAGAGTGTTTCCTCAAATTTAGTTTTGGAGTGATATCTTCTGTTGTTAAATGGATTAATTGCTTTGGCAACATATTAAAAATGTTACTGTGGCCATACGAACTGAAGGTCCAGCACCTAGATTCTCTGAGCCAAACTGCACTGGCAGAGGCGATGTAGATTAATAGGCAGAAGGTAAAGAATCACATTCAAGGCATCCATCGCTAATAACTGAATGACGTCCCATGATTCCAATCCGTGCCATTCTGCGCACCCAGCTCAGTTTTACTCCAACATATCCTTTACTTACTACAAGCCTCTAAACTAGTGATTCATAATATGCGAGTGTAGGTCGTACCACGGCTATATACATCCACGAAACCATTATTGGTTGAAGTCCTCCTCTTGCCAAAGGTTATTTTACATGTATAGAGCGCTATGAACACTTTATTGACCGGTTATTCTATATTTAGTTTCCAGTATATCATTTTATATCCTGTATAAAACCCAAGTACTTTGAGCTGGATGATAATATGTCTGACCGTCCAGCTTCGGAAGCTTTAAGTTGGGTATATATTAGTTTTAGTGTTGAACTACAGCTCAAAGCATGGATGTGGCTACGGGGTATCGCGCGAGGAACAAAACCTAGAGATATGTGGCTGGGTAAACAACTCCTCCTCGGTTCTTAAATGTGAAATAGGAGCTAAGCAGTGAACGGAACGGAGAGTAAGATCCCCTAAAATAGCAATATGTACAGATAGCCAGGCGGCCGTCAAATCATTAGCAAACGCCACGTTAAAATCTATAACGATAGAGGGATGTATACAGCCCTTCATGGAGTTAGGAAGACAAAATGGTCGCATTTTAATATACGTGTCAGGGCACTGCGATGTTCCAGGAAATGAAAACGCAAATTAGCTTGCGCGCGTAAATAAAGATACTCCAATAGCACTCAGCCTAAACATCCACACCCAGGAAATCAAAACATAAATCATGGAATGCATAACGAGGAGGGACAAAGAAAAATTGCAGAGATTCGACCCCGCTAGAAATACAATGCAATGGAGAACTCTCAATGCACATATGAATCTGAAAAGATTATCAAGCTGAGCAAGACTAAATTGATACTGCATGCATGCAAGACTAAGGGCTCATGCCAAAAAAATAGGAGTAACGAACTCACGTCTTTGCAGGGAACGCGGCGAAGAAGACGGGAACTTCTTGCACGTTCTGGGTCAATGCCCATCTCTATTCTCTCTATTTGGGGTACGCTGCCGGGCAGAGGGCGTACAAGGGACTACGAAAGGCCTCAGCGCAGGAAGACGCACATCTTTCCCCTCGTGCAAACCAACCAACAAACTAAGATCGATCTTTCCTTTTCACAGTTTGTAGCCTAGGCGCCAACCTTTCTTAGGGTACCCTCCATTAAGTCACTGATAAAGGAGAGGAATCACATCGTCCGCATACGCGACCTTCCATACCTTCAAACCTTCGTCCCCAGCTTAAATAGGAACTTATTTATACCATGTAGCCAGAGGAATGCAGATATAACACCTCTCTGGTGTATTCCTCTCCTTACAAATCTGGTTAAATGGCTGTCTCCTATTTCCTCTTGAACGATTCTAGTCGTTAGCACGGATACTATCCAATTGCTAAGCCCCTCCTTAACTTTTAGGTCGACGAAGGATTCCTGAATGGACTAAAAGTGAATGTTGTTGAAAGCTCCTTCAATGGCCATGGTCTATCGCTTATTGTGGATGGATTGATCAACAGTTCGTACTACCTCGTGTAGGGTCGTCTAGCCTTTAAGTAAAGAATATCAACGGCTCGCTCCAGCGTCTTAAGTACAAAGGAGGTTAGACTGATTGGTGTGAAGTATCCGCCCACCTGCAAATCACTAATAGCCACAATGTTACTAAGCATAACGGGCAGTATCCCATCGTTCTACGAGATCCTCGCCTCTGTGGTAATTGATGTAACGCTTTCCCACGGTATACGTTGCACTTCCTGAAGTCTTGTGTTTTCCGTGCAACCGGGAAAGTACGTATTTATTAGTAGTTGCCCGTTCCAATCATCCATCTAATAAACGATGGTCTGCAATGTAGACAGAATCTTACCGAGCCTCGCTGAATCCTTGATGTCTTCGATATATGGATACGCACAGTAAATTGTAAAACTGTTGTATATGTCGTAAGTGTGTCTTTATTGTCATACTCGCTACCCATTTGACAACAAAGTTGGTACAATATTTGCGGTAACTGGAACTATCTCAACTGTAAGAAGCCGTTCCTTCTCACTTATTTTTACATATAAATCAGAATCTTGTGAGCACTAAACCCAAAATTTGTGTTCACAGTAAAACAGTCCTTAAAGTTTAAACGCTCTCTCGGCATCAAAGTTTATGGTGTTCCGTTTCATAAAATGCATAACAAACTTGAAATTGATGTCGAACCCACCTAATACGGTGCATAGGGGTTGCCATTAGTAGAACAAGGGAAATTTCTGGCGCTGTTAAATATGCAAGCAATAACTCCTGTCCGTTCCATGCTATATAGTTCTACAAGTTTATCCAGCTGAAAACTCCTGCCATTGGGAGTTTCTCGTTACCTACCACCTTGTTCCGCTTGTTTCGCAGTGATCAAACGAAACTGCTCCTTCAGCTAATAAGTGGCATATGCTCAAAGTTGATATAGTCCCTCGAATCAATTATTAATGGACGAGTTTGTAACAATTTGAAGCCCGTTTTAGTCCCTCGACTTTACTGATGGTTTTGATGAGAGCTATTCCACACATAACATAGGTAATTATGCTATATGGAGCACCCGTCATCCCAGTGGGACTCTAAATTTGGCGCTTTGCGATGAATTCAACAATTTTCATTTTATTGCATGTATGTAGATTTCTGGTCGAGCCACGTTGACACTGTAAGAACGGTGTGCATAGGATACATAGGACAGACATTTTCCTCTTGGATTATATATATTTTATCAAACTAAGTAAGAATAAGATTTCCCAGTTTGCGATAGTAAAACTCAGGGCAACCGCCAGGAGGAAAATGACGTTCCGACTATTAAGATTGATGTTTTCTATTGGAGCTAAAGGATGTGTCCCTACAAGTTTAATCACATCGATAGTTGTTCTATAAAATTAATCTCTTCTCCGTCACATTAAAATGCAAAGAAGCTAGCATAGCTCTTTCTTGACAATTTAATGAACTCGTGCTTTCCAGCAAAAAGGAAAATCTCGCTTCGATAGCCCTGTGTGATTGTTTATCCAATTTAGATTCATTCCCTCACTCAATGAAGCTGTTTTACCACTTGCAAATAGAATAAAATAGTGCTCTCATTGTTTTTTCGTTTTTTTTTTATCTTTTTTCATAGAGCCTGGTGCCAACCCTCAGAAAATCCTGCAGGATGCAACCAACGTAGTGCATCTTAAGTACAATTTCTTCGAGACGACAATTCAGATTGAGGAGTTCACGCCCGAGATGGAAGACTGCCTACAATGCAGTATTCCCGACAAATAGGAGAGGCATCCGTTTGGATACCATCACTGCAATCGATCCGCAACCCAGTGGCATCATCCTCCATCCACTCGATGCTGACTATAAAGATGTCATGAAGAATTGCATGGATGCTCTTATTGAGACAACACCAAAGTATTTTACTGTTTTGCGAAACATTGTATTTTCTATTTTATTTTTCTGTAAATTATCTTAAGGCTTTAAATAAACGAATTTCGATCATTTTAGTTCTGTAGGTAGCAGTATTTTGTACAATTTAGCGTTAGACTAATAAAAAAATTGTAAATAGTGAAATATCAGTGAAAATTGTTAAGGCTTTCCTTAGGGTCATATATTCGTATACAGAATATAAGGGAAAACCGTTCTTACAATAAATCTATCTGTACTTATTATAACTTTGTTTTCATGTTTACACCGATCTATAAAAATACGACATGTTACCTGTAGGGGGGAAGGGGAAGTTCTGGTCATTACTGACCTAAATGCTTAAAGGGTTAGCAAACGGTCAGAACGGTCACAACAATAGAAAACTACTGCCAAATGTAACAGTCGGACATCCAGATTGGGAACACCACATCAGCCAAGGCACTGTCTTAGCAGACACTTCAAATTTCGCCTAGATATATCCAAGTCGAAACTACCGAAGTGTTGATTGAAGAGGCGGGACATCGACGTGACGGGCTCGTGCATGCCGTAAAGAGTACGGTGGCCTGGGACGAATTTGAAGTCGTGATTCCTCAAGGTGCGTTGAGGTATATCAAAATTAACAGCCTCCAGTAATTCCGATGAATTAATAGTTCCCTGCAAAAGATCGAACATAAATACTATTTTCGAAATATTGCGCCTCATTTCTAGAGAGTCCAACGAAATTAATCCCAGACGATCGGCATAAGAGGGAAGCACCCAATGATCATTCCAGGGAAGCCCACGTAAGGCAAACCTAAGGAATCTGCGCTGCACCGCCTCGATCTCGATGTGGTCGATGTGAACGGCAAAGTAAGGGGACCATACAGGGCTAGCGTATTCCAAAATAGGTCTAACGAAGGTACAGTATAGAAGCTTGGCCAGGTAAGGATCATCAAGTTCCTTAGACCATCTCTTGATGAAGCCCAGCATCGAGTTGGCCCTACAAACAATAGAGTAAATATGGTCCTGGAAAGAAAGACGAGAATTGAGGACCACTCCCACACTCCCAAGTGTCTCACCCTGTCAACCCTAGCCAAGACAAAGCCGCCGATGGAGTTGTCAGAGAGGACAGGATGTCTTCTACGAGAAAAAGTCATAACGGTGTACTTGCTCGCATTTAAGGTTACGCAGACACCAGTCGCTAAACACCGCTAAATCTGAGTTCAGGAGATTAACATCTAACTCATGAGAAACCGTGCGGAAAATCTTAGCATCATCAGCATAACAGAGTATTTTACTACTGGACAAAAGAAGCGAAACATCGTTGATATATACGACAAACAGGAGTGGTCCAAGTATACTACCTTGAGGCACCCCCGAGGTGACAAGGATTAGGTCGGAAAGGACTCCACGAAACAAGACACGCTGTGTACGACCTGTTACGTGAGACGACAACCAATCAACGAAACAAGAAGGAAAACCGAGAAGGGACAGCTTATATACCAAGATTGCATGATCCTATCAAAGGCCTTACTGAAGTCAGTAAATACACAGTCCACCTGTTTGCCAGCCTCAATGGTCGGTAAAGAATAATTAATGAATTCAAGAAGGTTAGTAGTCGTCGATTTCCCTTTAAGGAAGCCATGCTGGAAAGATCGTAAAAAAAGTCTACAGTGAAATCGAAGTATGTCACTAACGAGGGACTCAAAAACCAATAATTAGAGACGTCGGACTTACAGCCCTTCTTGTGGAGTGGAACTAGAAAAGAAGACTTCCACAACGCTGGAAAACGGTCAGAATGTAAAGAAAGATTGAACAAATAACAAAGAACACGAGCAAGAGATGATCGGCAATTCTTAAAAAAGGAAGCTGGGATACCATCGGGACCACTCGAGAAGCTGCCAGTGAAGTTAGAAAGATGATCAGCGTGCATCGTCAAATACCAAGTCCTTGACCTCAAGGGAATTTGGCGGGAGCCGTGTCAAATGGGTAAAATCTGAAGCGGAGATATCACAGGAGGAATCACAGAAGGAGGTTCGAAAAAAGTTCGCAAAGAGATTGGCAATTGTTAGAGAATCGTCACTCTCACAGTCGTGGTACCTCAGAGAGGAGGGATAAGCGTCACAATTGCGCTTCGAGTTAATAAGCCTCCA
Source organism: Leptarthrus brevirostris (assembly GCA_964036015.1). Lineage (NCBI taxonomy): Eukaryota > Metazoa > Arthropoda > Insecta > Diptera > Asilidae > Leptarthrus > Leptarthrus brevirostris. Next base: position 100,506,841 of record OZ038375.1, read on the forward strand.
GAACTGTTAAGGGTCAGTACGCAGCATGACTCTCGCATTAGAAAGGTACTCAGAATAGGTGACCTGCAGGCGCGCAGAAAACTGGAGATTGAGATTAGAGTAATTAGAATTAGAATTAATTAACCCTTCTAACTCAGAAGGCGCACTTCACAAGCAAAAGCCTGGAATCAATTGACCTATTCACCAGAATATAACATATATTGAGGCGAATGAGGCTCCCATAACCCATGCAATAAAATATTAGTAAAAATCCAAAACACTCCCAAACACTACAATCAGCGGTGCAGAGATAACAGAAAACGTTTAAGCACATCCCTAGTAAGAGCCAGGTCAAAAATAGGACACATATTCACGGCCCTACACATGCGGTTAATAATAATAAGTTATCCGCAGTTATTGATCGATCATTAGTAAACAAAGATAAGATCATTAGTAAACAGAAGTCAAAATACACCCAAACACAACAATCAGGGATGCACAGGCAGCTCAAGTCAAGTCAATACAAAACATACAAGGAAGGAAACTTTACGCCACACAAAAAAACAAAACCAAAAAGAACAAAGACAAGTGAGTCCAACAGGATGGTTACAAGCCATAAAGGTTCCTCTTTAATGTTAACTTGTCTACGTTAGTGCTGAAGACATCACCAACATCATTAGCAAACCTACACATGCGAATAACAGGCTCGAACATACCGTAACTAGTGCGCGAGAAAGCTATCTGAAAGTTCGAACGGTTTCGAAGGGAATAGGACAGTTCTCTAGGTGATATTTTGGAAGAAAGTTCCGCACTGTCAATCTTTCCCTGTAGAAGCTGGTGTAGAAAAATTATATCGGCAACCCAGCGACGCTTCTCGAGAGTAGCAAGTAGTAGCAGTCCCAACCGATCACCATATGAAGGTAGAATGAAAGGGTCACTCCACGGCAAAGCACGAAGGGCCGATCTCACAAATCTACGCTGTACAGATTCAATACGTTTAGTGTGAGATCCATAAAACGGAGATCAAACCGGACTAGCATACTCCAGCAGTGGTCTAACAAGGGATGTATAAAGATGGAGTCTCATGTGAGGGCTAGGAAATTCCCTGGACCACTATTATATTATTAATGTGGGGGATGAAGTTAAGTTGCCTATCAAGATACACACCCAAATCCTTCACTCCTTCCACCCGTTGAATACAAGTATCTTCAAACTTGTACCGAAAAGTACAGCAGTTGATGGACCTCGAGAAGGTCATAACCTGACATTTACCGATGTTTAATTTAAGATTATTAGAGAGATTAGAGTAAGCTAGGTAATCATCGTGACTTCCCGATGCACAGAACCTCCTCCAAGCTTTGCCTCTCAAGTTCCTCAGGTGACGTGAGGCACCATCGAGCCATGGGCGAGACAACTTAGCGGATCCCGACCTAGAGATGCCAATAGGAACACAACTAGTAAAACAGGCATAGAAAACATCGTAGAAAGTGCCCACATGTAGTATATCTTATCTCTATGTAGTATTGCTTTTTAAATACTTGTATGATTTTGCAATTACTCCTATATAGGTTGCAAGAGACAGGACCAGAAGCGAGTAGGGTAAGTAAAGTCAGACACCTAAGCTATTTTGTCAAAAGGTGTCTACACAGACTTACATCGCCTTATGGGCCACAACACATACGTGATGCGTGCTAGGCATTTGCGTTCAAAGGCACAACTGGCAATGGATAGGCCAGGCAATAACAAAAGTGCTAAACACTATCGCTCAATAGGCATTCGACTGAAAGCTGGATGGAACCCAAATAAGACGGCGAACTGGACGACCGCGCAAGATTCGTCGAGAGGAAGAATTTGTTAGCGTAGAACAGACCTAGATGGATAGTCCGCAGGTTTTCATTGCACATAGTACATATTTGTTGCCTATGCGGAAATTTTAATTAAACAATTGTTAAAACTCAGGAAGTTCCAGCCTATGTATTGCTAATCTGCATTTCTTCGTCATAAATTTACATTTCGTACGAAACGTCGGTGGTCAGTGGCTAGCGTACTGGACTGTCATCGAAATCGAGTTTCCATGATTTTTCCAAATAGCACATAGAAAAGACATCGTAATACTAGCTAGGTATGGTAGGTGATCTTAATGCAAAAATTGGGCAATTGGAGACAGAGAGTTGGATCAATAGGTTGAGTGGTACCATCACCACGCCAGGTTCCAGGGTTCGACCCTTGGACTTCCCGTAAGTTTTAATAAAAACAAGTCAACGCTGTCTCTGGGCTGAGCTAGCTCGTAGAAATGCCAAAAACAAGCCATTCAAGTTCTCTTCCCTCTTCCCTGCCGACCGAAGTCATGCTAACGCACCTTAAGGTTGTCCGCTGGGGTTTCTCTACGTTACACGAAAACGATAATACTGATCTTGTATAATGGGTATACATGGACGAGGTACCATGAACATTATATAAAATAACGCAGAATTCTGTCACACGTACGAATCGATAATCGGATCCACAATATACATATACACTCAAAGTCATATCCAAGGGAATAGAACCAAAAATCAGATATACCACATATGTATGTATCACCCAAAAATGGAGAAAGTCAATCCAAGATGTCAGAGCAGAAAGTAATTCAACGCGGCGACACCAGAAACAAGTAACGAATTCTCAAAAGCAAAAAAATGTGCGCAGCATATAAGCAAACAGCCCACCAAATACTGGGACTTCTAAAAAAAAATAGAAAACCATAGATCTCCGACCACATATGGGATCTAATACAACATCGGAAAGTTCTACAACTCAAAACACTACAGGGCGACATCCTTAGCAGACAAAACTACTTGAAAATTGCCAAGAAAATCAAGAAACGAAAAAGGAAAAGATGCACCGAAAAAGCGACCCCAAAACACGGCATGAAAGCAGCTGGTATGAACACTTCAGTGAAGTCAAAAATAACGACAATAACTATAATAACAACAACACTAACCGTACAACACTACTAAGGCAACATGTGGAACCTCCTTAAGTACCCAAAGCAAGCGTCGATGAAGTCGTAGAAGCTATCCCTAACCAGGAAAACTACAAGGTAGCCGGATATGACACATGCTAGCACCTTAAAGTTTATCCAGAGAAATGCTGATGTCATTGACGCCCAGCCTTCGCGAGCATCAGAAAAAAGTCACTGGGGAATACTTCTTGAAACCCTACAAACGATCTCAGAAGTACAGATTGGGGTGTTAGCTCGATTGCTCTACTCCGCAGGTTGCTTTTAGTACATTTCGTACGCCTGATCGGGGTCTTTGATTTTTACCGCATTCGTGTACAAATGCGAGGTCTTACATGGTGTAGTGACAGAACGGCGCATTTAGCGCTAATTGAAGGACTGGTCTCGCTGACCGGCTCTAGCCACTTAAACCAACCAAACCATAGTGCATAGCAGAAGTCACAACTTAAGGAAAATAATCTCCAAATCAATGAAATTTCATGCAACGTTTTGGGGGCATTGCCGAAAACAATATTTGCAATTACTTTCCATTTCTCGGGCTTTAAGTTGAGTAGAGCATCGAAATTAAAAAAAATTGAAGAATTGTATAACAAACTAATTTTGGACTTGTTTTGAAAAAAAAATTGTTTAATTTACCTTACCTGCAAGTTTGGTCTTCCTTAATTCTTTCTGGCAACCTCTTTTTGGAAGAATTAAGAACCACTTCGAGTCCAGCTACCAGCACTTGACAAATGTTCACAACTTCTAAAACGTTATTTGCGTAATTGCATTTATAGTGTGCAGCCAAGTACGATATGCAAGAAAAAGTTGAAAAATTCAACAACAAAAAATTTATTATGGAATGTAGCCAGAAAAATAAGGAAAATTTGCAACTTTCTTTTTAATTTTCTCTTTCCTCTTCTAACTTTTGCTTGGTAGAAGTCAAAACAAGTGTGGGGAGGGGGGGGGGGGGGGGCAAGAAGAAGAACAAGGCATATCCAGATACCTAGCAGATACAAACTCGTGCTGGTAATTAGAGGATAAAGCAATTAAGTTGATAGAAGAATCTCCTTTGTCTGTGGTGGAATCTTGTCATGAGCTTGAAATATGCTTCCTAAGATCCAGCAGGGCGAAAATCCCATTTGGTAATGCTGAGAATAGCTTTAATTGCTTGTTGCTTGCAACAATAATTTTAAGCTCTGGTAATTTCTAAAGACGAAGATTATAAGACAACTTTTTATTCTATCTCTAGCCCGACGCATTCCCATCTATCCGAACCTGGTAAAATGAGGTGAACTATGCTTTTCTCAAATGACCCAGATCCTGTGTCGGGGGGTTTTAAGGCTGGAAAACTGTGGCACTTTTAACTTAAGCAAATACCAGTCAAAGAAGAGATTTGTGTCAATTTCTTAAGATGCGTGGAATGTTTGTGTCGGTGTAACTATGTCGTTTATTGTGGGTTTCGCAGAAAATATAGTTGCGGATCGATGATTAAAGGACATCGATGGAACTTATCGTGTATACACACTGGAAAGGATTCTATTAACACAAAAAATAAATTACTTTTTGAATACGTTCTCGAGCAAAAGGTCTTTGGAAACTTGGTAAACTTTTTCCGGTCTGGAAAATCTCATGCACAGCGACGAGATTCTCTTTAAAGTATACCTACCCTAAAAATATTGGGCAAAAAATGTGCTCGAGAAAAATGGGTAAAATATTTCGAAATATTAATAATTAATACAAATATTTGCCTTTTAGCTTAAATTCACCATGGTCCCATTTATTTTCCTTAATTAAATTTTAGCACATGACAAAAACGTAATTCAGCTTTCATCGCACACAGAAGTAAAAATATGGAATCAAATGGAATTGGTATATACTATATAGTACTATGGATGGAGTTGATAGGGGACTTAAGGCCGGATGCGGGGAAGATGAGCTTGCAGTTCGAAAAGTTTATAATTAAATTGCCTGTCATCATCATGCTGAAATTGTAGGGTCCTCGTTACATTTTGTATTGATTTTGGAGAAATATAAGCTAATTCGGCGATTGCGAAGTTTTAGTAGCTCCGCGCAATTTGCTATGAACAAAACTATTTCAAAGTTTCAGATCTCTTTTAAATATCGAAAATATAGAACAACCTATGAATTTATTAACTGACTGTATAGTGAGCAGTGTAATTTTTTACAGCACATGGTGAGTTAAATCGATAATGAAACTTTGTGGGAGTTCGTAAATTGGCAAAATTAGCGAAGGTTAAGCCCAAAAAAAATATATTTCTTTGTCGACCCAAAACTGAACCAGAAATATGTAGTACCTACTACTGAAGTACTGAAAAGCCTGCAGTCTCGTTATAATTAGTAAATTGTGGTAGATCTTTATAATAGTTCTTCTTCTTATTCTATGGTAGAAAATCTGTCAATTTGTAAAAATGAAATTCAGCCACGTTGCCTTCTAACTCAATCTGAAAAAAAATGGCACGCCTTACCACTCTCCCTTGGAGAGAAATGTATTTCATATAACGTTTTAGAAGGGGATTCCATTATCCTTCTGTTTCTATACATTCACTCATGCATATAAATGTTGGATTTTTTTCCTATCATGCAGAACCGACCACTTCAATATTTTCCTATGTTTTGATTAAAGCAAAGGCGAACAAGCCTTTTTAAAATTCATGGCGCATTCGTTGATTATCTTGTCCACATAGAACTAATAAGAGCTCAACTGCGTTCTACCTGCCAACAAAGACCCTCCTCGAGGTGAAAATAATCTCTAGAAACATAAAAATGATGATGGCTCTGTTCTTTTACCACCCATTTTATTAAGGCTGCTTTGCTTCTATTGAGCTTATCCAAATAAAGGATACAGCCCAACACAGGACCTTTCGCATCAATATTTATACATTGGCAAGAGTGCCACTTTCCCCATCACTGTATAATCCCACCAATTTTTTTTTTCCTTGGTCAATAGGACCTGCCCGTCCTCTAGTTTCATTTCATTTGCCAGTTGCGTTCGAGTTCAACTCAATTCTCGACATAATTTCAAGAAATAAACATAGGAGGAAACGAGAAAAAACAGTCTTGAATTTTCTGTAGGAGTTAGGGTAAAATTGCAGTCTTAGCCATAAAATGCAGTTGGGAAAATTGTGACTCGAAGACTGTTCTCTAAACACGGAATAAGTATTCTAGCGTCATATTTTTCCGCCTTTTGCAATTCCTTCCTCGCCTGATATCTTATGTGCGGTCGTAGACAACTGGCTGTAGTTATAAAGCCGTCAAAGACCTTAAGGATATTTGCAGCCATGAACACTGTCATTCCTTTGCGGACTAAGGGGAAAATAAACCATGCATGACACTAATGAATCCTCATTTTCCAGTGACGTTTAGAAAGTAATATGAGCAGCATTCTATAAGCATTCAAGAAATTGTCGTCATTCGCCAATGAAGTCAACTGAAAGTGAGAGAAAAATTTTCAATAAAATTTCGAGAATCCTTTCTCTATTTAAAATGTTAACCCTCTCATTCTCTAACACATACAATCAGACTCAATAAACCACTCTACAGTGATTCTCTTTCTCTCTCACATGTATCTCGAGAGGCATTTTATAAGGAAGACCCCCCCCCCCCCCCCTATATCAAAAACCACTATTCTCGTTACACGGCTTGGGTTTTTGATGACATTTGGTTTGAGACTAAAATTTCACATTTAATCAAACATGTTTTGTTTTTTCGGTTGGAAAAATTATTTAGTCATCTTTAAGTCATTTTTTATAAAACTAATGGTATTGGTGGCAAGCGGGCTTAAAGAAAAATCACCACCTGGCTGCCATAACAAAAATTTAAATAAATTTGTCGAGTAGGTTCATTTACTACCACATACAAAATGACGTCACTTCCGTCTCCTGACGTTCGGTTGTTCTGTGCTGTTACAAAGAGCCTGAGTTCAGTAGCTTCACTTCTTGGTTTTCCTTCGGGTTTTGTTTAATGGCTACGCTCGTATTTGTCTGAGCGCTCTCAGCGTATTTTTTACGCATCAATTCTGGGGTGCCTCAGGGTAGCCACCTGGGTATTCTATTATTCAATATCTATGTACATCAATGATGTTTCCCTAATTCCGTCACACTCGAGAATTTTATGTTATGCTGATGATGCCAAGCTATTTCGTTCAATTTTGCATGATCTTTACTGTCATCTCCTGAACTCTGACTTGGACGCCTTTTGCAACCGGTGTTTCATCAACTACGTCCCTTTAAATGTGTCCAAATGCACTGTCATGTCCTTTTCCCGTAAAAGAAACCCTCGGCTGTTTAGCGACTCCATGGATGAACACACTTTAAATAGACTTGACAAATCCAAAGACATGGGGGTCTTGCTTAATGCTCAATTCTCTTTTGACGATCACATTAATGCTATTGTTTGTAAGGCTAATGCTTTCTTGGGCTTCATAAAGAGGTGGTCTAAGGGGTTTAATGATCCCTATATCACTAGAATTCTATATTGCACATTTGTCAAGGCAATTCTTGAATACTCTAGCCCAGTGTGGTCCCCTTTTTACGGGGTATATGTTAAGCGCATTGAGTCTGTCCAGCGACGGTTTTTAAGGTTTGATCTATGCGATCTTCCATGGAACAACGATCGTCTTTTACCTCCTGACGCTGACAGACATAGCTTGTTATCCTTGGACTCCCTGAAAACTAGACGAAATAACGCAAGAGCTATTTTTACGCTCGAATGTCTGCAGGGGGCTATTGATTCTCCTGAATTCCTAAAATGTTTTAATATATCTGTCACATCACGCTCCTTGAGGAGTCATGACTTCGTCCATGTTTCGCATCACCGTACTAACTATGACCTGAATGAGCCAGTTACAGCTATGTCTCGTATTATCATTTCTGTATATGATCATATGGACTTTCACTTGTCTAAGGGCTTAACAAAACGCCAATTGATGGTTCAGCCTAGTTAAAACGTATTCTCCTTTGTATTTAGCTTTAAGTTCGATTGTAAGTTCCTTTCATGTAATCAGCATTTGATGAATCCTAAATAAATAAATAAAAAGTCCAAAAAAATGGTGATGTTACCTACAAGGAAGTAACTAAAGAAGAGACGCAGAAAATCGTGGCAATTTTAAGCATGTGTGAGATTTCAATTATAAAACATTAACAAATTATAAAAGGTTAATAGAATGAAACCTTCAAGAGTCCCTTCCGACTGTCAGTTTTACCTATGGCGTTGCGGTTAATATCCCCACAAAATGCCAACCATTAAACAAATTTCAACAAAACTTTCGTTTGATGGAGTAAGTGGGGATTACTTTATTTAGCTTAGATGTAGAGAGATGTTCTTAGCCGCTTGTAGCGTTTGCTATTATCACAAGATTTCACTCTACATTTCATTTTCAGTTTTTTCAACAAAACAAAAACGCATTTTTCCCTGTTAATCCCTCTAGTAATCATAACACCCGATTACCCGAAACAGACCACATAGAAGCAGGCAGGTCTGCATCTTCTACTGGTGCGTTTACCACGAAGCTAGCCAATTCGTTAGAGTCTACCATCTTTGCCACCGCCGCACTTGAGGAAATGCTAGTTATTATTTTGCCAATGGCGTCTTCTTCCAGGACTGCTACAGTACTTTCGTAGCCGCCGCAGAACCTTTGGAAGGTAATTTTCCCAAAGCTGCTTCTTTTGTGTTGTGGGTACCGTGGATATAGCCAATCTGTTAAAGTCTACCATACCGTCCACCTCCACTCCTATAGAAGTGCCTGAGAAGACGCCATTTGCGACCCAATTACTCCTGAGTCCTGCAGAAAGGAGGAAACCACTGCAGACTCTCTTGGCATGGTCTACTACAGCCTTGGTATTAGGGGGATTCTTCAAGAGGTTATGTCCTTCCGGATTATTTGCTTGGCTACGTTCCAGGATGTATTACCCGGTTGCTACCGCAAGGAGGTATGAGTAATACTTGAGAATTCCCAGATGATGACCACCGTGTCCTAGAAGGCTTCAACTCTTCCGTTCATCCTCCAGCAATCTACGTTTTCACACATTTCACCGACGACTAGTGATGGTGTATGTAGCAAATCATCTTAACTTGTTTTTACACTCTTTTAGCACTTCAAAGCACAATATAAATATTTACCGGAAGAATATGAAATATTCATCACTTTTGACTTCTTTATATCAGTTCCAACCGGAGAAACGTAAACAAAAGTGACATCCAGTGGACCAGTCTGGAATCGCTCATTCCCGGCAAAAAATCAAAAAATCACACACTCATGGATTTTATACGCTACGGGCCTCTCTTTTAGTTACTTCCTCGTTGGATGTTACAGATTTGCAAGACTGCATAAAAAAAACTGCAAATATTGGTTCCTTTATTTAAAATTTATTATTATGGGGCATAGGTCGTCTATTACACCGGCTCTCTACCTTGTCCGGTTCTTCGCCAACGCTTTTAATTGAGGCCACGATTTGTTGATTTCGCTAACTTCCCTTTCAACGGATCTTCTCTATGTGTTGCGCGGTCGGCCAATTCAGCGAACTCATGGGGCTTCCAATCTAGAGCCTGCTGTGCGATGGTGTTTGGATCTTTTCTTAGAGTGTGGCCATTGCCACTTTCGCCAGCAAATACTGGCGTCTATCTCGTCTTGGCCTGTAAGTCTGTGTAGATTTTCGTTGATAATAACCGCCAATGGATATTAAGGATGCGCCGGAGACACCGGTTGACAAAGGCTTTTAGTTTAGAAACAAGCCCGGAAGCTGACATTAACAGCTGAGCATTGGTGGTGTAAACAAACCAAAACTTGCCACTGCAGATATAAGGCAAAGTTTGGGGATTTCTACTTTCTCGTAGTGTTTCTCGTAATATTTTAAAGTCTCAAATTGAATTTTACTTGAAGTTAACCTACAAATGTTCTGAACATGTCAACACGGTAAAAAGTGTCTCTCTTTACAAGTTTCATGTGTTTTAAAGGAAAAACTCTCTTGAGCTCGTTCTGTTGAAGTATTGAGCTTAAAATGCGTCAATGACATCAGCGTTTCTCTTTGGTCAATTAACGCGAATGAAATGAGTACATGAAAGCAAAATTATTTTAAGGAAATAACTAAGTCATTAAAGTATTTTCTAATAACAGACAGTGAGAATAGCTCTTGTATTAAGGGAAATTAAACAAAAGTTCTTATTTTCAAAGTAGATTACATCTAATTTATTATAATAGTGGCAGAATCACATGGACCGGATGTTAAAGTCACTCGTCGAAAGGGGATGTCGCAAAAAATAATATTATTCTTCGTTTTACAGAGATGAAAGCGAACGAAGCGTTCTGTGAGAAATTTGCCAGCCACTCTGAGTATTTTTTTAATGAATATTTCCTCTACTTCCATTGCAAAACGTATAGGATTTGTTGCATCGCAAGCTTTAAATTCGAAACGGCGCCCTTAGCCATAAATCTTTTCAGCACAAAACCTAAGCAGTTTTTTAGTTCAAATCAACATTACATCACAACAGAGCGCATACAATCATAATAATTAAACCGACCAACCCACTAGAAAAATAACGGAAAATTTATGCGATAAGAAGGCGCTTTTATTATGCAAACTTTAAAGAGGGCCCTTGGTCTTATCTTTTTGCTCTTAAAAGCAAACCTGTAGCGAACAGCGAACGGGAAACCCACAACATAACCACTGGTCGGGCGGATGGGTGCGTGTATCGTAAAATTTAAACAACACAGGGAAACCACATCTGGCTCATAATCCAAATTAACCCATTATTCAAGCCGGTTCGTAGGTACCTATCCAGGTCTCGTGCAACTTAAAAGGCAGAAAAGGACCTCTGAAAGGATGAAAGGATATTGTTACGTTGAGAAAATGGAGAATGCTTTAAGGGGGGGGGGGGGGGGGGCAACTTTCTAGAGATTCCCTCTATCGCCTATTACAATCGCCGTCGTGATGTCGTGATATCTACAATCAACTCGTAATCGAGAAATAGGATTACCAGGCTCGCCGGTGCAACGTAAGGATGCGAACAGCCTCGAATCCCTTTTATTTCATTATCCTTAGCGCTTGGCATCACCTGCTGATATCTAAAGCCCCTTTATGTTGTTGAATGGTATCAGGTCATCGCTTCCATTCAATGTTGAGGGTATTCAGAGGCTCTTAAGAAAGAAACTCCACCAGTAACTTTGTGGGCGTCAGGTGGTATTATTCGTTTTTATTTTCTTTCACAGTAACCTTTTACAAATGACTTTAATACGTTTTAAGCCTGGAAAGATTTTTACAGAGCCGACGAATTTTGGATATTTGGCAGAGCAAAAGTTACCCCTACAAGTTTTACGTTGTAACAAGGGAAAATCGCCTCAATTTTGTCGTTTCCGAGGACTTCATCAAGTTTTGGCTTAAATGGGAGCTTCTTTTAAGAAGTTCCACTCTCCCTTTCCGTAGGATATCAACGTCTTCAAGAAATTAGTATGACTATGTTCGTTATTGTACCTAATGAAGTTTTGTTAAATCGTCTAGGCAGAAATCTGACGTTACCCGGTAATAGGCATTACAAGGTGAAGAAGTTCTTTAAGGCCACGTTAAGGGATAAAAAGTTTAAAAAAATTTCGACTTTTGTTAGTACACGCGAAATGAAGCGATTTAATTTTTCTTCTTAAAAATGATTTTACGCAGCATGTCGGAGCAGAGCGATTACAGCTGCTCCGGAGCAGTTCCATCTTAGGTGGACCATAAATCGGGCGGAGAAGGTGCAGGAACTGAAAAGCATTGTTTAGAGTGATTATCTGATCAGAGTATCGTGTAAAGATTTGTTCTTAACTGTTTTGCAACTCGCACGTCTTTCAATAAAACACACATGTGGAGCAGTTACCTAATCCGGTTCGGAACCCTGGTTTAAAAGTAAAATAGCCCTGGTTAACTCGGCTATTTATTTATTGGCAACAGATTCGCCAAAGCTGGCTACGACAAAAGGTACCTATCATTAAAACTAAGAACAAGAACTCATTTATTCAAATGAGTAGCCTCAGATGGCTCTTCTTTAAGAAATTTGCGCTGAACAGCCTCGATTCGGTTGATGTGGACTGCAAAGTAGGGATCCCAAACCAGGCAAGCGTATTTCAGAATGGGTCTCACTAATGTCCAAAAGAGGAGCCTAGTTAGGTGGGGATCGTCAAGCTTCCTGGACCAGCTTTTCACAAAATCTAACATGGAATTAGCCCTACTGAGTACAAAGTCAATGTGGTCCTCAAAGGAAAAGTGGGAATTAAGAACCACCCCCAGGTCCTTAAACCTATGAAGCCTACTCTGCGGGTAAAATTCATTACGGTGCATTTGTTAGTATTAAGCGGGAGACGGTTACTGGAGCACCAGTCATGAAAAATGAGAATGTCGAAGCTCAACAGAGCGCGAGAGACGACGCGGAATATTTTGGGATCGTCCGCATAACACAGGATTCTGGAGCTAGAAAGAAGCAACGAGACATCACTAATAAAAATGATAAAGAGGAGTTGGCCGAGAATGCTGCCCTGAGGCACCCCAGAAGGAACAGATAATTCGTTGGATAGGGCATCGCGAAACAACAAAAAGAGGTGGGAACCCGAGCAAGGGTCTTACTAAAATCTGTGAAAATGCAATCAACCTGCAAGCCTCACTCAATCAGGGGAAAGCAGTGATGCACGAATTCCAGTAAGTTAGTGGTGGTAGATTTACCCTTAATGAAGCCATGCGACAGAGCCAATAAAAATTTTGCAATGAAACCGAAGCACATCACTAATTAAGGCCTCGAACGCCTTCGCAACATGCACAAGTTGGAGATGGGTCTATAATTGGAGATGTCAAACTTGTCACCATTGTTGTGAAAGGGAATTGTCACAGCATCCTTTCAGAGCCCAGGGAAATGGCCATAGGACAATGAAAAGTTGAACAAAAAACAAAGAATAGGGGAACAAATGAACAGCAATATTTCAGAAAGGGCGAAGGGACACCATTTGGACCACACGAAAATCCGTTGGACAAATTCGACAAATATTCGGTGAAGGTAACGTCAAAAACTAAATCTGACGAAGTATGGGGAAACCTAGTCAAGCGGGTAAAATCGGTAGAAACAGTATCACAGTTAGAATCACAGAACGAGGTAATGAAGAAGTCGGCGTAAAAATTTGCCACAACAACGGGGTCGTTGATCTCGCGATCACCAAGCCTAAAAGAGGAAGGGTAGCCATCACTGTGTCATTTAGAGTTAATAAATCTCCAAAACTGTCTAGGGTTGGAATGCAACATATGTCTCTTGTCGAACAGGAATCTGTTCTAGGACATCTGCAGATCGAGAGAGAAACGAAGGTAGAGGTCGTAGTAGGCCTGTTAGTCTTCATCGCACCTATGGAGGAGCAGAACCTTTTCCAGGCCTTATTCTTTTGGTTTTTAAGGTGTCTGAAGGGCTGAGACGAATGAGGAGAGCCTAAAAAGGAAACCGGCACACACTGAGTAAAACAGGTATAAAGCACGTCATAGAAGATGCAAACAGCCTGGTTAATGTCTGGCTCAGCGAGTACGTTCGCCTAGTAATAGGAGCTAATCATTGAGGGAAGAAAAGTCAGCCGATTTGAAATTGAAAGAGCAGCCAGCGAGAGAGGAAAAAATCAATCGGCGGCTTGAAAACACAGGAGATCCTGGAGTGCAGGATGGTGGATGGAATCCCATATTTGGGGAGTCACTCTAATAGGGGAGTCGAACTCTATGCGAAGCAATCGTTAAGGAATAAATAGCCAAATGTATAATGTGTTTACAGTTTACTTTAGAGGCGTCAATCACAATTATTTTCTTCTGTTGAGTCAGTCACTTGCACTGATTCGGTTATATCTCCAAGCCGTAAAATAGCTTACTGCAAAAAGGAATTAATTTTTAAAAGCCCTTTAATAAAGAGTGAGAGAAAATGTTGCACTCCATGGTTGGTCCTTTACAAAAGTGTACAAAGTTCTTGTTTTATTTAGTTAGAAGGGCATCGGAAAAGGCTCTGTGAACTTCAGAGCAGTGCCGTTTCTCGATTCCTTCTCTTTGTAGCACATCCTCCGACCTCATCCGCCCTTTCATTAAGTTTTCCAGCATTTCCCAGTTAATTATTGTTTACAAGACTTTTATCCAACAATCGGATGAAACTGCATTTGTTGTCACTGGGAATGGAATTGTGTGCTTTTCCAATTCAACTCTTTAAACTAACCCGAGTTGCCAGTGCTATCATTGTGCCTGACGGTATACTTACACTTTGTGTTTGTATTCGTGCACATTCCAAGTCAAATAACGACAAAGTTCCGCGTATTTCAAATATTGTTGAATTTCGAAAATAGCCGACAACTCTTCCATAATGCTAATTTAACAGGCTGCAGGCATAACAATGGTATTTCTCTTGTTCGGGGGATTCCCCATTTTGCATACCCTTCGGTATCTATTCCACTGTGAATTAAAATATTGTGCACCCTGAATTGTATATGGCATTTTAGCATGCACGGCTGCCGGTATGTTCAAGGTAACATGTTCTTTTGTGGTAATAAGTAACTCTACCGTACTCCCTCCTATTAGAAATTATCTAGGTCGTGAAGCTTTTACGTTTCATTTTGTTTACCCTATTTTCCTTCGTGGAAAGATAGGAAGCGTACACATGATCTCCAATTGTCTCTATCCTGAATTTTTAGGCGCGATCTGCTTCTTTTCTGCTAGCGTTGGGCGGATTGTATTGCAAGACCTGTCTTGATATTGTGTCAAAGGATGCTCCACTTCCTGTATTTAGTAGTCTTATGTAAGGGTGTCTGGTTTGTCAAGTTCCATCGATCGATATTGCTAATTCTGTTCTTAGGCATTGGTTTCCGAATGATTGTAGCTTTTGTATATTGAGCTTCGTAGTTTTACAGGTTTCGTATCCGTACAGAAGAGCGGATTTAATGTCGGCATTGAAAATTCTTAATTTGGTATGAGTTATCTGCGATGATGATCTTGAATAGACTGTCAAATGTCTGTCTTGCTTTGTTTAACCTGTGTTTGGATGTCCTTATCTTTACCCTCATTTGTTGTGATTGTGTGTTCCTACGTAGGTGAATTCGTCCACGTCTTCTATTATAGTATATCTAAGTGTAATTGGAATGAGATTCGTGACATTAATCCTCATTACCTTTGTCTTGCCAACATTTATTTTCAGTCGTACTGTCCTTGCTATGACATTCAGGTTGTCGACGCTCTTCTGCATATCGCTGTGGCAATTATCGTTGTGTCGGCAGCGTAGTCTTGACGCGTCAGTTTGTTTTCATCCACAGCCTATTCTTAATACAAGCCCGGCAGCTGACACGAACAGCTGATCATTGGTGGTGTAAACAAACCAAAACTTGCTACAGTGAAGAATAGGGTAAAGGTTGAGTAATTCTACTTTTTTTGTAGTATTTTTCGCAGAATTTTTAAAGTCTTTACGATAAAAAATTTCTCATTTACAATTTTCATGTGTTTTAATTGGAAGACTCTTTTTTGTGTTCGTTTTGTTGAAGTATTGAGATAACTACAGAGAAAATGAAGTATGGTTTCACTTTTGTGGAGAAGTCCCCCGGTCTGCCTGCATGCACGCCTATCAGGCATTGGCCCGGGCAGACGCCGACTATTTTTGAGATGAGTTCACGAGACCTGCTGAGCAGCTCCGATCGTCTATTCTTGTTGAATATAGGCCAAGTCGCTCCCGAAATTATCGTTTGCTAAGAAATGTTGGTGAAACTCCCTTTAAAGGGTGTTTAGTGGAATTTGCACTGATTCTGATCCATAGCAGTGAATTTCTCCCTACAGTTCCTCGCTAGCTTTGAGGAGGAGGTAACCGAGTCAAGCGCCTTTATGGCAGACTCGCTGTCAGTGGAAATGCCAACGTTCGTCATTAGTACTTCACTGAGTCCCAATAAAAAGTATGCCTTGGAATACACTTGCGCTGTCAGACAGTCTGTTGGACTCCGAAATATGTACCTTTTCAGAAAAGACACCCGTACCGACACCACAGCCGTCAGTGAACAATACAATATCTTAAGAGAATGCTGACATTGAATCCCTTCGCAAAATCCAGGTTAGGTCCAGCGTAATCAGACACTATATTAAAATATCCTCTCAGTGTTAAATCAAGGATCCTACTGGGCCGTAGGGTTTTGCAACCCACCAACCAGACTCCTTTAGTCTGACCATACAACATGACGCCTGACAGTTTATGTGGAGATCCAGCGATTAGAGGTGCAGCATGACATTGAGAGGCTCCGTTAGGGCTGTTCACAGTGCCCCAGTAGCCCCAATGCAAACGGTTCTTTACAGCTTGTTTAATTTGGTCTTGTTATACCCCTTCTCCATGGCCGGCCATCAAACAAGGGAGCATTTGCATTGATGACGTCGAAGGGTCCGAAGGGATATATTTCGTAAGTTCGAATAGGCATAACTTTGAGAAAAAAATCGTAATTGATCTCTTGTACTCTTAAATTAAAGGGTAAAAGTGGTACTAAATGATGTAACTGGAGAGACAGACCACCCTGTACATAACCTCAAAAGTAGGAAAAAACGCCGTTTTTCGGGTACATAACCTCAAAATCCTGACGTGATTTCCAATTCTGGCCCCGGATTCGGATTCTACGCAGCAAATTACTTCGGAAATGACCCTCACCTTTCCAACAACTGACATGACCCCGGTATTTGTAGACCTGTGTAATTGGTGTCTTTTTGCCGTAAAGGAATTCAACTGGACTTCAGCTACACTATATATACACTATGGGAGTCTGGTTGAATAGTCGTTTTACCTTCTATGACCATATTGACGCGATTGTTAATTCGACGCTATGTGTCGTTAAAAGGTAGGCTAAGGAGTTTGATCATCGTTATATGGGGTGTTTTTTTTGTGTGTCACATTTTCCGATAGGGATATCTGTCCACGTGGGCATCCCATTGTCAAAGTTACTTTAACTTTTTAGCTCAGTATTCTTTGACAATTCACCATGGATAGGTTATCGCTCGAACACCGCTAAAACAATGGCTCTATTCGTGAAACGCATAGAAAATAACGTTCCATTTTTGGTCGCAAAATTGTGTTCAGTGACGAGGCGAATTTCTGGCTAAATGGGTACGTAAACAAACAAAATTGCCGCGTCTAGAGCGAAACCAATCTTCACCAGATTCTCGAGACATCATTACACCCAGAAAAATGCACTGTGTTGTGCTGAATACACGCCGGTGGCATCATCGGTCCTTATTTCTTTAAAAATGAGGAAGGAGCCAACATCATTTTTTATCAGAACATCGACGACATTGATCCTGAAGAGTTTTGGTTCCAACAGAACCAACGACTGTCGTCGGCGACCATGTTATTTCTCGTTTTGTCCCAGTAAATTGGCCGCCTAGATTTTTTTTTTTATAGCATGTGGCCAAATCCTAGGGGACAAACCTTTGATGCGTTAGCATGGTTTTGGCCGGGAAGGGAATTAGGGTAAGGGAAGTGAGGAAACTTGAGTCTTGTTTTTGCATTGCTGCGAGCTAGACAACAGCCCAAAGACGGAGTTGATTATTTTAATTTCTTAATAATAGCTCATGGGGTCATCTGGTCTCGAACCCGGCAAGAATTGTGTGACAAAGTGGTTAGAAATGGGACAGACAGTATGGATGGAGTTCATCCAGCGGAGAGCCGAGGTGGCCAATGCCCCGTAGTTATATTCAAGCAATAATGTCACGAATTTATCTTTCGAATGAAGCCAAAATATTTGTTTGTCTTATTTTAAAAAGAAGTTGTAACACTCTATATTACACGGCTACTTTATTTTTCGTTCGTTCGTCCAATTCTTGAGTTGAGGCAGTCCAGGGTGGGTTTGTTCGCTTTGCTCTTCGTGGACTTCTTTGGATCTACCTATCGCTATTGCCCCCTTACACAAATCTAAAACTGTTTTTGCTTTGGATTGCCTTCATGGTACTATTGAGTCCCCTGTCCTGATATCCTCCATTAATACCTAAAAAACACTTCACTACAGCGAAATATTTGAAATCATTGGATTCAATCAAACTTTAAGAAAAGCATCGCATTATTGGAACACTTCTCACTTATAAAGGAAAAATCTTTGAGCAGAAACTTTTACCAAGTACCAAAATATATGTTTAACCAAATTTTTCCGAACACCCTGTGTAATCAATAAAACTATTGAACCTTTCTGCAAAAGTTGTCAATACAGGCAAATTTCAAACGTTTTATTGTGCACCATTTCCCTCAAATGCACTCCTTGAATTCGATGTGGAGTTTTCTTGTTGTTATTCAATAGTAAGTTAAGCTCTTGTTGGATTTCCCTCGTGCTGTTTAAAATGTAAAGTGACTCTGCAGAAGTGAAAACAAATAAAAAGATGCATTTGCCGAGAAAGTAACAATGCATTTTTCCTTAGTAGATTTTCTCGATATTTTCCAGTACCATGTCAGGTATATGTTCTGTGAATATACATAAAATCAATGTTAAAAGGACAAGGAAAAGTTTCAGTTGTCATTTTGGTTTTACTAAACTCGAGCACGTATGTTGGTCAAATTTTGAAATATTCGAAATAGGAAGTAATACAGTGGTACATCTTGAATATTATTCTAAATTTATCTGGGGATAGTTGAGTTCAGTTAAATGTGAACATTTCTGGGAGGGGACCACCTACATTTATCGGAAATGACAAGGGTCCTCGATGGATTAATAATGTTAAATTGGCATCATTCGAATCTAATAAAATCAAAGAACCCAGAAGATTTCGTACTTTTATCGTAGACGATGATACCAATCAAAACTTAACGAGCATCCTACTCCGTCGATTACGAAAACATGTGCAAAAACAGAACTGTTTCGAAGCAGTTGTTTCCTTTTAGCACACTAACATGAAACAAAAAGTTGTGGTGCAGCTAAAAAAAGGTTTACACAGTGCAAATCCCTAAAGAAGCATCAGAAATAGTCGAGATGTTCATTATAAAACAATTTTCTCGCATATTCCCTGAGATTCTCCTTGCTAGCAGGATTTCATTCATCTGTCCAGAAGCCAACGTCTGACCGGACTGATTGAATGTATATACATAAAAACGAAACTGAAGGAAACCCCGCGAGCTTTGTTTGACCGACACTTTAAATTGCTCCGCTTGCAGATAAAGTATTTTCTCGAAGACCAGAACAAAATGAAAACATACACTGTCAGTTGCGCTTTAATCCTGTTTATGAAGGACATTGATTTGGAAGGTTGCGAAGTGGATTGTAAACAAAGCTCAGTCGTGTGTTAAAATAGTGGATGCCGCTTTACAACGTCTGCTGTCAGATATGACCCAAATATCAAAACAAAGATTTCATAATTCAAATTCATTTTAGTCGACTAGGTCGACCAGGTCGGTCAGAAAAATCCACTCCCTCTTGTGGAAATCACTGTGCTTTACACACAATCCAATATTCCGTTGGTAAATTAATCTGCTCCCGAAATCTGCATTTCAATTGCTTACCTTACCCTAATCCAACTTCTTTACAAAACTATCGCAGACCACATTAAGCGTCGAGCGATGGGCCAAATTCAGTGCTTACGTTGTGCCGACCTTTTTGATCCGAACGAGCAGTGCCACAAGGATTTCCCAATGGGCCAAAATTTTCATAAACTCGAGGGATTTTAGTTTTTAATCCTTAAAATTTGAATATTTCACTTTTCTAGAACAGGATGCTTGTGCATTTGATCGCTGGAAGTAGAAAGCAGAAGGCTTCTCCCCAGGCCGAGTTGGTCATACTTATATGCTCCGGCAACGGTTCGGGGGGGTTAAAAACTGGTACCCGGAACTGAACAAGGCAAGCGTGAGCAGGCGTTTGTGTTTGCTGGAGTGTACCTTAATAATACAAATCAAATATTCATAAGACGCCCGGGCTAATCTGTTCAGAACTTTTCAGTTTCCCACAGCTGCAGGAACACTTACACGGAAGCTACAGTCGACCAACCAGTGAAGCTTTTATATTTCTGGATAGGTGCCGAAGTGGAAGAGCAAAACTGAAATTAACACCGTTCCCTTTGGCTCCACTGTGAAAATTGTTAAATTCTAACTCCCCCGGTCAGATCCGATCTAAACTGCCATAAGTCCACGCTGAAATATTAAAGAATGTGAACCGGAGCAATAGGATACTATAGCCTGCTCGGTAGCCCATCCCTTACGCTTTCACCAAACCAAAGCATTAACATTTCACACTATAGGGCATGCCCTTACGAATTGTTGCCAACATTTATTATCGCTTCTTGTGGACGAAGTATTTTATTCCCTTTTTCCTGGAAAAACTTATCGTGGGTGGAAAGGAGCTTTGTCTTTATGTTGCTTTGTCTTTATGTTGAATTTCGGTGATTTAAGAACATTCCGCGAACCGCTTTGCATGAATTATTTGGCGTTCCTGTGGGTGGCTGCTATATCGAGGGGGTTTAGTGAAATTTTTTGAAGGAAATTGGCAAGTCTGAACAGTTTCCGCACTTTCTTGATGGAAAGTTATCTAAAGTGCTTCCTCCTTGAAAGCAAATTAAAGAATTCTTTATCGTTTCAAGGTACACACTTCAAATAAATTGTTAACCGCGAAATTTAAAGTCGTAGTTATGGGAAGGGAAGGACATACATAGTTTAAATATAGATTGAAACTCTTCAGTTTAAATTAAAATCATCCCTGAGTTCGTTTAATATTAATACCCTCTACTAGACCCCCTTACACGGAAATCAGGATTCCGTTTTAATAAAAATTCACTAAGCACATATAAATCCCTTAGACACTTTTGTATATATTCTTTAGAAAGTTGCTGTGAAAGACGTCTTTAGACTATGGAATTTTTGCTTCCCCTTCCACCCTTCAGAAGCATCCAAATAATAAAGTTAAAATCGACTTCGCGTAAGAATATTAAAATCAGCGAGAGTAGGTCGGACATCATGAAAATGAGTACAGAAGATTGCTGAAGGCCATCCCTTGGCGCTAATCAAGAACACGCGGAAAAGAAGGAAACTCTTTCTAGGGATGGAAGTGACCCCACTCGGGTACAAGTTACCTTTTTTTGCACAAAAGGTCTAAACAGGCAATTTATTCATATATCCTCTGCAGGTAAATAGCCTTGAAGGTGTGATAGAGCGCCAAAGTGGATGACGGGCGGCAGAGAAAAATGACTTCATAAGGCCGCCGCAAAAAAAAAAGTGCGTGGAGCCGAAAAAACTTAACTTTCAGTGAAAAGAAGGTCTCGTGCTTCCTCTCAGTCAAATTAAGAACATTATTCAAGGGGAACTGATTTTTATGTTTATGAAGGATGGAGGTGTTGGTAATCAAACCCGGCGAATTTTAAGACCGAATATTACAATACTTACAAAGGTGGGCTATTACTAGTCACGAAAGCGTCCTTAAGCAGGATAATTTGAATGCCCAGATTATCGCCGATTTGGTGTTTTACTCAAATTATTGTTTTCAGACATGAGATCCAACACCCGAAGGTGAAAAGTTCTAGCTTTTTTTTTCGTTTTGTGAGCTGATTTGTAGCAAAGGAGAAAGACATCGATTTTTCTGCACACCACTTGTAAGGATGCAATATTGCATTAAATTGAAGACTTGAGTATCGTATGATAAAATATGTAACCTTTCTAATAAAAAGTTTGAATCCAATATTCACTCGTAAAGGAACTGGAAGTCCTTTTCCCGACAGTCTCTCTCTCTTCAGAGATTTTCCTATTGTAAAGAAAGGCAACTTCTAAAGATTATTTCCCACCAGGTGCTTGCCATCCACATATGAAATACGAGGGCTGATGCAAGAATTCATGGAAAAAAAAGAGCACTTCTACGTACAGTCATAAATCTGGGAATCCTTTCAACATAACCCGTCTCGTCCATCTATGGCATGAATAAAAAAAGCAAGTAATCCTCTCCTTGGTTTGGACTTTTTAAAGTAAGTTTTTAGCTGAATGATATCAGATCAAATTTACAGGCGTATGTACCATAAAAGCATCGTTGGAAACATATCTCTGAGTGAGGATGTACAACAATAGAATTTTCCTTACTCTTGCCCTTCAAAATCTGTCGGTTCTTTACGAAAGTTTCATCAGGAATAAGCTCGAGGTTTGGCTATAAGTACATAAAAATTGATGGAAACCGACCTGGATATCAAGCTGGCATGACAAGGGCTTTTTCTTCGACAGAATGAACGATACCTACCGAATTCGGTTTTACTTCCGCCATTTTATCGCACAGTCCATTAAATAAAATGTTTTTCCTTGTCAACAATTGTATCTACAAACCTACTTTCATTCATCTGCTGCATGTTTACAATGCTATTAAGTAATTCTGACCTCGTTATTGGTAGCATCTATTCGGTACATTGTAGGAGACAAACTGGATCTCAATCGAAATGTAGCGCAACCTCGTGCTACAACCTATTTCGAATTGACATAGATAATTATCATAAATTGTGCAAACCTCTACTTCGTCGATAAAGATTTTAAAGAAAAACAGACAGAAAGGTAAGACGAAGTCTCTATGTTTTCTGACTGTCGTGAAGTTAGACATAGATGCGACTTAATACTTACAATAGCTCCACTTGAACTAAAGGGAATCATCCAGTAGATGTTAATAGATGACACCTCTTGTTCACAACTTAATAGTTTAAGTTAGGTTAAAGAATTGACTTCCAAATAAGCAACGCAAAGAATTTGAGCGAATTTATCATAGGTTTGGGTATTTATGCAACAGGTGTCGTAGGCAAGTAGGCACTGCCTAGTAGTGGAGGATAAGTATTTTCAAAATATTATCTTTAACTTGTGGCGATGCAGTAAGCAACGCTCTCAAACCCTACGGCACCGATAACCTCATTCACCACTGGAATGACGCAAAATTGGTCAATTATGAGCTTGTCAGAGCCGTATGCAAGGATCTCCGCAAGGCGGGGTTGTTGCCAACTTTACTCTGGCTATTAGTAGTTAATGAGATCCTGCTCTTCCTCGAAGATGATGCGTTAAATGTGACTTGATCACATTGGTCTCAGGAAAGTTCCTAAGCACCATCAGCGAACTAACGAAAACAGCTCTGAATAAAATCCACAGGCATATCGGTCAATCCTCGGTTGACAGAAGGCGTCCTCTTTACAAGGAAAAAAGTGATTGAATCCTTCCAAACAACAAAATTGGGCGGGTGTACCAGTACACTAATCAAACACGCAAGATTGTACTCGACTGCAAACTAAACTAGGGCAAGGTCATAGAGGAGTGCATGAAAAGAGCGTCAGTAGCGTTCTATATCTACAAGAAGATGTTTGACCAGAAACGGGGCTGGAAATGTACACTGGATGTACATTTTGGGTGTGAGACCACTGCTTACATACGATATACCTAATAGTGTGGTATATTGCTTTGAACAAGCTGAGTAATCTTAAGAAGCTAATCAAAATTCAAAGAGCTCTGGTGGAGTCAGGTTATCTCTGTCAACTGCGGCGTTGAAGATCATGCTTCACCATCCACTAACTGACGTCGATTGTAAAAATATAGCTGCACGCAGCGCCATAAACTGAAAGAGCCCAAATGTTGGAAAAACGCTGACCTAAGTAATATACTAAGGATCTACCCTTGAGGCGTTTGCAGAGTAAAACAGAGGATGCTAATCCCATACTGAGCTTTGGAAAATACCTCTCTACTAGAAATTCAGGTAGAGAGGGAAGGGATAGGGGGGGGGGGGGAGGTTATAATGGTGTTCTTGACTTGTATCAGAGCCTTAAGAGATTTTGCAAACCAGTCAGAATATGCTGGGTTCCAGGACATGTCGACATAGAGAGTAACGACAAGACTCAAGCTTCCTCACTCCCCTTACCCTAATTCCCTTCCGGTCAAAACCATGCTAACACATCAATGGGTTGTCCCCTAGAATTTGGCCACATCGTATTAAAAAAAAAAAAACAAAAACAAAAATAGAGAGTAACGAAAAAGCCGACGTATAGAGTTCACCCTTCCCTTAACGTAGCGAAAAGTAAAATCGAAAGATACTATTTCATCAAGACTTCGTAGCGATGGGAAAATAATACCTATTGTCTCACAACACGAAGACTTTGGCCGAAACTGAATTAGTCTCTTATCCTTCGAAAGAAGGCGCTTCCGAACACTCGTCGGTGTAATCACTGGAAATTGCCTCATAGGAAGTATGGCCATGAGACTCGGCGTACCATCGAATGGGTTCTGTAGAATTTGCAGAGACGTGAAGGAAACTGAATCCATACGTACTCTGTGAATACCCAGCTCTGAAAGAACGAGGGCAAGGTTCTTTGACAATCTGAAAGACTTAGCTGAGATTGCACTGGTGGATTTAAATAAATTCTAACAGATATCTGGATGGTTTTAAGTTCTGACCATGATGCCTTATTTTCTTTTTAGGAAACTCACAATGGGTCTACATGGCCTCCGAGTGAACTTAGTGCTTCGGCACCAAGCGGCCCAACTAACAAACCAACCATGTCACCATGGCGAATATAACGGTCTTAACTGATACATCTAAAGTGTAGGACGGATAGGGAGCTGGGGTGTACTCGGATTGCCTAACCATATGTATTTAGTATTGCCGGACTACTGCAATGTGTCTGTCAAGCAGAGATCCTGATCATAGAAAAAAATGTCAAAATTATTACTAGGACGCTAGAGATTGGACGAGTCCAATAGATTCGTTACAAAGGAATGAGTCCATGTACTAAACAGAAAGACTCAACTCCGGTCATTTAAATGGTTTAACTCTTCCCAACAAGCAAACAAGTGAGCGACACAGTCGCATTAGGCAGAGTATACGAACAGAGTATACGAACAGAGTTCGGACATACTTTTGTTTTCGCCTATGAAAATTTAATATAACACGCTCCACTCATTCACTCCACTGAATCAGTCCGAGTCCATTATTAAGCATACTGCAAGCATAGAACACGTACAACACAGTACAGAATCTAAGCAGTGTACCATGTAGCCAAACACCAACAAACACCAACATTCAATCTGCTGCTGAGCTAGGCATGGTGTGTAAGGAACATTGTAGCTGCTAGCGGATAGACTGCCTAGTGGGTGCGGCGGACTGCTACCATGAACTGTAATGACATGGAACTGTACATGCTTGCGAGTTGGGAAATCTAAACGAAACCAATTTCGTTATCAAAGCTGTTGGCAGACAAAAAGAATCGGCGCGAACGAATTCTTTAAGTGAGTCACTTAACAGACTCATTTTGTCCATCTCTATAGCACGCGCAAACCTAGCTAATGATAGCGACAAAGGAATTTATATTGAGAGTTAAGCGGCAATAAAGGGGTTGGATCTAAACGTAATAAGGTTACAGCTGGTACGCAGGTGTCAGAATATTCTTTAGAACTTAGGAGCTGGGTCCCTAGTCGCAAAGGAATACAGGGGAATGAAGTAAGTGACTGATACGCTCGCAAAGAAAGTTTGTCAACGGAATGCTTCCTCTATAGACAGGTTGCTCGGCTAGCCTCTAGAATCGGTAAAAAGAAAATATTACCAAAGATTACTATTACTAGATAACCGGCTCCCTAAAATACTCACTAGTCTTGAAAAAGTAACACTGGCACCACAGTAAAACGAAATATTTACAGATTTCAAAGTCATAAGAATATCCATGCAAATGAAGAGTACAGATAGTGTGCAGTCATTTACTCCTGTCAAAATTATTTGAGATAATCATTTACTCCTGTCAAAATTATGTTCTCATCCGGAGAGAATCACAGCCTTCTCTCAAAAGAGTACCGCCAAATCTCGTCGAAGAGAAAAATGTACCAAAAAGTACGACCAATAAAAAGAATTCATGTGAATCACATGACTGAGATAGTTACTTGTGTGCGTAGAAAATTTCAAACTGTCAATGTTTTCTGCTCTTTTAATGAGAGAAGTACATTTGACATTTGTAAATGCACATAAGAAAAGTATACTTGTCTCCTACCCACAAATTCTCTCGGAAAACAAATTTTTAGTTCTGACTGCAGGGTTGCCCGATGCGGAAAATATATAAAAGCAACCAAAAATGTTCACTACTTTGTTCGAAGCCGCTTATCTAGTAGAGTAATCTTTGATATTACTTTAAGGCAATTCAGCTTGCTTAGGAAATATGAAGCTATCTGACAATTTGTGGAGCTCAAAGCAGCTGTGGCTTATTTGCGACATTAAAAAAACGGTTTTCCTGCCAATTTCCTGGACAAATCGCACCGATCTTCGAAATGTTGGGCTAGTCTCTCTTAGGCAGATACGCCAAACGTCTACGCATCCCCTTCAACGACTTTTGTAGAAGTTATTTGGATGAGGAAGAGGCAGAAAATATGTATTTAGTAATTATCCTGGTATTGCCTAGGCCTGGCCAAGAGTACGTGCAATACTTCTCGTATTTCTTTGCGGGTGTGGGTGATGTTGATAACATAGGGCTGAAGCAGCTTTTCAGGTTTGTAAACAGCTGTGGGTGGTGCTAAATAAACACTATAATTAATACGGTTCGTCCCTATGGATGTGGTAACACAATGCACCATTTTAAGGTCTAATTGAATCTGATAGGCTTTTTGATAGCCACCACTCTTACCTAACCTAAGCAAAAATAACAACGAGTATACTCCTATTTTGAATTATCTTTCATCAACGTTCAACAATTAAGGATTCTAGAAAAAATCCGTAATTCCTGGATTGAAGCTTGAAGTTTACCACTGATTATAGGTATAAAGGACTTAGAGCAAGCAGAGACTCTGGGAACAATGAAAAAAATACCTGCAAACTAGGAAAATGGGGCTCGTTTGTTTAATAAACATTTTATTCAAACAATATTCAACGGATTAATGCTTTTACAATAAAAACCGACGGAAAACATAACTGTTTTGCCCCTATGCGGTTACACCAAGACCCGAATACCATGGCTTTTTCGCCATTATCCAAAAACAGAAATTCAAGTAAATCCTTCCTCGAATTCCTTGTTATTTCGCCGCTCTATTTTATTTAATCCCTTTTATCGATTTTGTTTTGTTTTAATTTTTTTTTTTCGCGTAGCCCTATTATTCACAGCACACATCCTGCCTTTTAATTGTTCCAGTGATTTACGGAGTTTATGCGCCACAGCTTCGATGGTATAGAGGGCAAAATAACTATATAAAAAGGCAAATGGTGAAAAATAGAAAAAGTAATGACCTGTGCCCATACCAAACATGAAGAGGATAAATACAGACGAGTGGAAATGTGAGTAGAACTAACACGTACCCTTATTTTGTGCGAAATATAAAAATCAGTAAATTCGCCGAAACCCCAATGAATATTTTACTTCCGCGATGAGGCACATATACGAGTATGTGGGTGGGAGACATGATAAATTGGTCATCTCCCTTTGGTAGTTCAAAGTGGTCTGGACTGCCTGAAAACCTAACGTTGTTTTCCTTGAACATATTCAGTTTTGTTGTTTTATAAGCTTGGCGAAGATTCCCTATAAATTATTAGGAGCTGCTAGAAGGAGTGACAAAGTATTTCACACGTCCAACGATATCCTTAAAAGAACTATTTCTCTTCGAATATAGCACAGCATCCAAAAATCTATTTTTCTCTCTCACAATTGAAATTTATGGTGCGCTTTTCACCACATATGCTATGACTGTCGATCCGGAAAATTCTTTCTTTATCTTATAAATGTTTTATTTGGCCTAAGTTCTCCCGATGGGATGAAATTCTATAAGCAGATCATGCCATGTATTGATAACCTCGAAAACGGGAAATGGAAAACGGAAAACACTTCACCGAGAGAAAGGAGCCGTTCCCAGTATTGTAGTCTGTGACAGAATGACATTTATTTTCATGCAAAAATTTCAGTATTTTATTCATTCCCCCTCCCATCCCCGCACTCGTCCATATGCCCTGAATATAGATGCAGGCATCGGGTACAAGTTTGTTGTAGTGTTACGTCTCAAGCCTCAACCTATTTATGCCGGTCTTCTTGACGACTTGAAATCGCTCTGCTAGTGGAGCGGTGCAGACCTGAATTGTAAACACACCTAGAGCGCACATCCTTCCTTAGAAGGAGTTGTGAAATATCATCCTTCAGATACTCAAGGTTCGTGTACATCTTATCCTTCTTTCCGGCGAAAGTCCCATTCAGGCGCTGCAAGCTATTTCCCATGCCAAGCAGCGGTATATCCTGAAAATCCTGCCTTAGATCGCCCTTTCACTCTTTCCATTTTGATTTATTTTCATCTTCTACGGATGCTGGGGTGGAGTATGCCAGGTACTCTACTCGTTCATGAGTTGAGCCACATCATTTAGATGCCGGATACACGGGTCTCCGTCGGAGGAAATAGCTAAAGAAAGCTAGACCTGGGACAGCTATGTGTTGTATGTAGAGCACACAAAGAAAGGTAAGTCAAAAGTTGAGTTGATATCCAAGCAGGAGGAGTGAACCTATCTGCAAAGCATAATTTTTACACTTCTTACCAGAGCTCTTCAATTCTGAGAAAAAGTGCTTCACTGTTTCCCTACGAACTATGCGAGTGCAATCGGGCTATCCTGCCCGGTTGCGGTGGCAAAATCATTTGACGTAGTTTACACAGAATTTCAGCCGTCTTATGTCGACATACAAGCAAAGCAGACGAAGTCAGAAACTCTGCTACTTTATAAAATTTTTAAGTAATAATTCTTCACCCCCGTAAAATTTGGGCACCCTCTTGTTGTCCTGTGACCCACTTTTGTTGGCGGGCTTTGCAAAATGGCTAAGTGATTCGTTCAGCCCGTCTGTAATATCCCCGCAGCTGTTTGGGAATTCTTTAAAATACACAACTCGCGAAATGTAGCAACTTTTAAACTCGTTTACAATTTTAACCGAGAATAATTTAAATAATTTAGTTTATATGCCACAATTGCTGCAGGGTTCGTACTTTATTGACTTGTTGTTTTGAGCAGGGATTTGTGGGCGTGCATTGCCCAGAAACCAAGAAAACGCAGAAATCGTTGACGTTTAAGAGACACCTGAGACAGAGCCGAGGGAAGTTAAGCCAAATTAAGTCGATATTCTAAAACTAGTACAACGTGTAATTTGATATGATTTTAATGGGAAGCATTATGGCAGCGTATAGAGCTCAAACTTACTTCTTACTTCAGTTCTTCTTGGAGTTGAAAAAAAATTTTGTTAAATGAATTCCGTAAAGAGCGAAAATTATAGATGCCCCTGTACTTATTTCCGTTACATTGCCAAGGTAGTAAAATATGGACCCCTTTTTGGGAATCCTCAAAATTTCAACTATTGCTCTTCTCCGAAATCAATTACTTTGCCCTGGGAGTATATAATTCACAAGCTTTGGAGCAGAGACTACGTGGAGGCAATCAGGGCAGAAAAGTTTAATACACTTTGAAAAGTTTTACAGTACAAGAAATTTTTGCATGTAATTTTCCTTCAGTGGACGGAAGAGTTTTAATCCATTTAAATCATATCCTATCCTAGAGATGGGACTTGGGAACAAATTTGTGGTTGAGTGCACGAAAATTAGGGAACGATATCATGTGCCCGAGAGGAATTTTCTTCAATCCTATAACGCTCCCGGTTATGTGACAAAATCGTGCGGGGGGAAAATGTGAGAAAACAAATGACTAAGTGTAAAATCACTAAGCCATTTTCACTATTGACAACACAATGCGGCAAAATTACGTGCCAAGGATGGTGATCAGGATTCAGAATTCAGGAACAATAAAAACGGCATGAAGGGTTGGCCAAGTTTTTTTTGTTTTTTTTTATTCATTTTGTTCGGAACTTTTCCGTCCGATTCTCCAGTCGATTGGAAAAATATTCACGGGCTCGGGCGTTGATGCTCCATTTAGACAATGGCAAAGTACTTTGTACGCCCGTACCAAAGCTGAACACTTTCTGCAAAATTTGCAGTCTACGACTGAACATGAGTTGCAGCCTGGATGGGCTGCTAACAGGAAAGACATTGACAAAGGATGCTCAACTACAGCGCTTTGTCAGTTCAGCTAAAGAACTTTTCCGGAGGTTGGCCCTAAAATAGTAGCGATGCTGCACTACTTAGCTTCCATTTAAAGTAGGATTGTGAAATGAACATTTTTCATTTTTCTTCAAAGATTTAAGTGCGAAAACTTAGCTGGGTAATAAGAAAACTTTGCCACTAACACCTGAACGTAAATAGTATTGGCAAAGTTTACGGACGAACGTAAAGAATTGATTGATTTTCAAAATACGTGAAGTTATTGACGATATTTTGTGAATGTTAAGAGGATACTCATCAGGGTTCTTGCTATTACTAGCCTTCCTACAGAGTTTAATAATAAGTTTCTGTCAGGACTATTCAAATTTTTCTATATAATTTTTAAAATGAATGAAAATAAATGAACCAACACAGGGTGATCATGACAACTACACAGTCCCTTACCGTGTTAGGATTATTTTGTTGTATTGACTAATTTTGTATGGTGGCCATCATTAGGATGACCTTAGTCCTGGTTTATTCTCCAATAGCGGGACATCAACGTGATACGCTCATTAAACTCGAAATTCATACGATGTTGAGGTATTTAAAAAAAATCTAGATTTCTCAAGGAGCTGCACAGGATCGATATATTAAAAGTAGACAACAAGACCGGGGAGTCAATATTGCAGTTTTGGAGTTATTCCGTCTAGATTCAAGAGAGTTAAGCGTGATGAGTTTAAGCCTATCTAAGTAAGCAGGTAAAATAAGATGGTCATCCCAAAGAGCAAAACGAACAAAGCGGCGTTAGACTGCCTCGACCCGGCCGATATTATGGCGACCAAACACAGCTAGCGTATTCCAAAATTGACCTGACAAAGCGGCAATAAAGGTGTCGTGTGATATAAGGATCGTCGAATTCTTCAGCCCATGGTTTAATAAAACCCAAAGTCTAATTAGCTTTAACAACAATCACATCAATATGGTCGTTGAGATAGATTCCCAAGGCCTTATTCAGTTTATCCAGTACACAACCATGCATATCATGGTATAACTCAAGTCAAGAGGATTCTTTCTGCGAGTAAATGACACACGTACATGTACAGTTACTAATATTCACTGGAAGACAGCTAATAGAACAACAATAATTAAAGGCGAACAGAAAGTTTTCGAATGTCTCAAGAACACAGATACATCATTGATGAAGATAATAAATAAAATCGGGACGGGATGGCTTCCCTGAGGCACACCAAAGGTATTGTAAATATACCTGGATAGGGAACCCCGAAACAACACATGCTGGGTTCGATATAATAAGTATGAGCGAAACCAGTCAACAAACAAGGACGAAGCGTCGAGGGCGGTTAGCTTGTGAATCAAGATATGGTGATTAACGGGGTCAAATACTTTCCTAAAATTTGTGAAAATATGATCCCCTTGTTTACCAACTTATATTTCAGATAAGCAGGAGTTAGAGAATTCTAGAAGGTTTGTCGTGGCGGACCTTCGTTTCATAAAGCCAAGCAGTACCACCATTGCAAACTAATGCCTTAAAAAGCATAGTTTAAAATATCATAACGCTTGCCCTTCATGTGAAGAGGGATAATTTGGAAGATTTCCAAGATTTTGGGAAGACATCACAAAAAATTTATTAATCAAATAAATAACAAAGGACAGAACCAAGTGAAGAAGAGCAGATCTTTAGAAGGGAAGCAGGAACACCATCACAATCACACGAAAAATTATAAGCCGGACTATTGATGTGCTTCGTGACTTGACGTAGTTAAATATAAGATCCTTCATTTCCAACGAAGAAGGAGGAAACATAGTCAAGTAACTAAAATCCTTAAAGCTAGTATCACAGTTATTATCAAGAAATGAAGTGTTAAAGGTAAATAAATTCGCAATCCCCAAGGGTTCACTACTCTCGCTATCTCCTAGCTTTAATAAAGTAGAAGAAGAGCCTGACAAAATTACCACATGGGTCAGTGCTAAACATTAATTATAGGAATCTACCAGAATCGTTCGCAATGCTGGATCACTGTATAAGCCCAGAGGAAGAAAGGCTGCCTAAGTGGGAGGAAATAAACCCATTTATCCGAAGAATTCCAGTTGATACCAGGCAAATTAAAATCACCGAAGAGCAACAATTCGTCGTGTGGACGCAAGACTTAAGAGCTCATTATCGACGATCGTGTCTTTTCTGTTGAAATAAATGTAGAGGACTGTAGCTTATCACATCGAAGGAACTGTGCTCGTAAGTTATCGACTAAGTAGGAACCAGCACGCTTACTGTCCTGGGAGATCTACCAAAACGGCCCTCCATCAGGTGGTACGAGTGGCAGAAGAAGAGCTTAAAGGTAAGGGCATATCGATAGCCGCAATAATGGATATTAAAGGAGTCTTCGACAATATAGAGTTCGGAAGACTGGAGGATGCTCTGATTAACCATGGAACTCATCCTACCGTAAGGAGGTGGATTGGTAATATGTTAAAGACAAAACATCCAGAGAAGAGAATCGAGATTGCTTTTGAGGGTGAGCGGAGGATGTCCACAGGGAGGAGTGTTATCCTCCATTCTGTGGGACATAACTGTTGACTCATTACTACGCAGACTACGAGGAGGAAGGCATACACAACGTGGGTTATGCCGACGACATCGCAATTATGATAAGTTCATACGCGCCGTAGTTGACACCATAAGGAGAGATCTGGGGGTGGTGTAGCAATGGTGTATGGAACAGGAGCTCTTCATAAATGCAAGGAAGTCTGATCTAATCGTGTTCACTAGGAAGAATCTAGACCTTTAGACCAGTAGAACTCTTGGGAGAATAATTTACTGTCTCCGGTTCAGTCAAGTATCTTACTTATTAGACTTACCTGGAAAAGACATATTGAGGAAAAAATCTAAAGAGCGAAC